>JANKKI010000133.1:0-1200000 GCA_025175665.1 Cinchona pubescens
TGGTTAATCAATGCATACCCCAAGTTGACCTAACCTAAACATATGTGACTAAGCTTTATTATACCCTGAGATACTCCCAAAAGACCAAAAAATCTAAACAAAACAAACTAGAATGAGAAACCGAATGTCTCTAAAACTAACCTGGTGTAGGCGGTGCTTGCTTGGTGATGTGACACTAGAGCCCTCCGATTCTAGCGCCTCTAATGCCACAGAAGAAGTTCATTAACTTTTGGTGCCAAAACAACATTCTAACTTGATTTTCTACACTTTTCCAATCTAAAACTAACCAAAATGACTTATTTTTCTAGCAAATTCAATTTTGGTGTTTCAAATGAAAACATGCCCAGAACAATAATCATTTTGTTTTATACTAACAATGTTACGCTTATCAAAACATGTAATTATCACGTAAATTTATCCGAATCACGACTCATATCCATCAAACCAATGATTCGACAAGGATTGGACAATTTAAACAGTAGGGCAAATCACTTGCACAAGGCATGCCTGTCAATAGAGACCTACATAGTATACAATCACTTCTAAATTAAGAAACCAGCCCAAATAGGAAACCCAACTAACCAATCCTATTAACCCCAGATTCCACTTACAAAGAATGATAAAAGATGTGTATAAAAGGGTTAATTATAGTTACCTAGCTCCATTGACCATGTTTTCTTGATTACCTACTCTTATAGATCCTTATAGTTGCCTTGATTGCTTTTTCCTTCTTTCCCTAGTTTCTTTGTACACACTACATTACGCCTTCTTAGGAATAACTATCCCTAATGGCATCAATTACAAAAGAGCTTCAAAATTGCAAAATAAGTCTCCCTTGACTAATAGAATAGCCCTTAGATCCCAAAACTTAGTTTGGGCATTTATAAGGCTTTTGTCTGATATTATAAATGAGTCAAAAATAAGAAGTTAGGTTAACATTCTAGCACTTTTAAAAAAGCTTTTTTCCTTGAGACTTAACATACCTTGATTTTTGAACAAGAAAGGTTACTTGTAGAGTTATTTCATTATCCAAGTCCTGTTCAGTGAGATTGTCCATTGAAAATAAACATATTCATGTTTTCTATATTTTCCACTACCTGCTTATTTCGATCTATAGGTCCTAGATTGTATACTTTCTCATAAAACATATCTCTGGACTGTCTAATTTTTGAGTTCATACTCGATCATGGGTCAAGTCGGGATATTTGCAAAGTTGAGACACGTGGAAGACATTGTGAACCCTTTCCAACATTGATGGTGAGCAAAGTTGAATAGAAATCCCTACTCTTCGGGATCTCAAAGGATCCCACATATCTGGACTTATTTTGGGCTGAATGTATAACAAACCACGCCTTTTGTTAGTGCAATCCTTAAGTATACTTTATCACTCATTTGGAACTCCATAGGTCTTCTCTATAGTTTCATCCCAACTCTTTAGTTTATCCTATGATGCCTTTAACCTTTTCGAACGATGACAATCTTCTCAGCTGTTGATTGTATTAACTTCTATCCGATCAACCTTTTTCTCTCCCCCATTCATCCCAATACAATGAAATTCAACATTTTTTCCCATAACGAGCCTCATTAGGTGTTATTTAGATACTTTTATGATAACTTTTATTATTCGAAAACTTCATTACCATAAACTTCTCATCCCTATTACCCTTAACGTCAATGGCACATGCCCAAAGCATGTCCTCAAAAGTCTGAATGGTCCTTTTAGACTACTCATCTATTTGAGGGTCATATGTTGTGCTCAGGTTTACCTCCAAGCTCATAGCCTGTTGATGCCTCATCCAAAATCTAGAAACAAATCTTGAGTCCCTATTTGATACTATACTAATTTGTTCCCCATTTAACTTCACAATATTATTGGTGTATACTTCAATAAGCTTCTCCATAAAGGTAGTGGCTCGCAAGGCTAAGAAATGGGGATGACTTCGTAAGCATGTTCACCATTACCCTTAAATTGCCTTTCCCTTTCGTTGTATCTCACAAAATCCATGTTGCATGTTTACATTGCCACTTCAGGTTTGATTTTAAATGGTTTCAAAAGACTATTGGGTCTTTGGTGTTTTACCATAAGTTACGACACACCAAATATTTGGACACAAAATTTGCAATCACCCTTTTCACACCACTCCACCAATATTTGAATTTGAGATTTTCATATGTTTTTGTACATCTAGAATGTATAGAAAATGGCATGTCTATAATAGTCTCTATAGCTCAATATAGACGATGCAACATGGATTTTGTGAGATACATGTAATGACTGTCCGTACACATATTTCACCAGTATAAGAGACTTGCATACCATTCTTTACCCTTTCTCGGATGTGTACTAAGTTTGAATCAGTGTTTTGAACTACTGATTAGTTCAACAAATGTTGGCTACATAGTAAGAGCAGCCAAAAGGTTCTCTATATAATAAGACTAATTCCAAGCTCAACCCCTCAAACTATTCTGCCAACATCGAAGTTAAGCTAGCTATCATCATTTTCTTACTTAAGACGTCAATCACCTCTTTTAGTAGATTTAGACAGGTCCTCGTCTACCCATATTCAACTCTTTTTGAGGGAAGAGGTTCTTGAAACTCTGATGATATTTAAGTACCTCACAGTATTCACTACCAGGTAATTTCTCTATGGTAGAGGGGAAAAAACTAAAGGTATTTATAGATAGATTAGCGATTAGTTAATTCATTCATTTGATTTCAACTGCTTTGAGGCATATGCAATAAGCTTACCACTATGCATTAGGACATAAGCCAATCAATTATTCAAGGTACCATTGTAGATGTAAAATCCATTTGATCCCGAAGGTAGGGTTAATACTGGTGCATAAACCAACTTTTCTTTCAATGTCCACAGTCTAATATAAACATCGCAAGTAAACAGATCAAACAAGAAATACGGTGGCAGAGATTGTTTCATTTAGATTATGCAATAACACAGTTTACAATTATTATAATGACCCAAACCACACTCTATCTAAACCATAAATAGTAGAATAATAATGAAAATAAGTAATACTTAACTAAATAAACAAATTGAGAAGCCAATGGATATTAAACCTAGGATTTATTCTTCATTTACCATGCAAATAATTGAGTTGATTTATCATTCCTTCAATTTCATACTTCATTTACTAATCTAGCGTTTCAGTAGTGATGTTTTCCAAACCTTATTTTGATGATGACATAAACACTTAACTCTGTAAAACAAGCTTTTGCAGAGAGCATCTTCGGACGCCTGAAACCGTCGAACTAGGTCAAAAGCTCCTCGACGCATTGCATCGTCCGAACAAATTGGCGAAAGAATGGAAGTCTGCCTTTTCTTCGGGCGCTGGGGACCGTCAAACCTCTGTCGGACGAAGGACCGACGAGCACGGGCGTCCGACGAAGCATCTCAATAAACTGAAAGAAGATCGGACACTTCCTCGGACGCTTCCTCAGACACATTCAATCCTCCTCGGATGTCCGAAACCCCAACGGCTATTTTTTGTGCATTTATTACTTAGCCGTTAGGAAGTAGTTGAAACCTCTATTTATTGCTCACACTTATGAGCCAACAGATCTTTAAGAACCTGAAAAAATCATCTAATACATTGAATACAAGCCTAAGACAAGAGTAATTTGAGTGCAAATTGACTATAGTGGTTTGTTGTATTAGTGTGAAGTTGTGAGTGCAATTCAACTTTGAGTGGAGTGATAATCTTGTATGAAAGTGTGGTTGTAAGTAAGAATCTTGGCTCAACTAAAAGAGTTTTAGTGTGAGCAAGAACTTACCAACTTTGTAAAGATTGTTGGCTCAAAGTGTTCCAAGCTAGCAAGCTTGAAGTATCAATTTTCTTGAATGCTTCACACCTGTCTCTTATACACATCTCTTTACTTTCTTGTTCTAGTAAATTTATTATATCGCATTTGAATTTAAAAGGTTACTATTTTGAAAGCATAATTTTTAGAAACCTAATTCACTTTCTTAGGTTGCTTTGGTATACCAACAAGTAGTAATTACACAGTTCCTACCAGAATACTAAAAATCTACTAACCTTGACAGTCCAGATGTGTGTATGTCTATGTGGATTAAAGCCCCGATTAAGGCATAAACGTGACCCTAATTGATTGTCTCTTATGAGTAGGTATATGTTTATCCGTACCTACGAAAAGTTCAACCTATCAGAAGATGTTTTAAACAAAGGCTATTTGAACCCGTCCTATATTTGAGTATCCTCTATCTAGGAAATCGAAATAGGTTCATAAATCAACTAGACGGTGATCAGTTATCTAGAAGCATTAAGACCAATACAAATAGGCAAACACATATATGAAATTAACAAGAACAAAGCAAATCTCATCAATCAACTATCATGGTAAATCCAAACAAACCCTATTTATGAATTTAATGCATAATCATGGAATTAAATACATCACAGGATTGATTCACAGCCATTTAATAGTACAAAATAACAAATGAAAGATAAAGGAAGAAATATGAGGCTTAGTTTTAATCCTTACCCCTCTGCCTTGATAAATCTCTCAAAATGATAATCTTCATTTTTCTAATAAATTTTTCCCAATAATGGCTACTCTACGTTATATCTGACCTATATCTATGATACGTTCTTTTATTTTCTCCCTAAAACATGTATTTATAGTGCTCCTTCGGGTTTTACACAATTGGAAGTCAAAAATACCCCTCTGAAGCAGTAAATAATTAAAACTCACTTTTTCCCATTTCTGGTCGCAACCTAGGTGGAGCTAAGCTCTCCTAAGTGCACTTGCACCTGGCTCCAGATCTGGGCATGCTTGAGAGCTCTCAGTCTATCTTGAGATATAGCCTACCAGACTGCGACACTTTTGTAGCCAACTACAAAATCAATAGTATCAACATAAGTTCAAAAGAAAACTCCCAATGAGGAGCTATAGCAATAGGTGTTGTGAATAACTTTTTCTTAAGAAGCTTGAAAGCTTCTAAACATGCATCATCAAACATAAGAGGAGTATGTAACAAAGTACATAACGGTCTAGAAATTTGAGAAAAATCTTCAATCAGTCGTCTATAAACACTCTAGATGTGTATACAATCTAGATGTGTTTATTGAGATAGCTGGGCAGCTTCTCAATTGTTGCAATCTTTGCCTTATCTACTTTTATACCCCTACTAAACATTTTATGGCGAAGAACTTTGCCTTACTTGCACCATAAAGTGGCACTATTCTAAGTTAAGCACCAATTTTGTTTCTCACATCGTATCAGTACCCTGTCTAGAATGCACAAACAAAAGTCAGATAAATCACCAAATATGAAAAAATCTATAAATACCTTTATACACATCTACCATGTCTATAAGACACAGTTCCATTGTATATCTGAAAGGACAGAAGAGAAGACTATAACCCACTTACTGTCTTCTCTGTCATGTGACTGCCCTTGTAGGAATTAGCTCATTCTTTTTATTCTCCACCACCATCACACCACCCTTCTTGTGTACACATTGAATAGGACTCACCCAATTACCATGTGAAAGTGGGTAAACAATACCTGCATTTACTAATTTAATGTTATCTTTTTCACTACCTTCTTTATAATTGGGTTTAGTCTTCTCTGCTGCTCCCCTATAGATTTAATATTTTCTTCCATTAGGATTTTCTGCAAGCAATAAGATGGACTTATGCCCTTAATGCAGTGTCCAACTAATGGCCTTCTTGTGGGAATATACAATTGTTTAGTAATTTTTCCTTACACTTATAGTTAATTGCCTGAAATAATAAAATGTCCTGTCTCTTATACACATCAAGATGTGCATACTTTAAATTATTTGGTAAAGGTTTAAGCTCTAATTCTGGTGGCTCCCCAATGGATGGTTTTGGTGAATAATTAGAACCAAGACGTATCCAACTGCTCTAAAGGAGGACTATTCTTTACCCAATGTTGTGTTGTCCTCATGAACTGACAGATCTGTATACGGTCCTCCTCTTCGTCCGTTTGTGCGTTAGGACTGCTTCCAAAGTATACTTTTGGGTATGGTTGATCAAATATTTCCATGGTGACCTCATCTATCACATTATTAACTGCAAAACACTCTTCATTTTAGTCAAAGAATTTAATAGCCTTAAAAACCTTAAATGTTACCTTCTCATCTTGCACTCTCATGTTAAGTTCACCTTTCTACACATTAATAAGTATTCTACCTATAACTAAAAATAGTCCACCAAGAATTATAGAAATATTTAGATCTTCCTCAAAGTCAAGAACAATAAAATCTTCAAGAAATATAAACTTATCTACTTTTAATAACACATCTTCAAAGATTCTCCTTGGATGTGACAATGAGCTATGTACAAGTTGTAGAGTCACCATTGTTGGCTTCACTTCTCCCACTTTTAATTTCACAATCCTGTGACTGTCTCTTATACACATCTAGATGTGTATAAGAGACAGCATATACTCAGAGGTTGAAAAAGTAGAAGCTGGACTCTTCTATTAGGTCAATAGTCTCAAAATCAGCTAATCTTTTCTTCCTATACAAGATATCCTTTATGAACTTCACATAACTAGGCATTTGTTCTAATGACTCAACAAATTGGATATTTATGGTGAAGTTTCTTGAAGATTTCTAAGAATTTTCTAAATATGCCCATCCAGCTTCTACTTTTTCAACCTCTGAGTATATGTTACTTTTGGAATTACCACTTCAGTACCCAAATCATTTTCCTACACAACCATTTCTAGATTAACATCTTCTTCCCCACTAGTCAATTTGGCATTGTGTGCTTTTGCATTATTGTCCTCAAGTTCCAACTATCTGCCATTTCAGAGTGTTAATACTTTGCATGACAGGGTACTGACTGTATCTTAGTACACATCTAGATTTGAATAAGAGACAGGTTCATACATAGTTAAATTGGTCTTAATGCGTAACTCTCCTTCCAACTACTTGGAATGGCTTTGCACAAAAGTTAGTGATCCAAATCACAGGAAAACTCATTAGAATCAATTGAACTAGCAGAATTTGAATTTTTACCACCAATTTATTTTGTTAGGGTTGCTAGTTGATTTGTCATTGACTTGTTTGAGCCATGAGTGATTCTACCATCCTTCATGAACTCCTCTTCCTATAGCATTGGTAGCAGATTCTAATAGAAATTATTGCCATCTTTTCTAACAAGTTATATGCTTCTTTGAGAATATATACATGAATGATTCTCCTGAGATGTCTAGACTTATGTTTGTGTAGTCTCTTATCTGTCTCTTATACACATCTAGATCTGCATCCACAAAGGTAATCCATAATGTAGACATCTTCTCAGTAATTCTTTATATCTTTTCTAAGCTTCATGCAATGTCTCTATATCATTTTGTGCAAAAGATATAACACCATTTCTGAGCTTTTTCGTCTTAGATGGTGGAAAGAATTTGATCACTAACTTTTGTGCAAAGCCATTCCAAGTAGTGATGGACCTTGGCGGTTGAGAAATTAACCAGGCCATGGCCTTATCCTTTGATGGGAATGGAAAGAGCCTTAGCTTTATTGCATGACCCAAATGTTCAAGGTCCATTTCAAAATGTGTCACAAATTCCAAAAAATTGAATATGTGAACATTTGGGTCATCACTCAATAACCAACTAAACATAGCTAAAGATTGTACAACCTGAATGATTTGCGGCTTCAATCCAAAATTTTTCTAACTGAATTGGCTATTTCAGGATACTTAACAATATTAAAGATCTATAGGTATAGCAAAGTCCCCAAGAGACCTTCATTCAGTTGGATTCAGCAATATTTGAATGGCGTTTAGTTCAAAATCGTTCACTTGAATTGGTGGTTTTAGGATACTCAATGAAAACCATCTATCGTAAGTATAGCAAAGTCCCTAATTTCGGTTTAGTTGGATTCGGCGATATTTGAATTCTTGGATCAGCCGTTTGGTAAAAACATCAAAAGAACGAACAGAAAGAAAATAATAAATTAAAAGAAAGAAAAAAGAATAAACGAGAGGAGTATGCTTAAACTGATATTGACAAAATAAAGCAATGTTAAGACAAAATCCTCAAAAAAACTTGTTCGCAATCTAGTATAGATACAACAGGTGTTATTAATGCTCGAATTTGCATCCGCTAGTATACAGATCGAACAAGTAATAAAATGAAAATAGAGATTATTCTCACGAGGATTATGCTTAACAGAGTTTACAATTACCAGAATGACACAAGCCACATTCTATCTGAATAATAAATAGTAGAAAACTAAGTAAACAAATGAGAAGACAATTGATATTAAACCTAGGATTTATTCTTCATTTACCAATCCAATTAATTGAGTTGAACTTAACATCCTAGCTGTCTCTTATACACATCTAGATGTGTATAAGAGACAGGACATATAGTGGATTGGTCAAGGTTAGTAGATTTGCAATGATTCTGACAGGAACTTGTTTATATTTCTTGAACCCGATTAATGCATAAACGTGACCCTAATTGATTGTCTAAGATGAGCAGGTGAATGTCTATCCATAACCACGAAATAGTTCAACCTATCGGCGATTGTTCTAAACAAAGACTATTTGAGTGACCTGGTCTAACCCTAGGTATCCTCAGTCAAATCAAAATAGAGTTTAAAAATCCACTAGAGGGTGATTAGCCATCTAGAATCATTAAGATATATTGAAATAAGCAAACACATATGTGAAATTAACAAGAACAAATAAATCTCATCAATTAATTATTATGGTAAATCTAAACAAACCCTAGTTATGATTTCAGTGCATTGTCATGGAATTAAATACATTACAAGATTGATTCACAACCATTTAAGAGTATAAAATAATGAAGGAAAGATAAAGTCAGAAGAACTAGTGTTAGTTATGATCTTCGTTCCTCCGCTTTGATGAATCTCCTCTCAGAATGACGATCTTCATTCTTCTGATGATTTTCTCCTAGGCGGCTACTCTACGTTATGCCTGACCTATATCTATGCTACGTTCTTTTATTTTCTCCTAAAACATATATTTATAGCACTCCTTTGGGTTTACACTATAGGAGGTCAAAAATGTCCCTCTAAAGCCATAAACACATCTAGATGTGTACAAGAGACCAAAGGTGATATTCTAAATGACACCGAGGTAAATCAGAATGCTGTGTGCGTCTAGACAGAAGTAGAACAGCGTTGTATTACATAGATACAAAAAATTATAAGGTCTAGAAGGGTACGATTAATGAGGTAATAATAATTTCTGTCACTTATACAAGTCTATTTAAATAAGAGACAACACTATAAAATAATATTTTTAGAGTTAAAACACTAAAATTACCAAAATACTCCTAGTTATTAAACACAAACTCTCGAAAACTAATTAAAACCCAAGTTAAAGTACATGTAAATAACTCTCTTTTAGAGAGTTAACATTCAACTCTTGGAAGCTTCCGTCACGTTCATTAGTATAAGAGACAGATTCATTGGAGGCGTCAACCCAAATAGCATAACTAAAAACTTCTAATTACCATACCTTGTTCTGATTGCAGTTATGAATATCCTCATTTTTTTTAGGACAAGTTTGTGGAAACAAAAACATACATGTTTATAAATATCTTTCTCCATAAGAAAAGGTTCAGACTTACCTTGAACTTTGAATTGGATAAACCTCTTAAATTTTTCAATGAATATCTCAAACTAGAGTCTATAAATTTGTGCTTTGTACTATGGGCTAAAATTTTTCAACAAGCCAATTTCTTTTGCCAATTGTTGAAATAGCAATTTCGAGCGTAAGCTCCACCCAAAAAGGGTTAGAAACATTAAGCCTATTGTTGGCCTTGAACCTATGGGCCTAATAGTAAAAATCAAAAACAAAGAAATCACCAGCATATTTTTACTAGTGAATTCATTAAAATGGCTACATGTGCAGCAAAACCAACTATGAGAAATCCAAAAATCCATACATGACATGTGAACAACAACAGTTGTGTACCATATCAGTGGCTGAAGGTCTCTTGGGGACTTTGCTATACCTACAGGTCTCTTATACACATCTATAATAATTGTTAAAGAACCTAACATAGCTTAGTTAATAGATAATTGAGCATGTCATGACGTTGTTAAGGTCTCATACAATCCTTTATGGCCCTGGCCTATAAATGGACCTTTATGAACTTCTAAAACATTTTTTAGGCCATGATCAATACCCAAGTTAGTCCTATACAAGTGACCCACTATCAGGAAAAGAATTGCAATGCTGAACTAAATGAACTATTGTTATAGCCTATCGCTATAAAGTGAAAGTGGAATTCATCCTTTGTTTTTTCTTTTCCATTCACTCTTGTTTCTTTTGTTCCATCAATTTTGTCTGGAGCCTCTTTGACGATCTCACAAAAAGCAGGTTTTAGTGAATTAACATTTTCTGATCTCATTTTTTTATAGAATTGATCCTCTTTGACTATACAAGAATATGTGAAGCTCCATATGTCTGGAGGCACAGGAAAACATTCTTTTGCTAATATTATTACCAATACTCGATACTAGGTCATTCACAATATTACTATATAGTTGGACAAGGGTAAGACTTTTTAACCAATAGCTACATAAACACATATTACATTTTGAACTTGTCTCTTATACACATCTATCTATGACTAGAAGAGACATCGGTTGTACTACACTTCAAGACAATTGATTGTCTCTTACAGTGGCAGCTGGATCAAAGCACATCAAATTAATAGCAGAAGTTGTGTTTAAAGAGATTCGTATATAGAATGCAGCAAAATAATACTTGGGTAAGAGATTCAATTAATCGAGATTCAATTGTTGCCCCAAATCAGTAGAAGTTAGATAGTACTAGATTTATATTTCTCCTTTTCAGCATTTGCATAGCACTAGATTTATATTTCTCCTTTTCAGCATTTGCAAAAGAATCAACTGTAGGGTCTAACTTTCTTAGTATTCCCATTTGCAAAAGAATCAACTGTAAGGTCTAACTTTCTTAGTATTCCTCTGCTAGCTATATCTTTTTCATTTGGATGAAATTCAACCACTCATGTCTTCACATGAAAAATTCTTACGTGGATCAAGTGCTTCACAGATATTATTATTCCTACATTGTGAACTTCTGCTTCTTATAATAGTTGTTGGTAATAAATAATCAAAATCTAAGTAAGAGAACGCTACCAAATACTCCTTCGACATGGTCTATGGTCCAAAGACTTGGCTAAGTGAACAGTCTGAGTTTATTCTAGAATGGTATTTGGAGCAGGACTTCTCGATTGTATTTCAATATGCCGTTTCATCATAAAGCATTAACTAAAGCTGCACATGACATTTATTTTTTGCTAGTTAATTTCTTAAATTTAATCAACAAGCAACAATTTGTAATTTTCACTCTATTTCTTTTTATAATTTTAAACAAAGTTATCATTCGATACCAGTCTGATACTACTGTGAAGGTATCCGTTACTATTACAACAAATGTAAAATTGTTGTCACCGCAAGTTCGCAACCGCAACCGATCTCGTAACTTTAAAGCATGGTGTAGACCGTTTTTCTTTTTCTTTGCACCCCATCTGCCTATAGTACACAGGAAGAGACGCACACAGCATTCTCAAGTCACAGCTATGGAATATCATTGTCCCAACTGCCAATGAAAAAATTCTCGAAGGAAAGAAAACCTATTCTCGGAAGCTCCTCTTCTACTAAATCTTTCCCCGAATTGCTGCTGACAATAATTTTCTCATGTCCAATCTACTTCTCCCATTATCAAGATTCAGTTATGCCAAGTCAAAGAATGAAGTGATATCCTTCCGCTGTCCTTAATCATATCGCAATGGATTCGATCTCAATGACCAACACTTCGTCACAAATATGTATACTTCATAAGCTTTGTCGCCTCACCATTCACGATCAAATAGTACCAAGAGTATGTAAAAATCTATTTACCCCTACCATTTCTATACACATCTAAATAGTGTCATAAGAGACAGTTACTTACCTGTTGGTGTAACCTAAGCCGCAAAGTCCATTGGAGTTGTTCTACTTCTATCCATTCTAGACTAGCTTGTGATGTCTGATTAGTAACACATCACTTCTAGTAGGGAGTACTAGATTCAGTTTTCTCCCGTCAGAACTCGCCGCCAACCATGAAAAGTTAAATTGCAGCATTTTTTTTATGATAATTCCAATGAATCCATTATAACAAACCCACATTTTCACCTTAAACTGGTCAGGCAAACCTTAATTGAGAACGTTGCACGTATAAAACTTTATGACTACAGCAAATCTCTTATGCTTCGAATAGTGAAGAACACCTCGCACATCCAGGTGATCACCATTCACCAATTCAAACATTGCTGTCCACCAAAGTTCTTAACCAGTTATCAGATTCATAAGAAGTTTCCAAAAGTTGACAGATTCCAAAATCCAAATAGATGTTCTGTTTCTTTCAATATTTCTGGCATATTTCAAGCAAGCTTCCCTTTCAATTTCTCATACCAGATACGACTTTCACGTGCAAGTAGCTGCAATGGATGTTTATTCTTTGGAAACACACTAAGCATTTGTAATTTATTCTTTGGAAATTCAGTGCAGGGCATCAACCCTGCCATTTAGAGACCACAAAAACAAGAAAATACCAAATCAGTATCTACTACTAATGCATATATTTAAAATAATACTAGAAATTAATAATTTGTACTGTACTTTATAACAAATTTACAGCAGTACAGTACAAATTCTCACCAGGGAAATATCAGAAAAACAAGTTTGGATTTGGGCTTATAATATATTTTCATATATAAATATAATTGTTCTTAGTTTAATACTATAAGATTCTTTCTCAGCCTTTCATGCCAGATAACATCATCTGCTTGTATCATCTCCGGACCTGTGTTTCCTCCTAGTGATAACCAATTGGGGCTGGAGCCTCCTTTAGCTCATGTCCTTGGTAGTGAATGTCCTGCAATATATCCAATTGAACATCAAGCATGAAGAATATGCACAATATTTGCCTTACAGATAAAAGAAATTGGTGTATATGTTTATAACAAATCATGAAATAAGACGTTTGTAAGTATCCATACCGATGCAAAGTGGTTAACATCTCTACGGTGATGAGCCTCATCAGCCCTCACAACCATAACAACATCCCGTAAAGTTGAGTTCGGAGGCAGGCGCCAGTAGTCAATAGCAATAGCAGGAGCAGGAACATTTTCAATAGTACCCTTGTCCAACTCTTTTAGGAATTCAGTATAAGAATGAATTGCCTCCTCTTCTAAGTACCCCACAATACGGTGAGCCAATTTAGGTGAAAGAAGATATGTTAAGAAATACGCATTGAAGAAAACTCCCTGGACCGCGAAAACAAGGGCACGCTCGTACCACTTTGGCTGAGACACCTCCATGAATGTCATGAGGTGCATCCTTTCATTTTCAGCTTCTTCCAACAGTGCTTTGATCCAGCCTCCACTGTGTTCAAATCGCCTCAATGATTTGCAGTGTAGTAGCAACCCCCCTACCATGCCGGGTACAGCTGCCACAGTTTCCAACATCATTGCTCGACAGCCATATCTCCTCTGTTTCAAATTTGTGAAAATATTAGATTCAATCTGGAGATTAATGCGGGTCCATGTTGTCCATAGTTACCCAAGAATGCCATACTCTCTGCTATATCGTAGCCGTAAACGCAATAAGTAATTTTGTTAAATGTATATAAGGAATATATGATACACCGTACATACATAAATTATCTAGTGAATTAGGTAGCATATATGTGTTTTTATTCCTTTTTTCTGTCAACATTTCTTTCATTTAATATCATTTTTTTTTTAGTAGTAGTAGACCATCAAGAAGGAATAAATTCTATAGACAAATTGCTAGGATTTGTCACCTTTGGATATCTGGACATTCTGGACAAAATGCCAGATTAGGTTATTAACTTGGGATCAATACAGAATTCTGTCTTCCAAAGATCCAATCACTCAACAACTCCCAATCAACCCAGACAAAAGAAAACCCAAGAAAAATGGCTCTGAATTGCGCAAACTGGCTTTCATATCAAAAAAAAAATCTTGCGGGATTCTTTCCTTGTCTATTTTTGTTTAAAATATACAAAAGCTACCATCAAAACACACAGAAAAAGATTAAAAGATTAAATCTGTTTCAACTTAACCGGTAATAGATCTAGACTAGCATTTTAAATCTATTAATTTCTGTTAGGAGGCAATGTTGGCATTCGAGATTCAAAATCGGAATAGAAATCATAAATTCTATTATCGGTATAAATTTATGTTATTTTTATTTATTTATTTAGTTTAAATAAGAAATAAATTTAATTATATTAATAAATAAATAAATTTGAGATGTATATCACAAGTGAAAAATAAATATAAATACACTTTCATTCCCATAAAATAATTTTCATAATGATTAACTAAACAATATCTATGAATATCATTAATCTTGTTCTCATTCCTTCCCCCATACCTAAAAACCAAGCACCTTGTTAATTCTATCTGGAGCAAATTAAAACATTTAAACAAATAAAATACAATAGAACTATTCATGACGGAAAAAAAAAAATACCTGAAAGAATATATCTGTAGGCCATCTAAGAGCCTTGACCACGGTCCAAAATGCCATCTTGTCCAAGAATGTCACCGGCACATGTTTTTTCTCGAGATCTATCGCCATGTCTGCCTTGTACGTCTCACAGGGCTTCAAACAATTCATTCAATCAATAATAATAATAATAATAAAAAAGTATCCAAAATTTTTTTATTTGTTGTACTTATACATACCCTAAAGCAATTCCACTTCCATTCTGTACTTATCTTCTTTTGTAAGCTTAGGTGCCTCAACACCCCAGTAACTCACAATAACCTTATTACCAATTCCACTCTCGGCCGCCGCCGCGGTTGCACCACCACTTTTCACCTCCTTCTCGTCCTCCCCCACCTTTTTCTCACCACCCAAAGCCAACGTGCTTGCGTTGCGCAATCCCACTGACTGAAACCTAAACCGCGTCACAACTGCATTCTCCGTAGCCTTACTTGGATTGTCATGCAAGAAAGCGGTGGCTCCACCCGCAAAAATTTTCCCTGGACTGGAGAAGTAACGTGGTCCCATGCCTATGGCCGATCACCGACCTGGCAACTCTTGTTGCACCACGGCTCATCATCTTTTCTTCCTTAACAAGAATGATTTAAGAAAACAAAGAAATCAAGAATTAATAATTGTGCTATTTTTAAGGTTTTCAAGATTTTTGGAACGGAAGGTTGAAGGTTTGCAAGGTTTTCTTTTTTCCTCGCTGTGTTGCGTCTGATGGAAATGGGGGTTTAAGTTGGGTTTTAAAGTGTGGCCCACGTGCATTAGTTGGTATGGTAATTAGTAAGGCGGTGGAATATTATACTATTATTTTAGTTTATGTAGTTTAAAATTGTTTCTTTGTTTACGAAAATGACCATAAATGTGTGTCCCTAGCATAGTCTGGAGACAAGTCAATTGACTAAAGTACCCACAAGTTGTTGTGGAATGCCATAAACGATCAAGGTTTGACAAGTCTCCCTATAATGACCAAAAGTCAAACAAGATCTCTCCAGAAATTATTGTAGCTGTACCCGGCATGGTAGGGGGGTTGCTACTACATTGCAAGTCCTTTTTCTTATAGGTTTTTCAAAATGAAAATATTTTTTTTAAAATAATTTGTTCACAAAAAATGATAATTCTTTATTTTTATATTTAAAAAAGTTAAAGTTATTTTTAAAGTAATATTAGACTATTTTTTTAAAAAATAAATGTTTTTCATTTAAAAAAAAAAAAACTTACCTTTTCATAAGCAATTTAGAAACAAGGCCAAAAGAAAATAAAGGAACATATTGGGCACATGGATTCTAACAAAAGAACAATCTAGCTCTGAATAAAAGGAAATACAATTAGGAAAGAATAAAATAAAATCATTTTAACTAATTGTATTTAGTAATTTGTATTAAGAGACATGGTATAAATTTGATGATTTACTACAGTCCAAATAAATTGATATGAAGAACAACTGATCTTATTTCATCAAAATTCAATTAGATTGTGTTTGAATGAAGGGATCTGAATAGATTCAAATCCTTTTCAAATTATCCAAACAAATTATAACATTTAGTTAGAAGAATTTGAAAATTATCAATAAGTGAATGTGGGATTTTAATAATTAAAATAAATAAATTTTAAATTTACACAAATTTTAATTCATTTCAAATACACTCATTTAAAATTCTTTATTTAAAATCTTTCCATCACAAATCAAATCCACCAATCCAAACAAAGCCTTAAAGATATCAATATCATGTGGATTTTTAATATATTTGGATTAAAAATGAGTAAATTAAATAAATCAACATTAGCATTTCAGTTGCAAATGGATACTGCAATATCGGTTTTAAATGGATAACAATTTATTGTTAAATGGCTGAATAAGTAGCAATAAGTTTAAGAGATTCTTAATTTGTTTACAAGAATAAGATCATAACGAGTTGTAATGAATCAAAGTAAAACTTTGACCACGAATCAGTTTGGACCAAAATAGTCAAGGAAGCCAAGGTGGGGCTTTCAAGGAAATTAAACATCCAGAATTTCTAGAAAGGCAAGATACTTTTGGCTTAATAGAAAAGCTAAACAATGCCAAATTGTTTTTTTCTTGGCGACCAAGCCATGAAAGTTTGCGTGATGTCCAAGGGCTGGTCCGAGGGGCCAACTGGGCAATTCCTAATGGTAATGGAATTAACGTGTCTTAACGTAGGAAAGTTCTTACATAATTTTTTAGTTTATATTTATTTATTTTATTTTAAAAAAATTTATTTTTAATAAATTAATATAATATAGATAAATATAAATTAAAAAATTCATTCAATTTAAGTAAATCGAATATATACGAAAATTGTCACACAATATATTACTTTTATCAAATAGGGGAAACGTGGCCCAAGAGCCTAAATGCCAAGTAAGCAGAACTAATTACGGCTCAAAATCAACCACGTCATCAGCTGTAACATTGTAGAAAGCTTATCTATTGTTCCGAAAAAAATTTGTTTCGGGTGTCAAATTACTTCCCATTTTGTGTATTTTAAACTATTTCTTGTATTACTTAGTTCAAAAAAAAAATTTAAAAAAAAACTATTTACTTATATACAATAAGCTAGCTCTCGGGTTAACTTTAGCAAAGTTCAAATTTACTTTACTTAGCAATCGTATCTATAGTTAGGCACATTTTCATGGTAGGTTTAACCCTAATGTTAGTGCGGTCGATCGAGCCTAGGACAATTGACAATCCTACTAGCAAAATTGAAACCATCAACATGGATGGGTGATGAACACTGAGCTGATCTAATGATAGAAAGTATATTTGTATTTGTATTGATAAGTGTGTAAAATGTATAAATACGGAAGAGTGTACTCTTATTTATAAATTTTGAACTAGGGTCAACGGTTGAAGATATTTTCTCAATACAAATGTCAAGTTAAATTTTACCTTTTTTTCTAACTTAACTATGTATTTTAGTAATTATACAAAATGCGATAGTAGTAACTAAAAAATCGTTGCCTCGAGGAATTGATTGCACGTACTAAGGCTTATAAATATGTCAATATCTAGACAACAATATGAAATAATTTTTGGAATTTTCTAAAGTAAAAGCAACGTAGTAAAAGAAGAGTTAAACTAAAGCAAGAAATAACAAAGCAAATAACAAGCAATGCCACGAGTAAGAGATCCAAATAACAAAAGAAGGCTTTGAATTCTGATTAGCTACTCTCCTAGTTAGGTTAATTCATTTGGTTTTCAGGTCAGTGCAAATTAATCAGAGGTCACTCCTAATAGTGAATCAATTTTTTGGCCGGACAATTGAATTGTAAAACACAAATGAACCCATGAAGTTATCAAACTAATTAGGTAGACAATATCTTAGCCGAAATAATATCTAATTTAATCTAATTGTTAAATAGTCTAAATATAGAGTGCAACTTTCGTATTTTACACTATATTACAAAGTGGATTAAAGAATTAATTATTTTCTTAAACCCTTCTAAAAAGGTCCTCAACACCTAATTTTCTACAATTTCACCTATTACTCAAGCTCTTTAAATATCACGGATTCACGTATCTTTACCCAATTCAAAGAACTTTAGCTATTCATAATTAAAGATTACAAACACAAAAAAGCAAGAAAATAGGAATAATAATTATTTCCATAATAATTAACTAAGCAAATTGAAGGAAAAAACAACTTTTTAGACTATACTAAAACTGAAGGAAGGCCAACAATTTAGTCTAACAAAGATTAAAACTTGCATAAATTAAAGAATAGAATTTAAGAAAATAAAATTAATAAATTATAAAAATTAGAATATTAAACTATTTCTCTCTACACCTAATTTAGGAAGTTTCTCCAACTAAAACTACTACTGCTCTAACTAAAGGCACTTGTCATACTATTATAACTTAAAATATACAAAACTTTCTGCACAAGTTAAGCAAAATTGAGTTCAAATTACGTAGTAGAAATCTTCTCGGACTGTGGTTTGGATTTTTATGCTATAAGAAGACCACTATCCTAGTTTATAAATTTGTATGTCTAGTATGGTTCTCAGACCACGGCATGGAAAACTACTTCTTCAATAAAGGCACCGCGTTCTATCCCATAGTCTGGACGTCTTCGAATCTTCAAATTTATACTTCTAGTCCTTTGACTTCTTGATTCCTTTCACTTGTGCATCCAAGTGTATTTATTTTAACCTACAAGAAACACTAATTAACATAATTACTACATTATATTAAATTAGCAAAAAAATACTACTAAAAACCTTAATTTTGGAGCAACACTAATAGATACAAATCACATAATAACACTAGGAAATCGGGTAAAACCTAGTAAATACTTTTGATTTCTTGGTTACAATAACTTTATATAATA
Source organism: Cinchona pubescens (assembly GCA_025175665.1). NCBI lineage: Eukaryota > Viridiplantae > Streptophyta > Magnoliopsida > Gentianales > Rubiaceae > Cinchona > Cinchona pubescens. The sequence goes on from JANKKI010000133.1 coordinate 18,941, forward strand.
GAGTTATTGCAAGCTCAAACCTAGCATTTTTCTAGTACCGAGTAAAAAGAAAAAGAAGTTTTCAAATAGTCAATTATTTTCCTCAATAAAAAAGGATTTTTGTAAAAGTACTCCGATTCATGCAAAACAAGTTGAATCCTACTCAAGTCAAATTGACCAAAGTCTAATTTTTTTCATTCCCAACTCAAGCGATTTAGTAAATGAAGGATCATTGAGTTAAAAACATGAAAAAATGCACACGTCAAACAAAAAAAAAATTAATCTAGTTAAGAGAATTTAATTTGACGTGAAGATAGATAGTACATAAAGCAACACGCTCTCCTTATTGGCATTCTAGTCCTAAGGCTTATTTGAAACTTTGCTTCTAGACAGGTATGCAACAGACATACTATTTCTTTTTATTATTCATTATTTTAATAATATCCATTCATTTGAATGCCTTCAGAAATTCAATAAATTCTTATGCCAACATTTTTTTTAATTTCCTTTTCTTTTCTTTTTTTGTTTTGTTTTCTTTTGATTAGCAAGCAATTCTAAGCCAAGGGAGAGAAATGATACACACCTAATACCATATCTAAAATTAAACACTCTAAGATAGATCTAATATCTCTTAATGCAAAAGAACAAATGACCCCAACTCATTTCAAACTATTTTTCAAGAGTTTTTCCAAAAAGGTAAAAAATAAAAAATAACTTGACCAAAGTTAGTGAATTTCAGAATGAACTAAAGAAGTTTCAAATGAACCATTTTAAAAATTATAGTACATGTCATTGAAATTGGGAATAATTGATTTCGAAAAATTTAGTTGCAATAGAAACTACCTACATTTCTTGCTTAAAAATACGAATGATAATTTAAAATAAAAGTGACCCAATGTTATTAATGTAGGCCATTATGATCGATTACCGAAATGAACTTTTTCTAAGTAAAAACACAATAGTTATATCACATGAATACAACTATTACCAAAAACAACATAAATATAGCAAGACTTCAAAAATACTACCAAAGTGAAGTCTTGCTAAAGCGGTATAAAGAACTTCACTCACAAAACCCAACAACAAACATATTTATACACAAATAGAATATAACCTTGACAAAATAAGTCCAAAGGTTACCTCCAACAAACAAAAGACACACATATTAACTCACAATTAGCTAAACAAGCCAATAATAAAAATAAGCAAGCTAATGTAGTACAATCTAATAAAGCACCAATCAACATTGTCTACTTGTCCTCAAAATAAAATAAAACTATTTGGACTTAACTAAATTGTCATCAAAATATAAACTAAAGCAAAATAATATCAATCAAAAACCAAAAGCTGAAAATGAAAGATGAGAATGTATCACTCTCTCAACCGTACATCAAAGAGGGAATGGGGAAAATAGATGGAAAGGGGTAGAAATGTCTTCTCAAAGTGAGCCAATCTTCACTCTTCATCGTCCTTATCATAATCATCCTCTTAGTCAGCTTCTTGTTGGCTTCCTCAAAGATGTCATTATTTTCACCACTCCATTCTTCATTTTCTTCCACTACTTCTCTTTGTGGTTGCGGAGGTTCTTGAACTCTTGAAGATAGTCATAGTGCCAAGTGAGGGGTTGAGAAATCGAGAGCTAAACATTCATATCACGTTCAATGCTTAGTTAGAAGGAATTGGTTATGGTGAGACCATGCTACTATATGTGAAAATAAAGCCGACAATTTTCAGACCGCGGTATGGATACTTGGACATGCATCGTTTCACGCTGAATATTGACGATATTCATTTGATTGTCGTACTATTTTCTCGTGCAATGCTAGCATCGAATACAGGCCTATAAAAAAGCAACTAAATAACATGGAAACTAGCTTAAAACAACCTAAATACTAAGCATAACCAAAAAAACAAAAAAAAAAAAACCGCCTAAAACAACATCAGGAATCTTGAAACATCAAAACACATACCTAGAACAAAAAGCGAGCAACAACCCTAAAATAGGCTAAAACTGGGTAAAATATTAGCAAAATACTAGTGTTTCATATGGTAAGATAACTGTATTTTATAGAGTTGTCACTTTATACGAATTATTTTATTCTAAATTGATTTATGGATTTAGGAAATCAATGAATTATTAAATGATTTTTTTTCTAACTTTACTCTTGGCAAATCAAATCTCCCTCCCTCTCACTTATTGTTTTTTGTTTTGTCTCTCTCTTTAAATATTACAATCAACTAGTTATAATTCCAATACTAACATCTTCTTCTTCTTTTTCATTTTCAAGAAATATTTAGTATTAATCGTAATGTCATATTAATGGAGGGGAGAATTATGAAGTTAGAGAATATTAATGTCAAATGATAATTTAGTCACTTTGAACTACTCTTATCTTTTTATAATATCGATGTAATAAGTAATAGATTTTTTAATCCTTGTGCACCAACTCAAAACAACAGATAGTTTAGAATGAAGTAATAATTTGTTATAAGCAATTCTAAAGTTAAAACCAATAGATTTTAAATTTATCTAAATTTGTACTATATATTAACCAATACCCCTTTTCATGAGAGTTCACAAGAAAATGCATGTGTAATCCTATTTTAGTTTTTAATCCATCACTAATTAACAAAAAATTTAATACTACATACCAAACGCTCAATAATTCCTTTATGGAAGAAACCAATAACATTATGACCATGGTTGAAATCATCATAGACAAGACTTGTTTCTATGACTTTTTCTTTGTCTTTCAATGATACTTGGTAAAAGTCAAGAAGGCTATTTAGCGTACGACAGGTACGTGACCAATGATAAAAATATCTAAGAAAGAAAATTTTGTGATATTTTATTATCCTGTCTTCATTATGTTTTTAAAATTTTGTATGTTTTATTCTTTTACATTAATTTGTTAGCTTATAAGAGACAGTTATTATATTTACTTTGCTTGAATGAGAAATAAATAGAAATACATCTAAATATATTCAAGATACAAGGATATATATGTTGCACACATAGTTAGATTTACATACACCATATTTATGTTAAAAATTTTGATTTGATTATGAATCATTGGGTAGTACAAAACTAATTGAAAAGTCTAGAAGAACTCCGCTTCAATATAATATTGACTATGGGAACAAAATTTGTAATGAATAATACATTATTATCCTGTATGTCTCAAAAATAAAATTTATTGAATTTTGAAGACATTCAAATGAATGGATATGTGTAAAATAATGAATAATAAAAAGAAATAGTATGTCTGTTGCAAACTTTACTCTTACATTTCATCTAGATTGTACCAAAACAACTATTATTATTATTATTGATAGACATTCTTTAGTAAACTAAAAGTTTATTGATTCAAATAATTTTAATTGTTTGGCATGACTAGTTAGAGCATCCCGAATTAATTATGATGCGTAAAAATTATTGAGAATTCACATGGAGATTCATTAAAGAAGGAAAAGACTATTCAATTAAATAAATTCTCTTGTGTTCTTTGTTCTCAAGAGAAATTAATTATTAGACCATCACCGGTTAAAATAAGAGTTGAATCCCTTATATTTCTACATATTAAGGAGTGAGATATATGGGCCCACTGATAACTCTAGTATACTAGGGTTATTCTACTCTAAATTGTAGCATTTTGATAGTATAAATCTTGAATTTTGAGTAATTAATTGTAGGTTAAAGTTAATTCCTTTGATATACATTTATATTTTTGTTTTTGTTAAATACGTTAAGTTTTTATTAAAAATTTAGCTTAATTAATTGTTAATTTTGTACAGGTCAAATTTAGAACTTAGAAAAGCTCGAGGGACCAAAGTGCAATTATCAAAGAAAATAAGGGTTGATGGGAAGAGAGTTGAGATCGCGATCTCGATTATCTCGACTCGGATAAATCAATTAAAACATTAACGAGTCGAGATCGCGATCTTGACTCGATCTCAACTCGCGGATGGTTAAGTAATAGAGGCAATTTTGTAATAGTGCAGGAACTAGTTTCTGATTTTGCCTTGTACTATTTAAGCTACTTTTAAAAACAATTGTAGGGAGTAAGTAGGATTATTAGTATATAGTAAGTGTTAGGAATGTTTAGGATATTTTCGAACATCAACCTTCTTCTTAAATAGAAATTTCTCTTTAATTGTCTCTTAGATCTGCTTTTCATTTCTTAGCCAGTTTAAATTTTGATTAGATAGTTGTAGTGGGTTAATCTTTAGCTTCAAGTAGATATAATTTTTACTTGCTTTCTAGTTTAAATTATTAAAAATTTCTTTGCTTACAAATTAGGGTTCTTAGAAAAATTAGAATTTTTGTTAAATTCTTGTTTTGTTTAGTTAAGAATCTTCCATTTCTTGCATTAAGTTCTATATAATTTTTAGTGGGCTTTCTTTAATTTTACCAAAAATCCAACAAAATATTTTGATTTCAAGCTTAACTCTTTCAATTTCTAGTTTAGAATTGGTAATTCTAGCCTTGCAATGTCTTTTTATGGTGATTTAATTGGGTTAATTTGCTTACTCTTTAAATTTAGATCTATTCCCATTAGTTTAGATTAGAATTAATTGCTTTCTTTACTTGCTTTTACTAGAGTAGACTAAGTAGTTTCGATTAATTTCATAATTATTTAGTTCACTTATTTGCTTTAATAGATAATCTAGTTTGAAATTAGGTTTTGATTGCTTGCATTGAATTATGATTTGAGTAGAGTAAATTCACAATCCATTGTTTGATCTTGCTCACAAAGACTCGTAAACTTGGTATTACCTTCCAACAATTCTTGTCGGACGATACCCACTCATCCTACTACCAACTCCGTATACTTGCGGAAGTGAGGTAGAGTGTAGTGGTTTTGTGAGGTTTCTTATTACTTGTTTGCTCTGAATTGATCTCTACCTAAGGAATAGACAAGTTTTTGGTGCCGTTGGCAGGGATTGTCCTTGGTTTTTGGCAATATCAAGAGCCATATGGGTCGTGTAGATTAAGCACTTTAGTTTAGTTTAGTTTAGTTATTAATTTTGTGTATTTTAATGTTTGTTGGATATCTTGTGGAATTGACTTGGAATTTTAATTGACTATTTGCCTTGGTTGTGTTTTATGCATGGTACAACGTGATCAAAGGCCATTCATTTGCTTAGACAAGGAAAGGGAAAGAGGGCTAAGGGAAATCCGGAGGTATAGAAGGATACAACAAGAGCAAGAAAGGATAGAAATGACAAATTCTAATGCTCATCAAAGAAATGGGAACATGAAAAATGAAGAAGAAGATGTTGTTGGAAATAATGGGATAGGTGGCTATGGGAATGGAAATGACATGAACGGGAATGGAAGGCCATTAAGGAATATGCCTTGCCAAATTTTGATGGAGTGAACTCGAGTATTGCACGGATGCCCATGCAAGCTAACAACTTTGAGATCAAGCCCGCATTAATCCAAATGCTCCAAGCTCATGCTATGTTCGAAGGTAGTCCTAATGAAGATCCCAATACACACCTCATGAATTTTGAAAAAGTTTGGACATTTTCAAGTTTAATGGAGTACATCCAGATTGTGTGCGAATGAGGGGGTTTCCGTTCTCTCTTCGGATAGGGCAAAGTCATGGTTGCAATCCCACGCCCAAGTAGAACATTTACTACTTGGAATCAACTTGCTCAAGAGTTCTTGGTAAAACACTTTCCGCCCGCAAGAACTGCCAAATTGAGGAGTGAAATCACCTCCTTTAAGCAAGACTTGGAGAAAGCTTAGGAGAAGCCTGGGAGCGGTTCAAAGAGTTGCTGAGGAAATGTCCTCGTCACGCGATTCCTTTGTGGCTTCAAATCCAAACTTTCTATAATGGTTTGACTCAAGAGACCAAATCTGTAGTGGATGCCTCCGCCGATGTATCCATCTCATACAAGACTCCAGAGAAAGCTCATGAGTTGCTTAATAGGATGGTGTACAATCACATTATCGTGGACCGATGACCTCACTGGTGACTCAACACCAAGCTAATCAAGCCAATGCCAATAGTGAAGTGTTGAATTTGAACATGCAAGATGCTCTTTTGGTACAACAAAGTATGCTCATAAGTATGATGAACAACGTTGCAAAGGCATTGGAAAACTTGGGGAAACCAAGTAGTGTAAATGACCCATGTCTTCTTCTCCAATCCAACCAAGCATGGTATGTAAATTTTGTGGATGCGGTCATGGTAATGGATATGTGAGATGCCGTATGGGTCAAATGAACAACTTAATTATGTGTCTAATCAATCATCATTTCCAAGGAACCCATCCGGAGCTTATGGGAACACATATAATCCTTCTTGGAGAAACCATCCTAATTTTTCATGGAGCAATTCCAAGAATCAATCAAATCCTCCTTACCAACCAAATCTCCCACCTCAAAATGTCCAACACACTCAAGTCTCAAGTTCCTCACCTAGACCTTATCAACCGCCACATCAAAGGAACTTTCAACCCAACTCATATCAATTTTTTCCTAATTCTTCATTTCAAAACCAACCACCAAGGCCTCATTTTTAATATGCAAATTCCTCCCAACCCATGTATCATGACCAATACACCTTAAGAGAGCATGTGGGAGAAGATGGTTGGAAAGAGATGCCGAGTACTTGAGAAGAGAGTTGGACTAGGAAAAATGAGGAACACAAGAGGGATTATACGAACTTGAGCCATCTACAATGAATTTGAAAATTCAATTGGGCCAATTGGCAAGGATAAATAAAGAGAGATCTTTAGGGTGCTCCCAAGTAATACTATTCCAAATCCCAAGGAACAATACAAGGCCATCACCCTTGGGAGTGGTAAGGAGTTGGAAGAAAGGGTTAGGAAAAATTTGTTGAAAAGTGGAGAAAAAGAAGGAGTTGAGGATGAAGAGAAAGAAAAAGGGGAGTCTTCAAATGGGCAAGACAAAATGATGAATGAGTCTATTAAGCCCAACTCACCAAGCAATGAAGGCAAGGATCTGAAGCATGATGAGCTGAAACATGTTAATGTGGCCTTTCCTCAAAGGCTAAAGGATCTTCCTTCATCCAAAGAAGTTCAAGAAGTTTCTTGAGATTTTCAGAAAGTTTGAAATCAACATTCCATTCATGGAAGCACTTGAGAACATGCCCACCTATGCCAAATTCATGAAACAAGTTCTTACTTCAAAACGGAAGTTGCATGGGGATGAAATCTTATGCTTAATGGAGAATTATAGTGCACTCCTCACAAAAAGGCTGCCGCCAAAGCTCAAAAACCCCGAATCATTTTCTATATCATGTGAAATTGGGGGTTTATAATTTGGGAGAGCATTGTATGACTTGGGAGCTTCGATAAATCTCATGCCTTTTTCGGTGATGAAAAAGTTAAATGGAGGACAGTTGAAGTCAACAAGTGTCTCATTGCAACTTGCGGACCGGAGCATAAAGTTTCCAAAAGCGATCATTGAAGATGTGATTGTAAAAATTGATAAACTCTACCTTCCGGCCGATTTCATTATGCTTGAAATGGAAGCGGATGAAGATATGCCATACACATCTAGATGTGTATTTCCTTGCTGTCCGGTCGTGCAGATATTAATGTTCAAGAAGGGAAGCTGGAATTTCGAATAAATGATGAAATTGTTACATTCAATGTTTTTAGTTCATTAAAGCTTCATTGAGAATTTTTGAAGATTTCATGAATATAAATGTGGTAGATGACTTAATTGATGATTGTTGTAGGAATGCAATGGAGAATTTTTCAATAGAGGAAGAGGTCTTGGAGTCAAATGTGCTAAATCAAGATGATGAAGAAGGGATGAGGCATGTAAATCATTAAGAGGATGAGACCTTATTGAAAAATGAGGATGAGAAGAATCAAGAAAAAGGTAAATGGGAGTTTCCGACCAACGAACCCCCCAAGTTGGAACTTAACCCTCTTCCTACTCACCTAATGTATGCATATCTTGGTGAAAATGAGACATACCCGGTGATTGTAAATGCATCTTTAACAAGTTATAAACGTCCAATAGATGTGTATTGAGGAGCTTCAATAGGACTACAAGAAAACCTGTCTCTTACGCACATCTTGATATTATAGGAATTAGCCCTTCCATATCATGTATAAAATCTTGTTGAATGATACACAATAAACCAGTTCCACTTCTCAAAGGAGATTGAATCCTACTTTGTCTCTTATACATATTATTGTTTCTTTGATGGTTATTCCGGTTATCTCCAAATTGTCATTTGTCCGGAGAATCAAGATAAAACAACTTTTACACGCCCATTTGGTACCTTTGCTATAGGAGAATGCCCTTTGGGCTTTGCAATGCACCAAGCACATTTCAATGTTGTATGTTTTCATCTTTCATGACATGGTTGAAAAGAGCATAGAGATCTTCATGGATGATTTTAGTGTATTTGTATTTGGTGTCGCATTTGATGAATTTGTCTTGCAAATTTGTCCAATGTGTCGAAAAGGTGTGTAGAAACTAATTTGGTTCTCAATTGGGAAAAGTGTCATTTCATGGTGATGGAAGGAATTGTTTTGGGCCACAAAGTTTCATCATAGGGATAGAAGTTGATAGGGAAAAGGTGGAGGTAATTGAAAAGATGCCTCCTCCAATTAATGTTAAGGGGGTAAGAAGTTTCTTAGGTCATGCGGGCCTTTATAGAAGATTCATTAGGAATTTTTCACATATTACTAGACCTTTGTGCTTATTACTTCAAAAAAAATTGTCCTTTTCATTTTGATGATTCTTGTTTGGAAGCATTCAATGAGTTAAAACATGCTCTTGTGATTGCACTAGTTATTGTGGCACCAAAATGATCTCTTCCGTTTTAACTCATGTGTGATGCTAGTGACTATGAAATAGGTGTCGTTTTATGTCAAAAGGTGAATAAGATGTTACATGTCATCTACTATGCAAGTAGGACTTTAAATGATGCACAATTTAATTATTGTACAACGGAGAAGGAACTACTTGCTATAGTCTTTGCATTTGATAAGTTGAGATCATATTTGATTGGATCAAAGGTAATTATTCATACCGATCACTCTGCATTAAAATATTTATTTTCTAAACAAGATAGCAAGCCACGTTTATTAAGATTGGTACTTTTGTTGCAGGAGTTTGATTGGGAGGTGGTAAAAAATAAGCGTGTGAAAAACATGGTAGCCGGCCATTTGTCAAGGATTGAAGTATCTATACTTGTCAATCATGAATAAGGAGCCATCAATGAAGAATCGTCAATTAAAAATTATTTGAGGTGTAAGAAGTAAGTCCATGGTATGCAGATATTGTGAATTATTTTGTGGCAAGGGTAATACTAAAGAGGCTAAATTTTAATGAGAGAAGGAAATTCTTTGTGGAGCTTAAACATTACTTTTGGAAAGAGTCATATTTGTTCCGAATGTGCAATGATCAAGTCCTTAGGAGATGTGTCCCAGAATGTGAAATTAGCGATGTGTTGAGACATTGTCATTCATCTCCAGTTGGTGGACACCATGGGACTCAACGAACGGCTTTCAAGGTTCTTCAAAGTGGTTTGTATTGGCCAACTATGTTCAAGGATTCCCGAGAATTTGTGCTCAAATGTGATGAATGTCAAAGGGTGGGAAATATTTCAAGGAAAAATGAAATGCCCCTTCATGGCATTGTTGAGTTTGAGGTGTTTGATACATGGGGAATTGATTTCATGGGACCATTCCCGGTCTCATTTTCCAACAAGTATATTTTGGTTGCAGTGGATTATGTGTCAAAATGAATTGAAGCAATCGCCACTCCAACCAACGAAGCCAAAGTGATCACCAAATTCCTTAGAAAGAACATCTTTTCTCAATTTGGAGTGCCTTGGGCTATCATTAGTGATGGGGGCTCTCACTTCAAAAATTCACATTTTGAGATCTTGATGACAAAGTATGGTGTGAAACACAAAGTTTCTTTAGCCTATCATCACCCAAACATCGGGTCAAGTTTAGTTTTCAAACCGAGAATTGAAGAGGATTTTAGAGAAGACAGTGAATAAGGATAGGAAGGATTGGACACTTAAGTTAGATGACACATTGTGAGCCTATTGGACGGCATTTAAAACCCCCATAGGCATGTCCCCATATCGTATTGTGTATGGAAAAGCATGTCACTTGTCGGTGGAACTTGAGCATAGAGCATATTGGGCAATCAAGAATTTGACATTTTGATTTGGAGGTCTCTTATATGAAAAGAGGATACTTGATTTGAATGAGTTGGATGAAGGGAAGCATTTGAGAATTCTTTGATCTATAAGGATTCATCTAAGACATGGCATGACAAACTCATCCTAAGGAAGGATTTTAAAGTTGGTGATTTGGTGCTACTTTACAATTCAAGGCTCAAGTTATTCCCGAGAAAACTCAAGTCAAGGTGGAATGGCCCCTGTATAAGTAGTTCAAACTTTTGCTCATGGAGCGGTGGAAATAAAAGGGAAAGAGGGAGCTTTCAAGGTTAATGGTCATCGGCTCAAACCCTACCTTGGAGGAATCATTGAAAGCGGACGAGAGATCGTCCAACTTGTGCAAGAGTGAAGTCGTGCCACAGTCAAGTTAGTGACTATAAAAGAACGCTTCTTGGGAGGCAACCCAAGTCTTTGATTTAATTATTATTGTGTTTTTCTTGGTTTGATTTTTCATTATTTTAATTTTGAGTAAGTTAGTTTCAATTAGGTTAGAATTTTAGTTAAAAATCTAAACTTTATTTAGTTGAATAAATGGTGCCAAAGAATGAGTGAAATTTTTCATCAGGAAGACTTGTGAATTTTGTGTCTTAGGTTGTCCTTGAGCCATGAGAAAACTGATGACCAGAGTTGGACTAATCTAGCTAAGTATGCTTTTATACTTTGTAGAAATTCAGTCGAGATCGCAATCTCAATTTTGAGATTGCAATCTCAAATTCAAACTTCTGGAGGGCATAATGGTCATTTGGTTGAGATCGCGATCTTATAATCCAAACTTCTGCAAAGGCAAATTTTGCACCGAGTCGAGATCGCGATCTCAACTCAATTGAGATTGCGATACCGAAATCGAGATCGTGATCTGGAGACATACATACAAGCACACATTCGAATGCGAAACGATTTTAAAATTCCACTTCTTCTTCTTCTTTCATAAATTTCTTCTATTCTTCTCCTCTCACGAAAACCCTAACCCAATACCTCAAAATTCTTCCATTATCTTCACTAAAAATCTAGATGTCAATAAGACACCCATCTCGGACATCATCCAATTTTCCTCTAGGAACATCAAAGCTAGCATTTTGTGGGAGGATTCTTGGAGAAATTTGGACTTCAAGGAGAATTGACACACAAGAATTTTTGGAAAATTTCAATCCGAAAAATAGGTAACATCTTTCCTTGGGTTTTTAGTTTCAATTGTCAATTTGGTAAAGATAATTGTTGGGTTTTGTATATTAATTTGTGGTGAAATTGGTGGTATCCAATTGTTGAATTTTGGACAATAATTCGTGCAAAAAAATTTTAGGAGAAGGAGAATTGTTCAATGTTTGAATTGTTGAATTGGTCTGAAATTGCTATCGAAAAAAAAATGACTAGGGGGGATTTACGGTAGTGCAAACAGAAGGGTGAGAATGAGGGAGAGAGGAGCAAGTTTGGGGAATGGAAAGCCGGATAGGGCACTAATGGAGAAAGGGGGTCGGAACAACCGTTTGAGGGAGGTAAGCAGATTGAACCTCATTCCTCGAGTGATAGGGCTAAACAATTGTATAAGAATAAGGAGAAACAAGAGGTAATTAGAGAGCGGAACTTTGACCTTTCAATGCATTGGGGTGATTATGAAGATGTTAGAAGAGCTATTGAGTCACAAATTAGGTCGAGGCATTGGGAGGTTTTAACACTCCAGTTGACCCCGGGGCTTCCCAATTAGTTAAGGAGTTTCATTGCAATCTATGTGAACTAGAAAATGGCAAGGTACGAATACGGGGAGTGTTAGTAGATTTTAATGCAGATTTGATTAATGCATATTTCAATATACCCCCCCATACCTTCTAATTAATACTTGGCATTCTTGAATAATAAAGATAAGAGCATGAATGCAATTAAAGATGCCATTTGTGATAGGAGGGTTGATTGGATTAAGAGTACTTCCTCTAGTATTGAAGGTCAGGGAAACCTATATTTTATACCCCTAGTCTAATTCACCATCTTTGTACTATAGCAGGTTGCCTAATTGATCCTAAGGAACAAATGACATATCCACGAGGAATGATCAATCGAAAATATGTCTACAGAATGGTGAAAGAGTATGAAAAGCACCACCAGGAGGAGCACCCTGCCTTGTCACCGCCACCACCGCCTAAGAATGCTTCATTGATTCCGATACCCCTAGGCTTTGTATTCAATGCTCCGGTGAATGAGGAAGAGAGGAATAATCTACAAGGGTATTGGTCATACAGTCAAATGGTGATGCACAACAACTTGATCGTCATTGGAGAAGCTCTTAAGATCACATCATTGACCACATGGGTTAGGCCACCTAAGTATCAGAGCTTGGTCTCTTATATTAAGCACAAATGAATACAATAGATATTCAACAATTTAAACTTAAAATAAGAATATTGAGATTAAGAGAATCAAACCAAACTCCCAAGTTTCTCAAGCTTGGAGCTTACAACTACAAAGAGCTTTACCAAGTTCTTGAGCATGGTAGGTGATGAATAGGAGCCAAGAGTCACTCTTGCTCACACTAATTTCTTTAGTTGAGCCAAGAGTTTCACTTGTTACTAATCTCACTTCTGTTACACACTAATACAATATTGCTCAATAGGTAATTTGCACTCAAATTCTTGGGAACTATTTCTCCCAAATAGCTCAAGTATTACTTGTAATCAATAAGCTTAGGGTTTATTTCAGGCTTAGGGTATTTATAGTTGCCCAAAATAGCTATTTTCTATTTATTGGAAAACTAGCTTGAACAGACGACCAATGCAGAAGGCAGGCCCAACGAACTGCGTGCTGGACACTTGGATTCGCGAGGATATTCATTCGAGCGCGAGTCGTCGAACTGCATCGATCAAAGCAATGAGATATTCTTCATCCGATGCCGAGTTCTTTGTCGTCACGATTACCATCGATGAAGCTGCCTTTCGGACACCATTTGTGTCCTTTCTTCGATTGTTTTGTTGGATTAACCTTTTCTATTTTTCTACATTTGTTTTCAAACCATCGAGTTTTGGTCACTCAAAACATAACATTAACATAATCGGGTTCAACAAGATGGAATTGAATGCCATCATTTTCTTGAGCATGGATGAATACTTATTGATTTGATGAATGATGACAATATTTAAGATTGTCAACAAGTAGTTTGGCTAATGGCCCTAAGCTGACACCAAGTTGATATATATTTTGATGTTTCATGGATTGAATCTCTCTGGGATTTTCATGTTTGACGGTGTATTTTTGGTCATGGCTTAATAAGAGTAGAATGGCTAAGGGTCCTAAGCTGATGCCATCTTTGCATCTATTAAGGAATTGAATTGAATGTTGATTTTGTTTGAAGCTTGATTGGTGAGATGCATGGCACAGTTTATTACTCTTAGCATTTTTTCTCAATTTTAATTCTTAGCTTAAAATTAGGTCTGGTATGAGTAATTTTTTGTTATTCGTGGATATGTCTTTATGTTTCATTTTGGGTGAGTGGAAAGATGATTTATTCATCAATTAGAATAAAAGGGACAACTGGTTTGGGGGTGTTTATTTTCTTTCGTGTTGGGAATGGTTGTTTTTGTACATATTTTTGTCACTTGATGTATAATGGATGGAAATTGATCAATTGGATACATCAATGATGACGAATTTTGACATTCAATACTCTATGATGGAAATATTTGATTGAGTCATTCCACAAATTTTTGTGTGAGTGAGTAGTTCGTTTACAACATAAAGATTTCATAAACTTGGCATTAATATTTTTCAAAACAAATGCAAAATTTTAGGAAAATTTATTTGAAATGTTGTTTATGATCAAATCACTTATATTATTTGGTTATATGATCTATCTTTTGGAAAGACAGTGTTAAATGAAATAGAAGAAATTTTGGGACATTTCGTGTGTTTGCACATAGGGAATGTTCTTCTAACTTGTGAATAAGCATATTCGAGATTAATTTTAGCACAACATTTCACTCCTATTCCTTGGTTTAGGACCGATTGAAAAAAAAATGGTTAATGACGCGAATACGGGATTCCGACATGTACCCATATTGTTTCTCCAAAATAAGCTATTAGAGTAGTAATAAGGCGAGTATGGGATTCCGACATGTACCCATGTTATTTCTCCAAATTAAGCCATTAGGAATTGCATTTTAGTAGACCAATAAGTTAAGGAGTAAATGTTTGTAATACTTATCATTGATCTCATATTACTTATTCCTTGTTAGAGGTCTATTCCCGAAATGTGTGACATTTGTATTTAAGTTGATTCCTAATTGAACTTCTATTTTCATGATGCCTAGTCGAGATACTTGACTAACTTCATAATATTTGTGATTTGAGAAGTAATGATGTTTCAAATAGAAAGAACTAAAACTTTTGGTAACTCTATTTGAGTATGGTAATGCTTGGTGATGTGAAATCTTGTGTAGTGAATGAATGTGTGCTTGTATGTCGAACAAAATTTCAATTTTGGATTGACTCACTTAGACACTTCACATATCATATAGTATTGAATGTTTGTTGAGAGACTTCTTAATTGTTGTTGAGTTCGAAGTACATCCATGATTCATCAAGTGTCACGTCAATTTTGGTGGTGTTTATGTGTTTTAGTATTAGTAGGTTCCTTTTAGTTTCTCTTTTGCTCGGGACAAGAAGAATGCTAAATTTGGGGGTGCGATAACTCTAGTATACGATAGTTATTCTACTCTAAATTGTAGCATTTTGATAGTATAAATCCCAAATTTTGAGTAATTAATTGTAGGTTTAAGTTAATTCCTTTCATATGCATTTATATTTTTTTTTTGTTAAATACGTTAAGTTTTCATTAAAAAATTAGCTTAATTAATTGTTTAATTATGTTAATTTTGTGCAGGTCAAATTTAGAAGTTAGAAACTAGATTAATCAAACTCGTGGGACCGAAGTGCAATTATCAAAGAAAAGAGGGGTTTTTGGGAAGAGAGTCGAGATCGCGATCTCGACTCACTTAAAAGATTAGTGAGTCGAGATCGCAATGGTTAAATAATAGGGGCAATTTTGTAATAGTTTTCCAGGAACTAGTTTCTGATTTTTCTTTGTACTATTTAAGCTACTTTTAAAAACAATTGTAGAGAGAAAGTAGGATTATTAGTAGATAGTTAGTAAGTGTTAGGATAGTTTAGTATATCTTGAACATCAAACTTCTTCTTAAATAGAAATTTCTCTTTAATTGTCTTTTAGATATGCTTTTCATTTCTTAGCAAGTTTAAATTTTGATTAGATAGTTGTAGTGGGTTAATCTTTAGCTTCAAGTATATATAATTTTTACTTGCTTTCTAGAAGAAATTATTAAAAAAAAATTTGCTTGCAAATTAGGGTTCTTAGAAAAATTAGGGTTTTTGTTAAATTCTTGTTTTTTTTAGTAAAGAATCTTCCATTTAGAAGCATTAAGTTCTATATAATTTTTAGTGGGCTTTCTTTAATTTTACAAAAATCCAAAAAAATATTTTGATTTCAAGTTTAACTCTTTCAATTTCTAGTTTAGAATTGGTAATTCTAGCCTTGCAATGTCTTTTTATGGTGATTTTATTGGGTTAATTTACTTGCTCTTTAAATTTAGTTCTATTCCAATTAGTTTAGATTAGAACTAATTGCTTTCTTTACTTGCTTTTACTAGAGTAGACTATGTAGTTTCTTAATTTTGCAATTATTTAGTTCACTTATTTGCTTTAATAGATAATCTAGTTTGAAATTAGGTTTTAATTACTTGTATTGAATTATGATTTGAGTAGAGTAAATTCACCATCCACTGTTTGATCTTGCTTAACTACACAAAGATTCGTAAAACTTGGTAATTACCTTCCAACAGTCCTTGTGGGACGATACCCCCTCATCCTATACTACTACCAACTCCATATACTTGCGAAAGTGAGGTAGAGTGTAGTGATTTTGTGAGATTTCTTATTACTTGTTTGCTCTAAATTGATCTCTACCTGAGAAATAGCACCACTCACTCTTCATGTGCGGTGATAATAATGAAAAATTGTACGGAGAGAAACAATAGGTAAGTAGAGAGAGATGGACAGCTCCAATATTGTTCTAATACCATCTCTATCTTCAGAATTATAGAGATCAGCCCTAGCTTATACACCTTATTTTTAGATTTTACATGGGCCTTAACCATTTTCCATGAGGCTTGGCCAGCATAGCCTAAGCTACTCATATGTGTAATTACATTTATGCCCTTAATGGCATTACAAATGGCACAATCGTTTTGGATGCAAAATTTTAGTATCATCAATAGTCCCCTCAACTTGGGGTTGAGTATTGCCTTAGATTCGAGCTGATAATTGTCACCGAAGTCCCCTTTGAGAGCCTTTTTGCTTCCAGTTCAAAGCTTAATTCTGAAGACACTTGATCAAAGCTTCTAAGTTAAGACTCGAAGTTAATTGATTTGAAATTCCTAAATCTTGTCTCTGAGCCAAAGCTGTTTAGGAGAGCACCCTTGACTAATTTTAGCTTTTGGAGTCTTCTTACAACCCACATATTGTACTTCTTTCTTACTTTTAAACCCGAGCCGATGCTCTTAAGGTCACATTTCCTCAAGACTTTTCATAACTTCAGCTTTTATTTGTGCAAATCAAACTTTTCTTATTTCAAGTTTAAGCACTCCCAACCCAACTTTCATTCATTTTTTTTACCACCTTAGTAAGTCCATTTGGCCCATTTTACTAGGGTATTTATGCCCTAGATTTAAAACTTTTTCCTTCATACTTATCTTTCCCAACCCTTACCACCTACCTGCCACTGCTATTGTCACATTCTTCATTTCTACAATTTTTCTTTAGCTTATTTTGGAGAAACAATATGGGTACATGTCGGAATCCTTCCTACTGTCTTTTATTTTCCCTTCTAATGCATAAAGGAAAAGGATGGTGCTTGTCAAGCCCAACTTTCAAGTTTGTTTATGCTTTCAGTTTCATCAAAGCAACTATGGCTAGCACGTTTACTCCATCATCTCTTATTAGCACTCATCTTCACACTTTCCCCGTAGATGATACTAATAGACTGTTAAACCCCTATAACGAGGACTTTTTCGCTCAGTTCTACTAAATTTCCCTTATAGGAAAACCATCGTCATCCAACCCTCCTACAAATGATTATCCCGAACTACAAACAATAAACACCCCAATGTCCTCGAACCCAAGAAAATTAAGATTCTTAGGGACAGATACCAATTTCCTAAGAATGTACACATCAAATAACCTTCTACCGAGGACCGAGGCCACCTGCCTCCTATCTGACCATATATCAGGAGCAGCTTCAAGCAGACTTAAGACTTCCTATGCCTCTATTTTTATCCCAACTATCTGACCACTGGAACACCAGCATGTCCCAACTAACCCCCAATGCCATCAGGGTAATAGCTGGGTTCTACACTTTATGTAAATTATGAAGTCCCCCTTTCCTTAGAAACTTTTTGAATGATGGCGAAACTATCCCCTTCTCATGGATTTTTTATGTCTCTCCCCGAGCCTTGGGTAAGCAGCTCACCTCTGGTAACCCTTTTTCCATTCATGACTGGAAGGAGTCTTTTTTCTTTGTCTACTACCTTGACCCTAAAATGCCACGAGGCTATTAGAACCTTATCAAAGAAAACTTGAAGGAAAAGAATGCTGCCCTACCAGAATCTGATGATGTCAAATAACTCATTAATGCTACCCTTAGGATAGACTTTGATAATCAACCAGTTATCCTATCCAATAACGTCTTAGCCTGGGCTAACTTGTTCCCTGAACACGTAACTCCAAAGGACTACAACCCTTACCAAGGTTAACCCTGCTATTATATGCATGTCCGTTATTGACAGGTTATCTTTGTCCAAACTGTCTATTTTTATTTTTTTTTATTTGTACAGACTTGAATGCATTCTTGAGGAGTTTGATTCCTACCACCTCAGCCACTGGGGCTGGTTTATTAATCCAAACTCTTCCTGTAGCTACAAGTGGATTAACTTCAGCCACTATTGATGCCTCTGGTACAATTGACTCCATTTCGATGTCTACATTCATAGATCTGTCCATCTCTACTGGTGGTTCCTCAAGTAGTCAAACAGTTATAGTGGTTGTCACTGCAGGATCCCTCAAGTTGAGCCAACTAGTGTTATGAGAAAGATGAGTCTTCTGCCAGTGCTTTGAGTGTCGAGGCTAACCCTGACAAGGAGGAGGAAGAAAGACAAATCACAACTCCACCTTAACTTTTCATACTTCTCCGAGGCCCGCCCTTATACTGTTTTGGCTAATGCTACCTTTTCTGGCCTTAGATATGTAACCAGGGTCGCCTTCCAAGTAATTCCTCTCTGCTTATGGTAAACAACTCCTTATTTCCATTCTTATTTTACACACATTCATCTAAGTAACGGTTACTTATTGTCTCTTTCCTGCTCAAGAAGTAAGAGGCCTACGCTTGAGAAGGAGAGGAGATCTGCTAGGTCTCGAGACCTTCCTTGCTCTCAAAGATCAATGGACCCTATTCAAAGCCCCTCCATATCTGGGAGCACTCACATGCTTGGCCTACCCCACCCATAGACATTAATGACCAAGCCCAATTTGCTAGGGTGGCTCAGGAGCAAGCCAAATTTATTGCCTTGCGACAGTTATAACTCCCACTTCCCCCATAGTCGGAACTCAAGACCGAATCAAAATTTGGTCCCAGGTAAAAGAAGCTATAAAAGCCAATGAGTTGAAGTGCAACATTGAAGCTTGCAAGAAGTATGATGAGTAGAAGGCTCAACTGGACGAGGTGAAAGAAAAACTTGGCCAAGCCAAAAAGGAGAAGAAGATTCTTTAAGTCGATATTACTAATAGAGATAAGAAGATTCTTCAACTTCAAGAAGAGGCTCAGGTGGCCGAAGCGAAATTCGTCTCTAGGGAGAAAGAGTTCGTGATCAAAGGCAGAAATGCCTTACCTGATTTACTATGGCATGTAATCACTTAGTGAAGAACAAATAGTTGTACACTAGTTTTCCATATAATACCTCAGTAAATGATGAGGTAATCAAGAAATTGGAAGCCAATTTTAAAGCTCAGGTGCCACTTCCTAGAGCTTTCGAAGTAACCGATCAAGCTCAACCTGCTTATACTCCTGCTTAACCTTGGCTCCTCCTCTGACCCTACTCACTAAACTTCTGCCACAATAAATGATTCTTCAATTCCTTCAACTTAACAGCTTCCTCCAGTATGTAATAGCTAGGTTTTTGTGATTAATAAAATACCAATTTTTCAATTTCTCTTCTTCAATTCATTTATTACATATCAAAGAATATACTAAGTATAAAACTTGCTTCATCCTGTCTTGAAAATTTTCAAACACAAAGTATCCATTTACACCTTGAAACTTAAAAAAATTCTATGTGAGTACATAAAACTTGAACTTCTTTGTATGTTCAACCTTGAATGACCCATGGGGTCATCATCATCATTTCATTTTTTTCTCAGTTTTCGAACCTGGTCCGAAACTCAAGAGCACATCGGCGGTCGGAGCGACTCATATTCTTGAGGAGGGACCCCTAGGTCTCAACCCTCCTATGAAAATGCCTTTTTCAATTCAATTACTTTTTCTTTTTTCTCATTTTTTGAACTTGGTCCGAGCCTGTATAAGCACATTGGCGGGTCGGAGTGGCTCATACTAGTCTGAAGTATGGACTACTAGGTCTCAGCCCTCCTAGCACTCATGCTCTTTTCAATTCAATTGCTTTTTCTTTTTTCTCTTTTTTCAAACCTGATATGAACCTCTTTAAGATATCGTCCAATCGAAGCGACTCATTCTTGGGAGGGGACCACTAGGTCTCAACCTTCATAGCACTCATGCTCTTATCAATTCAACTGTGCTTTTTCACATTCATTTTCTTTTTGAACCTGATTCGAACCTCTTTAACACATCGCAGTAGGTCAAAGCAGTTTATATATTTAAGGAAGGACCACTAGGCCTCATCCCTCCTATCACTCATACTTTTTTCAATTCTTTTGCTTTTTCTTTGTTTCTTTTCTTTCTGAACCTGATCCAAACCTCTTTAACACATCAGTGGGTCAGAGCGGTTTATATTTTTGAAGAGAGACCACTAGGTCTCAGTCCTTTTTCTTTTATTTGTCTAAGCTTGATACTTGCCACTTGAACACATCGACAAGCTTAGGGCAGCATTAGAGAGGACCCGTAGGTCTCTTCTCCTTTTTTTTTTTTATGAGGGGCATGGAAGCCTCATGCTTTATTTTGTTGTTGCGGTAAATAATCATCCTCTTTTGTCCTTGACCTTCAGTGATGACTTTTTGAATCTGAAGTGATTTTTTTGACGCCAAAGCTGTTGTAATGAATATATAGTAAGGCATTATTATATCTCAAATTGGCCAATTTCATGAACTATCATCATATATTATTTTTGATTGTGCTCATGAATATAAGTAATAATTTTAGAACTAGTAAATTATAAAGATTATCTTTCTCGTAGTTCATCAACTTGTGGCCATGTTTGAGTGTGGACCAACTCTGGCCAATTTGTTAAGCCATTTTGCCTTACTTTGGCTAAATTACAACAGCTTTGGCGTCAACCAAATCACTTCAGATTTATGCTTCGAATTTTCCTTTTTTTTCATTTTTCTTGGCTCTTCCATGTCTGAAGTTCCACAATATGAGTCTTTGCACTGTTGATCCAAAGCCTGATTAGAATTTATTGGGTTTTTTTCCATTTTAGAGCTTGAATGAGCCCATAATAATTATACGGGCTTTGGCTATTACTTCATGATGTGCTCTTGGTGATGAACTTTGAGCTTCGGATTAGCCAAATTTCATTTGACTTTGATCTTTTTGGCTTTATTATTTAGCCTCAAACCTTTTGAGCTCGAGCTTTAAATTTTGAAAAACAAATCATTTCGCGTTGGAATTCTCCAAATTATGGTCAACCTGCAAAACTACTTTTTCAGGCTATTCATTCCCTCGAATAGGTTTCAACCAATGCATCTCGGCATTAGCAGATTTGCTTACACATCTAGTTAAATTAAGAGACAGTTTTGACTAATTTGCTTCGGTTTAGCTAAATTGGTTAGTTTCGGATCAACCCAAAGCTTTCTTTCTTTTGAGCACGTCACAGGTTCTTCTGATTGTTCTCTTCTTTAATTTTTCTCTTAAATCCTTCTTCTTACGAGGCAATCCAAATATTTTATGGGGCTCCTTTTATAGCTGGTCGCCTTAGCTGAACCTTGGCTTCAGCTAAACTGAAAATGAGGTTTGCTGTTGGCCAAAAATAATGATTATAATGTTGTTCTACCCTTGGAAACTTTGAGATTAAACTTGAGCTTTGGCTCATTTTCTTTTTTATTTATCTATTTAAGCATGTTGATGTGCTTCAGATAACAAGTTGAGCTTCTTTAAATATGTGTCCTTAGCCTCATCCATGAAGCCAAACTTTTCTTTGTTCCTTCAGACAAGAGTGTTGAGCCTTCTTAAATATGGATTTAAGCTTGTCGATAAAGTGATCAAAAAATAATTATCTATCCAATTTAAACAACAGTTTGCATTGCATTCTTTCAGTTCTCTTTGATTGGTTTGACATGTCGTAGAAACCTTTACCGTACGATTATTGAGACAACTCTATATATAATCTTTGTTTCTCATTCAAACTTCATAATGCCATCGCTGACTTCTAAGCTCAGGAGGAGCTTTTTGGTGGTGATATTCGGCAATAAATATCCTCTGAAAATCACTCCAACCAGCTTTACCATGCAAGCAAAGATACGAAGATGACTAGACATGATCTCAAATTGGAATTTGATTTTGATGAAAAAGTGAAACTTCCCTATGCAATTTGAATTCGAAGCAAAATCGATCTAACTTTGGCAACTAAATTGGGTTTAGATTTAGCTGCATAAAGTCAGATTTTTCTGTGATCTTCCCTCCATCATCAAAAACTCCCAATAAATGACAAAAGATGATATGGCTTTTTTATCCTATTCCCACAGACGGTGCCAAATGATGATAATGAAAAATTGTAGACAGAGAAAGAGTAGGAAAGTAAGAGAGATAGGAGATTGTTTGAGCATTATTATGTAGCATAACTTGCCAATTGTTAGGGGAGACCCCTTATTTATAGATATTACATGGGTCTTAACGATTTTCCATGAGCCTTGACCAGTATAGTCTAAGTGTGTGTGTAATTGCATCTATGCCCTTAATGGGATTACAAATGACACAATCGTTTTGGATGCAATATTTTAGTATCATCATGTAGAATTTAAATATTTTATGCTTTTGATAGATTCATCTACTAGATGGTCATATGTGTGCTTATTATTGGCTCGCAACCTGGAGTTTTTGAGATTGCTAGCTCAAATAATTAGATTAGGAGCACAAATTTTCAAATCATGCAATCAAGAAAATTTGTCTTGATAGTGTTAGTGAATTTGTATTTCAGATATCTGATGATATCTGTATGTCAATTTGTATAACTATTGAACATTCTGAAATACATGTTCATACCCAAAATGGTTTAGCAGAATTTGTTAATAAAATACCTCCATAATAGTTAGACCATTACTTATGAGAACAAAATTATCTACTTATGTATAGGCACATGCTATGTTGCATGCAGCAGCAATTAAACACATCAGCCCAACAAGTTATTTTAAATTCTCCCTATTACAATTGACTTTTGGTCAGGAGCCTAATGATTCCCACCTATGGATTTTCTCTTATGCAATATATATTTTAATTACTCCACTTCAATGCACAAACATGAGTCATAAAAGAAAGTTGAATATATATATATATATATGAGTCACTTTCTCTGATTAAATATCTTGAAATATTAACAAGTGACTTATTTATGGCATGATTTACTGATTGTCATGAAAATATTTTCCTAACATTAGGGGAGAAAATAAGCAGGTGGATAAAAAAATTGAACTAAATGAAGTATCACATTTTGATCATTGCACAAAGTAATGTGAACTAGCGATTTAATATTGAAAAGATAATTCATTATGAATCAATTGCCAAATTCATTTACTGACCTAAAATGAGTCATGAAATCTCATATACCAACTTAAATGCTCCAATTTGAATTAGTGTCCTAGTAGGACAGTCTATTAGTACAAATCATAGTTAGCCACGCATAAGGTGTAATTGACCAATCGGTTCCAAATGACAAAAATTCTCATCGGAGGAAAGGATGTAAATATTAAAGATGGTCATACAATGGAGGCAGGTGCTCCTCAAAATGCCCTAGACAGAACTAATCATAAAACCCTAGAAGTGAATCAAGTACCTGAATCTAATGAAAATAAAGAGATTTTGAAAAGTCACGTCAATATTAAAAAAAAGGAGAATCGGAAAGAAAAAAAATATTATTAACAGCAACATTATTAGTTGCAATAACAATAGATGTTTTGAATAAAAAACAAGAATCTTGATTCTAAATAAGAGAATTATTAACATAGAAATGATTAGGCAAAATAGAAAGAATACAATATAAGTAAAATTAAATTCATGTTAAAAACATGAAGATTTTGGACTTGTAGCTGAAGCTCTTAAAAGTATATAGAGCTAGTAGGGTACAAATAAATATTTTTACAAAAGACACATGAGAAAAAATAAAACTGTCATATAAAGCACACCTTGTTGAACAAGGTTTTTCGTAAATATCTGACATTGATTATAAAGATTCATATTCTTCTTTGGTGGATGCAATCACCTTTAAAGATATCAATTTGTGTGGCAGTTCATTAAAATTTTGAAACGCGTCTAATGGATGTTAAGCCTATTTTGTATAGTTCATTTGATATATGAAAATCCCTGATGGATTAACATTCTTGAAGCATATAAAGTTTTTAGAGAACATTACTCAAAAAAATTACAAAATCCCTTTTGAATTAGACTAAAGCAATCTACACAGATATGGTATAATCACTTCAGTAAGTATCTCTTGAATGAGAGTTATAAAAATGATCTACTTTGTCTATGTGTTTTTACTAATATTAAAAAAAAAAAAAAGATCAGAGTTTGTGATAACTATATATGTTGATGATATAAATATTATTGGAACTCTTGAAGAGTCTAAAAAGATAATGAATTGATGCTAAAGATCTAGGTAAATATCTATAGTTCAAGCACTTACCAAACAATAATTTTGTTCGTCAATCAACTTGTACAGAAAAAGTATTAGAGTGATTATATATAGATAAAATACATCCATTTAGTACCCTAATGGTTGTAAGATCATTTGATGTTAAGAAAAATCCATTTTCATCCTCAAGAGAATGATGAAGAACTTACTGGTTTTGAAGTTCCATATCTTAGGATTAACCGTTTTATTACATCTTGCTAATAATAAATGACCTAATACAGTATGTGTTGTCAATTTGTTAGCAAGATTTAAATTTCCACCGATACGAAGATATTGGAATGATATTAAACATAAAATTTGATATCTTCGAAGAATTTTTCATATGAGATATTATTTTACTGAAATGAATCTAGATCCAAAATTAGTTGATTGTATAAATATTGGATATTTATCTGATCCAACATAAAGTTCGATCTCAATCGATTTATTTATATATGGAGAAATTGTTATATCATGACTTTCAACAAAACAAACCTTAGCCACTACTTCCAATTATTACAGAATAATTGCACTACATGAAACCAATAGAGAATATGTTTGGCTAAGGTCATTGACCCAACATATTTAAAAGATATGTAGTTTAACATTAGAAGTGAAACTTTTAATAATATTATATCAAGGCAATACGTAGGCATTATCAGTTAAAGGAACATTATATCAAAAAACATAGAACAAAACATATTTCTCTAACCTTTTCCTTTAGTCATGATCTTTAGAATAATGATGATATTGATATCTAACAAATTAGATTTTCTAGTAATTTAGCAGATTTGTTCACAAAAATATTGCCTAGCAACATTTGATAATTTAGTCTGCAAAATTGGGATGTGCCTTCTCAAGGATTTCAAGTGATATTTTCACATGAAGAGGAGTAAAAGCACATGTTGTACTCTTTTTCCTTGGCATGGTTTTGGTCCCTATGGGTTTTTCTAACAAGGTTTTTAATGAGACTGCATGCAAAAGTGTACTATAAACATTGAATACGAACTATACTCGTTTTTACCTATATCATGGTTTTTCTTACTAGATTTTCCTGGCAAAGGTTTTTAATGAGACAATAATTCATTGTGAATTCTATACAAAAGAATGATGTACTCTTTTTTCTGTATTAGGATTTTTCCCAATGGATTTTTCTTAGTAAGGTTTTAATAAGGCATATTCTTTAATACATAAACATCAAAGGAGGAGTGTTAAGAATACATTATATTCGGATGTTCATTTGCATACTCAGCTCACATACATCCTAATCTCTTTATGTGATCAAATAATCTTTAATTTATCTACTTATGAGATCAATATACCATATCAAGGTAACTATTTATGAGTATTTATTTACTCAGCTATCAAGTCTCTTCATGTACCATTATATATAACTATAAATAGAGGCATTATAATCCATTTTGACACCCTTGAAAGGAATAAGATAATAGCTCTGCTCCTCCCTCAATATTCTTGTCTCTTTTAAATTATTAAGTTCCTATTATTTTATAATATAATTATATATTTTGTATACATAATATTTTAGACCTAATATTATGAATTCTTAATAATTAAATATATTAATAACTGATAATATTTTTTACTTAATACTTAAATATCATTTCTTTATATAATTTTTGGAGTTATTAATGTAATACTTTATTGACAGCAATTTTGCCTCTTTCAAACAAGCCTTTTTTTAGCTCTCTCTCTATAAGTGCACAACTTATTAATGTAACACTTTTATTTTAATAATTAATTTCCATTTAATATATATATAGATACTAGAGTTAATCAATTATATGTACTTTAGTATTAATTGAAATATCTAAATATAATATATCTATACATACATGTTCTAATGTTCAACTACTAAAATTCGTATAATTTATACTTGTTGTAATAAAAATATGTTCTACATAACGTCTAATTTATATACTCATACAATAAAACTTATTAATGTAATATTTTTATTATCAACAAATATATTAAATGCATTACTAACTTACTCTTAGTATATATAGAGTTAAGTAATCATATATATTCTTATATACTTATAACATATCACTTAATAGGGGTTGGTGATTCAATATAATTTTTTTGTATGAATTGGGTTTGGTAAATGATCTTGAATTCGTGATATTGTAACTCATTTTTAATATCTATGTTGGTCCCTAAGCAACCTAAGAGAGGGGGTGAATTAGGTTTCAAAAAAAAATACTTTAAAAAAAATTAATCTTATTAAAGTTTTTCAAATATGAATTGATATGATAGAATCAATGAAATAGTGAAGTAAGAAAGAGAGAAAATTAAACAGCCAATACTTCCAAGCTACCAAGCTTGAAGTATTAAATCACTAAAATGCTTCACACACTTGGTGAGCCAATAATCTTTACAAAGTAGGGAAATTCTTGCCGTATGCGTCCATTCCATCGTCCGAATGGAGTTTCGGACTGTCATGTTCATCCGACAAAGACTTTGTTCGAACAGTTGTGTGCGTCCGTTGGAGAAGCAGTAATATCCTTGCTTTATGCCTATTGGTTCGGATGGTGGAATGCGTCCGAGAAACTTAGACATAGTTCGGATGGTTCAATGCGTATTTTGATTCTGTATTGAGCAATACAAGTAACAGACCACAACTTGTTTACAGAGTTAAGTACTTATGTCATCATCAAAATAAGGTTTGGAAAACATCAATCAACATATAATATATCCAATAATACACATTCATAAATTAAGATTTGTAGCTTTTGTGTGTGTGTGTGTGTGTATTATGAATTATATTTTGGTACATAATATGAAAATTGGAATTAACGATCATTGATTTTTGAAGAATTAACCACTCATTATTGTTAAACGTTGCTTTTGCTTTTCAAGATTGCTCTAATCACTAAGGGCGGCCAATTTCATTACGATGAGTGGCGCTGGTAAAATATATTTCGGAATAACTTTCAAAATAAATTTTCCTAAATATAGGGTATATACCTATTCGCCCAAGTAACCCACCATTTTACCACCACCACATTTTGATGTGTCCCTCGCCCTTATTTTCATGCATCCCATGCCTCTTAGTTAAGATATCTATGGCTACATAAGAGTAAAAGATATCCAAACGAAAATGTTTTTATCGTAAATGTCAAATTACAGAAAAATAGTTACTTTAAGAGGTATAAACCTGATCTAAATACAATTCAAATAGATGTGTAAAGAGAGATGTTTTGACTACTAGTTAAAGAATGAAATTTGCAACAATGGTGGGGGGTTTGGGATGGAAAAGGTAGTGGAGTTTTAGTAGGGGAAAGATCTAGGGAGTTGAGATGGGAGGTTCAGGCAGGAAGAGGACAGCAGGGGTTAGGAGGGAGAGGAATAATAGGGCAATAGGGATGGAAGAGAAGGCGGAGTGAGGAGATGAGCAAAGAAGGGGTTCTGGATGGAATTGGAGAAGAGAGTTCAGAGATTGAGAGAAAAGAATTTTACTCTTTTTTTTTTCAAATCTTAGAATCAAATATGGGTTTGGGCAAAATCTTCCAATTTGGACAAGAATCACCAAATATCAAAATTTCATAAACGATTCCAAAAACTCCATTCCAATATAAGTGCATTAAATACCATGAATTGGAATGAGTCTGATTCCAAATTCCAAAACCCTCCAACCAAGTGCCTTCTTATATTTTCCTTAGCTCGCTTCCCGCATTTCCTCGTAAAATGTTCCCTCTATCCCAAAAAAAAGTTGTGTTGTTTTTCCATATAATATAAAAGGAAACACAATGGTGGAACAATTTAGATGCGTTATGCAGCTTCAGTATTAATGGCCCTCAAGACCTAGTCTATCAAAATTTTAGGAACATTTCAAGAAAATCTGCAAGAGCAGTTACTACTGGTGAGGGCAACTAAAGTCCGTTCTGCACGAGAAAATTTTGAAGTTGTGCCTATTTTGGGAATCATTATTTTTGGATGCTGATTTGAAATTGGGTTTCTGCCAAAGTGAAACTTGCATTCAATAAATGCGAGTTCTATGACCTCGCGTTTTGGATTTTGTAAAAAGAAAAAAAATTTCCATGACCTCGCATTCAACAAATGCAAGGTCAATATATATATATATTTGTAAATGGCATAAATGTTTTAACATAATTAAGAAAAAAAAAAAGTAGTTGGTCGACCTCGCACTTAACATATGCGATTTGGCAAATGCGAGGTCGACCAGTACTTTTAACTAGATGGGTAGAACCCAAAAATAAAAAAGACCCTCCATTCTCAACCCTCCATTTGTCCTCCTTCTCTCTCTGGCAGCCAAAAACAGTACCACCACTACTAGGCCCTCCTGGTGGTGGTGGTGGTTGTAGACCATTCCTCCTTGTCCTATAGCTGTCTCTTACCACTACCATAGGTCCTCCTCACCTCTACAACTACCGCCACCAAGAAAATCCAAAGGTAATTTGATTTTATTTTTTTTTTGAATTTCAATTATTGTAATTAATTTTTTTATTTGCAATTTTAACAACTTTTATGGTAGATGAACTCCATGGCTAGATTGTGCTACATGTCCTTGGACCACCTGACTGAAGACAATGATTCGGACACCAGTACTTGGGCACAGATCAGACATTTTGCTTATGAGTCACTATATACAATAGGCGAGTCAAGTCGTCTTGGTTTTCGGCCGTTCTGTTGGTTCCTGATTACATTCAACATCCACATCAGACACAAAATTCATCGCCGTCGTCGAGTTCCATCGCCTCAACCCCATGCAGATGTTGGATCCCCTCGTGTTAATATGCAATTCGAGTGTGACACTTCACAGATACTTGCACCAATGCGCGCACTCTAGCGGGACCATCTTCTTTTGGACCGTCATCTAGTGGTCTAGATCCAGATCATACTAGTCCTAGTGTTTCAAATGAAAAACATGAACATGAACAAAACATGGCTTCGCCATCGCAGATTACTCACCCTACTCAATAGCGAGTCACATCATCACCCTAGTGGTCTAGGGAATGTGGCATGGGGGAGAGATTTGGATATCATAGACATTGACATATTTTATTACTTTTGGCAATCATGTGCAATTGGAATATTATTGTTTGCCCTTGTCGAATATTTTTATATTATTGTTGGGTTTTTATTTTTGTTATTAGCCCTTATCGGGCTTTTAATGATATTTTTTGCCCTTGCTTGGGTACGATTGTTTGGCAAGGAGAATGTTCATAAAATAAGGGAATTATGTCAAAATTTTATCAAAAAAATATGATAAATTAATAAATCTAAATATTTATGCAAGACTTCATTTGTGTTATATTTCCTTGAAGGGTATTTTTACCTTAGGGTCATCCTTTTTTAAATAACAAAAAAAATCAAACATTAAAAATAAAAAAAAAAAAAAAAATTCCCCATTATAGCGTGAGATCATGGAAATAATTTTTTTAAAATTTCCAAACAAATGCGAGGTAATAAAAATAATTATTTTTTAAAAAATATTCCCCATGATCTTGTATAAATTTTTGTTTTTTAAAAAAAATTCTCTATGACATCGTATTTGTTGAATGTGAGGTCATGGAAATTTTTTTTTTTTTTTAAATCCAATTCTGCATAACCTCGCATTCAGTAAATGCGAGTTTCACCTTATCAGAAAATACCCACTTTCAAATCAACACCCAAAAAGAATAATTCACAAAATAAAGCCGCTGCACCTTGTACAGCACAATAGTCAATAAGCACAGCATGTGCAAAAATACATAGGGTGGAGACAGAGAGAAAGGCATTCATTGGATAGGCACTCCTATTTTCTACTTCGCAACATCTTCCTTTTGTATGACTTCCCATGTACAGCATCATATGCACAACCTAAAGCAGCCACCACAATAGCGGAGGATCCTCTCAACATAATTAAGCCACATTCATCAGAAAATGCTTATGGACTACCAAGCTGATAATCAATGCCAACTCATGTACCACAACAAAGCTACAAATAAATATACAAAAACTGATCATATGTATGGTGGATGCAGCATCAAACAACCAGTTATCAAGCACTTTCACAGCCTGAGCACATAAATGATGCAGCGTATGAATGGATCTTTGTCTGCACCAACTGTGGCGAAGAATACTTCCAGTATCACACTCACTTCCACTAAAGCATCATCCATTTCCCTATGGAAGAACTGCACCAAATTGACTATGGCATTGTCTTCTGTATTAGGGCCATGGAGCCAGTTTTAGATTTTTGTAACTAAATTTTGATCTATCAGCATCAACACTTTCTTTCTTGGCAGAAGAATTAGCTGCCTGTTCCTTCAATGCTTCCTTTTCCATTTTCTTCTTTTCAGCCTCTGCCTGCTGTTCGTTCTCATCACGTGCTTTGTTAAACATCTTCATGAAAACTGCCAAAATTTGTGTAACTGCACATAGAAACCCGAAAAAGAGAAATTCACACCCTAGTTTTAGATCCAAATGGAGAATGATTTCCATGAATATAGTGTTTATATGTTCCAGTATTAACCATGCAAGTAAAATAGTTGAAGGCGCATCTGAGTGGTCATATAAGTAACTATTGTGACCATGTCAGATAATGCTAGAAGACGAGCAAAATTACTGTTGGTTCAGATGTGCAGATGTATAAACAGATTATTCAAATTTCTGTAAAGCCTGATGAGCGAACAATGGAAACTTAATAGCAAACCTTTACTGAAGCCTGACCCCATCAGATTCCCAAGAAGATGAAAGAAGAAACGGGTCCCGGTTTCTCTAATAAAAAAATCTATCTGAATGCCAGAAAAATGCTAGTACATCTTCAGCATAGGCATCCATATGCAACTTTTATATAATTTTTCAGCCAGTCCTTCCATAATAAGTTATGGATATACATTTATAAAGTACCTATCCAGGACTTTTTATGTACGATGGCCACTAGAGCCTGTCTCCACTTGTTTCATTTTCTTCAGACGATGCTCTCGTCTCTCATTAACATCAGCTATTATCTTTGGGAGTAACCTTCGAAGATTTAAACACATTCTCAATGCAGTACCCAATACATCACATCATTATGAAACTTCCATTAAAGCTTGCTGAAGCATGGTTTCAGAACTAGAAAAGAAATTAGTAAAAGCTTGGAAGGAAATCTCATTGTTGATCTTCAGACAATCGTGACTTGTAGAACTATATGCCAGGTAAAATATACACATACAGAAGGCAAATACATATGGTTCATGAATAGAATGCATTGATACCATATTCTCTATTTACACCATTTTGTTCCACATCATCCATATGTCCATTGATCATGAAATACTATATATCCCTTTACTATCATAGAAGTTTTCGTTCAGTGGAGACATCAAGTGTAAAATAATATTACAATCACATATTAAGAAATGTCTCCATAACAGAGAAACAAACATCTTAACATAAAGTAGATCAAACCTTGCTCAAAGGGGCATCGTGCTGGATCCTCTCCAAAATACTGGGATAATGAATCTGCATTTCTTCCCTGCAAACTATTCTTATTAGAAATAGCCAAGCTTGAGCCAATTCCTGTCATAATTAAGAAGAATATAAAGGGACAAAATAACTGATAAAGACTTACCACTTCAGAGTATAGTGTGATTAGTGACCTAACTTCAGCCTCAGCAGTGTGAAGGAAACTCTTCAAGACCTGAAGGTAACAGTTCAAGTAACTAATTGAACCTTAAAACAAACAATATGTCATGAGTTCCCGAGGTCTATTATACAGATGATTATTTGCAGTATAATCTTTTGGCTTGGATCTTTTACAGATCATCCATAAAATAGTGGCATTATCAGTTCAATAACCAGAGGTTTTTTGTTAGAAAAAGGATGATTAACTTGTAGCACATCATCAAGTTCTTCAGTGTTATACATGCTTGTTTACAAGTTATTGTAGATTTTCATCCTACAAAGAATCAAGCCCACTCAGCATTAGCTATACTGGTAAGAGCATCAAGAAGACTAGGGCATAAATAAATTAGATAGGGGTTACATTCCCTCGCTCAACTTCTATGTAATGGGCCTATGGCTTCCAAAATACCCAAAAAAAAAGGACCAGGCAAATGATAAATCAGATAAGTACTAACATAAATTATGATTTCGCATTAATCAAAAATGAAGACATAATTATCTAATTAAGAAGTGGTCCAGAAAAGAAACTTTCACATTAATACTGGACCTCTTTTGGGAACTATTTACCGCTGTACTACTTCCGTCCCATTACTATCTTCTGCCCACTACTGTCTCTGTCCCAATACTATTTAGAATTTTTTATTAATTGTAAATTTTTCTTCTGCCTTCTCAAGTGCAGAAAATCTAATTGACTCTGCAGTAAATATTTTCACTTGTGAAGACTGAACTGGGAAAAAAAAAAAAAAATTCCAGACATGCTTATGCAAGATCCTTGCAGGTTTGATTTAAACCACTTCTCATACTATAACTTGGTGGGCCAAGATCTAATGTAGTATCAAAGGGTAAAACATGAACTAATATCTTTCTAGCTGTTTAATACTTATTTGTGGAATCAGAAAAGGCGAAACATGACATTAACAATGGGTCTGAAGGAGTATTTCAGTCTCACGACTCCAAAAGAAAATCTAGGAGAAACATTTTACAGTTTCACAATGTAACACAGACAACTAAAAGTTGAAATCAGATCAGGAAAACCCCTTAATCATCCCAGAAAAATTACAGTTTAGTTTCCTAGCCATATACAGGATGCTAAAGCGATGCCATCAAATAACTGTGAGAACAAAAATATCTATATTTGAATACCAATCCTGACATCTCTTCTTACTCTTAACAAACTACATTACTTGCTTTCTACCAAATCTCCGCTTTCCTTTCAGCATTCAAAGCAACCAAATACCATTAACACACCCATGCAACCCTAACATAAAATTTCGATATTTGTCACCACATTACCTTTATTAGTTGCAAAAAAATAGCCAACTTGTCTCTTTTTGGCCTCCTAGATGGAGCACAAGTCTCTTAAGGATCCAGAAATATGAGTTCTGATGGACTCCACTTCAGGTTTTTGGAATGCTCGACATTTAATCAACATTAAAATAACTGGATAAACAGCATTTAATTCTAATCAAGCGACTACCTCATCCAAAAAAATAGGGATAACAATCCTAATGATCAGTTTAAGCAATATCACCTCAATGCCAACAAAACCAAAAAAAACAAGCGACTAATACAATAACCAACATAGATGTTTAATAGCTGTCCGGCTGGTCTATCCATTTAGACAGTTATTATTCAAGATATTATTAGGAATAAGTACTATAGCAACTTTTTGGATGTGATTTATGTGAGATAAAAAGGTGGTTGGAAATGGCGTTAAGAAATGACTACAAAATATTATTTAGAGAATGATGAATAATGGGGTTGTCCAAACAGAGATATGTTTCAGGAAAATCCAAACAGAGGTATGAGAAGAGATGTATCATGAGCTAATGGATTGAGATAACAATTCAGTCATAAATTAACTATAATAGGCCCGGTGTTTCTCACCTTCTGAAAGCCTGAGGATATTGCACCATCATTCTCAGATGCCGTGAGTTCCTGCTCAACTTTTTCAAGACCTTTGCTTACTGCTTGCATTTCTTCTGCCAAAGACTTCAGTTGGATCTAAGCAGTTAATCCAGGCACAGAAGGTTGATCAAGAAATAATGTTTCCAGTCAGTCATCTTCTAATTCCGGCAAATTTTAGATTAAACTTAGCAATGGAAGGCATCATTATAAAATGTTACTAAGCATACCTTGGAGGCAGCATCCAAATGAACAAGATCCTTATCAAAATCCAATAGCTCTGGCTTTTTTTCAGCAAGATGTGCTAGAGAAAACAAGAATAGTCCATCACATGCATGGCCCAGTGCCAACAAACAAACAATGATATATAGCTGAGCACTACTCCAGATTCACAAGTATTCCCTAAAGAAACAAATATTAAATAGAAAATGGACTGAACTGACGTTATTGAGCTGAACTGACGTTATTGAGCTGAACATATCATTCACAGAAGTTAATCTCAAAGCATGCCAATCTGATCTCTTTAGACTAGACCACAATCAACATTAATTTATTTTGCGCCCTCAATATAAACATCAATGGAAATGTTGCTCCTTGAACTATTAATTCGAACATATTGCACCCTGTCATCTTTATATTTTGCCACTTTGACTCAATTGTTGTTTAAGAAATTATACAAATTAACATTTCTGGGTTTGAGTGATAAATTGTTTGCTTGGCTCTGTCTCTAATGAACATTATGAACTTCAAGTTCAAGCCAATAGATTCAAGAAAGGTTTTCTATTGTCACATTCTCAATCTAGCAGATGAGATGGGAGTTGAAGTGCATGCTAACTTTAGATGAATCTAATCACATTATGCCACGCTAGAAGCTACTTATATCATAGATTCATAGGTATAAAACAAGAAATTTTATCCAATTTTGTTAAATTCAGCAACGGTAGGGCAAAATGACCCAATATGATCATGTCAGATGCAATTTCTCCATAACTACAGTCAGGTGGGAAAAGTCTAAATCAGTTGAATGTTGGGGGTAAAGATGGAATTAGTCCATCAGATAAGCATAGGAGTTAATGTAGTCTAGGCTGTAACTATTATTTAAGAGTGGTAGCTCGTTTTTAGCTATTTTTTATGGAGGGAAATGATATGTAACATATGAAGCACTTGCTTTTACAGAAAACAGGAAAAATTATCTCTTGAATGTTTTCTGGCCATTATCTAATAATGGAGGAATCCAAGCCAAGCTTCCAACCCAACCTTAAATATTCTTCATATCTGTTATTCCTCTACTTCTACTTTTACGATGATTATCATAACTAAATCACAAAAATCCCTATATTCTGCAACAGACTCCACCTATTTGACCCAAAATTGGTAAAAGTTAGAACATCACAAATGACATTCCTAATATAGATCAAGTAATGAGCAATTCTTTCAGTCAATGGGGAACATATCAATGACTGATATGGCGCCCAAGTTTAAACGAATAGAACGCAGGTTAACATTCAAAATCATCTGTTTGTAATACGAGAAAATGCAGTATTTGTTCTACATTTGGCTCTGAAGTTGCACTCTAGCACACACTTGGGGACCTTTATGTGCTATGGTTCAAGTTCATGATGGAAAAGGCTTATGATGATAAAATTCATTGTGTAAAAGCAGAAAGTGCAAAACTCTCATTTGTTGATTCTTGGACTTATTTTGTTTACCACTGGACGTGTATTAGTTTTATAGGCATGGTGTTTATTTGGAGGTTTTATGATTATAAAAAAGAACAAGAAGCACAAAATGTAAATGTTTGATATGATCTACTCTTAGTTAAAATTCCATCCCAGTTCCCACTCCCTCCGCACAGTCAGGCTTTTTCTCTTATTTCCCTATTCTTACACCTCCTCTTCTCCATTTTCCTATGTCCTTCCTATCTACTCCCCATTC
Organism: Cinchona pubescens; assembly: GCA_025175665.1. Taxonomy (NCBI): domain Eukaryota; kingdom Viridiplantae; phylum Streptophyta; class Magnoliopsida; order Gentianales; family Rubiaceae; genus Cinchona; species Cinchona pubescens. The sequence goes on from JANKKI010000133.1 coordinate 54,705, forward strand.
CTCCTTCAGGATTTTTCTCCTTCCCCTCCAAACCCCCCCATGTCAACGTACTTTTTCATCCTCGTCCTTCAAGATAGCACACCCTTTTCAAGCAAAAGCAGAATTTTACCTCATATGATACATTCAAAATCTTTTCTCTCCATTTGTTCTGTTAAATAAAAATATCCCACATTGGTTAGTCTAAAGATCCTGAACTAATTAATTAGATTCATAGGGCCACATCACTCATTGTCACTTGGTTTTGAGGTGGAAGCCCTTTTTTAACATGGCATCAAAGCTAGCCTCAGGTTCTCTCAGACACACGTGCATTGGAGGATCTTGTATTCTGGAGACAGCCCAATCGAAAGGCTCGCTCAATTCCTCGGGAGCTCATCCAACCCGAGGGAATTGTTCTCTCTCTAGTCCCGGCCGCTCAATTCCCCGGGAGCTCAACCAACCCAAATCACAGGTTCTCTCTCTAGCCCCGGGCATTCAACCAACCCAAGTCACGTGTGAAAGGAAGTGTTAGATATAAAATATCCCACATTGGTTAGCCTAAAGATCCTGGACTAATTAATAAGATTCATGGGCCATACCACTCATTGCTAATTGGTTTTGAGATGGAAGCCCATGGTCTTTAACATGTTCTTTCACACTATGCTTATTTGTTTAATGGTGATTACAAATTTGAATATGGCATTTCCACACATTATATTGGTGTAGCTTGTAATGATTTCATGCTTCCTTGGATTTCGGAAATATCTATATCAAACCATTTATGATTAAGGAAACCCTGACTTCTGATATCTCATTCCTTTTAAAGGATTTAAAAATATACTCTAATAGATTCATCTAACAACTTTGTGCTTACAAATGAAACATACACCTCAGTTTGCACCAAAGGGCCAGTCTTTCTACTCTTTGTTGTGCCTTGTGCTAACTACTAGTCTGATTGAGCTTGACTTCAACAATTAAATTTAACCACAACCAGTAGGGGTGCAAACGAGCTTAGTCAAGCTCAATCACCTAAGCTCAAGCTCGAGCTTGGCTGAGCCCCTACAAAATCAGGCTTGAGCTCAAACTCAAGCTTATACAAGCCGCATGATTTTTTTTAATCTTTTTATTTTTTTACTTTCTCCTAAAACCTCCCTCCCCAGAATATGGAATATTAACAGCAAACCCAGAACATGACAAATCCAAAATACAAAATCAACAAATTTCAATTCTCGAAGTTTCTTAAACAATCAACAAATGCCAAAACAAAAAACAAAATAAAAATTAATATAAAAATTTAAGAAAAGAAAGACAAACCCTTTAAAAGGAACTGAAATCAACACCCGGATTTGAGCAGATTGATGTAGTTATTTACTTAAACTCCATTACAGAAATTATGATTCGGTTAACTTGACTTGGCACTGTACTGATTGAATCTTTTTGGCTTACTGTTAAGCAATCGAGCAGGCCTAATTTTACTTCCCAATTTGGTCCTCCACTCTGTGTCACAACAAAAATATCTGATTGGGGTTTGAGGGGGAGGGGAGGAAAAAAAAAAACAGAGAGAGACTGTGCAGTGGCTGGAGGGAGGAGAACAAAGACGATGGCGGGGCACAGCAACTTGAAAGGAGGAGAAAGATCAGTAGGACGAGGGCTAGGGTTTGAAGGGGAGAGCGGAAAAAAAAAGAAATGTTGGCAGAAGATTCAGAGAGGAGAAAGGTTTTGAGTTTTTTGGCAGAGTAAAAAGGATTGGAAAAGAGGGACTCAGCGGTGGTAGGGTAAACAAAATTTTAGTAGTTCGATATTTAGGCAAATTTATATATAAGAAAATATTATTTTTTTTTAAAAAAAAAAGAAAGCTTGATTGGGATCACAAGCTCACGAGCCCAACAGCATTAAGCTCGAACTCAACTCGTTTGTACAATTGAGCAGTTCAACCTCGGTCAAAGTCGAATTCGAGCAGAGCTTTGATGACCAGCTCCCAAATAGCTTGCGTCTATTTGCTTGCAGCCCTAACAACCAATATCTACTGTTCGACCTATAATTAATAATATGCCTTTTCCTGGTTCAAAATTGGTTTGGATAAGCAGCTAACAGGGCAAATGCTTTATCTTTAAATGTAGTAGGAAAAACAGAATTTTCAACAGCATACAAACGAGTTTATATAAGCTATAATCTCAAGGAGAAAATTCAAAAAGCTATAGAACATGGATAGCAAGATATTGTTCTTCGAAATGCTTAATGTATGTAAGTGGCAGAAAAGGTTCATGATATCAAAATCTAAATAACTTTATGGATTACTATTATTCTTAAATTAGACTCAATGCTGTCCCTCAACCTCAAGAATACAGCAGCTGAACAGCAATGCCTAGGAATCGCACTGAAGTCCTTGAGATGATTATCTACCTGATCAACTCAGCAGAAACACAAAAGAAAGGAAAAAACAACAAAATTGACATAGTTGTCTTCAGCTTATCTCATGTATACATATACAGCAAAAGAGTCTAAAGAGCTATAATAACACGCCCCTATAAATTGAAATCACAATGGCAATCAATAGTATGACCTAAAGACCACTTACCTTGACAAAGATTTTAACATACCAAAAAGAAAAGGCAGAGGAATATACTGAAGAAAAATATTCTACCTTGCAGAGATAATGCATCAGGGTCATTTTGTTGTTTATTGCACGAGTATCAGACAATTTAAGAAGGCTATCCAATTTAAATCCAACAGCAGATCCTGAAATATAAGTGTGAATGAAATAAATGCAATCTGAGGCGTTCCAGGAAAAGATGCAAATCAAAAACCAAAAGCAAGATGGACTCCAATGCACTTACCTCTAGCAGTTCCCTGATTCAATGCATTACCCAATGTAAGAATTGAGTTCTGCATTATCTGACGTAATTTTACAGATTCTTTCACCTACCATTGCAACAACAAGATCAGGTTGAAATTTAAAAGTGACCTGTACTGTGAATTTCACATATCCAGAATGAAGATACCTCTTTAGTAGCATCATTGATAGTATTGAGGTTGGATCTCAAGTCATTCACCTAATAAAATTTAAATCCATGATAGTAAACAGCTGAGATAAAACAGATATTCAACTGTCGAAAACACCAAAATCAACCAGATTATGTACCTGATTTGAGAATGTAATTGTAAATGAAAAGACTCTTAACTTGGATTCAACTCGTGGGACCTTCATCAGCTCCAAGAAAAACTGAAACAACCATTCACCAACTTTTGTCAGTCATAAAGCATGCATGTTTTTTGCATTTCTCCAAGTCCACAGATAAGAAAAGTTGAGGAAATGGTAAAAGGAAGAAAAACCTGTTCACACTTCCCAAGCATTTCCTTGTCCCCATTATAGTTCTGAAAATGGAGCAAGCTTGATTAAGCCAACAAGGAGAAGTTTAACAATTACAAAAAAACACGGCAAAAGAAAAACAAATTGTTCAAAGCATCAAAATATAAATAGATTGGTCCTCCAGAAATGTCAATATTTGAACTGAAATGTTAGCTCAAATGACTATTAAAGTAATTCCAGAATCACTCAATGGTGGTCACTGTCACAGTACCCTATAGATTTGGCCTCTTCTGAAAAGAGTTTAATTTGCTAGGAAAGATTTTACCAGTACCGTTTTGTACTGGACAATTGAACAAAGGCCCATTTCTGATTTGTATTCTTCACCATATCCATGATAATCACACTGCCAAGAAACATACTAACTGGGTCGATGATTTCAATAGAGAAGCTACCCCTAATCAGAGAACTGAATGACAGAGAGGCAATGAGGAATCAGGAAAAAAGGGATTGAGAGAGAGAGAAATTAGAAAAGGAGCAGACCTCTGGGAAGAAAAAGAGAGAGAAACATAAGAGAAGTAAAGAACGACTAAAAAAATAAATAAAATTGTTAAGGTTTGTTCTCCTTTCTTAATATTCTATGTTTCATTCTCTCTGTAAATTTCCTGCAAGTCTCCCAACTCTTCAATTTACTTTTTGGAGATTAGGGACTAAAATTTCTACTCTCCCCTATATCTGTAGCTGTCTTTCTTAAATTGATATCTTCAAGCTGACTGTGTTGGTACAACTATGGATCAATGTTCGATAGAGAAGCTACCCCTAATCAGAGAATTGAATGACAGAGGCAATGAGGAATCATATGAAAAAAGGGATTGAAAGAAAGAGATACATCAGAAAAGGGCCAGAACTCTGTCAGAAAAAGAGAGAGAAACATGCAAGAAATAAAAAACGACTAAAGAAAATAAAATATGTTAAGGTTTGTTCTCCTTTCTTGATAATCTGTGTTTCCTTCTTTGTGTAAATCTCGTCTTCTGTTACTTCCTGCAAGTCTCCCAAATCTTCAATTTTTTTGGAGATTGGATACTCAAAATTCTACTCCCTTCCCCTATATCTGTAGTTGTCTTTCTTAAATTGATATCTTCAAGCTTACTGTGTTGGTACCATTTTATTTTCTGTCAAGGCTGGATGGAAAATAAAACAAAGAATAAACCAGCCCTTCTTGTCACGGTTAATTGTCTATCTAAAGACCAGGACCTTTCTTTGTACTTGTCCAATTCTTTTGCATCTCAAAGTTGAAATTAAAGAATAGGCAGATCTACGAACGGATGTCTAATTCAACTAAGCTCGACTGCGGTACCAGTCTTGTCTTTTACAACACAAGAAAATAAGTCAAAATCAGGTGTCCTCTTTGCCCCTGCAACCCAAAGTACATTAAACTAAACGACCATCATGCCCAAATTGGCCTTGGTGCTCTTTTGCATTTCGAGATATTAAACTTGTGGACGTATAAAATTATATCCCACATTGGTTAGCCTAAAAATCCTGGATTAATTAGTAAGTTCCTTGGCCACACCACTCATCACCAACTAGTTTTGAGATGGATAGGGATAGCCCATGTTCTTTAACATAGTATTAGAACTAGCCTCAAGTTTTCTCCCATCCACACGTGCCTTGAGTTCTCTCCAACCCAAGTCTAACGGGCTCGCTCAATCCCCCAGGAGCTCAACCAACCCAAGTCACGGGTCTCTCTAGCCCAAAGCGCTCTATTCCCCAGGAGCTCAAAAACAACCCAGGCACGAGTTATCTCTAGCCCTGAGCGCTCAACCAACCCAGCTCACGTGTGAGACGAGGTGTTAAATATGAAATATCCCACATTGGTAAGGCCAAAGATCTTGGACTAATTAATAAGGTTCACAGGCCATACCACTCATAGCCAATTGGTTTTGAGATGGAAGCCATGTTCTTTAGCATGGTATCAGAACTAGCCTCAAGTGTTTTCCCATCCACGCATGACTTGGGCCTTTATGCACACTGGGCTTGACTTCATGTGTTTATGTCAGCCAATGTTTGTATCAACCATTACTCATGTGTTTATGTCGGCCAATGTTTGTATGGATCGACCATTACTTCTGTTGTTCAGGTTTGGGCCCCTAAGTCGTGTATTAGAGGCCAAACCAGTTTATTGTCTTGTTTCAGCCCAAGTCGTATGTGAGAGGGGGTGTGGAAGTATAAAATAATATCCCACATCGATTAGCCTAATGATCCTAAAGATCTAGGATTAATTAATAAGTTCCTGGTCCACGCCACTCATTGCCAATTAGTTTTGAGATGAAAGCCCATGTTCTTTAACAAAACTTAAACTAAACTTAAATCAAACTGAAATTGCCTTTTTTGCCAATTTTCGCATTTCAAGGCAATTAAATCAAACTAAATTAAATTGGCCCCCAAGTCAACTTGTATTCGAAGACAATTGAAAAACAACACAAATCAAAATGGCCTTAGCGCCACTGTTTCCTTTCAAAGCTTTTTAAAATAAACCAAATTATAGCACTAGCCCCCTTGTTGCCTTTTATGGCAACTAAAATCAACACAATTAGGTTGGACCTTTGTGTCCATTACCATTCATGACCTTACATAATTAAATTAAACAAGTAGACTAACTTATTGAACTAGTCTAATTTATGGTCTTAAGGCCAATTTTTTCTTTAAACCTCAATTGCCTCAAAAGGCCAAAAGACAAAGAAAATTGATCTGGAGAAAATTGGTAGTTTGCCTAGACTATCCGTGACTTGATCCAATTCGAACACCCTTCCAAAGGGTTCAATTACAAAAAAACTATAAAGCCTTCACTCATGTCATTCAATTGATAAAGTACTAATTTATGGAAATTTTCATCATCAGAAGTTCCATTAATTTAAAAATAGGTTAAAATAAAATTACCCATTAAGAACCAAAAATTAATTTAAACTAAATTAATTTTACCCATTAAATTCAAAAAACAAAACCCAAAAGCAAGTGAATGTTTGATCCTGACAACAGGTTAGTAGGCAGCACAAGTACATTATTCAAGTGCAACCCCAAAAATAAATATGCTTTACATCCCCGTCTACTCTTGTTTGTTTAACTAAAATATAAATCAATTAATTCACAATTAGAATCAAATAGTGCTTCCTTAAGTTAACTTTGAAGCAATTACTCAATAAGACATCTTGATTGGTCTAACTCATAAAAATTCATACGACAAGGTCATATGAATGGAATTGTGACAGGCGAGAGCAAGAATTTAATCTATTTTGATCTCAAGTGATTAAGTTTTTGCTAAACAATGTCCAAGGATCATTAGAAGGAAAATTCTATCCTATATCAAAAGTTCCAGCACAAAATGTACATCTTGACACCAAATAGCATTTCTACATGTCCAAGGATAATCTATCAGAACATGTTACCCCTATATCAAAACTCCTAGCACAAATGTACATCTTGACACCAAACAAGAAATATCCACTTTTCAGAGCTGAGACACAAAAACTTCGAGGACCTGGAATGATGTAAAGTTCTAGCATAAATGTACATCTTGACGCCAAATAGCATTTCTACCTATCCAAGGATAAACGAAGAGCACATGCTCCCATAACATGTCAAAAGCTCTAGCAGAAATGTATATCTTGACACGCAAATGAAATTAGAGGACCTGGAATGATTAATCAATCACAGCTCCAAAGTATTACATTCTATTGTAAATATATTTACTTAATTGTAGGATTTGATTGTAGGCTAATTGATTTACCTTGATTGTAGGCTAATTGATTTACCTGATTGTAGGATTTAGCTAGCTTGATTTTAGGATGTAAGGATGTAAATTGATTAGCTTAATTTTAGGATCTAGATTATTCTACACTTTTATATATATAGATCTTATGTACTCTTGACAGAAGTGTGTGAGAATAAACAATATATTTTTCTCTCTATAACATGGTATCAGAGCTTTAGGCTTCGTTATCTTTTTCGTGACCAAGTTGAGTCAATTTTCAATCTCTACATCTGGTACATTAAAATTAGCCTACACTGAGTTGTAATCTTAAACACACAGTGGGTAATAGCAGAGATGAAGGCGTTATCTCGATGTTATTCCTATGACTACAAAAATCACGAACACAAACTCAATGGCGGAACTATTTGGATTGGAGTAAAACTGTGCGGGTGTATCTCTTATAGTATTGATAAAGATGATTATCTTATTGATGAACCACCATCAGATGATACTGCAAAGAAGGCTTGGTTAAGAGAAGATGCAAGAATATTCTTACAGATCCGAAATTCTATCGATACCGAGGTAATCGGTTTGATTAATCACTGTGAATTTGTTAAAGATCTTATGGATTCCTTGGCTTTCCTGTATTCTGGTAAGGATAATCTCAATCATATATATGATGTTTGCAAGGAGTTTTATCGTCCTGAAAAACAGGAAAGATCTCTTACCGAGTATTTTATAGATTTTAAACGGGTATATGAAGAGTTGAATGTTCTTCTTCCTTTGAGTGCTAATGTGAAAACTCAACAGTCTCAACGTGAGCAAATGGCTGTTATGAGTTTCCTTGCAGGATTGCCATCTGAGTTTGATGCTGCTCGAACACAGATTCTTTCCAATCCAGAGATTGTCTCTCTCCGTGACACCTTCACTCGAGTGTTACGAGTTGAGAGATCTCGACCTTCTTCTCCTAGTGTCACTAGTGTCCTCGTGAGCCGAGGTACTTTGAATGAGGCTAGTCGAGAAAAAAGCAATGGTCGTCGAAATGGACATGGTTTTCAAGGTGGAGGGAATGCTAGTCATGGACAACTTGACCAAAATCAACGTGTCTGTTATCATTGTCAAAAACCTGATCACACAAAGCGTACATGTTGGTTACTTCATGGCAAACCTCAACAGCATTCTCAGATTCCAACTTTGCATCTCAAGAGAGTAACCATGAGTCCACAAAGCCTTTATCTGTGGATAAATCCGTACTTGTTTCTGCTGATGAATTTGCTTGCTTTACCGAGTACCAAGCCTTACTAAAGTCAACTATTCCATCTTCTCTTAATGAGTCAGGTAAACCTACTTCATGTCTTGTGTCATCCTCTAGCAAATGAGTCATTGATTCAGATGCAACAGACCATATGTCAAAGCTGTCTCATATTTCCCTGATCATTGTGTATTTCAAGATCTTATGACGAGGAAGATTATTAGTAGAGGACGTGAGTGTGACGGTCTTTATTTACTCGATACTCCTTCAATGAAAGTGCTATACCCACATCTAGATGTTCAAGCACTTTGACACCTCTTGAAGTTCACTATCGATTAGGGCATCCTCCTTTGTCGATTTTGAAGAAGTTATTTCCGAATTTTCAAAGTTTATTCTATTTAGATTGTGAGACGTGTCAATTTGTCAAACATCATCGTGTCTCTTATTTGCCTAGGGTCAATAAACAGGTTGCGTCCCCTTTTGAATTAGTTCATTCTGATGTTTGGGGTCCTTGTCCAGTGGTTTCTGAGTCTGGTTTTAGGTATTTTGTCACCTTTGTGGATGACTATTCTCGTGTTACTTGGTTATATTTAATGAATGTGTAGATCAGAATTATTCAACATCTTTTGTTCCTTTTGTGCTGAAATAAAAACACAATTTAATATCTCCGTACGCACTCTAAGAAGTGATAATGCAAAAGAGTATTTTTCTCATCCTTTTGATTCCTACATGTCAGAAAATGGAATTCTTCATCAATCTTCATGTGTTGACATATCACCCCAAAATGGTGATGCCGAGAGGAAAAATAGGCACTTACTAGAAGTTGCTAGAGCTCTCATTTTTCAAATGAAGGTCCCAAAGCAATTTTGGGCGGATATGCTATTTCAACAGCTTGTTTCTTAATTAATCGCATACCATCATCTTGTACTTGCTGGTGAGATTCCTTACTCGACTTCTCTCCCTTCTCGACCCTTATTATAGATTGACCTAAACCAAGTATTTTTGGGTGTACTTGTTTTGTTCGTGATGTTCGCCCTCAAGTATCTAAATTGGATCCTAAGTCTCTCAAGTGTGTCTTTTTAGGATATTCTCGTCTTCAAAAAGGATATAGATGCTATTCTCCTACTTTGGGTCGTTATTTAATTTCTACTGATGTTATATTTTTTGAGACCACTCCATTCTTTCCTGAATCTAATGTTTATGGTTGTGAGGGAGAGGAAGATAATATTCTAATTTATACTATGACAACCCCTGTTAGTCATTCTATTCCTACGAGACCACCTATCACTCAAGTGTACACTCGTCGGACTCAACACCCAGACTCACATCTTCCACCAGCTTCTCTGTCTACAAATTTGAGTCTTGATCTACCTATTGCTCTTCGAAAAGGTAAAAGACAATGTTCTCATCCAATCTCTTCATTCGCTTCATATGAACATTTGTCCCCTTCTTTGCGGTGTTTCATTGCTTCTTCAGACTCAGTTTCGGTTCCTAATAATCTTTCCTGAGGCTTTGGCTCACCCTGGTTGGCAAGCTGCTATGGAAGAAGAGATGATGGCTTTAGACAACAATGGTGTACTTGGGACTTGGTACATCTACCAGCTAATAAACAGATTATTGATTGTAAATGGGTGTTTGTTGTTAAAATTCACCCTGATGGGTCTATTGCACAGCTAAAAGCTCGTCTTGTAGCAAAAGGGTATGCTCAGACATATGGGGTAGATTATTCTGATACTTTCTCTCCTGTGGCAAAACTTGCTTCTATCCGTTTGTAGATTTTCCTATATGCTACTAATGATTGGCCTTTGCTTATACTTAGATGTCAAAAATACAAGAGACATGGGGACTTGCAAGAAGAAGTATATACAGAGCAACCACCTGGGTTTGTTGCTCAGGGGGAGTCTAGTAAGGTTTGTAGATTTCGAAAGTCATAATATGGTTTAAAACAGAGTTCTCGCGCTTGGTTTGGGCGGTTTAGTGAGGTTGTTCAAGAGTTTGGCATGATTGAAGAAGAGTAACTGTGACCATTCTGTTTTCTATCAACAATCTAAATCTGGTCTTATCTTGTTGGTTGTTTATGTTGATGACATTGTTATTACTAGTAGTAATAGTGCAGGTATTACAACCCTTAAATCTTTTCTTCAAACTTATTTCCAAACCAAAAACTTGGGGATGTTAAAGTACTTCTTGGGCATTGAGGTTACTAGGTGTAAAAAGGGTATCTTTCTGTCTCAAAGAAAGTATATCCTTGACCTTTGACAGCAACAGGGAAGTTGGGTGCTAAACCTTGTTGTCCACCAATGATCACTAATATGCAACTTACAGCAGATGATGGGCAGTTGTTTTCAGATCCTGCAATGTACCGGAGATTAGTTGGAAAATTGAATTATCTTACGGTGACTCGTCCTGACATTGCATATCATGTCAGCATTGTGACCCAGTTTATGTCTTCACCAAGAACCACTCATTGGACAGCTTTAGAGTAGATCTTGTGTTATCTCAAGGGAGCTCCAGGACGTGATATACTATACCGTAATCATGGTCATTCTCTTATTGAGTGTTTGTCAGACGTAGATTGGGCAGGTTCTAAAATTGATAGGAGATCCACCACAAGGTATTGTGTTTTTGTTAGAGGCAATTTGGTATCGTGGAAAAGCAAGAAGCAAAATGTAGTGTCTCGATCTAGTGCAAAATTAGAATATAGAGCCATGGCACAATCAACTTGTGAGCTGATATGGATACATCAATTGTTAAGTGAGATTGGTCTAGATAATTCATTGCCTATGAAGTTATGGTGTGACAATCAAGCTGTTATCCATATTGCATCAAATCCGGTTCTTCATGAGACGACCAAACATATTGAAGTTGATTGTCACTTTATCCGTGAGAAGATCCAGCAAAATTTAATCTCTACCAATCATGTAAAAACTGGAGAACAGTTAGCTGACTTTTTCACTAAGGCTTTGAGTGGTCCGAGGATTGATTATCTTTGTAACAAGATGGGCATGATTGGAACATCTATGCTCCATCTTGAGGGGGAGTGTTGTAAATATGGTAAGTAAATATATTTACTTAATTGTAGGATTTGATTGTAGGCTAATTGATTTACCTTGATTGTAGGCTAATTGATTTACCTGATTGTAGGATTTTGCTAGCTTGACCTAGATGTGTATAGGATGTAAATTGATGTATAGCTTAATTTTAGAATAATCTAGAATATAAGAGAACACTTGTCAATTTAACACTTATGTACTCTTGACAGAAGCGTGTGAGAATAAACAATATATTTTTCTCTCTATAACACATTCACCAAAAACTAACTTAAAAACATATCAATAAGAATCGCAACTTAATATGCAGGCTCTAAAACAGAAGGAAAGAGAGGAGAAAGAAAGACATACCTTCAATGTTTCCATTTCTTCTTTCGTTGGACAGAATTTTATGAGATTCTCCACTTGATCAATATCCAAGGTAGATGAGTCCAAAGCCAAAATAGCATTCTAGAAACAAGCATGACTTTAGAATAATTTAGAATCAGACCTTATGAAATGCATCACCGGTGGCACTGAATATTTGGGTAGAGCCAAGTGCCACGAGAAAATAATTATGCTGTTACAACCATTCTATAAATCTAATATTCTAGAGATTTATCATGCTAGAAAGTTCTCTAATAGAAGTCAAACAATTTGGGGAATTCAGCGGAGACGAAGGTATTATATTAGATCGAAGGTGTAACAAAAGCCCTGTACCAGCGAGTACTGAAGGAGGTATCGCTGATGAGGACTGAAGATCTACCATGGTGAAACGGTAAAGGTTAATACAGCAGGCAGGCAATATTAACTTTCCAACACTGAAGCAGGCACTTAGTTTGAGGATTAGGGAACAATATGGACCTCAAATCAATTTTTATCTACAGAAGTAAAGCATACCCCAAACATAGATTTCCAGGAGGGAGAGATAAATATGTACTCATGTTGGCTCCCATATCCTCTAGAGTTTTCTATCCTGCCCATTTTTCTAGTTCAAGTTGAGGATGATTAATTCTTACCACGCAATGGAATGCCCACATTCAGCAGACACATAAGAGCTTTCAAGGGGTTTCATTAGACAAGTACAACCTCTACCAACACAAAATCAAGCCTTGTTGCTCCAACATTTTAAAATTTAAACAAATTGAACTTCAACATCCAGTCCTCTCAAGAGATCAATGCAATTTCTAATGTTCACAACATGTAGGATATAATCACACAGTTCTACTTCCCATTTAGATTTAAATCAAGATTCTAAATCTCTACTGCCACTTGAGAAGGACAATCAGCCACAACATCAAATACAAGCAGTAAAAATATTAAGTTAACATCATAGAGGAGCAACATTGCTACCCAAGAATCAAAAAGATAATCTACAACCTTCTATAGTCTCACGATATAAGAAATAGACATTTTAAAGAACAACTATATAATCTAATTCTATGATGTAAAGTCATAGCATGTTGAATTTCACCTTTAAAATGCAACTTGAAAATCACTACTAAGCCCCTGAGTTTACACTACCCTGATGTCTTCTATTATAGAGTCTCTTATAGGACATCCTCCTGTGTATATTAAAACAAGTGTATGGCAACGGAATCTAAGAGGATACAGACAATTATGTTAATATGAGGATTATGATGACACCATATTATATGAAGAAAAAAAAACCCAATCAAATGCATACAAGTAAAATGTAGTATGGTTGTATAAATTCCATGAAATCATCTTGGTTTAATGAGCACGTGAATTCATTAGAAAGACCAGTAGAAGTCTTCTAAAGTTTCCAAGTTGTGCAATCTCAATAAACTTAAACCAATTCATCCCAAAAACTACAGAAGTGCTCACAAGCGTAGTTTTGCACCACCAATATCATCAAGTGAGCAGCATGATAATAATCAAGTAGTCTCAACTACTAACAGGTGCTTGCATTTGACATAAGCAAAACATCTAGCAACACGTGACATGCAACAAAGTGAGTGTACGTTTTCCAGCACATGTATTTAATCAACATTTATAATAAAGAAGAAGTTATCTAAGGGACTATACTCAAAACAACAGAATGGATATAGACCTAATAAAGCACCAGAGTTTTGCTGTTTACATTTTGAAACAGGAATCTCAACCAAATGATTATGAGTTCAAAATAAAGTATCTTTAAAAGAATGCACATTAGGTCTCAAATTTCATGTTGAACATGAAAATGTAACCAACAAAATTTCATCCTTTGAACTTGAAGGTAAACTACATTATTCCAAATAGTTATTAGCTACAGCACCACTTCCAAATATTCAAAAGCAACTGTAAGCCAATTCAATCTTCTTCATTTAGAATATTTCTCCCTTTGACATAGAGGGAAGAATACATTCAAAAGATAGTGTACATCTTTATCCCCTTTTGGGTGTTAGTTCCAGAAAGCTCAATAATAGGAGAGATGAACTTACAAGCATATCTGGCAGTGGAATCTTAACTTTTGTGAGCATAATTTCACAGTTGTAGGCTCTGCGCAAATCAACCTAATAAAAGACAGAATAAGAGTAAGGACATTACAATACTTAGAAAGATGAGTAAGGCATCTAATAATTGCCCTTGGATTGGCGATTCAAAAGAATCATAAAGCTTATCTGACACAAGGAAGGTTCTTCATGTATACAAGCTATAAATTTTGGTTAGGAAGATATCTAAAACCAGATAATGATCCTTTTCCATGATAATACAATAGTAAGAAAGGATGAGACTTTGGCATGGTATCAGCAAACATGCTCTTACACATCTTTATGTACTCCTTTTTTACTTTGTCGAGAGAGAAGATTATGACATTTTGAAACAATAAAAAAGCTCTACACCTTGCATTTCATGGTAAATTTTCATGTTGACCATTTTAAGATATTCTAAAATTTGCAGGCATTTTTGATAGTCAAATTATTTCTTTTATCATCTTAAACACTGTCCTTTTGTCTTTACAAAACCTTTCAGTTCAAACCATTTAAATGTTGACTGTCGATGGGTATTCTTGGAAATTGAATAGGCTACCATCATAACCGTGTGAAAAGTTGGTTTTCCAAATGATGTTCACAATTTTGGGATAGAGGAAGTAATAACAACATTTTTCAAATACATGCTAAAATAGAAATGGATATAATTCCCTTGCTTTCTTGCATGTGTATCCTCCGTTAGTCTAGCAAGATATATTGAATTTTTTCCAACTACTCACAAAATTATCATAAGTGATATTCACTTACCAGTTGCACCTTCTCTGGTTTGTTAATTTTAGAACCACGTCGGCCTCCAACCTTATTGCCGTCCGAAGCAGAAGCCACTGAGAATAGACTTTCAAGCTCTGATATATCAATTTCCGGTGCCCTAGAGAGAGAAAAAAAAATAAAGTGAAGTGAGGTTAGAATTCTGCAAGAAGTCCCCTCCAACAAATACTTGAGTGCTGCAGAAAGTCAAAAGTGGAGGCTTTCATCCCACTACATCTCGAAAATGCTGCTAAAATATGGGAATCAATATCTAAAAAGGTAAATGAGAAGTAGAAATATAAAATATTCCTTATGCCAATGTCTGTGAAACCAAAAGCATGGAACAAGGATCCAATTGTACATTTGATTCAAAAAATTTACAAGACAACTAAAATAACATAGTAAAAAGTTGCTGAAAAAACTCTTGATCTACACACCTTGACTGATTTTCTTGTTTTTGAGAATCGGCCCATAGGCTCCCTTGCATTGCTCGTGTAACTTTCACCCAATGTAAAGGCTTCAGTGAAGATTTCTTTGGGGGAATTGAAGAAGCACTAGAAACTCGACCTCTTCCATGACCCGCTGCTCCTGAAAGGGTTCTTCCCCTTCCAGCAGCTGGAGGTGGAGGTGGAGGAGCACTGGAACTCTTTCCACCAGGTGGTGGAGGTGGAGCTGGTGCCGCACCCCGTCCCAAAGGCCTGCCTGGTGAGAGAGCACTAGGAGGTTTTGGGGCTTGTGGGAGTGTTGGACGAGCACCTGGAGGAGGTGGAGGAGGTGGTGCTGAAGACTTATAGGCATTGCCAAAGGACGGCGGAGCAGGTGGAGGTCTTTCCAGATGGTGCTTTAGGCTTATTGGCATTGCCAAGGGATGGAGGAGCAGATGGCAGAGGTGGAGGTGGAGGTGGAGTTCTTAGGTGGACGTGGACGTGGAGGTTGGGTTGCGGGTGCCAATGAAGATGATCTCCTTACAGAGGAAATAGGAGGAGGCGGAGGAGGTGGTCCCTTGGAATAGATGGGCGGAGGAGCTGGTGGTGGAGGTGGTGGAGGTCCTTTGGAAGAGATGGAAGGAGGAGCTGCTGTTGGTGGTGGACCTGGTGGTGGAGGAGGAGGTGGTGGTGGTGGAGGTCCTTTGGAAGAGATACCTCCAGGAGGAGGAGGTGGTGGTGGTGCTAGAGAAGACTTCGAAGAGATGGACATCGCCACCTGCATCATAGTTAGATGTCCACTTTTTAATTCCCTTCTCTGAGGGAAGTCCCTGAAAATTATACACATCTAGATCCTATACCAGACATTAATAGGTGGAGGTGGTGGTGGAGGTGAACTTTGGGGGATGGTTATCAACTGTTAGGAGGGAGGGAATGAATTATGGGAAAGACTTAGGTCTGGGGGGGGGGGGGTGGAGGCCCCTTATTAAAATGATTAGGAGGAGGTGGTGGTGGAGGTGGGGATGGAGAAGTCACATTACTAGAGATCAGAGGAGGTGGCCGAGGAGGAGGTGGTTGGGCGTGTGAAGAACTTATTCCATTACTAGAAGTACCAAAAGGAGGTGGTGGTGGAGGATCTTTTGTACACATCTAAAGTTAGAGGGAGATAATGAAGGAAGCAATGCTGAAGGTTGGCAGGACGAAGTCTCCATACTTGGTACATGCACTTCATTTGTAATTTCAGGATCAACACCAGTGCCTACCTGGCTATCACCTCGGGAAGAAGCAAATGAACTGGATCAACTGTATCTGGGATTGATGACTTTAACAGATCTTTAGAAGGCTTCAGATCAGAAGCTTCATCTGACGAGTAATCATGAGATAGAGGATCATCTAAAAAATCCACCTCCGTTGCACCAGCATAGGTTGGATTGTTGGCCTTCTCAGATTCCAGAAAATCCAGACTATCAGCAATACTAGATGCATTATTTTCATCTTCAGAGTCAAAAGGTGATGAATATCCACTAACTCTACTTCGCAATAATGACAAATCCTTCACGTCATTCAAGACAGATAATTGCTTGAGCAACCACAAAGCAGCATCTTCACCAGTATCTGCCCATTCCACACCACTGAAAAGTTCTTGAACTCTAGAAAAAGCTTCAATAGGCAGTCCACCTGTTTCTTGACCATCTAAAATAGTAGTTGGAGCTTTTGGATGGAGATGCTCTCGACATCACCAAATAGGACCTAAACTTCATAAACTTTCATGAGATATTCAGGCACCATCCTTTAAGGAATGAGGCATACAAGTAAATGAATTGATATTTTACCAAGACAACTCACCTCAGCTCGAAAGCCTTTTGGATACCGTGCCTTCGAATCCCAAAGGATATCCAAGTTCTCACAGTTGAGAATCAAGATGTTAGATCGAATAAAAGCCGTATTGAACATTATGCGGAAATGTAATAACTTCTCTTTCTGGTTCCAAATCTAAATGAACACATTCCAATACGACATCCCCATGCACCGAGCACTGAATATCAATCTTAATCACGTCACTATCTTTCTGCTTTTAAAATCTTCTGTACTCAAAAATCTCATATACATGATAAAGTTCAATTTAAATATGGAAAGTGCTCAATCAAATTTCATACCTGACAATAATGTCGAAGATTTCTCTTTTTCTTGTTTGTTGAATAGAGCATTTGGGTTGATAGACCATCCTTACTAAGATGGTTTCTACCGAAAATCCGAATAATTGGCCTACAGCCCTTTTGATTATCAAATCATTGGTATGGAGCGAAGAATCAGACAATCCAAAGAAAGTGCCCGTTCAGGGGGAGGCCATTCTGGAGAAATATTTTGCCTTGACAGATATTGCAGATAACGAAGCTGTGATGGAAATGGGTTCAAAGGTGACAATAACTGTAACAAACCTTTCGGAGCCTCTCGATAAACCATTTCAAGGGTCTTCCTCTCACCACTATGCAATTTTCTAAAAACCAAGAAACTAGCTAACATAAATGCCAGAAGTGCCCAACCCCCTCTCTCACAATGAAACAAGATAATATTCTGCTGATTCCCAGTCAAAAGCCAATGCTCACAAACTCGAAGGAAATGATGAATTAATGACAATGGCAAGAGAGGACAACCCTCATATTGCCTCGGATAGTCCATGACAGTAACATCATATTCACACAAAATTTCCGCAAATTGGCTTCTCTTCTCGCCTTCTCGGAAGTTGAAGGCAAGAAAGGACTTTCAGGGAATCCCTCGTGTAATTCAGTCATTATTTCATGTAAGTATAGCTGGTACATACCCTCAGGCAATACTTCAGTCGAAAAGCAAGAATCAAAAACTGCATAAGCAAATATAACAAAATTCAAAGCATAAACTAAGGTATAACTGTTAAATCCCTACCAGTATTTGAAATACACAGTTATATCAGCAATCAAAAATTAATCTTTAGACTTAAAATTACCGTATACTCTATCAACAAACTCAAGTAAGCCATCCGGAGTTCTCCTGTGAAAAAATCTTTTCAGCAGTTGATATAACTGTGAATCAAAAAAATCACCTGTATATCCTATTTCCCTGTCTCTTATACACATCTATAATGTGTAAAAAAAACATCAAAATCAAGAAGACTTCATAGAAAACAAATCAAATATAAGAGAAAATGAAAATACATTAAGACCATTTCAGCTCACATCTTCTCAACACCAAAATAAAAGTATTTATTCTTACTAACCAAACAGCGAATTTGAGGAATAGTGACAAAATCTAAACCCAATGCTAATCATACATAAATATAATCAAGTTCTAAACACGCCCCTGTTATTTTTCTGGAATCATAACAGCAAAATTAACAAATTACGGGGAAAAACCCCGCACAAAACTAAAGCTACTTTCAAGCCAATGCATCAGAAATTAAAGTGAGAAAATGATAATAAAATAGAAATTCAGACACCCAAATGAACAAATACAAAAGGGATTCTAAAGAAAATAAGTAGTATTAAATATTGCAGAACCTGAGATGGAGAATCGGTGAAACTGCGGCGAATGATGGACTGAGCTAATAAGCCTTATGTTACAGTAGCAGTTAGATCACTGTAGTTTATACCCCCCCCTGGAGAATTGGGATGGCGGTGTTTTATGGGATTCGAATTATTGATTTTTTTTTTTTTCTTTTTTGGTTGAATCTCAATTGTCAGAATGGGATTTTGAAATTTCAAACGGTAGTGAATGGGGAAGAGGTTTTTTTTTTCTTTTTTTCTTTTTTTGGTGGGGTGAGGTTCATGGTTGACGGGGTGTTTGACCAATGTACAACTTGTTTCCTTCATTGGAGAAAAGCGATGTTGTGGAGGTTGTACATTGGTTCAATTATAGTTGCACCATCGTATAGAATTTGGGACATCTATCTATATGTATATATATATATATATATATATATATATATATATAGAGATAGTATAATATATATATTAACAGTTGATAACAATTCTAATGTACAAAAAGATAATTACATGCGTAATTTATATATAATAAAATATAATTTATATCTTCTTTATTTATTATCTTCTATTTACCTATATCTAACAAATTTAAAGTTAAAAAAATAATCTAAAAGTAACATTAGTTTTATCTCATTGAATAAATAATCATATCAAAAATTTAATTCATTTAGAAAATTTTCACCATTGAATTATTTATCACATTTAGAAAGTGCAAAAATTTTCAAATTTTGATGAAAACTAAATTGTTTAATGAAACAGTAGAAATTTATTATTTTTGTATAAAACATGATTTGAATTATAAATAGTTTTAATTATTTAATATGTTTTAAAAATTTTATTTTTAAAGGTGAACAGAAACTCTTCCATTTACCCTCAAATAAGGAGGATTCTTGTCAAATAAAATAATATGAGTAAAATGACTATTAAAAACAAAGAAGTGTATGAAGGACTGAATTTGTAACTGTTATACTGTTGTTATACAAGAATTGATTATTGAATAAGAGACATACAATGATTATTATACTTCATCTTATAAATTTTAGTTTTATATGTTTGTTTGATATGAGAAAATTACCAAAATATAGAAAAGACATAATATTGAAATTACTTTGTAGTAAATATATTTATATCCTCATTTGATAATAATATCTATCAACAATTAATAATTAATGAACATAATGTAGTGAGAGAATGCAAAGGAAAATATATTACTTTTAAAATTTTGTTTCTTTTTTGTGAACAGTACATTATGAATTGATAAAAATTACCAATTTAGTTCCTCAACTATTTTTAACTCTCGCAAAGGTCCTTCATTTTTTTTAACTTTTTGTCTCTCAACTATAATTTCGTATACGGCCAGAGTCACATTGAAGTGAGATTGGTAAGAAAATTTTCAAAAGTTTAATTTTATCTTATATTGCACCCCATAAAATCTTTCAAATGTTTCTATTTCTTAACGTTTCACCCTTTCTCTAAAAATTTAAATTTCTTAAATCATACAATTAAAATGATGGTATATTCAAAATTAAGAATGTCACTTGAAACATAAAAACTTTAAAATTTTTTGAAATTTATTATATGAAGTGGAATTAAAGTTATAATTTTAAATTCATTTTTTTCAAGTATTTGTTGTATAAAAATTGAGTATTGTGTAGTGTCTTCAATTTTAAATTGTCTATTCTATTATATTTTACTTTTATTTGGTAAAAGGTTAAGACAACCACCATTAGATTCTTAAAATAGCATGTAAAATTATACATTATATTAAAAAGTTATTTTTACTTTTATTATTACTAAATACCTACCAAGCTGTTCACCCTCGTAAAGTCATAGTCCATGGCTCCGCATATATAACGAAAGTCCCTAAGTTTTTCACTGATTTCAAGAAAGTATCTCCATGTTTTATTTAAATTTTTTCGTCATTAGCTATTTTAGTAATCTCGTGGAGGTCCCTCATGTGTTTTTTTTCCTAAACAAGTAGTCATCTAGCCATGATTTAAGAAATAACAAAAATTCAATGGACAAAAGAGTAAAAAAAAAAAAAAAATTAGGGTACATATGAGGATTACAAAAATACTTAGAGGGACAAAAAACTGAAAAAGTTTACAAAAAAAGTTTGGCGTACTTCTTGTGATTAAAAAATATGTTAAGGACGAAAAAATTAAAAAAATAATTTGAAGGATACACATAAGATTTTTAAAATAGTTTAGGAATTAAATTTTACAATTTTTTTTTTTCATAAAAGTAGTATAATTAGCTTGCAAGAATGAAATTATTGGTACGTGTAATTATATTACATCATTTTTAAATTTATTAAGAATAGTCTTATAAGACTGTAAGATATAAAGTATTTTCAAATAAATAAATATATTTTTTAACTTATCATAAATAATATAATTTTATATTTGATATGTATTATAAATAATTGACACTTATATAGTGATCCATAATATTTAGTGTTGTAACTTTTTTGGGAATGAATCAATTTAAGAGGTAGGTTATATAATAATAATGTGAGAGTTTTGAATAAATAGGATATGGTGGTTAAGGATAACATCTAAGTATTAATTTTTCTTTCTATATTACTTTCTCTTAAAATTCTTTTTTCTTTATAGGTAATTCAAAACTTTCCATTCTTTTTCTTCTACATGTTTTTTCTTAAATTTCTTTTATAATATAATTATTTTATGATAAAAATACAAAAATATGATAAAAATTTTTATTATGAGGCACACATAAGGGTGCACAAAAATAATTATTATCTAACTATATATAAAGTTTAAGGTCAATTACTTTTGGTGTAATATTAAAATTAATATATTTTTTTAGTTGCCCTTATAACTTCCTACTCATAACTATCTAATAAATAACTTCTCAATTCTCTTAACTTCCAATTTTTTATATATTTTAAATTTTTTCTCTTTCTAATTTACACACACATGGGTGTGTGCCACTTGCACCAGTAATCATAATGTGAGTGTCTTGAATAAATTGTAGTAGCTAAGCATAAGATTTATATAATAATATGTATCAAATAGTTAGCTTAAGTATTTCATTTTTACTTTTTACTATGTAATATGCAGCATAGTTATAAGGATAAGATATAAGTAATTAATTTGAATTTTAGATGGTAACTTAAGTATTTTATCTTTTACTTTTACTAATTAGTATACAGATTTTCTAATATATTTGCTACTTGTCATCATGTAGTAGCTTCTCAATAAACACCCATTTGCTATTCTATATATATATATATAGATGCCCAAACCCCTTTAGTGAGAAGTTCTAAGAAGTTGACAAATGGCATGTTGATGATATAAATGAAATTTTCATAGTAATAGAAGTAAAAAAATGATCAACTACTTAATTAATTTAAAAGTTACCTAATTTTATCTTTAATTACCCTTATTTTTTAAAATCCTCAATTTATGCATAACTCTCATAATTCTATTTTTCTAAATGTGTTACAAAATTAAAATTGTATTATAAATTATCATATAAGTATTATTATTAATTGTAAGTTAAGAAAAAATTCTTTTAATAATTATACAAGATTTTTATCTATATATCATTATCAAGAAATTAATTGTAGATATATATTTAAATAATAATTCTCAAGTAGGAAGATATTTAGTCTAAACATGTCTAAATAATATCATTCTTATAACCCAATTGTTGGCCCCAAAAGCAACCTAAGATTTAGAATTGTTTCTTTCAAAAACAAACCTTTTTAATGTGTTTAATGAAAATGCAACAAATAAAACACTTAAACACAAATGAATATAATAAATATTCAACAATTAAAGTTTAAAGAGAAAATATAAGATAGAGATAGAGAGTATCAAACCAAACTCCCAATGATACTTCTCAAGTTTGGAGTATTTCCGCTAGTAATGCCTCTTCAAAGAAGGTGAGACAATAACCTTCTTGTACACAAAGTAGGCTCACCCTTGCACCAACTAAGTCCCTCTAGTTCAGCCAAAGGGTTTTACACAACAATCTCATTTTTGTACACTGTTATCCCTCCACTCTTACAGTTAAAGATCACTCACTAGTCTACTCTTACTCACACTAATTCTCTCTAGTCGAGCCAAGAGAACTACACTACCCAAACCAATACAAC
Organism: Cinchona pubescens; assembly: GCA_025175665.1. Lineage (NCBI taxonomy): Eukaryota > Viridiplantae > Streptophyta > Magnoliopsida > Gentianales > Rubiaceae > Cinchona > Cinchona pubescens. Next base: position 77,328 of record JANKKI010000133.1, read on the forward strand.
ACACAATATTTTAGCCTATTTCTTCCCAAATAGCTCTTACAAATGTTTGTATTGAATGCAGCAGCTTTACTCTCTATTTTTTACATTTATAGACTTGGGGGTATTTATAAAAGCCCAAAAATTGCTTATAACAGCTCTCTAACACCTATTTTCCGTTTCCTGAGAAACTAGCCGTTTGGTCTTTCAGACGGCTGATGCTGCGAGTGTGCGTCAGAACAAACTAGTCGTTGGACCTTTCGGACATCCGATGAATCATGGCCTCTGCGTCCGGTCTCTGAGGGTATTCGTTGGGACGTCCGAGAATGTGTCCGATACACGTCTAGATCCACGCAATGTCTTCTGGAAGTATGATCGGATGCTATGCTTCATCCGAGGTTTCAGGTTCTTTGTGTCGGACGATTATCATTGTCCAAATTGTCTCCTTTCAGACAATCATCAACGTCCGTAGAGTTTTACTGGTTATTTTCTTGATTGTGTTCGGACAATCATTTACGTCCGAAACTCCCTATTTTTTTGCACACTTGTTTTCAAACTGTTAGTGCGATTTGGTCATCATCAAAACATGATTATCATAACTGGGGTTCAACACCAATTACATCCAGTAGATGTTTGCCAAAAATAACAATAATTTATTATATCACAAAAAGATAATGACTTTGTAAATCGATTTTTGGACTTTGCACCTTCTCTTATTTATATCTGTTTGTAATTAATTGTTTAATGTCAATCTTATACTGTCTTAAGTAATTATGTAATCATGTAATATGTTTAAAAATAATTTTAATAGTTTATCTTATTATTAGTATCACCATTGGTTATATTACTTTTTGTCTGTTGACTTAGAAATTTAACTAAAAGACTAGAATGAAAGTGAGTAAAAATTAATGTAACTTTTATTGTGTAAGATCAATTTTTTTGTTTTTACATTTTCTTGCAACTTTATATTTGTAATCCACTGTATGGGGATTTTAAGCTTTTTCTTTTCATTTTCTTGATTTTTTTATATAAAAAATTAAAGAATCTTATCTTTTTCTTATAATAGATAATATACATATCGAGTATTCAAGATTTGAGAATGGAAGAGTCACAAACTATTTGTTTGCTATCTTATTTTTTAACTAATAAACATATCATATCAACGCTCCTTAATCAGTTATCATGTAAATCATCTTCCCTATTTGCATTGCCTACTCTTTTTCACTCAATTAGGTTTTACCTTATTAAAATAGAGATGTGATAACTTTTTACTTTTTAGACAAACTTATACCTCAAATGGTATTTGTCCTATCATCTATCACTTATTATATCTTTATGTACAATCAACAATTTTTTTTTTTTTAAAAAAATAGTTTAACTCCTAAATACATATCACAATTTTATTTCATTTGTGTGTATACGTTCATGAGTATCTTGACATTATTAAGTCCAATTAAGGCAATCTCCACCTCTGTTTCATCATTGTTGGACAATATGATTTCCTCGTCCCCCACTACATCTGTCCATGGGCCAATACACACACAAACGTAATGTTTGATTACATGGTATGTATAAAATGTTTATTATACTTTTTAAAATAGTTAATTTTATAGCTTATAACAATTTTTTTTTAGTTTGAAATAAGATCTATAATGAATCTCTACTTATTCCCTTGCTCGAACCCATGACCTAGGTCACAGGTAAAGTGTAGTCTTACCAATTGGGCTACACTTCATTGTCAACTTATAATGATATTATATTAAAATTTCTAATAATTAATTACAATGCATGATAGTGCCAATTAATATGCACATGACTATATTAATTAACACAAATTCCTCCATATGTCTTTCCCTTACTACTTTGTGCTTTTGTTTGGCTTTAAATATTCTTCCATATGCCTTCATCGCTTTTAGATACTTGAACATTTTTCAAGTGATTAACTTGTTTTGTTGAGTTATTGTTTTCGTACTTAAGTAAAAAAAATATATTTGCCTCCGAAGGGTAAGCCTTGGTCTTAGGTCCAAACTTAACCTAGACATAAATTTTTTGCCCATGAAAGAGTAAGCCTTGGTCTTCAAACCAAACTTAACCTAGGTATAAATGTTTTGACCCCGAAGGGATAAGCCTTAGTCCTGGGACTAAGCTTGGTATAGCCGCAACTCTCTTGGGTATACCTTGATCTTTGAACCAAAGATGCTCTAGGCCCAAATTTCCAAAGTAAATTTGGTTTTCACCCCGAAGGGGTAAGAATTGCTTTCTTGGAGCATGCTTAACCAAGGAATTTCTTTGATAAGGCAAAGGTTATTTTCATCCTCAGAGGGGTAATTCTAGGCACACGTCTCCTACGTAAGGTCCTGGAACCAAACTTGACCTAAGCACAACTCTACCAGGTGAATTTGATTTCGCCTCTAGAGGGATTATGGTTGCTCTTCTGAGCATACTTAACCAAAAAACTGCTTCTCCTAGGAAAGTAATCCTAGGCACAAATCTTCTATGTAAAGCTTTAGTCCTAAGACCAAGCTTGGCCTAGGCACAACTCTCCTAGATGAATTTGATTTCACCTCTAGAGAGGTTATGGTTGCTCTTTTAAGCATACTTAATCAAGGAACTACTTCTCCTAGGAAAACCTAATTTTCGTCCCTAGAGGGGTAATCCTAGGTGCAAATCTCCTAGGTAAAGCCTTAGTCTTGAGACCAAACTTATTCTAAGCACAACTCTCCTATGTGAATGATGTAAGCTTTGCTTGCAGGAAGACTTTGTTGTTTGCCCTCAGGAGGATTATGCCAACTCCGAAGAGTGGCATTTGATTTTAGTTGTTCCCCAGAAGGAGTAGATAATCCCGAAAGGTGAGATTTTTAAGTGTCGGAAGGGTTAGCATCACTTTTGGGGTGAGTTTAGTTTGATATGTCGTAACTTTGGAAAACTTGGATTTCCTCTCAAAGGGTGAGTAGTTCCTGGAGGATGAGGTTTTCGACCCTCCGAAGGGTGCATCTCACTCTTGGGAATGAGTGTTACTTGAGAAACCTTTGGTTGAGAAAATTTAAGTTTGCCCTTGAAGAGGTGACTTGATCCCAAAGGACGTAAATTTTAGCCCTCAAAAGGGTGAGTCTTACTCTTGGGAGTAAGACTTAACTTGATAAGCCTTCTCTTTGGAATACTTAAACTTGCCCCTGGAAGGGTGAAGTGATCTCGAAGAATGAGATATTTAACACTCAGAAGGGTAAGCTTTACTCTTAGTTTGAGACTTAACTTGTAGAAGCATTCATTTGAGAAGACTTAACTTTGCCCACGGAGGGATGAGATAATCACGGAGAATGAGTCATATTTTTTATCCTAGGAAGGGTAAGCCCCTATCTTAAGGTGTGACTTCACTTGATTACCTTCAATTGTGAAAGTAAGATTTACCCTCGAAGGGATGTGGTAATTCCAAAGGATGAGATTCTTGACCCTTAGAATGGTGAGCCTCACTCTTGGGAGTAAGAGTTAGCTTGTAGAAGTTTTCAATTGGGAAGACTTAGGCTTGCACCTGGAAGGGTAATAACGTGATCCCGGAGGATGAGATTTTTTACCTTCAGATGGGTGAGCCACTTTTGGAGCAAGACTTAATTTGTAGAAGGTTTCATTTGGGAAGCCTTAGACTTGTCCCTAGAGAGGTGATGTGATCCCGAAGAATGCTAGTTGAGCACAATCCTTGAGACCGCAAACAGTTGAGGACTCTATCTTGGTGTGGTAAAAGCAAGTAAAAGTTCTACCCCAGAAAGTGGGAGCAAATGAGACACCAATCCAGGAAGGCATGAGCAGGGGTTCTTCTGTGTGAATGAATAGATGCTATAAATTCTTGTCTAATGGGCATATCCTCTGACATAGCATTTGGTTGTCTTAGCCTATAGATCTCTCTATCCTTGTCCATAAGTTGGCAATCGTGATCCCCAAATTTCCCCCAAGTCGATCAAACACTTTGATTGATGGATTTGATAGATGTTAGGAAGTGATCTCTTTACCTTTGTCTTGGTTGTTGCGGTGAGTGTTGCACATTCTAGGTTCCATAATTTAGGATGGCTTTTAGTAAGAATTCCCATAGATGGTGCCAAATATTGATACATAAAAACTATAAGTACCAAGGTCTAAAACCAAAGTTACAAGGGGTCCAAAATTGTCCAATGAACAAAAATACTCCTACGAAAAGGTAATGTGGTGTGCCGTACTCATGATCGAACACATGAGATAAAGAACAAGAGCAGTGAGGCTTTGTTTCCTAGAATAGGTTCTAACGCTCAAGTCAGCAATTATTCGACAAGAGGAAAATAGAGAGTAATTGAAAGTTAAGAATGGAATAATGAATTTGCAAAGAGAGTTGAGTTATGTTAACTAACCTTACATCCTTGCTATTTATATTAGTGTTTGATGAGTTTGGATAATCAATGAATCATAAATAAAATAGTTGACCTATGGGAGTCTTAGATATCTTAGATTGAACATTGGATAGAGTTTGAATATTTGACCATTTTGATTAGCTTGCTACGTATCTGCGGGTCACTGGTTGGTATATTCATGTATTATTAGTGTGCAATAAAGAAAAAACTAGTATAGCTTGGATTGCACGTGCATAATTCTCTATAATTTGTTCTTCAATAAACTTCTAAGATACACCCGTTATTGCTTGAATTAATTGTTGCATTGGAAATGAAAATTTTGATAAATTTTGACTAGCAAGAAGGTATCTAGTCCCATTTTAAACAAATCATATGGAGGGAGCAATTGTCTGTGATTGAGAGCATGTGGATAAGATACCCTCAACTAGCATTATTTCACTATCAGAGTTATTGGGTTTTGAGTTTGTCCTGCAAATACAACAACTCCATTTGCCCATAAAATTGAATTTGTAACTAACTCACATATACAGATCTAATAAGAAATTAATTCATGTAAGTGAGGGTAAAAGGAAGTACATTAAATTTTACATAAGTTTGTCTTTAACTCTATATATATTTAGATACACAATCATCATTGTGGTTAAAACTCAATTATACACTTAGCTCGTTATATATATAAGTCAAGATGTCACACTCAATGAGTGTTTAATAAAAAAACCAATATAACTTGGATTGTAAGTGCATAGTTATGTTTGGATCGATCGATTTGAGAAAGAATTTGAATCTTATTCATTTGTTGGAACGATTTGTAAAGTTGAAATGGATTAATTCAAAATCCACTCACATTATAAAGTGTGAAACGAATGAACTCAAATAACTTTCTAATTTATATGGATTTGAATTTCATTCATTTTGGCTTTATGAATCCTTCCAATAAATGGACAGATTTCAAATTCTTCTCCAAATCTATCGATTCAAACATAATGTATAATTTGTTTTCCATAAACTTTGAAAATATACCTGTTGCTACTAGAATTAATTGTTGAATGGGAAATGAAAATTTTGATGAATTTTGACAAACAAAAAGGTGGTTAATCCCATTTTAAACAAGCTAAAATGCAAGGAGCAACTGTTTGTGATTGAGAGTACTAATTTGGGAAACTAATTTGGGAAGATGGATAAGAACTCGTCAATCAACATTATTCCACTATTAGAGTTATTGGGTTTTGAGTTTCAAATATTACAACTCTTTTTTTCCCATAAAATTGAATTTTTAACTGACTCTCACATGCATATCTTATAAGAAGTGTTGGTGAGAGTAAAATAGGAAGTGCAATAAGTTTGACATAAATTTCCTTTAGCTTTATATAAGTTTCCTTTAGCATATATTAGACAGCAGTCAATTACAAATTAGCACCAGCATTTCTTTTAGATATACATTGCCCTCCAAAGCTTAGCTAGATATTTTTAAGCAAATAGCTATATCAATGGTCATCATACTATTAGTTAGCTGCATATGAGTTCACTAAACTATATTTTTTGCAAAAATGGTCATTAAACCAGGATAAGTGCATGTTTGAGGTCATTTCTGTCTGTTTAATCAGTTGTCACCAATATGCATTAGTTTTTAGGGTTAAAACTACACAACTATAGTGGACTAACATTCTTTAAAATTTTTGGGGTCAAAATTAAAAGATTAAAATCAATTAAATTATAAAACAGGTCGTGATGGAAGAGAGAGAAAATGTTTGGGTCAAAATCAATTATTTTATTTATCAAATTTTCAAGTCAAGTCCTTGATCGCCCCAGCCACCTCCTCCGTCTCCACCAAGCCCATTCGCCACCACCTGTCTTTCTCTCAGCTCCAAGTAACCATTGTCTACTCCCTCCCTCTTCAACCACCATTTCCTTCCCTTTTCTCCCAGCCCCATTACCTCTTCCCCAAGCTACCACCACTCCTTCCCGATCTAAATCCCCACCACTCCGTGAAATCTTCTATTCACAATCTGAAACTCCCTTCTCCCTCACTATCCTACTACTTCTTTGCAACCACCAATCCCTCCTGATCTAAACCCCTACCCTTCCTTTCCTTCCCATCTAAAACTCCCTTTCTACCTTTCTAACATGAACCCCTCTCTCTCTCTTTTCCCTTAAGCCCGGCCATCTTTCTTCCTCTCTTCTTCTGCTATCACGATTTGACTACTCCACCCCTAAATCAAAGCGTCCTATACCTAAGTCTGACCACCCAACTAAGATCTGACTACCACACCCTAGATCTGACCACCCCCATCCTTGATCTGCTCCTCCTTACCCCAACAACTCCCCACTTTACCACTGCAAGCTTTTTTTTTTTCATTTTTACTAATGAAGTTCATTCCTTCAAACTACTAATTTTACCTTTAAACTATGTCGTTTTGATCTTGCAATGAGTGATCGGATAATTATACCACTCAAAATATAGCTTTTCGTTGCCACTAACAATTGAAATAGACAAAATGATCATTAAAAATACACTTAAAGTAGTTCGATGACTAAATTTATAAAAAAATATAGTTTGGTAATGATATGGATCCGAATGGCCCAAAGATGTGTCAAGATGAGGAGATCAAAGATGGAGCAAGCATGGATTCACTCTTGACAAGATTGGAGTACATTCGTGGTATATTGATTGAGTTGGATTGGACAATCTTCAATTCATTATTACATGATGCCCAATTCTTCAAAGTAAAGCACAAGTGGAGATCCTTTAAATTCAAAAAGGCCGAATTTCTTTAAAGTTTATTTTAGTTTGGTCTTTATTATGTAAAGCCCAATAGTAGTTTAAGTTTGTGTAAATTGGGCTGATTTTTAAGTTGGGTTTAATTGTTGATTTAATTCTTAGTTTTTAGGCTCATTAATTAGCCTTAATAAGGCCCATTTAGTCCAAATCTCGGGGCCACTTATACTTGAACCCTAACACTACTTTTTTAGGAGTTTTTAAGCTAGTTTTTAGGATTTCTATAAGCGTCTATAAATAGGCCTCATCATATGGACAAATTTACAGCAGATTTTTATCAATAATATTCATCTTTTTCGTGAGGAAAATAATCTTTCTTTTAGTCTTTGGATTAAGACTTTGTTGGGATCATCGCTAAAGAAACAGTGATTGTTCTTGCCTGATTCATATAGGAAACGGGTCAAATCTTGCTTTAAATCTTGTAAAGAGTTTGGTTCTTGTCTCGTTATAGACAACGGGTTGAATTCTTGCTTGATTCTTGTGTGTTCTTTATTATTCTTCTTTGTGTGTTTGTTGTCCAAATTCTTGTGACCAACTTTGGAGTCGATCTTTGGGGTTTTGGTGCCATCTTGAATTGTTGGATTTCGTGGCTACAATTCAATTGTGAACTCTTATTCGCATCAGATGTGTATATACAACAACTAATAGTTTAATAATCATTGGTGCAGTTTGCTCTATTTTTTTCCATCTAAGTGAGTGGTGAAATAATCATAATTATCCTTGATTTTTTTAATATACCTTTGCCACTCTGAGATTAAGGTAAGTTGCATTTTGGTACCCTACCTTTATTTTATAATCAATTAGCCCTTTAAACTACCGTAGGTTAATTTCTCCATCCAATAATATGACAAAAAATATATTTTTACCATTCAATTTTATTTTTTTACCATTCAATATTATAATTTGTCATCTTATTTATTATTCTCTTTTTGTTCTTATCCATTTTGACATGTCATCACATACGAATTCCATTATCTATTTATGTATATAAAGCAAGAGAGTTCTTATCTATTTTGACCATGACTTAACTTCTAACTATATTTTTCTTTATTTAAATTTTTAAAAATAACACATGCATGGTGCGTGTCTTTGCTATCTATCTATACAATATATAAAGCAACATACCAATTTTGGTGTGATGTTATTAATTGAACTTCCAAATTTACCCCTAGTTGACAAAAGAACTACACATATTAGCTCACTGATAACCACCACTTAATTCCAACTATATTTGACTATTAAATTTTTTAAAGTCACTTATATTTTTCACTATTAGTTATTATTATTTTTTTATCTAGAATAAAATATTTTATTTATTTTATTACATTCTTTTATTTTTTTTTAAATCTTATTTTATTTTTCCTTTATTACTTGATTCATCAATCCATAGTTAAAATTTTATATTATTTGATTAAATATGCTGTTTTAAACATAATCAATTTATATTTTATAAATTAAGGTGATCAACTCTATCATGCATTCCAAACAAGGACGAAAACATTAGCAACAAGATAAAAACTAAAATATATATGTGTGTGTATATATATATATATATATTAGTTTGTTTTCATTGCAAGTAATAAGAGAAGAATTTTATTAAAGGAAATTCATAATTATCAACTACTAGCATCAATAACTTTCACAAGAACATCTTTGTTCAGCAAAATGTAAAAGTATTAAATAAAAAGAAAGTCATATAATAAATTTGTAACTAAAAGAAAAACTAGTTTGATTTTTGGCAATAGTACTTAAGAAAATTATTCTTTTTATACAAAACATAAGAGAGAAAGATGGGAGAGAGATGAAAGTGGTTGCACGATAAAATTGTAAAAAAACAATAAAAAAATGGGTAGTTCATCCACTTGGTATTGAAGGGTGTAAAATCTTCATTGTAATAATGTTGGATGGAAAACTTAATCATCATTAGTTTTCAAAGGCAAAATGCTTATAAAATAAATGCAAGCTACCAAAGCACAATTCATCCTAATTTTTGGGTTGCTAAGTGTAATTAAAAAATCAATGGTAATTATGCATTTCGTTCCTCCCATGAATGGAAAATTAACACCATTAAACTTTATGAGCAATGTATATATAAAAGAAACATATAGGATAATTTACAACACTTATTTATAGGGACAAAATGTAATTAAGCGTATAATGAATTGCTCTCTCAAGTCTTTTTCAAGTTTCTGAACCTTGTTTTCTAAAAAATGGAAAGGGCAATTTATATAATTATAATAAAGTTTTATTTTTTGGGGATTTATATTGGCTAAATGTCGTACTTTTTGCTTTAAGAAGGGGAAAATTTTCTAAAGCTTGATTACATTTAGACTAAACCCTAATATTTGGCAACCATATCATTGTCCTCCATTTTATTTTAAAGATAATGTATGACCCCTTACAAATAACTTCATGACACATTAAATATCTAGTTATAAAATTTATGAACACCTAACTCTATTATTAACTAGTATATGAGGTCAAATACTATATAGCGAAAGTGTGGGTCGAACCCTCAAGGATTGGTTTAATAAGTACTAGTTATTTGGTTAGAATGCCATTTGAAGAAATTGACAAGGAAAGAAAGAATTAATTAAATTAGAATTAAGGACTTTAACTAACGAAAACAATGGAATAAGTTTAAGACTGGTCAATTCACAGTTTTCATTAATTCATTCAATTAATTAGTTGTGGATAATTTCCTACACTCAAAAGTGCACACCACCACCACCACTACAACCAACACAACGACACCGCCACCGCCACCCACCACTAAAATATTTCAGGTAAATTTAATTTTTTTATGGAGTCCAATAATTTTAATTAATATATAGATAGTCAAATTTGCTAAATCCTTCATTTTTCTATTTTTGTAATAGTGCACAATTTCCCTTCGCAATATACATAGTCAAATTTGTTAAATCCTAAAAAAAAAAAAAATTCATTACCTCACATTTTTGAAATGCGAGGTTAAAAAAAAAAAAAATTTATTCAGACCTCACATTCGGGGAATGCGAGGTCAGTCAAATTGACCCCGCATTCTCAAAATGCGTGGTCAATTTTTTTTTAAAATTAAGAAGACCTCGCATTCGATGAATGCGAGGTCTTATAAATTTATTTATTTTTTTTTTAAAAAATTTCTGGAACTCGCATTCTCCGAATGCGAGTTCTAATGGCCCGGAATTGTAATTTGGAATAGGCATAAAAAAAGAAAAATTTTGAAAAAATGCACTGATTTTACACAAATTATTCTAGTATATTTTGATAGGACACGTGCTGGTACAGCTTATTTGATGCTAATAGCAGTTTTATATATCTGATTAATTTAATTAAGTTATTTAATAATGTAGTTCAATATTTCTTTTTGTCATAAGGCGTGGTTATTTTGAATTCTAATTGAATTGCAGAACTTGGAGCATGATCTTATAGAAGATTTGGAAACTAGGGATGATGTGTCAAGCCAAAAAATGGATAGAAATGTAGATGGAGATCTAGTAACACCGGTAGAAGGGATGGTGTTTGAATCTTATGAAGCTGTATGTGATTTTTATGATAAGTAGAGTAGAAGCAAGGGATTTGGTAAAATTAAGAAAAGGTCAGAACCTGGGGATTCGGGGCAATTGTTATCATTTACCTTGCATGTTCCAAGTCAGGTATGCCGAAACATGTTGCTGCAAATGAGTTTTGTAGTACGAAGCCGTCGTCTAAAACTAATTGCATGGCTAGGGTAAAGGCAAGACCTACAAATGATGGTTTGTATATCTTGACTGTTGTTGAACTGGATCATTATCATGAATTGAGTCACATCTAATGCCTAAACGCTCAGAAGTAACAAAAGATTGAAAAATCGAGCTAAAAGGCACTTAGAACGAGACAATCCAGGTACTAATGGAAATGCTAATACATCTAAATCATTTGCTGCCAAGCACGATGGAGATGAAAGTGCACCTTTTGGAGAAAGAGATGGTGTGAATTATTCGAAATCGTATCGAGCGTTAAGGCTTGGAGAAGGTGATGTTGAAGCTTTATTTATTCATTTCATGTGGATGCAGGAAAGAGATCCAAATTTCTTTCATGCCATTGATGTAAGTAAGGAAAATAGGTTGCGAAATGTCTTTTAGGCCGATGCACGGTGTAGAGCTGCATATCTAATCATTAAATGATGTTGTCAAATTTGATACCACTTACTTGAAGAATAAGTATGATATGCCTTTTGTGCATTTTGTAGGAGTAAATCACCATGGTCGGTCAGTTTTATTGGGATGTAGGTTATTTTCAGATGAGCACAATACTGAAACTTTTGTTTGGCTGTTTAAGGCTTGGGCAGAGTGCATGTCAGGAGTTTCCATGTGGTATCATTACTGATCAATGCAAATCAATGCAAAATGCTATTGCAGAAGTATTTCCTCACACTCACCGTCGTTGGTGTGCATGGCATATAATGAGAAAACTTTCAAAAGTTTAGGAAGTTATTCTTGCTATCAAGAAATTAAAGAACTTCTTCGTGATCTTATTTATAATTCTTTGCGAGTTAGTGACTTTGAAGAAGGTTGGATGAAAATGTATAAGGACTATTAATTACATTAATGTGATTGCCTCAAAGTAGGACCTTTCTTATTGCCACATTTGGGTCCCGGTGTAAGTAAAGGATACTTTTGGGCTAATGTTGTGCAATGAACATAACGATTATGACATCTGAACTTCATTATAGACAGGCCCAATAACAATTGGAGTTAAACTAAGCTTATTTCTATGACAGTTCTAAAGTCCAAGTGAAAACTAAGATGATAAAATTTAGCCCTTAAGCGTCCATTGAACTCAATTATTCTTGAACCTAAGAACTTATAAGTTAGGTTATCCAACTAACACAAAAAAAAAATGGGCATCCGACACACAACTATCTACTATAGCAAATATAATACAAAATCATACCTTCAAGCTGCCCAAACACAATTATACAATAGTTATACTAACATCCATACAGCCCATATTTACCCCTAAAATAGTCCAAAATCTTATCTATGCTACATGTTTAATAGAACTAAAACTTACATGGTGATAATATAACATTAAGCAGCAATGTAAGGAGCTATCTTCTATGTATTTCAATCTGCTAGAATTTTCAATTACATAAAAAAAAAAAAAAAAAAAAGCACAATTCAAACTATATGAGTCATAAAGATTTAAAACTTGCTTCTCAACATGTTTAACTTGTTGGCTAATGTTGTCTTGTACAAAAGCAACCTGCAATAGCCCTTATACATATTTAGAGCTCTATCTAGTTTATTGGAAACCCGACATTTATTTTAAATTACTTATTCTAGGTTTGTTTGCTCATACAAAACTAAATTAACCTTTACCTAGGTTGACCAGCACCTAAATCACATAATCATTCAAAACAAATTGGTCCCAAGTTGAGTAATGCAACCAGTTATGCTCAAACACTTAAAACAACCCATTACAAAATCAATTATACTTATACAAAGACCTAAAACTGCAGTAGGCAAAACAAGTTATATCTTAACAAAAACTTAATCAAAAACACATATTTATATCAGTTATCAAGTATATGAACATAGGATTATAGTAGGTTAATGAAAGAAGTTGATACCTTCTAAATTTTCTTCTTTTCTCCTTTGCTTTCTCACAGCTTTCTTACCCTTTTTTTTCTTCTATTTTGCTGCATTTTTGTTACTTATTTTGCTGAATTCTACTACTATTCTTGTAGCACAAATAGCTCTAATTATATTGAAAACAATAGATGGCTTGGCGGCTACTAGGATAGCTTAGGAGGTGACTATATACCTAAGATTGCACTATTGTCCTCATGTTCTCCAAATTATCATTTTACTCCACTAATATTTAGTTAGTAACTAACTATGTTTTAAATACCAAACTAGCTTACATAAGAACCTGTCTCTTCCATGCATTCACATATAATAAACAATATATAACTCACTTAATTTAGTTATATCCCACAATGAGAGTATCAACTCATTTTTTGATGATAATGGGCATGGCAAGTCTACTTTAAGGCAAAGTTTTGATCAGTATTGATGATGCCAAAATAATACACCCAATGACAATATTACACATGGCTCCGGGCCTGGGTCCATTACGGGTATTTTAGTAATTTTACTCTTATAGTTCAAATAGACCCAAATGGGTCAAGTATTATATATTTGACCCATAGATCAATCCGACCATCTATTTCAGATATAAATATCAAAGTGACAGGTCAAATTCAATAAATTACTTTCCTAGTTATTAAAACTTTGAATTCTTATTGAATTTTACTCTCTGGTCTAAGTACTGGCTGACTTGATACGTCGGAACCTACCTTGGGGGACAAAGCCTTGCTCTTTTTATTTTCAGGTGATCCGGACGTGAATACTACGTGTAGGTGCCTAACTTTTATTTTGGATGATACTGCACACGGGCTAAACCTAACCCAAAATTTTTGTATCAACATTTGGCGCCATATGTGGGAAGACTGAACTAAAAGTTCAATACTAGGACATGGCACCTAGCACGTATAACACTCACAAGAACAACGCCGACAAAGGCAAAAAAAATTTAACTCAACATCACTTCAATCGATCCAGTAGAGAGATAGATCCACAGGGGGAACACGAAGAGGATTCCGATCCCCGGGTTGTGGATAGGGATGAAGAAATCCATAAGTTGAGGTAGCAGAATGCTTTGCTGTGAAGGAGATGATCATAAGACAACATCTGGAGCGTCACCTCTCCCATGATGAAGAGTCTCCGCGCAATTCAAGTGGCAATCCCCAAATTGTCCATCTGCAACCTAATACCATCAAGAGGAATAGAGAGGAGCACCCAAGGGAAGAGAAGGCGAAATGAGCAAGGGACACATAAGCTCACTTAAGTCGAGTCCGCCCGATGGGAGTATGCAGGTCGGTCTGATCGACACATATCACGAAAAAAGGCCTCGTCAAGGCCGAGTAGTATTAGGGAAAGGAGCCTAGGTGAAGATGCAACTGTTGCTCATGAGAAAAGAAAACACTAGGAGAAGAATTGTGCCGTAGTGCTAGTCCCAAAAAGGGAAGAAAACCTGAGGAAGAGATTGGAGGAACTGAAAGCCAAAGTGGAGTGAATGGATGAAAGTGAATGAAGGAATACCAGATACAAGTATTCACTTCCCTTCACTGATGATATCATGCAGGAGCCTCTTCCGAGTAGGTGGCAAACTCTAAATTTTGACTCCTATAATGGAAGTACTGATCCATGGGAGCACCTAGACGCCTACTGCTCCAAATTGTGCCTTCAAGGAGTGTCAGATGCCATTCTCTGCTGAGGGTTCCCTAGAACCCTTAAGGGTACCAGTAGGCGCCGTCTCAGACTGGTACAGAGGATACAAGATGGGTAATATTAAAAACTTTGATCAACTGGTTCAAGAAGGAGACTATTGGAATTCAAGGAGTTATGGAGGAAATGCAGATCATGGCCTTCCAGACCAGAGTGAGGCCAGAAAAATTCTCCTTTAACCTCAACTTCAAACCTCCAACCACTCTCACTGCTCTCTTCCTTAGAGCAAAAAAATTTGCTCAAGCAGAAAAATTTGCTCAGGCAGATAAGGGAGAAAGGAATAAGAGAAAGGCCAATGAAGAAATTTCTAAAGTAGAATATCTCTTATTCCTTTCTCCCTCATCAGCCTGATCAGAATCGTGTTCCATAAGGGGAGTCCCGACCTCCTAAAGTTTATACTTTACTCAATTCTACCGCGGTTTATATTTTAGCTATGGTTGAGAAAGAGTCTTTTGTGAAATAGCCAACTCCAATGAGGAGCAACCAGAGCATAGATACAAGAAGAAGTGGCGTTGCTTCCACAAAGACCACTGGACATAATACCAATGATTGTTTTTCTTTGAAAAATGTAATTGAAGAGCTAATCAAAAAATGTTACTTGAAATAGTTTATCCAAGACTAAAAACGAAGTAGGTAGTCTTCAACTAAAAACCTAAGGCAGGTGTACCAGTTAAGCCCTAAAGAGTAGTACACCTAATATTTTGTATAACTTTTCATGTATTTTCTTAAGCCATACTACATCCTGTTTGAGGTGAAATCTGCTTGTGGACCCCAAGAGTGAGACTCACCCTTTCGAGGATCAAATATCTCATCATCCAGGATCACCTTACTCTTCCGAGGGCAATTTCATGGACTTCCAAAGTGAAGTATCTATGTCATGCATATTCTCTGGGGTAGGATTTACCCCTCCGAGGGTAAATTCCTTGAACTTCCAAAGTGAAGTACCTATATCATACCTACTCGCCGGAGTAGGACTTACCCCTCCGGGGGCAATGTCAATGTCTTCCAAAACTAAAGTAGTTAGGCCATGCCTTTATTCGGAAGTAGGACTTACCCCTCAGGGGACAATTCCATGGACGTCCAAAGTAAAGTACCTATGTCATACCTACTCTCCGTAGTAGGACTTACCTCTCCGGGGGCAATTCCATGACTTTCGGTTCCTCCGATACCTATGTCGGATGTACTTTTCGGAACAGAAATTTACCCTTCAGGAGCAATTCAAGGACTTCTAATATGAAGTACCTGGGTTGTACCTATTTCCCAAAATAGGACTTATCCTTCTGGAAGCAATGCCAAGGTGTTCTAAAAAGTGAAATACCAATGTCACACCTACTTCAACGAGAAGGACATACTCTTCCGAGTGTCATCCGTGCAACCTTCGGAGGAACCGAAAGTTTGGAGTAAATTTCATTAGGGTCCTTGGCTCACCCCGAATCCTTTGTAATTTTTCTCTGGTAGGGTAGAAAAGCATCATCCCTACTTGACTCACCCTACACTACTTCGCTCTCAACTACCATGTTGGAATTATGGTATGACTGTTACCTACCTTAGCTAAGAAGTATGGGGGCAAAGGAGGCATGCCTATACATGAGGTAGTAGTATAAGAGACAAGTTCACATCTATGTCTATGCGGTGAAAAATTACACCCCTTGAGTGTATAGGTAGAAAATCACGTCCCCTACTGTCTATATTTATGTGTCATTTACCACGTTTTATGTGTTGTAAGAAAGATTTGAGTTATTATTTAACTTAATTTGCTTATTCTTAGTTTTTGTAGGGTTAAAGTGAAAAAGAACTAAAAAAGATGGAAAAGGTGAAAGAAAATGCTAAGAGTGGAACATGCACGAGTATGAAGCTATTTGGGATTCTGTTTCGTATTTCAAGCATAATTTTTGAGTCCAAACTCTGATTGAGATATTTTGGATGATTTGGAAAGCTATTGTATATTTCTAAAACTTTCATGTTTTGAGTTTTACAGGATTCTATAGGCATTTTGTTCAAAATTGCAAAGTTGGAAAATGTGCACCGGCGAGGAGCGATTCTGACACATCTTTGGTAGATTGAGCAGAAATTACTTTCTTATTTGATCTCCAATTGAGGTGATTCAAGATGTTTTGGAAATATAAGACATAGAAAAATGTTCATGTTTTAAGTTTTTTCAAATTTGATATGCATCAGGGTCAAAATTGAACCCGAAAGTAAAGCCCATCACACATGCGCTAGGGTTGTACAGCACGTGCGTTAGGACCAGAGGAGGAAGTTCTAGCTCTGCCTAAGGCACACATGCACCCAAAATAGGCAGCGCATGTGCGTCCAAAATAGTAGTATTGTGTATTTTTGGATTTTTGGCACATTTATTCACCCGGTTGGACTCTTTTTCACCCAATTTCACGTTCATATCCGTAGAGCTTAATTGTAACCCTAAGTACTCATTATAAATACCCCATTTAGGGTGAGAGAATAAGGATCGACACTTTATTTTCTAGTTTTATCTAGGGTTTTCAGCAGTACAAAAATATTGTTCATTCTTCTATGGCACTTTGTGCCTAAACCCTTTTCTTGGTCGAGGGATTTGTATATAGCCATGGTCAATTTTACTTTGTTGTGAGACTCTTTGTTCTTGAATTTATTCAATTTTAGATCAAGTATTGATTATTTTTCTCTAATTAATTTGATGATTGTTCTTTTTAACTTGTTATTGCTGCAGAATAATTAAATTGTTCTTTTTACATTGTTATTGCTGCAGAATAATTAAATTATAAGAATTAATCTATAGCTAGATTGTTTTAACTGCATGTGCTTAATTCAATCTATGAAGTAACTAAGTTTGATAATTACTCGATCAGAGTTATTGAATTTAGGAAAATTAATCAACTAATTGGTATAACCGCATGTGTTTATGTTTAATTAGTCTAATTGTTCTTGTTGATTTTAATGCTTCTATTAATTAATCTTTCTTAGTGTATGGGTTAAATTAATAGTTGGGGTTAATTGGATCACGTGTTGAAAATTAACCAACTTTAGAAAGAAATAAGAATCAACTTTGAATTGGAATTCGGGTTAATTCTTCAATTAGTGCTCTTGTTGATATGGAAATTGAATTATCTTGTTTGCAATGATCGACTAGTAAAATTTCCATGGTGGATATGACCGAAACCAAGATTTTCCTTACATCGAATTCTCTTTATTTGTTTTATTGATTTAATTTTGGTTCAAAAGCATTCAAGAAACCCCCTCCCCCTCTTTCATTTAACACAATAATGAACTCCATTCTCTGTGGGACGAACTTAACTCACCACTACTACATTATTATTGAGAGTTGTTAATTTTAGATGCATACGACAACATTTCAACTCAGCATTCACCAAAATTTTGGTGCCATTGCCGGGGAACGGTTTGAATTATTTTTGGCACTGTATGGGAGGCAACCCATGTTCATTTACATTATATTCGGTTTATTTGTTTTTGAAGTTTTACTTTTGTTTATTTTATTTTTGGGGTTAGCTTAGTTTTATTATGTTGTTAGTGCTGGAAATTGACTTAATTGATAAGTTAAGCTCATAAAATAGTCCTTTGAAAGGGAGCAGCGGAAAGGACCCATCGACATTTCCACATTTTCCTCCTTTTTCGCAGGATTTGAGGCCAAATGCTGCATGAGCTTTTATATGTTTAATGCCTTCTGTTTGGGGCTATTTTGTTCGATCTTTTAATTTTGCAAGTTGATTTCTTAAACAATTTAGTTGTTTTTACTGGTTAGACATTTTAGGGTTAATTGTTGTTATGGTGTTTTCGTTTCTTTTTGTAAGAAAGTAAGTTTTTTCCTGATTATTGTAAGATCCTTTTCTACAATATTCTTGTTTTTCTTATTGTCTCAAGGGAATTATTTATTTTGTTTAGTGTCTACTCCAGCTTCCATTCGCAACAAGTGGATATTTATAGCGGATACTACTTCAAACACGAATTAAATCCAGAGATGCTTTCCTTTTTTCCATTTTATGCTTTTATTTTTGCATTGATGACAATGCGTATTTTTACGTGTGGGGTGGGGGTGTTATTTGGATTTTTAAGTTGTTTGGTGTATTTTGCTCGATTATCTTGCTACAATATATTTTAACTTTTCCTTTGATCTGAGAACTTGCCGAAATTTTTTTAAAATTTTGAAAAATTTTTGCTTAAATTATTTTTCTCCATTTTTCTGCATAATAAATCTTTAATTGAACCATTCATGAATGAGTAGTCGGTGTTAATATTTTCCATTCATGATTTTCAAGATTTTTGAGCACTAAGCCTTACTTTAATTTTTGATTTGGGATATTTAGAGAAATTTATGTAGACTCAATTATGTTGCATCCCAAAAACTCACTTCATTACCTTTTTGAAGCTAATTCTTAGACGACCCAATTTAGTTTAAATGTGAGGGTAGTGCATTTTTTGTTTGTTGAGCCATTCTAGCCAACCATTTTAACAATTTATTCTAAATACCTTATTTGAGCCTTATTCTTGTGAAGAGAAACATCATTCTCCTTCTTTCACTTAAACTTATTTACCTACCCTTATTGAACTTAATATTTCTTTTAATTGTTTTATCCTAAGTTATTCCCCTTTAAGAGCTTATGGTGCACATTATATGTTAAGAGGATATAAGGGTGGAAGTTTGTGAGAAGTGAGTGATGTACATTTTTGTAGCGAAATGGGGTATTGGAAAAAAATTGTTGAAAAAAATGAATATGTAAGTTTCTGTAATTGCAGGTAGTGTCCATCACTGTACCTGCGTATTCTTGATATTTACAGGCAGTGCCCATCATTGGTACCTATATTTGCAGGTAGTGCCCATCACTAGTACCGGCGTGTTTATATGTTGCGGGTAGTACCTACTATTGGTACCCATACTATGAGCGGACATAAAAAAAATAAAATGATGATATGATGTATATATGTCCGAGGGAGGTTGGCATGTTTGGTTTCAAAAATTTTCATGGGTGTTTGTTACTCAAGTGTGGGGTTGTGGATGTATGATATTCTGCATGTGAATAAAAGTTTTATTTTAATGTATGGCCGCCATTATTATAAAGCTCTTGTTCTTATTTGCTATATCTTCACTTCTTTGGCTAATGCAAATATCCTAACTTATAGCTCGAACAAAAAGTCCTACCTAATTTAAATAGAATCAGTTGCCCAGATTAGTGGATGGGCATAAGAAGAGTGACTTATGGGGTATTTAGAAAAAATTTTGAGGGTCTTCATGATTTAATCTAGATATTTTCAAATCTAAGTTTTTGAATGGCTATACACACATACACACGAATTTCATGCTTTGATTTTTATTGGCATTTGAGCTCTTTGGTACTTAGACTACTTTGATTGGTGGATTGATTGTTAACTATTTATGTGGATATTTGAAGGAATATGTTGAGTGAAATTTTGTTATGCTTAAATGTTTAATTTTATGTTTGATAGAGTACGATCAAAGGCTAAGTGTGGGGTAATTTGATAAGCTCATAATTGTGCTATATTTTATGTGTCATTTATCACGTTTTTATGTGTTGTAAGAAAGATTTGAGTTATTATTGAGTTGAATTTGGTTATTCTTAGTTTTTGTAGGGTTAAAGTGAAAAAGAGCTCAGAGCTAAAATAGATGGAAAAGATGAAAGAAAATGCTAAAAGCGGAACATACATGAGTATGAAGCTATTTTGGATTCTGTTTAGCGTTTCAAGCATAATTTTTTAGTCAAAATTCCAATTGAGATATATTTTCATGATTTAGAAATATATTTTAGAGTTTTACAACTTTCATGTTTTGAGTTTTCCAGGATTCTATAGACATCTTGTTGAAAATTGCAAAGTTAGAAAATGTACACCGGCGAGGAGTGATTCTGATATAGTTTGGTAGATTGAGCTTAACTTTCTTATTTAAACTTCAATTGAGGTGATTCAGGATGTTTTGGAAAATTAAGACATAGAGCTACAAGGTTTATGTTTTAGGTTTTGCTAAATTCAGTATACATCAGAGTCAAAATTAAACCTAAAAGTGAAGCCTAGTGCACATGTGCAAGGGTATATAGCACATGTGCGCTGGGAACAGAGGAGGAAGTTGCAGCTCTGCCTATGGCGCACTTGCGCCCAAAATAGGTCAGCGCATGCGCAACCGATACAGCAGCATTGCGTATTTTTGGATGTTTGGCAGATTTATTCACCCGGTTGGACTCTTTTTCACCTGATTTCACGTTCTTATCCGTAAACCTTAACACATAACCCTAAGTACTCATTATAAATACCCCATTTGGGGTGAGAGAAAAAGGATCGACACTTTATTTTCTAGTTTTATCTAGGGTTTTCAGCAGTAGAAAATTATTTTTCATTCTTCTATGACACTTTGTGCCTAAACCCTTTTCTTGGTCGAGGGATTTGAAGCCATAGTCAATTTTACTTTGTTGTGAGACTCTTTGTTCTTAAATTTATTCAATTTTAGATCAAATATTGATTATTTTTTTGTAATTAATTTTATGATTGTTCTTTTTAACTTGTTATTGCTGCAGAATTATTAAATTATGAGAATTAATCTATAACATAATCAAAAATTAACATGTAGTGCTTAATTCAATCTGAAATCTAAGTAAGATAATTACTCGATTAGAGTTATTGAATTTAGGAAAATTAATCAACTAATTGTGTAATAACCGCGTGTGTTTATGTTTAATTAGTCTAATTATTCTTGTTGATTTTAATGCTTCTATTAATTAATCTTTGGCGCGTGTCACTGCTAAATTTCTAATTAGAGTTAATTGGATAAATGTTTTCCAATTAACAATTAGAAAGAGATAATTCACGCGCCAATTGGAAATTGCAATAGAATTCTTCAATTAGTGCTTGATATAGAAATTAATTATCTTGTCTGCAATGATCGACTATTAAAATTTTCTTAGGTGGATATAACCAAAACCAAGAATTTTCTTACATTGAATTCTCTTTATTTATTTTACTGTTTTAATTTTTGGTTCAAAAACATTCAAGAAACCCCCCCTCTCTTTCATTTAACACAAGAATGAACTCCGTTCTCTGTGGGACGAACTTAACTCACAATTACTACATTATTATTGAGAGTTATTAATTTTAGGTGCCTACGACAGCATTTCAACTCAGCATTCTACCACTATCGAATGGAGGAGCTCAGACATCACTAAACATGGGTTGCTGAGCTCTGTCTGACCCAAGGACACTCCATCTATCAACTATGTCTTTCTCGCTATCCCAATCGGTTCTGTCATTGTAGTCAAAAAAATCTAAAGTATGGATAGTTTTCGGTGCAAGATTATTGTTAATGTTGTGGAGTGAAATTTTATTCGACCGCGGACTAATTTTTTGAAGCTTAGTTCCTCGGGTGTGTTCAAGTCCAGCTATGTGTTGATGGGATGAAGGCACGGCTAAGGCTTACAGTCCAAGTTATGTGGGATCTTAGCTAAAATAAAAAAAAAAAAAACAAGTGCATGTCTTATTGAAGAAAAAAAAATTAAGTTATTACTTGGAATGTCGTGGATAAATTGGAGTGGTACAAATAATACTGTAGTATTTTGGCACAATTGTTGTTATACTAGAGTACCCTAGACGTGGAGTTGTAGTAGTACTGAAGCAGTCCAAAATCTTAAAATACCCATGGGATACTCAAGTAAGGAGTTCCACAGCACTACTCCATAGTAGTAAGGAGCTCCACAGCAATAGGGAGTTCCACAAAACTACTCCACAGCAGTAAAGAACTCCACAATAGTAGGGAGTTTCACAATACTACTCCACAGCAGTAAGGAACTCCACATCAGTAGGGAACTCCACATCAGTAGGGAACTCCACATCAGTAGGGAGTTCCACAACAATAAGGAACTCCACAGTAATAGGGAGTTCCACAGTAGTAAGGAACTCCACAGCAGTAAGGAGTTCCACAGCACTACTCCACAATAGTAAGGAACTCCACGGCAGTACTCTACAGCAATAAGGAGTTCCACAGCACTACTCCACAACAGTAAGGAACTCCACAGTAGTAGGGAATTGCATGGCACTACTCCGCAGTAATAGGGAAGTCTATAGCATGGTAGCTGTGACATAGAAATTCCAAGGATATTTTACTGCATGAAAAATTCTATACAGCAATCTAAGTCATGACTCAGGTACACTCCGTGTAATTAAATTTTTTATTTTTATACTCCGGTAGATAAAAATTTTTAAATAATTTTTAAATAAATATTAAAAAATATTTTCTCCAGACAAATAATTTTCTTAGTCATGAGATTGGTTCCGATCAATACTACGGCTCCGGCCAGGGTGCGAATATGGCATCAAGTATTTGGCACTCTCAACCTGAAAGATTTCGACTAGAGACTGGGGGGCAAATGATGATGCCAAAATAATGCACTCAATGCCAATATTACACGTGACTTCAGACCCGGGTCCACTAAGGGTATTTTAGTAATTTTACCCTTGTGGTTCAAATAGACCTAAATGGGTCAAGTATTATATATTGGACCCACGGATCAATCCGACCCATCAATTTCAAGTACAAATATCAAAGTGACAGGTCAGATTCAATAAATTACTTTCCTAGTAATTAAAACTCGGAATTCTTATTAAATTTTACTCTCTGGTTTAAGTACTAATTTGAGCGTCGGAACCTATCTTGGGGGACAAAGCCCCGCCCTTTTTTATTTTCAAGTGATCCGAACGTGATTACTACGCGTGGTGCCTAATTTTTACTTTAGATGATATTGTACACGGGCTAACCCTAACCCAAAATTTTCGTATCAACAAGTATGACAGATAATACAAAAGAAGATAAAAGAAGAGACAATGAAGATTTTCGATCTTCGCATGCAGCAATTCCTCTTATCACTGATCTCTTGTTCGAAAAGCAAATTGGTGATATTTACACAGTGGAGATGTTTAAAAAGTATCAAAATGCAGTCAAGAGCTTGATATTTTGTAGCAGTGTGGCTCCTACAGTAAAAAGTGGGCAGATTTCAACTTTTCATGTTAAGGATTGCTCTAAAAGGAATAATGTGACTGGAAAAATGCGAGAACCAACGATTTATGAAGTTGTAATTGATATTGAAAACATGGATGTAAAGTACGTTTGTCAGCTGTTTGAATTGAAGGGAATTGTTTGTAGGCATGCATTATGTGTACTGATGGATCAAGATATAAGCATAAGTCTTCCACCTCAATGCTTTTTATCTCGTTGGAGGAAGGACATGAAGACTTCCCATACAAGTGTGAAGGTTTTCTTTCATGACTTTGAGTCTAAGCCGGAAATTGTGCGATATAATAAGTTGCATGCACGTTTTAGTGGAATTGCACAGAAGGGGACAAAGTCAAAAAGAGAATATGATGCTATAATCAAACATTTAGCTGATATGGATATTAAAGAATATAGGTTTTTTAGACTAATTAATAAGGTTCATTAACTTTTATTTTAAAATTAATTGGTGATAAGTGGGGTGACTCATGAACCTTATTAATTAGTTCAGAATCTCTTAACTAGTCGATGTGAGATATTTGAACTTTAACACCCTCTATGTTAGACATGACTCGGGTTAAAACAAGAAAACTTAGATCAAATCCAAACTTTGATATTGACATGACCGATACCCATGAAATCAAATCTAATACCATAACAAGGAAAAGCATTGCCTTAACAGAAACCTACGAAACCAAATCCAATGTACAGAAGAGTCCGACTCATGCATGAATGGATAAAACACTTGAGACTAACTCTGATACCATGTTAAAGAACAAAGCCTTCTATCTTAAGCCCTTGTTCTTTAAAAATGGAAGAAAAGTTTAATGGTGATATTATGTATGTCCAAGAGACAGAACATGGAGCTGGATGAGAATGCAGGATTTGCATTTGAGCATAATATGAACTCCGAGGTTTTGGATCCGTGCAAGTTCCAAAAACAGGCAGCATTCTTTTAAAAGAAAAACGACTTCAATAGAAAAAAACTAAAGCATCAAACAGCAAGGTATACGTTCGTCTCTTTCTTCAGTTCATTATCTTGCATCACTATGCAAAAATTCTGTCGTTGTCATAATTATTTGCATGGCAATAAATCAAAAAAACCCGGAGAGGAAAGAGTTGAAATTCGACGATCATGAACAAAAATGACAAAAGGTACGTGGAATATTCTGTCTTAGCTTAAGTTCGTGGAGATAAAAGATTGGAACTAAACTTCATTAAACAGTTAGTACAGAAGTTTTGTTATTTCATCTTGTTAGTTTCTCTATTTCTTGGAGTTTGGGTCTACCATTATACAAAATTTGGAGGCTGCAACAGTAAAAGTTTACAGGCTTGAAAAAAAAAAAAAAGTTTTATTGCATATATGCATTTGGCAATAGATTTCAACAAGCATTCACCTACACTTGGTTCAACAATCATATCTCCCACTAACAATTTTGGAGTCCAAGAAAGTACAAGTTTTGTTTACAGCCAAATTAGCAAAAAGACTATGATGCTTATCAAATTTCGGTTTGTTCTTTGTTTTCTTATGTTCATGTTAAAACTTTTACTATTATTCAGCATGGATTAGATAAATTGTACATCAAGCAGAGTTGTTCTTATTTTCAAGACATACCACCTAGAAATGATTTTGGGAGTTACAAAGCTGTTTGCAGCTACATGACTAACAAGTATGTTAACTGCTGTATAGAGCCATGTACTACGAAAACAAAATCCTTGTTTCTCTACTTCATCGTTCAATCAGCAACGGGAAGGATTTCTTTGTGGAGGTGGAAATGAGGATGGAAGAGATTCGATTGATCAAGAAAATGTCTTTTCCGAGAAGCTTTGAGATTAGCATGGTATACTAAAGTTCTTTTATAATGTGAGTTTTATTTTAGATGGCTAACAACCAGTATAATTTTGTTTAAGCATTGATTAATATGCAATAGACATGCATTCTCCATCCATTCAACAAATTAACCAAAGATTTTAGCAAACTTCTTCATGCTCAGTTCATGAGCTCTGTCCTCTCTTTTCCTCTCTGCAGAAAGGAGCTGTTCGTTTCAGCTTACTTTATCGACGAAATTCTTCAGTACCCATTCATAGCATGTTTCATACTTGTTGCTGATCAGAAACTTGTGTATTTTGAGGTGCATTAGCTTATCTGGTATATGAGGCATGGACGTGTTACCAAAGATACAGCAGATTTCCTGACTATGTGTGTTTTGTATTGGGGCTTTCAATGAGGTCACACCACCCGGGGAATTTCGTTCCTAATTGAAAAGGCAGTCTAATTAGCAGTCTAATTAGCAGGGGAAAGATAAAGTGACTGAAAAAATTGCAGCTGAAGATGTTCAAACAGATATTGACATCAAACAAGTGTTATAAATTTATTTGTTTAGTTGACTGGTTGGAGACAAAAGTAAGTTTGAAAGAAACACAAAGGCCCGGGGGGAAAGGAAAATCTTGAGATCAATGGTATCCAGACACAACAAAGGTCAATCCGAAGTTCAGGGTTGTCCTCAACATTGCAACCAGTAATATTAATATCTGAAGCTCAGCTTCTTTGGCAGCCACAGCAAGCATATGACAAGCCGCACATAAATAGTTATGGCCTCAGCCTCTCAAATCTTTTAGCTCATTGGCGTGCTTTAGTTTCTGGTACGTTGGCTAAAACCATTGCCTGAACTTTTGCCATAGGTCTCTTTTTGGATAGTGGTGTTGAAAGATAAATCTTCATTGTCTCTTATAAGAGACATCTAGCACTAAATCCATTCCCCTCTCTCTTTCACATCTTGGATCCCCCTTGTCACGTTTCAGAAGTACTAAATCCATTCCCCTCTCTCTCTCTCTCTCTCTCTGTTGGATCCCCCTTATCGCATTTCATTAGTACTAAATGCATTCCTCTCAGTTCTATGGTAAGTATGTCTTTTGCAAATTGCTCCACTAATGTTCTTTTGTTTTTGTGCTGTCTTGCCCACTGATTTATAGATAACATTGTAGTAGCTCGTAATCTTTTCATGCATGAACTCAGCAACGCATGGGATAACCTTGAACCACAAAAGGTTTAACTATATCTGAAGGAAGGTTTCTTGTTACAACTCAAAGAAATTACGTTGAGGGAATTTTGTTTCGTCTGCATGTCATTATTTTGGTGGTTTTGCTGATCAATCATGCAACATCAAGGTCTGGATGTTTTAACTCTCTAACTTGTGGATGATTTGCTCTGAACTAGCAATGCATGTAGTAATATTATTGTATATGATCCTATAGGTGTTCAGTTCTGTAAGAATTACTTTTCTTCTGAAGCTGTTGTATTGGATTCTTGCAGGCAAAGAAGCCTTGTACATCTTTTGGAAGGTGCCAAAACCTCAGGAAGTCAAGTGCCCTGTTTTTATGCAATGAAGACAGAAGAGAAAGCAATTTTGAGAAAATTTCCGGATCACATTTTCGTTTCTTTGACATCTGCCTTATTTCCTTTTTCCTGTTTTCTTTTATAATGAATCTGGATGGAAATTTTTCCACAATAGATAGATATTGAAATGCGCCATTTTGGAACTGAACCTGGGATCTTCAGTTTCAAGTACAAGACATGAAAGTTCGTGATCTAATTAGAAATGAACTGTATTAGTGGCTTCGAATTTCTTCAAATGCTATATTTACTTCGGGATTGTTCCCATTAATAAGCTATGTCCGGAATGGGAAAATATTTAAATAGACCCGATTTTTTACTCCACCTGTAGATCTTGTGGTCAGAATTAAATTTTAAAAAATCTTACTTACATCAACTCATGTTATAAATTTTCTAAAATTTAATCAATATCACAAGATTTATAAATGAGGTCAAAGACTGAATCTGCCTAAATATTTACCATCTGAATGTATTCGTCAGTTTTTGAAAACTTCGAGGATTCTTGGAGTTTAGAATACAAGAAAGTTTTGGTAGTTTGGAAATACTGAAGACGTACTTGATTTAGGATCTCTAATAAAATAATATAGAACACAACAAGCAATTACACCCTCCATTTTTAATGGTTTAAAACAGGGGTATTGATGGGTTAACCGATCGATTAATCAGTTAATAAAAAAAGATAAAATTTTAAAAAGGGTTTTAAAATTTTTAACAAATTTTGATTTCAAATTTAATTCAGTAGAAAATTCAGTTAACTAAGAGTGTGTTTGTTTGGACTAAAAATATTTTCAAGAAAATATTTTTTAAAATTTTTTTTAGTGTCAAACACTGAAAAATATCTTCTAGTATAAAATATTTTCTAATTTTTCTTCCTCTATCTAAAAATAACTTACGAAATTTTTGAACGTAAATTATTTTCTGGATAATTCGAGAGTGACATTAAATCTCAAATACTTACTTTTATAATGCAATTTTTTGCTCACTTTATCTTTCCCCTGCTAATTAGACTGCTAATTAGACTGCTTTTTCAATTCCCACACTAATATAACTATCATTATGCATATTTTACTGCTACATTGTACTATCATTTAATTTTAAACAAAATCAATCTTTTATCAACCATAATTATTTGTAAGGTATTTATTACCATTGTTATAAGTTTTTTTTTTTAATTTGTATTCATAAAATTAAAGATGAAACCGTTAAAAAATTCTATTATTTCAAAATATTTTCATTTTGTCAATCAAACAACAGAAAATTTTATGAAAAATGAACTTTTGCAGGAAAATATTTTACTTCATTCCAAACGAAGGAAATCACCCTAAAATCGAATTCGATACTCAATTTGAATTTGATTAATCAAAATCAACTCAAGTTAATTGGACCCTTAACATTAGATTAAAATCATGTACAAAAACT
Organism: Cinchona pubescens; assembly: GCA_025175665.1. Lineage (NCBI taxonomy): Eukaryota > Viridiplantae > Streptophyta > Magnoliopsida > Gentianales > Rubiaceae > Cinchona > Cinchona pubescens. The sequence goes on from JANKKI010000133.1 coordinate 105,598, forward strand.
TAATTTTTAAGCAAAATTTTCCTAATTTTATTTTATTTTTGCCACATAATCTAATATGTTGTGTGAATTTTTATTGATAAAATAATTTAGAAAAATAATTAAAAAATTATATTATGTAACTTAATTGAATAGTAAGCAATATAATTACGTACAATACTATAATATCATGTAAATTGTAAATATTAATAAAATACGTATCGCAAAACTATTTAATGTGATTTATGACGACTAATTTAATAATAGTATACAATTAATTCATAAGAATAAAACAGTTGTACCAATTAAATTAAAAATAAAGCTAATCAAATAAAGTTTTATTAAAATATTTGATATATAAATTAGTTATTCACCTGTCTAAAAATATATTTATTAATAATGTATTATAACTGTCTCTTATACACATCTAGATGTGTATAAGAGACAGGGGTATTCCTTCACCTAAATAGTTCTCCCTTCCTTTATCTTTCAAGTAGGTGGTCTTTGCCCATCTTTGAGTAATCATCATTAAATTGCTAGATGTTTACATTCAGCCATAATGGAAACAAAGCATAAGGATATCATGCTGTGGAGAGAGATATTATGAAATTGCAGCCAGTGTGAAAACCAACCACAGAAAAGGACAAAAACATATGGGCAATGACATTGTCGAAGCAGTTTACATCCTGCCTGAGAATTTTACTCAATTAGACAAAAATACCCTTCCTACCAACAAAACAAAATTATGGGATCAACCGCTGTTTACTTCATCTCCCTTTATATTTTCCGCCACCATCATATTGAAATTGAATAGGTTTAGGTCCACCATCACCATGGAAGATTGAAACCACTAAAAAAAAAGACTAAAAACACCAGTAGGCCATTGTAGTTACTACTCCGCCAACCAAATCAAAACCAAGGTCAAAAGATCACAATGCAAATCGATCCCATTGAAGGAGATCAAACACAACCAAACCAAATCCAAGCCCATAAGTTTGCCGACCCTATAAGATCTATGAGTTACTTTGTTTTCGTAGACTTGGTAAGCAACATAGGCTATTAAGAGATTACGCAATGAAGAACTTTGATGGAGCTAATTCAATCATAGCAGTGATACCAACATATGCCAACAACTTTGAGATAAAGTCGGGGCTTAAACAAACGTTTCAATCTTATGCCATGTTTGGGCTGGTGCAAATGAGAACCCATAAAAAATCAGCACTTGATGAACTCTGAAGAGGTCCTGAACACTTTCAAATTCAATAGAGTATATACCAATTGTGTGAGGATGAGAGCATTCTCCTTTTCTTTGAAAGATAGAGCAAAAGTATTGGTTACAAAACCATGATGAAGAGACGTTCACCATGTAGAACGGTTTAGCTAAAGAGTTTCTTTCAAAGTATTTTCCACCTTCTAGAATGGCACAATTGAGAAATGAGATAACTTCTTTCAAGAAAGATACTGGTGAGGGAATTAGAGACACTTGGGAAAGGTTTAGAGAGTTACTTCGAAAGTGCCCACATCATACCATACCTCTTTGGCTTCTATAATGGGCTCCACCAAAAAACCAAGTTGATTTTAGATGCCTCTACCGAAAGATCATTGTCTTTCAAGACATCGGAGGAAGCACAAAAGTTACTCAACACAATGACCTCGAATTATTATACACATTTATGTAAGTGGTATAAGAGACAGGTATTTATACAACCCTAGATGAATTTGGCACCGCAAGTGGTTTAGGTAGTGAGACAATTCAATGCCATTTCCAATGGCTGTGCTTGGTTTACACTTGTAGTTGTTGTGCCACTACACCTGTCTCTTATACACATCTTGACCCCCATCCGTTGTGTATTTTTGCTCGAGAAACCATCCGAATGGTCAATGCTCAATTTGGGAACTTCATCACAAACTGAGCAACTCAACTATTTGGGAAACCAAGCACACTAATTACGGTCCTATGGAAACATCTAAAATCCATCTTGAAGGAACCACCCCAATTTCTCCTAGGGAAGTCAATTTGTAATTTGGTTGTTAGGTTGCTTAAGTACAACAACTTAGCTTCATCGTTAGATCATATCAATCACCCACCAAAGACCTTACTAATCCAACTTTCAACATTCCCAACCAAACTCCTCATACCAACCTAACTCCTCCTGTCAAAACCAACCTCCTTAAAGGGAACTCAAGGATACGCATTCTCAACTTGTGGAAACAAGGAAGCCGAGCTTGAGATATTAAGAAGAGAAAACGAGGCCCTAAGAACAAACCAAGAAGCACTCATAAGGAACCAAGGTGCCTCTATTAGGAACGTGGAAAATCAATTGGGACAAGTGGCTAGGCATGTGTCCAAGAAGGCAAGTGGCTTTCTTCCAACACATATCATTGTGTATAAGAGACACCAATAACCAAGAGGACAACAACCTCCGAAACATTGCAACACGATCACCTTTGGGGTGAAAGAGAAGTAGTCGTTGATGATGGAAAGAACAATGTTGAATTGAAGAATAGTGAGAAGGCGGAACACAAGAATGATGAGGTCAAGAAGCCAAGAAAGAAGAAGACCAAGTTTGAGAAATAGGAAGAATCCTTGGAGACCAACCCATTGGTGAAAGTTCCTTTCACATAACGATTGGTCGATCACAAGCAAGGGGAAAAAGAGGAATAAATTTGCCAAGTTCCTTGAGGTCTTCAAGAAGTTTCAAGTTAATATTCCTTTGGCCAACTGTCTCTTATGTATTAACGAGTATGCAAATTTATTCAAAGAAATCTTGTCCAAGAAAAGGAAGTGGAACAATGAGGAAACCATGTGTGTAAGTGAATGTTGTGCGCTTATGCAAAGGGAGTTACCACCAAAATTGAAGGATCTGGGGAGTTTTTCCATTCTGGTGACCATTAGAGACCACATTATTAGTCGCGTCTGGTGTGACTTAGAGGCTAGTATAAATTGGTTTGCCCAGAAACTGCAATTGATGAAGCTCGAAGATATGCATTCTTCAGTTTTTTCAATATCAGTCTCTTATACGGCAAACAAAACCATTAGGTCACCTTATGGTGTAGTAGAGGACGTGTTGGTTCAAGTGGGTAAATTGAGATTCCCGATGGATTTCGTGATTCTAGAAATGGAAGAGGATGCCAGTGTCCTATTGATCTAGATGAGACCTTTCCTCTCCACCACAGATGCTCATATTGATGTCAACAAAGGGAAGTTAAAACTCCAATTTGAAAGTGAAAGCATTGAATTCAATGCCTTTGTGTCATATGAAAATGTTTCTTGTATGGATGAATGTTGTTCTATTGATTCACATATTCCTTTTGTTAATAGGACGAAAGACGAGGTAATGCAAGTTGCAAAGACCACCTACTTGAAAGATAAAGGAAGGAGAACTATTTAGGTGAAGGAATACCCAACGTTGAGGAGTGAAAGAAATGAATCAAGGGTTCACATGCCAAGCACTAGGAGTTCAAAATTAGGGACAATGTAATGGTGCCCAAAGAGAAGCCTCGTTGGTACAAGAAAGGCAAAATCACCTGGGTTGGTCCATTCCTCATCACAAATATTTCATTGAATAGACACATCTACTTGAGGGATGGCAACAAGGAGTTTGTGATGAGTCCAAAGCAATTTAATGAGGAACCCATGGAAGCTGAAGGGAAATGTATAACCTCCAGCTCGTTTATATAGTTGCCTAAAATTCTCCCATGCCATAGTCAAGCTAATGACATAACCAAGTGCTCTTGGGAGGTAAACCAAGGTGCTCTTGGAAGGTAAGCCAAGTTTTCTTCCTTTATTTATGCCTTAATTTGATATTGTGTTTGTCTAGTTAATTAGGTTGTTACGTATGATTCATTAGTTAAAATTAGGTTTAAACCAGTTAATTGCTTATTTTTAAGTGTTTTAGTGAATTGAAATGATAATGCCCTTAAAATGTTATTTTGATGTTTGTAGGTGATGGACAAGGCATTGGGAAGAAGTGAAAAATTGATGAAAAAAAGAATTTTGGTTTAGTGTTTATGACCGTGGCTTCAAATTTATAATACCAACCCAAGGCATTGCCTCTAGAAACCTAAAACCATGCCAATTCACAACCACGATTGAAAAAGAGTTCCGACTCATGCATGAATGGATAAATTGGCTAAATATTGGTAACCACGATGTTGAATTGGAAACTACGGTTACCAACCATGGTGCACTACTTAAAGCCCTTGATGTTTAAAAATGGAAGAAAAGTTTAATGGTGAATTATAGTATGTCAAATTTGAAGAACATGGAGCTGGATGAGAATGCAGGATTTGCATTTGACAAATAAACTCCGAGGTTGACTATGATCCGTGAATTTCTCAAAAACACAATCTGCATTCTTTGTATAAAGAACAAACCCTTGACAAATTTTCAATAGAAAACCATTCTTCCTCTTCACTCTTCCCTAGCCTTCCTTATCCTTGCATCACTATACACAAAATTCTGTCGTTGTCATAATTATTTGCATGGCAATAAACCCATCCTAGATCCCCACTTTTAGCCATCTAAATCCTTGGTGGTATTGGATTGCAAAGAGTTGAAATTCAAGGGGCCATCATGAACAAGGGCAAGACAAAAGGTACGTGGAATATTCTGCCACTTAGCTCAAGTTAAAATTACTCCAAATTCATTTTAGGGGTAAGTTCTTGTGATTTTCATTAAGAAACTTTGTGTAGGTTTCTTAAGAGGTTTGGGTTATTATTACTTGGAATAACTAGTTAATTTTGGTTGATTGGTTTGTGCTAAATTTGCGATATTATTGATTTGTCTATTTTTGGTAGAATTTGGACAAATTCCCACTAACAATTTTGGAGTCCAAGAGACAAGGGCAAGGGCCATGGCTTTTTCAGCCAACAAAAAGACTATGATGCTTATCAAATTTCGGTTTGTTCTTTGTTTTCTTATGTTCATGTTAAAACTTGTTTATGAATGCTAAGGCCTCCAAATTGTGCAAAAATCATAATAAACATGCCATTGTCATCAAGCAGAGGGGTTGTTGACTTGTCAAAATATTGGGATCAACTATGACGGGTTGAGGAAATAAATAGAAATATAGTTGAAGGAACATAATTGCGTGTGTTTGATGTCGATGTTCTTTCGATGTATAGTCAATTTGGTCAACATAATTCTATTGCAACCTTTGTGGCATGGAAGAAGGCAAAGTTTATGCTAGGGGCAAGTGCAGATTCGATTAGATCGAGAAAAGATGATCTTTCTCCGAGAAGCTTTGAGATTAGCATGGTATACTAAAGTTCTACCCGATAATGGTTATGCCAATTTGATGGCCCGAACAACGCGTCCAACTATTTTGCTAACATAATATGGCAATTTGTGCTATGGTGACCCCATTTGGGAATCAATACTACCTAGACCGAATACTTCTTCATGCTCAGGTTTAACATGAGCTTTCCTTCAATTTTCCTCTCTGCCGAAAGGAGCTATGGTTTTACTTTATAAATTTCTACATTTGGGAGTCAAGCATGGTTAGATTTGTCCATTTTGAGGTGCATTAGGCTCGTCTGGTACTATGAGGCATGGACGTTTAAAAGATCATTGGGCATATTTTCTGACAAATTGGGGCACAATGAGGGTCACACCATCCTTTGTATTACCTAGTTTAGTCACTAAATTATGTCTTTAGCAGGTTATAAAGTTGAAAAATTGCAGCTGAGTAGATGTTTCCAAAGGGTTGTATTGATGGGGATTATATGCGAAATATTCAGTTTGGTAGAGACAACCCAAGTCAAGTGCACTTTGACAAGACAAGCATTCATCAATATGCCCGGGATATGTATACAGATTGAAAGCATCTTGAGATGCATGGTTATGGTTATAGCCAAATGGTCACCACAACAATAGGTCAATCTCAGGTTGTCCTCACCACATCACTTGACAACCAGTAATATTCACCCTGGCTACAACCTTTTAGGCATTATGGGCCACCAAGCATATGAACAAGCCGCCAAAACATGAAAGAGGCTCAGCAAAACATTGGCGTGAGAGCCAACTTTGAGGGTCACGTTGGCTAAAACGATTGGGCGAGGACTTTTGCACAAGGATTTGATAGTGATGATGACTACGAGATCTATGGAGAACATGATAGAATGATGACAACAACGAGATCTACATGGAGATTTTGAAGATTGAAAACTCCTAGTGTAAAATATTTCTTTTATGTTTAGTCCTCATTTCCTTAGTGTTAAATTAAAGTAACTTAGTTAATTTCTTTTCTTTAGTGTTTTCTTTACTTACTTTTTCTTAGTGTAATTGGTAGATTAGTTTATCAGATTTTCTCTAAATATGCTTTCTTAGGCTAATATTTAGTTTAGGTTAAATTATTTCATGATATGCTTTGTTTTTACATACTTCTTAAAGTACTTCTTTAAAATGGTTTCTTTTCAATTCTTGTCTTTAATTATGCACTAGTTAGTTCTAGGTTAATGTTTGTTGATGATAATTACCCATGGGTCTTGACTTGATTGGTGGGTTGGATGGTAAAGATGGTGGACAATTGGGTAATAGTAAATACTTTGGGAGCTTGGTAAGAGGAAATGGCTATTTCTTGAACTAGGTTAGTGGGTTTTATTCAACATATTAGCCTTGAACCACAAAAGTGTTAATTCCTAAACTAGTTTATTACTTGATTAGGAAGGTTTGTAGTGGGGTCAAGATTTTAGTTTTTCTAGTTGGTTTCTTGAAACTCCAAGTTGATAGACTAAATCATGCAGTCGGACTAAGGGATGATTCATAGTTAGGAAGAAACTAATTGACCCGTTGAATTACTTGAACCCAATCAATGATTAAATCTCGAGAATTGGCTAATCATAACCTATAGGTCTTTCATTCTGTAAGATTTTATTAAATCCTTTTTAATTTGTAATTTTTTTCAAATAGTAACCTAACCAATTAATCGGTAATTACCGATTAATTCTTGTGGGGTTCAACCTACTTTCAAGTGCCCTGTTTTTATTGCTATGGACTATCTAGTTAGTAGTAGAATTTAGAAGTTTTGATAAATTTCCGTATCTACATGTGAAATACATCTTTGACGTTCCAAGATTATTTCCTCTTTCCCTAAATCCAAGTGTGCCGGTTGATTTACTTTAAATGACTCTTAGGATTTCGGTCAAAGGAAAATTTTTTTTTTGGTCCACAATTTGGAGACCTAGATATTGACAAATTTTGGAACTGGGGATCTTCAGTTTCAAGTACAATTGTCTTAGAATTTATAATGTTTAGTTTTGAATTTTTAACTTAAAAGTCATGTATTTCTTCGGGCCATTTTCCCATTAATAAGCTATGTCCGAAAATATTATAGACCGATTTTTACTATTAGATTTGTTAATAATTTTGTTCAAAAATCTAAAGTATTGGGAACATAAATTTATTTTGTCTAAAATTTTGAATCAATTAGTTTATAAATACTCTAAATATTTAATCTGAGGTATCGTCAGTTTTGAAAATGCATTTTTCCCAATTGCCAAATTAAATAGGGGTAGTTTGTGAAATCACCCAATGAAGACCTACCGCTTAAGAAATTGTCTCGAAGTAAAATAAATAGAAAAGGTAGGATTACACCTCGTGCTAGAGAATCTTTTAATGGTGTAAAATAGGGGTATTGAAATAGGGAAATTGAACTCCCAAATTTGACCTTGAATATTTTTGTCACGGTAAAAAGATAGTTGTAATTTTCTTTTTTTTAAATAAAAACCAAACATTTTATTAATGCATCAACGATTAATTATGGGTCCCACACTAATATAACTATCATTATGCATATTTTACTACTATATTGTACTATCATTTAATTTTGAAAAAAATTAATTTTTATTAATCACAATTACTTGTAAGGTATTTATTAATTGTTATAAAAAGTTTTTTTTATAACTTGTATTCATAAAATTAAAGTTAAAAAACAAAAAACCTCTCTACCAATTATAAATTCATTAATTGCATTCATGAATTCGGTTAACCAATTTCTGACCAAATTCAAAATTAACCGAATTTATTAATCATTCGAAATCGATTACAAATTTGATTAACCGAATACTTGTACATCCCTAGTGTAAACCTCATTTATTTCGCCCAAGCCCATCTTTGGAGTAAACATCATTTGGTTGCTAAGTTTACACCAGCAGCCAAATGGAAACAAAGCATAACATCTATCATGCTGTGGAGAGAGATATTAGAAATTGCAGCCCTATAGTGTGAAAACCAACCACAGAAAAGGACAAAAACATATGGGCAATGACATTGTCGAAGCAGTTTACATCCTGCCTGAGAATTTTACTCAATTAGACAAAAATACCCTTCCTACCAACAAAACAAAATTATGGGATCAACCGCTGTTTACTTCATCTCCCTTTATATTTTCCGCCACCATCATATTGAAATTGAATAGGTTTAGGTCCACCATCACCATGGAAGATTGAAACCACTAAAAAAAAAGACTAAAAACACCAGTAGGCCATTGTAGTTACTACTCCGCCAACCAAATCAAAACCAAGGTCAAAAGATCACAATGCAAATCGATCCCATTGAAGGAGATCAAACACAATCTCTTAAATCCAAGCCCATAAGTTTGCCGACCCTATAAGATCTATGAGTTACTTTGTTTTCGTAGACTTGGTAAGCAACATAGGCTATTAAGAGATTTCCAATTCAGCTTCCATGGGTACAAGATTAGCATGATACCATTTTTTAAAATTTAATTCTGACCACAAGATCTACAGGTGGAGTACTTCGAAAGTGCCCACATCATACCATACCTCTTTGGCTTCTATAATGGGCTCCACCAAAAAACCAAGTTGATTTTAGATGCCTCTACCGAAAGATCATTGTCTTTCAAGACATCGGAGGAAGCACAAAAGTTACTCAACACAATGACCTCGAATTATTATCCACATGGTGTAGTGGCACAACAACAACAAGCACAACCACACGAGCCACCAAAATGGCAAAGAGGAGTTCTATACCTAAACCACTTCGACGCTTTATTGGCTCAAAATACACTTATGGCAAACCGTCATAGCCAACCTCACTAGGGTGTTTGAGAACATGTGTCAATAAAACCCCCCCAGTCCGTTGTGTATTTTTGCTCGAGAAACCATCCGAATGGTCAATGCTCAATAGTGGGAACTTCATCACAAACTGAGCAACTCAACTATTTGGGAAACCAAGCACACTAATTACGGTCCTATGGAAACATCTAAAATCCATCTTGAAGGAACCACCCCAATTTCTCCTAGGGAAGTCAATTATCACAAAATAACCACCCGCTTAAGTACAACAACTAAGCTTCATCGTTAGATCATATCAATCACCCACTTATAGACCTTAGACTAATCCTTCTTTCAACATTCCCAACCAATAAAATTAAGAATAGACAACGAGGCCCTAAGAACAAACCAAGGTTCACTAATAAGGAACCAAGGTGCCTCTATTAGGAACGTGGAAAATCAATTGGGACAAGTGGCTAGGCATGTGTCCAAGAAGGCAAGTGGCTTTCTTCCAAGTGATATCATTGAACCCAAGACACCAATAACCAACCAAAATTAACAACCTCCGAAACATTGCAACACGATCACCTTTGGGGTGAAAGATAAGTAGTCGTTGATGATGGAAAGAACAATGTTGAATTGAAGAATAGTGAGAAGGCGGAACACAAGAATGATGAGGTCAAGAAGCCAAGAAAGAAGAAGACCAAGTTTGAGAAATAGGAAGAATCCTTGGAGACCAACCCATTGGTGAAAGTTCCTTGTGTATAACGATTGGCACAACATTCACTTACACCTGTCTCTTATACACATCTAGATGTGTATAAGAGACAGAGGTAGTATTGATATCCCAAATGGGGTCACCATTAGAGACCACATTATTAGTCGCGTCTGGTGTGACTTAGAGGCTAGTATAAATCTCATGCCCAAAACGATCCATGACAAGCTGAAGATAAGCATTCTAAGCCCACCAATATCAGTTTCTGATCGGCAAACAAAACCATTAGGTCACCTTATGGTGTAGTAGAGGACGTGTTGGTTCAAGTGGGTAAATTGAGATTCCCGATGGATTTCGTGATTCTAGAAATCTTATACAGGATCTAGATGTATAAGAGATAGGAGACCCCGCGCCATTTCGGGTTCAGCTTCCATTGGTCATATTGATGTCAACAAAGGGAAGTTAAAACTCCAATTTGAAAGTGAAAGCATTGAATTCAATGCCTTTGTGTCATATGAAAATGTTTCTTGTATGGATGAATGTTGTTCTATTGATTCACATATTCCTTTTGTTAATAGGACGAAAGACGAGGTAATGCAAGTTGCAAAGACCACCTACTTGAAAGATAAAGGAAGGGAGAACTATTTAGGTGAAGGAATACCCAAAGTTGAGGAGTGAAAGAAATGAATCAAGGGTTCACATGCCAAGCACTAGGAGTTCAAAATTAGGGACAATGTAATGGTGCCCAAAGAGAAGCCTCGTTGGTATGGAGCTTCTTTCACAAACATCACCTGAGGTTGGTCCATTCCTCATCACAAATATTTCATTGAATAGACACATCTACTTGAGGGATGGCAACAAGGAGTTTGTGATGAGCCAAAGCAATTTAATCTTGTACCCATGGAAGCTGAAGGGAAATGGCGCACCTCCATCCTTTATATAGATGCCTAAAATTCTCCCATGCCATAGTCAAGCTAATGACATAACCAAGTGCTCTTGGGAGGTAAACCAAGTGCTCTTGGAAGGTAAGCCAAGTTTTCTTCCTTTATTTATGCCTTAATTTGATATTGTGTTTGTCTAGTTAATTAGGTTGTTACGTATGATTCATTAGTTAAAATTAGGTTTAAACCAGTTAATTGCTTATTTTTAAGTGTTTTAGTGAATTGAAATGATAATGCCCCTTAAAATGTTATTTTGATGTTTGTAGGTGATGGACAAGTCATTGGGAAGAAGTGAAAAATTGATGAAAAAAAGAATTTTGGTTTAGTGTTTATGACCGTGGCTTCAAATTTATAACTGCGGTCACCAACCCAAGGGGCGCCTCTAGAAATAAAACCATGCTTCACAACCACGATTGAAAAAGGGTTCGAAAATGGGAAAATTGGCTAAATATTGGTAACCACGATGTTGAATTGGAAACTACGGTTACCATTCCTCCCACCATGGTGCACTACTAGAATTGAAAGGATGTTTCAAAATTGTGGTGTCGAAGAGGGTCAGTTCAGAAGAATGCCTAAGTATTTGAAATCATAGTATCAAATTTGAAGAACGAAAAATTCACAACTGCAGTATCTAGCCTATTCGACAATAATCCTAAATTTCTTCATTGACTATGATATTGAATTTCTCACTGCTAAAACCACAACTGCGGTGCCAAATTCTAGGGTTGTATAAATACAACCCTTGATCAAATTTTCAATAGAAAACCATTCTTCCTCAATTCACTACATCCCTAGCCTTCCTTTCCTTTCCCTATACACAAAATTCTTCCAATTTTTCATCAAAACTGCCCTAAACCCATCCTAGATCCCCACTTTTAGCCATCTAAATCCTTGGTGGTATTGGATTGCATAAGAGAATACTCAAGGGGCCATCTACAAGGGCATAGAAGGGTTTTCCAGTCGCCACTTCTCAAGTTAAAATTACTCCAAATTGCATACATTTGGGGTAAGTTCTCTTGATTTTCATTAAGAAACTTTGGTGTATGGTTTCTTAAGAAGGTTTGGGGGTTATTTTACTTGAATAACTAGTTAATTTTGGTTGATTGGTTTGTGCTAAATTTGCGATATTATTGATTTGTCTATTTTTGGTAGAATTTGGACAAATTAAAATGGAAAGAGACAAGGGCAAGGGCCATGGCTACCTTTTCAGCCAACAAAAAGAGGAAAACAGGGCTGGGTAGTTTATCGTCCAGAAGGGATGGTAACAGCAGTTATAATGAAAACTTGTTTATGAATGCTAAGGCCTCCAAATTGTGCAAAAATCATAACAAACATGCCATTGTCAAAAAGAGGGGTTTTGACTTGTCAAAATATTGGGATAACTATGACGGGTTGAGGAAATAAATAGAAATATAGTTGAAGGAACATAATTGGCGTGTGTTTGATGTCGATGTTCTTTCGATGTATGTCAATTTGGTCAAATAATTCTATTGCAACCTTTGTGGCATGGAAGAAGTTATGGCAAAGTTTATGCTAGGGGCAAATGTGCAGATATTAGCGAGAAAAAGATCGATCTTTCTAAAGGATTCCTAATCTACCTGATAATGGTTATGCCAATTTGATGGACCCGAACAACAGCGGGGTCCAACTATGCTAACATAATAGGCAATTTGTGCTATGGTGACCCCATTTGGGATATCAATACTACCTAGACCGAATACTTAGGGTTTAACAGGACTTTCCTTCAATAGTTGCCGAAAATATGGTTTTACTTTATAAATTTCTACATTTGGGAGTCAAGCATGGTTAGATTTGTCCAAATTGACAAGGCTCGTCTGGTTTTCACTATTATAGAGGGGTTGCCTATGAACTTGGAAAAAAATCATTGGGCATATTTTCTAAACAAATGCACAATGGGGTCCCCTATCCTTTGTATTACCTAGTTTAGTCACTAAATTATGTCATGTCAAAGAGAATTTAGAGACAAGTAGATGTCTCTCTGGTGCACTACTTGCACAAGTGCCTCCACAAGCTCCATTCATCAATTATACACAGGATATGTATACAACCCTCCTCTGATTGACGATGAGCAGAATGAGATGCATGGTTATTGGGCTTATAGCCAAATGGTCATCCACAACAATATCACTCTCATAGGTCAAGCCCTCCAGACCACATCACTTGACAACTGGATTCACCCTAGGCTACAACCTTTTAGGCATTATGGGCCACCATGTGAACAACCTTTCTTCCGACCAAAACCAATGAAAGAGGCTCAACAAGAACAAAGTGGTGAAGAAAAAAGAACTGAAGTGAGAGCCAACTTTGAGGAGAATCAAAGTAACGAGGGCGAGGACTTTCACAAGGATTTGAGTGATGATGACTACGAGATCTATGGAGAAGATGAGGAGGATGAGAATGATGACAACAACGAGATCTACGAGATCTTTGAAGATTGAAAACTCCTAGTGTAGTCCTAAATATTTCTTTTATGTTTAGTCTCATTTCCTTAGTGTTAAATTAATGTAACTTAGTTAATTTCTTTTCTTTAATTGTTTTCTTTACTTACTTTTTCTTAGTGTAATTGGTAGATTAGTTTATAGATTTTCTCTAAATATGCTTTCTTAGTGCTAATATTTAGTTTAGGTTAGTTAATTATTTCATGATATGCTTTGTTTTTACATACTTTCTTAAAGTGCCTTCTTTAAAATGGTTTCTTTTCAATTCTTGTCTTTAATTATGCACTAGTTAGTTTAGGTTAATGTTTGTTGATGATAATTACCCATGGGTCTTGATTGATTGGTGGGTTGGATGGTAAAGATGGTGGACAATTGGGTAATAGTAAATACTTTGGGAGCTTGGTAAGAGGAAATGGCTATTATTGAACTAGGTTAGTGGGTTTTAGTTCAACATATTAGCCTTGAGTGTTAATTCCTAAACTAGTTTATTACTTGATTAGGAAGGTTTGTAGTGGGGTGCAAGATTTTAGTTTTTCTAGTTGGTTTCTTGAAACTCCAAGTTGATAGACTAGAATCATGAAGAATTCAACTAAGGGATTGATTCATAGTTAGGAAGAAACTAATTAGACCCGTTGAATTACTTGACCCAATCAATTGATTAAATCTCGAGAATTGGCTAATCATAACCTAGCTCTTTCATAAATCTGATTTTAGTTAAATCCTTTTTTAATTAATTTTTTTTCAAATAGTAACCTAACCAATTAATCTGTCTCTTATACACATTAATGTGTATAAGGTTCAACCCTACTTTCAATTGTATTTGATCCTGTATACTTGCTATGGACTATCTAGTTAGTAGTAGAATTTAGAAGTTTATAAATGTATAACTAGATGTGAAATACATCACGTTCCAAGATTATTTCCTCTTTCCCTAAATCTCAAGTGGTGCCGGTTGATTTACTTTAAAACTCTTAGGATTTCTGTGTCAAAGGAAAATTTTACTTTTTTTGGTCTTTGGAGACCTATTTGTATTTTAAATAATAATGCTGTTTTGTACCTGTCTCTTATAACATCTAGATGTGTATAAGAGACAGATTTTATACACAACTATCTAAGTTATATAGAGACGTGGTAATTTTTATTAAAAATATTATTTTTCTATTAATTGTTATAATTTTGTTCAAATTCTAAAGTATTGGGAACTAAATTTATTTTGTCTAAAATTTTGAGAATTAGTTTATTAAATACTCTAAATAAAAGGTATCAAAAATGCATTTTTCCCAATTGCCAAATTAAATAGGGGGGATGTGAAATCACCCAATGCCTACCGCTTAAGAAATTGTCCGAAGTATAGACATAAATAGAAAAGGTAGGATGAATATCGTGCTAGAGAATCTTTCATTCTATACGAAATAGGGAAATTGAAACTCCCAAATTTGACCTTGAATATGTTTTGTCACGGTAAATAAGGATGAGTTGTAATTTTCTTTTTTTTTAAATAAAAAACCAAACATTTTATTAATGCATCAACTCATCCTGATCGAAAGCACGCACTACGCAAGTAGGTGGACAAATCCAGTATACTTTGCCATCATGTAACAGGTGAGTTGTAAATTGGCCACCGCTTTTATTTGACATGTTATCCCCAAAAACTTAGAGTGTTCATTTGGATTAAAAATATTTTCAGAAAAATAATTTTTTTAAATTTTTTTGGTATCAAACACCGAAAAATATGTTCTAGTGGAAAATATTTTTTAATTTTCTTTCTCTGACTGAAAATAACTTACGAAATTTTTGAATGTAAGTTATTTTTTGAATAATTCAAGAGTGACATTAAACCTCAAATACTTACCTTTAGAATTTCGTTTGCTAAACTTATTTTCGTTTTTAATAAGAGACATTTGTTTTTTTCTCAATTATGGGTCCCACACTAATATAACTATCATTATGCATATTTTACTACAATATTGTACTATCATTTAATTTTGAAATAAAATTAATTTTTTATTAATCACAATTACTTGTAAGGTATTTATTACCATTGTTATAAGTTTTTTTTTAACTTTGTATTCATAAAATTAAAGATAAAACGGTTAAAAAATTTTATTTTAAAATATTTTCATTTTGTCAACCTAACACCGAAAAATTGTATGGAAAATAGACTTTTTCATGTAAAATATTTTCCAAGAAAAAAATATTTTCAATCCAAACGAACACACCCTTAATGCTGTTACTTATCCCCTAGAAAGAGTGATAAGAAATCGTATTTATCCTCAACTTTTTAAAGTTTACGTTGCTAGTCTTGAAATTAAGGCGAGTTACATTTTAGTACTTTGAATTTATTTTTATAATTAATTTGTCATATAAAATTAATGGTGATTAATTTTCCACTCCAATAATATGATAAAGATACTTTTTACCCTTAAAAGTTAAGTGAATAAATTACTTTGTTATTTTTTTTTTTTTTTTTTTTGTTCTTATCAATTTTGACATGTCACCACTATTCATTTCATTATAATTATATTGACAACGAAGTACAATCAAGGTTATAAGACACTTTTTATATGATTTATTAGGTTATGAGTTTAAGTCACTAAAGGATAAGGAGTAGTGAATTTAAAAAAAAAAAAAAAAAAAAACTAGAATAAAATATTTTATGTGTTTTGGTTTTCATTATCAATAATTGATTCATCACTCTTATTTAAAAATTTTATATTAAATATGCTGCTTAAAAAATAATCATATAAGTGGTCAACTATTTAATTTATTTTCTTCAAAATAATGAAAAAAACATTAATAACAAGAAAAAGTTCAGTAAAATAAATTTTTTTTTCCTTTTAAGTTTTTAGAGTAGAATTTTAATAAAAGAAACTCGCAACTATAAACTACTAGCAGTAGGCTGTTATACACAACGACGTACTTAGTAACCTAAAATTATCACGGTATTGATTGAATTGGAAAATATTAGTTTAAAAATATAAAATACAAGAGACATAGAGAGATGAAAAGTGGTAAATGAAAATAATCAAAAGAACATATTTGAAGAAGGAAGAAAAAGTCCTATCTAGATGTGTATAAGTAAATACATATACTACTAAAGTATTCTTTAAGAACTTTTTATAATAATATTGGTCGAAAAAATTAATCACATTTAGTTTAAAGGGTAAAGTGCTCTTAAAATAAATTATAGGTATCAAAGTGCAATTCGAGATAATTCAAAGGACATAGTATAATAAAAAAATCGTGCATTTATATAAAATGTCAAATTTATTTATATGTCACTAGATACAGAAAAAAATGAATAAAATTTGATCGAATATCTAAAATCAAGATGTTGAAGAGTCTGCGTAAAATGAATTTGATAAATAATTCTAAATTTATATTTTTGTAAATAATTTTATATGAAAAAATTAAGTATAATTATGAGAGAGGAAAAGTAATCCATTAACCTTGAACCTCGAGAGAACAATGTGTATTACAAATAAACACAGTTAGCAATTTGGAACGATGCTAATTTAGGGAGGGCAAAGAGCGCTTGAACCTCAAAAATTTTATAACGAATTATAATTTAGATAGTAAAAAATTTATTTTATAACCATTGAGCATCAATCTTTAAAGCGTAAGGAAAAAATAAGTTTTTTATATTTTTCAAAAAACTCTAAATCTGTTAATTTATGTTAAATTTTTTGTTTGTTTCAAATGTTACAGGTAGGAATTTCATGGATTGAATTATTAAATCTACGAGATTTAAAAAATCTGAGAGTTATACCATATTAATTATAATTTAGATAGTAAATAATATATTTTATAACCATTGAGTCTTTAAAGCCTATGAGAGAGGTAAGTTTTCTATATTTATTATAAAAAAAAATCCTAAATCTGTTAATTTATGTTAAATTTTTTATTTGTTTTAAATGTTATAAGTAGGAGTTTCATGGATTGAATTATTAGACGAGTTTTCGGGAAAAAAATCCGAGTGTGATGACCATATTGCCCTTACTGTTAATAATATCCTATGGCAGATATGGAAGCAGAGGAACAGTTTTAGAACGAGGTTGCCTAATTCTTTATAAAAAATGTTAATTTAGCCTGCAATGAATGGAGAGAATGGAAAACTTGCATAGATGATAATTCTGTAAGGAATAATAACCAAACAAATGCTGCAGCTGAAGCAGAAGATTATTCCCACTGGGATGAAAATTCAGTTCATTTGGTAACAGCTGCGAAAGTTCAAAAAGGATGCCGCTGTACTGGAATAGGCATAGTGGCTACCAAGGCAGACCTGAAGGTAACAAAAGCTTGGGCTTAGAGGGAGAAGAGAGAAGGAATCAGCGAGGCTGAAGAGGCAGAAGCCGTTAGAATGGCGATGATCAAAGCAGTTCATAAAGGATGGCCCAGCATAGTGATTCATACCTACACGAAGAGACTAATCCAGAAGTTTTAACAAATTGGACAACTCTGATTTGTGGCTTAATACAGTGCCGGAAGACATGTTTCAGCTAAAAGAATTGTTTGCTAGTTCCTTTATTTTGTGCTCTAATGAACTTAACAATAGATGTAGTAGAATAGCTTCCATAGGTTGGAGTACTAATTGCGAATTACTTTGGAGAGAGGTCTATCTTATACTTTCCCCTCTTGGCAAGCTTTGGCTGATTGACGAGTCTTTACTCTCAATTGTATATTTTTACTCTTTTTTAGATGAAATTTCTAACGTATCCTGACCAAAAAATAAAAAATAAATACAAAGAAATTAATGAAAAAAAATTATAAATAAATTATATTTAAAGTATCGAATTATTGAGTTGAATTAAATTTTATTTTTTAAAGTCTAACTTAATTCAATTAAATTCTGATAAGTCAATCCAAATAAGTTAAAATTCAATAATCTAACCGATTTAAATATAAATTTATTTAAATTAGATTGAATTTTCGGAATTTCAACATCTTTAACTACAAGTATTCGGTGCACTTAAAATGGATACCGCACCACATAATTTGAAGTTTGCGTGATGGTAAAGAACGGGAAATTGACTATGGTGACAACAGCAGCAGTGGAGCGTGGGAAAAGTTTTATAGAGATTAAAGTATCCATTTTGTATGACAATCTTTTTAAATAATTCAAGATGTTTAAAATGTGATTCTAATGTTTTTGAATAAACAAGGATGTCATCTATATAAACACAGATCCAATACTATGTCTAGATGGAACATTTGATATCAAAACGAAAAATAATCTTGTCCATTCGGAGTAAATTTAATTTTATGCATATTGGTTTAGTGCAAATTGCTTATTAAACCGTTAACTTTAAAAGGTTTACCTGAATCTTTTATAGCTGCTTTACGAGATGCTCGTAATCTTGATTGGAAAAAATCCTTAATGGGTATTATACAATCCAGTTTGGCTAATGGTCCAGTTTATTTTAATGTTTATAATTTACAATTATCTTTATCTGATGTTAATATACTTGATGCTTTAACATTAAATGTTAAAATTCATGGTTACAATTATGTACCAGGATCTGAACTTATATGTTTATGTTATAGAGTTTGTTTTAAACTACTTTCGACTTTGAATCCAAAGTGTAAATTGATTAATATTTCTAATGATGAAACAATTTTAATTGAGAGGCTGTCCTAATTTTAATAAATCTCATATTATAACTAGACAACCAATTAAATGGAATGAAATTCAATTTCTAGATCATTGGATAATAAATAAAGATATTACTTCTACATCTAATGCTTTGAATATTACACAGCATGATCCTCAGATTATATCAACTCCGAATGGACAAATTGTTCTTCGTTTTGATACATCAAATGTTCCATCTAGACATAGTATTGGATCTAGACCATCATCATCTAGACATCCTTATAGGACGTTTTCTTCAAAATCTCAGATATCATTATTTGATGATTATATTCCTGCACGTTCAAAACCTGCATCATTACATACAATAGATAGTAATACTCCATCTACATCACATGTAAATCATTTACATATAAATAATAATATAGTTAAACCAATTCATGATAATGAATTAGATAAGGAAATTCTTGTTGTTTAAGAATATTTATTTTAAAACTATTTCAATATAACTGTAGGTTATACAAGTACGTCGATGTGTATAATAACAACAAGCTATCTCTTATACACATCTAGATACAATAAGAGACAGATCAATATTATTAGAAAAGATATTTCGTTCAATTCATTGATATAATATCAGAAAATGATGCAGGCTTTACATAATAAAATAATTCCTTTTGTTCCGTGGTTTATAACTACTTATTTAAATAATTATATTAATGTTCTTGAACGAACATATCCATTTTCTGATAATATTCAAAAGAATTGTTGTAATTCTTGTAATACTATATATGATGATAAAAATAAAGAATATTATAACATTCTTTCTCAATTTCAAGATTTTCAAATAAATATGATTTCAAGTGATAATATTATAGATTTACTAAAACAAATTGAAGACAATGATATTAGATCAAAAATTTTAAATTGGGCATCTATATCCTCTACATCATTATCTTCAATCTATGTTCGTACAAGATCTAGAAATTAATAATGAGCCATATACAATGTTAGAAGTTAAAAATAGAATTAGTAAATTAAACAAATTAAACGAAAATGGAATTACTTTAGCAAATTTGCATGAAGAAATTAAAAATTTGAAAAATGAAATTTGTTTAATAAAACAAAATCATGTTTTTATAGATAATCGACTTTCTTTAGTTGAAAAATCGGTTCATAAAGGCAAAGAAATTATACACATCTAGATGTGTATAAGAGACAGGGTTGATCCTGCCATTGGCAATCTTTAATACGATTTGCAAGCCAATACGCTGTCTCTTATACACATCTCAGAGATGGTATATAAACATTAAATTTTTAATTGATAATGATTTTTAGCGTAATCGATTGTCATGATTGATAGTGGTGCTGATCTTTGTTGTATTCAAGAAGGTTTAATACCTACTAAATATTATACAAAAATAGCTGTATACTTTACTATGTATTTCTGGTATTAAACCTGTCAGAAATACATTATATAGATGTGTAGTATATTAGGAACTCCTTATATTAATACTTTATATCCTATTAAAAATTTGGATAAAAATGGTTTTACTGGAAGATAAAAACCAAGAAATTAACTTTCAGTTTATAACTGATCCTATTTCTAGAGATATTAATTCTATTATTGAATTAAAATATTCACATTTATCTTCATTAAATTCAGAAATCTATAGTATTTCTATTTCTGACGTTTTACAACAGCCAAAAGTTCAAGAAAAGATTAAATCTATTTCTGAACAATTTTCACAATCTATTTGTGCTGATCATCCTAGTGCTTTTTGGGATAGAAAAAAGCATGTCGCTTTTCTTCAATATGAAGATAATTTTCATGAAGATGTGTATAAGAGACAAGCCTCTGTATACTCATCTCTAATGTGTCTAAGAGACTAGAAGAGAATATCTTCATTGTTTCTTTTATTTGACAGAAAGAGGTGTTCCTCGTCTTGTTATAAACTATAAACCTTTAAATAAAATTTTAAAATGGATAAGGTATCCTATTCCAAATAAAAAAGATTTATTAGAAAAATTATATACGGCTAATATATTTTCTAAATATGATTTAAAATCAGGATATTGGCAAATTCAGAGATTTTTGTATAAAGACGAGGAATCCTCTTTCTTGTTAAAATTCTCTTTATACACATGCTAGATGATTATGTCAGGACTAAATAAATTAAAAGGAATTTGCATCCAAATTTCTGATGAAATTATAGATAAAAAACAACTTCAACGTTTTTTAGGCAGTTTAAATTATATTTCTCCTTATTATAAAATCTTTCTAAAGATTTAGCTCCATTATATGATAGACTTAAGAAAAATGGAATTCCTTGGAATAATAAACTAACTAATTTAGTTAAAAATATTAAATCAAAGGTAAAAATTTTACCATGTTTAACATTAGCTATTCCTAAATGGACAAAAATAATAGTGACATGCTTCTAATATAGGTTTTGGTGGTATTTTAAAACAAATTAATCCAGATAATAAACAAATTTATTTAGATGTGTATAAGATTGCTGGTAAATGGACTAATTCTCAGAAAAAATATGCTACTATTGCTCATGAAATGTTAGCAATAGTTAAATGTGTTCTTAAATTTCAAAATGATTTATATAATCAAAAGTTTATAATAATTACTGATTCTCATTCAATAAAATTTATGTTTAATAAAGATTTTAAAAATGATATCATGTCCTTCTAAACAAATGTTTGCTAGATGGCAAGCTCAATTAACTCCTTTTGATTTTGAAATATTTTATAAAAAATCATCTGATTTTATCCCGTATTGGCTTGCAAATCGTATTAAAACTAAGTCCAGAATTTAGATCAAAGGCGGTTAGCCCAAGACCGGCCGCCACACTTAACCTCAAACCAGTCATATCTAGGGGTGGAAAAACATTATATAATTCAGGATATATCGGATTATCGGGATATTGATCCTCATCCACATCCAATATTGATCGGGTAATATCCCAAAAGATCATCCATTATATGAACAATTGCAAAAATATTTGCAACAACAGCATAAATGGATACCTATGCTTCGGTTACTGAAAATGAATCTGAATCAGATTCTAAGTCTTATTATAAGAGACCAGAAAAAGAAATTATTTTTCTTCTTGATGAAAAGATTGCCAATGGCGGATCAACCTTGGAAAATAATTCAAAGGTATTTGGTGATAAAGTCATGTTTCAGCGAATCATATAAGACTCGCACATATTATGAAAAATTCTTACTAATAGTGAAACAATGAAATTCAGCATTTTCAGCCTCCTATGGCTACTACTATTATTTATAATTTTCAAAAATTATTTTAAGAAAATAATATCTTCGATGAATGGGGATTTCTACCTCACCGAAAAACAATGTTTTGTTGAAAAACAACAACCACTTTCTTATACTTATTGGGATTATATACAAAGTTTTCATAAAACTTTTTATTATGAGAATTCTAAACA
This sequence comes from Cinchona pubescens, assembly GCA_025175665.1. Taxonomy (NCBI): domain Eukaryota; kingdom Viridiplantae; phylum Streptophyta; class Magnoliopsida; order Gentianales; family Rubiaceae; genus Cinchona; species Cinchona pubescens. The sequence continues at coordinate 127,759 of JANKKI010000133.1, forward strand.
CAAGCACACTTGGTTTATTAAACGTTTTGAGATAGGATATTCGAGCACCTGTCTCTTATACACATCTAGATGTGTATAAGAGACAGATTATATACAAGAACAAGAGACAGCATATATAGTATATGAAGAACAACAACAATAATTAATGAAGTTATTTTGGAAGAAAATGGATGATGAATTTAGACGGTTATACTGAAAGACAAATTAGTAAGTTATCTAAATGGACCCAGGTGAATTTATACATTTGAACCAGGACTAAAATCTATGAACAATAGTCATAAATTATAATCAAATAAAGATTCAATAGAAATTATTCCAATCTAATTCATTATCAAAGCAATGGAGCCAAAAATTATTCAAGCATATTGATACATCAACTAATTGATCATTTAAAATTACTATGAAATAAGATGAAATTATTGCGGCTTATATGGAGCAAGTTAAAGATCAATTAAAAGAACATATTAAACAAGATCTTTCTATTGATCTTAATCAAATTGATGATAATGAAAATGATGATAATGAATCACGTTCTATGGACTCTAATAATTCATTAGCTGGTGAATCACAACCACTTGAAAGACCTGAAGATATTCTTCAAAGTGTTTTAGACACACTCAAGCAAAAGAAGCAATGAAGATATTCAAGACAGAAATATCAAAGCATCTGTCAAGGCATCGATATTCAAAGACAGAAATGTCAAAGCATCTGTCAAGCATCAAAGAAAAAATTTTACTATTCATAGTTACTGTATATACAGTAAAATCACTGTGCATTCACGGATTTACTGTACAAATACATGGACAAACAGATTAAATTCACTGTTTTCATAGTAACTTTTTATTCTGCGGATTTCAAAAATCCTACTGTACATTTAATTTTTTTTGACGTCCGGCTGTCTATAAATATCCTCAATTGTATAGCCGAGGATAAGAGCTTTTTAGTTTTAAGTTTTATTTCTTTTACTTCTCTACTCTCTCATTGTACAAATACTCCTCTTTTGTAATTATTTTTGTTTAATACAAAAAGAAGACCCCGAGGTATTTCTCATCAGCCTCTTCTGAGGTACCTTCTGATTTTCCCTTTTAATTTATTTGGTCCTGACATAATATGTCAGGCTAATTATCATATGTTGATGGTTATCTTATCTTAAGTATTTGAACTATGTTTAAACTATTTTGTTGAATTTCTTTCTTTCAAAACTTTTTAATAACCATTTATCTTGGTTCGGTTCTTACACGTTCAAACAAATGTCTAATAATTCATTAGATGTGGTGAATCACAACCACTTGAAAGACCTGAAGATATTCTTTAAAGTGAATTAGCAATAATACCAAATGATGATAATGAATCACGTTCTATGGAAAGAATAATTCCTTAGCTGGTGAACTTATCCAACCACTTGATGTCACATGAAAATAAATTATAATTTTATAGCATTCTCTTAGACACATCTAAATGTGTATAAGAGACAGTTCCAATACGGTCTTGGGCTAACCGCCTTTGATCTAAATTCTGGACTTAGTTTTAATACGATTTGCAAGCCAATACGGGATTCCAATACGGTGATAAGCCAATACGGGATTCCAATACGGTCTTGGGCTTCGTGTTAAGGCTAGGTTCCTTTATTTAGTGAAAATGGTATCAGAGCAGGTCTTTCAAGTGGTTGTGATTCACCAGCTAATGAATTATTAGACGTCCATAGAACGTGATTCATTATCATCATTTTCATTATCATCAATTTTCTTAAGATCAATCAGACTAGATCTGAATGGAAATCTGTCTCTCATACACATCTAGATAAAGGAATCTAGCCTTAATATGAATTCCAATATTTAAATTTATCTTCATTATTGAATGACCTATTGGAATCCCGTATTGGCTTGCAAATCGTATTAAAACTAAGTCAATTTAGATCAAAGTTAGCCCAAGACCGGCCACACTTAACCTCAAGTTAAAGATCAATTAAAAGAACATATTAAACAAGATCTTTCTATTGATCTTAATCAAATTGATGATAATGAAAATGATGATAATGAATCACGTTCTATGGACTCTAAGATCTTTCTATTGATGGTTAATCAAACCACTTGATAATGAAAATGATGATCAACGGCTAATCGGGTACGTTCTATGGACAACAAAATAAATTCATTAGCTTTATGACTCACAACCACTTGAAAGACCTGAAGATATTCTTCAAAGTGTTATTAAACAAGTAAAAATAATTTCTGAAAGGCTGGTCTGTTATAATACCTCGGGGTCTTGTTCTTTTATACACATAAAAGTAATTACAAAGAGGAGTACTCCTGTACTCTTATCAGAGTAGATGTGTATAAGAAATAAAACTAAAAACTAAAAGCTCTTATCCTTGGCTATACAATTGAGGATATTTATAGACAGCCGGACGTCAAAAAAAATTAAATGTACAGTAGGATTTTTGAAATCCGCACAGTAAATATACTGTTTCTACAGTGATTTTACTGTTTATACAGTAATTATGAATAGTAAAATTACTATTTGAATAGTAAAATTACTATTTGAACAGTAAAATTTCTGTTTTTTATGAAATTTTTCTTTGATGCTTGACAGATGCTTTGACATTTCTGTCTTTGAATATCGATGCAATTAAAAGAACATATTAAACAAGATCTTATCTGTATAACTTTGAATTGTTTCTTTTATTTGATCCAATAATTCTTGACCAAATAATTGTTTGGTTTCTGGGTCTATTTTCATGAGTTTATCCCAGAATTTGGTATAATAGGTTCGATATAAACAAGGAAATGATCGGAGGTATAACCAAATTGGGTTCCCATTTATAAATCCAAGGGATTGAAAATTCAATAAAGAAATAAATGGTAGCTATTTCGTGGGTAGAGGAATATTTTCTGAGAGTATAACTTTTGAGGATAGGTGAAATTTTTATCCATGAATGGTATAAATGAAGAAATGGCTCGAGTAAAATTTTAGAGGGTCCATAATTAGTTCTTAAATGAACAAAACCAATATCTTATCAATAAAATTGATATAATATATTCTTATAATACAGTTTAAGATGAACATAATACTAGTGTTTAATTCTCATAATAAAAATTTTTATGAATACTTATGAATATAATCTCAATAAGTATAAGAAAGTTTTTGTTATTTTTCAACAAAACATTGTTTTTCGGTGAAGAAATCCCCCATTCATCAGAAGATATTATTTTCTTTGCAATAATAGACAGTTCGCTGAAACATGACTTTATCATCAAATACCTTTGAATTATTTTCCAAGGTTGATCTGCCATTGGCAATCTTTTCATCAAGAAAAAAATAATTTCTTTTACGGTCTCTTATAATAAGACTTAGAATCGATTGATTCATTTTCGATAAGCATAGGTATTACCTTTATCTTGTTGCAAATATTTTGCAATTGTTCATATAATGGATGATCTTTTGGGATATTACCAGATCAATATGGGATGAGGATGAAGATCCATATCCCGATAATCAATATATCGAATTATATAATATTTTTCCACCCCTAGATATGACTGGTTCTTCCACCTCGTCCCTATAAGGAGAGAACTTCCACGTCTCATGGAACTGTAAAATTCTCAAAGAGTTTATTAAATTGACAATTCATATAATTTTCTTATTTTTGAAGATATATATTTTTACAGAAATCTATTTCTGATTGCTCTATATGCAATTCGTGTTGAAATAAAGCATGTGTCCATAACGGATCTAAATAAGTTATAAACTGAGAAGAAATGTCTTTAAAATTATTATTATCAGGAATAATAATATTATCACTTGAAATCATATTTATTTGAAAATCTTGAAATTGAGAAAGATAATACAGATAATTTTAGACACTATTCTTGATAATAGATATATCTATTATTTTAATATTTCATGTGTATAAGAGACATCTTGATCTAATGTGTTTAAGAGACAGTTTATATATCATGGTCAATATGTTAATATATTTTATGATTTTCCAGAAATGTAAAAATAATTGGTTTTTTTCTATTTTCTAGGTTGAAATTCTCTCTGTTTTTTACGAAATTCTCTCTTTTCTTTTTGTTTTTCTGTTGATCTAACAGGTTTTAACCTTTTATCTTTACGCCATGAAGGTCGTTGATATGATTTTTTATGTGTAGAAGATATGTCTTCTAAACCAAATTGACTACAAAATTGACCTAATTGTCTTTTATTAATTGTTGTCGTTAATCAAATTGCTAATTATAATATGTCCGGATCATTACATAAAGCTATACCTTCTTGAAAGCAAGTATTGACCAATTTGATGTTAAGTACATTATGTTTCATAAAGAATAGAAATAGCTCTTTCAAAGAGCTTTTTTAATTCCTTCAGAAATAATACTGGAAAGCCAAGTTTATTGATGGCTTACAAGTTACTATTACTTTCGGAAGATCAGATTCTAGAAACAAATGTATGGTCTTATACAATTCTAAAAGAAATTAAGTGTTTTAGATCTTAATCCATTTAATAAAGTACGAATATTTTCATGATTAGTTGTATAAGATGTGTAAAATGATCTAAAATATTGACCATGAGTGTATAAACTGCATCTTCAAAAACATGAGATGTATTAGGTTCTTTTAACATATTCAAAATATCATCACTTGTACCTGTCTCTTATACACATCTAGATGTGTATAAGAGGTCAACTTAAAGGAGATGTGTATAAGAGACAGATACTATGTCTAGATGGAAATTATTTGCTTTTGCTCTTGTAGAATACATAAGCATGCGATGAATTAAATTACTAATTTGTCTTTCAAGATAACCATCTAAATTCCATTCATAAATTTCTTTTCGAATAACTATTATTAATTACATCTTGTTGTTCTTCATATAAAATATCTGAGGTAGATCTAGGATAATAATAATGATACATGGTTGGTCTAGAGTCAAATTCTTTGATGACATACCTTTATTAATTTCATCAGGAATTATTTTTCCTTTAGTTGAATTTATTTGTGAATTATTTTCAGAATCAAGAGTATTAATTTTTAATGAAGAAAATTTTTTATCAAGAAGTTTTTCAAGATCAGAAATAGGTTTAAAATTAAAATCATTAATAATAGGTGGAGGTTGCAAAGAAGCTTTTGCAATATCATGAAAATCATGATTATGGTTATTAGACGAAATAGAATTTGATATTTTTTGTATTATAGAAAATAATTTATCCATTTTATTATGAAGAGAACTAATTTAATTGTTCACTTAAAACTTTTATAAAAATATTAGTATAATTATTTTGCTGATACATATTATTAATATGTTGCAAAGTAATAGGTAGAGTATTATTGTCTACTAATTTTTGAAAAGCATTAAATGAAAGCGAAGTATTATTTGGTAAAGTAAATAATTTTTGTGGAGGATATAACTCACTAGTTTGTTTACCAGCAGAAAATTGATATGTTCGTTCAAGAACATTAATATAATTATTTAAATAAGTAGTTATAAACCACGGAACAAAAGGAATTATTTTATTATGTAAAGCAGTAAATTCATAAAATTCTTTTGAAATATTATCAAGGTCTTCAGAAGAATATACTTCAAATAACCATTGTCTAAAATTATTCCAATTTGAAGATAAAAATTCTTGTTTTATTATTTTTCTAGCATATGAACTGGACTAAAATCTATAACAGCCCTTGATAAATTAAAATCTAATTCGGATGAATTTAGGAATTTACTTATCTAATTCATTATCATGAATATGGTTTAACTATATTATTATTTATAATTTAAATGATTTACATGTGATGTAGACACAGTATTACTATATATTGTATCAATCTATGCACACATCTAGATGTGTATAAGAGACAGGGAAAATATCGAGATTTTGATATCTGGATCTGTCTCTATAAGGATGTCTAGATGATGATGGTCTAGATCCAATACTATGTCTAGATGGAACATTTGATGTATCAAAACGAAGAACAATTTGTCCATTCGGAGTTGATATAATCTGAGGATCATGCTGTGTAATATTCAAAGCATTAGATGTAGAAGTAATATCTTTATTTATGATAATAATATATCAGGAAGTTTTAGATTGGTCTTATGCATCATTATCTCTGTCTCTTATATAATCGAGATTTATTAAAATTAGTCTCAATTAAAATTGTTTCATCATTAGAAATATTAATCAATTTACACTTTGGATTCAAAGTCGAAAGTAGTTTAAAACAAACTCTATAACATAAACATATAAGTTCAGATCCTAGTAATTATAACAACATATTTAGATATAATATTATCAAATAAACCATATTTATAAATAACAGATGGTGAAATTTTAGGAATTGTCCACTTATTAAGTAGATTCATATCTTGAGGAATATCATATTCTTCTTTTAATTTATTTTTATCATATGACACAGATGATAAAGATAAGTCTTCCATTATTAAGGAAAGAAATATGTCGATTGTTATCAAATCTTAAGTCTCTGAGCTCTGATACCATTTTCACTAAATAAAGGAACCTAACCTTAACACGAAGCCCAAGACCGTATTGGAATCCCGTATTGGCTTATCACCGTATTGGAATCCCGTATTCTTGCAAATCGTCAGAAACTAAGTCCAGAATTTAGATCAAAGGCGTTTAGGGGAAGAATCGGCAACATAGCAAAATAAATTAAATAGTTTTTATAGACAGAAAATTTTAAAGGTAAATTATCCAAAAACCGGAGATTATGATTATTAAAAATAATTTTATAAAGAAAGAATTTGACTCTAGTTTAAATGTTTAAGGTTAAGTAAAGTATGGCGGTCTTGGTATAATATTTAGGAATATTAAAATCTATCTTTAGTTTTAATACGATTTGCAAGCCAATACGGGATTCCAATACGGTGATAAGCCAATACGGGATTCCAATACGGTTTGGGCTTCGCGGTCTTGGGCTTCGTGTTAAGGCTAGGTTCCGGGATTGAAAATTCAATTTTAAGATTGATAGTGGTGCTGATCTTTGTTGTATTCAAGAAGGTTTAATACCTACTAAATATTATACCTTTTGGGCTTCATACTTTACGCTCTGCTTCTGGTGATAAACTAGAAATAGATTAGATATTCACATTTATCTTCATTAAATTCAGAAATTTATAGTATTTCTATTTCTGACATTTTACAACAGCCAAAAGTTCAAGAAAAGATTAAATCTATTTCTGAACAATTTTCACTTTTATTTGATGCTGAGCATCCTAGTGCTTTTTGGGATAGAAAAAGCATGTCGCTTTCTCTTCAATATGAAGATAATTTTAATGAACAGGATATTCCTACAAAAGCTAGACCATGTCAAATGAATTCTGAATTTCTAGAATTTTGTAAAAAGAAATTGAAGTTTTACTTCAAAAGGATTAATAAAACCTTCTAAATCTCCTTGGTCTTGTCTTGCTTTTTATGTTAATAACAAAGTGAACAAGAAAGAGGTGTTCTCGTCTTGTTATAAACTATAAACCTTTAAATAAAATTTTAAAATGGATAAGGTATCCTATTCCAAATAAAAAAGATTTATTAGAAAAATTATATACGGCTAATATATTTTCTAAATTTGATTTAAAATCAGGATATTGCGCAAATTCAAATTTTTGTAGAACATACTTATCGTACTGCATTCAATGTTCCCTTTGGACAGTTCGAATGGAATGTTATGCCATTTGGATTAAAAAATGCTCCTTCTGAATTCCAAAAAATCATGAATGATATTTTTATTCCTTATATGGATTTTATTATACACATATATGGATGACATCCTTGTTTTCAAAAACATTAGAATCACATTTTAAACATCCTGAATTATTTAAAAAGATTGTGTATACAATCTAATGGATTCCAGAATATAGATCAAAGGCGGTTAGCCCAAGACCGGCCGATTTTAGGACATTTTATTGAAAAAGGAACGCATAAACCTGTCTCTTATACACATCTAGATGTACCTATAAGATTTTCTGTCTATAAAAACTATTTAAAAACAACTTCAACGTTTTTAGGCGTTTAAATTCCTTATCTAATTCATTATCAAAATCTTTCTAAAGATTTAGCTCCATTATATGATAGACTTAAGAAAAATGGAATTCCTTGGAGAAAATAATAAACTATCTAATTTAGTTAAAAATATTAATTCAATTTAAAAATTTTACCATGTTTAACATTAGCTATTCCTAAATGGATTTGACTTAGGTTCTGAAACCTTCTAATATAGGTTTTGGTGGTATTTTAAAACAAATTAATCCAGATAATAAACAAATTTATTTAATTAAATTTCATTCTGGTAAATGGACTAATAGTCAGAAAAAATATGCTACTATTGCTCATGAAATGTTAGCAATAGTTAAATGTGTTCTTAAATTTCAAAATGTGTATAAGAGACAGCCCCTAGATATGACTGGGGTTCTTCCACCTGTGTATAAGGAGAGAGAACTTCCATTATTGTCTAAAAAATGATATTTCTAAACAAATGTTTGCTAGATGGCAAGCTCAATTAACTCCTTTTGATTTTGAAATATTTTATAAAAGGATAAGAAAATTCTCTACGATTTTTATCTCGAGAATTTTTACAGGTTCCATGAGACGTGGAAGTTCTCAGTCTCCTTATAAGGGACGAGGTGGAAGAACCCCAGTCATATCTAGGGGTGGAAAAACATTATATAATTCAGATATATCTGGATTATCAGGATATGGATCCTCATCCACATCCAATATTGATCTGGGTAATATCCCAAAAGATCATCCATTATACGAACAATTGCAAAAATATTTGCAACAACAGCCTAAAGGTAATACCTATGCTTCGGTTACTGAAAATGAATCTGAATCAGATTCTAAGTCTTATTATAAGAGACCAGAAAAAGAAATTATTTTTCTTCTTGATGAAAAAGATTGCCAATGGCAGGATCAACCTTGGAAAATAATTCAAAGGTATTTGACTGATAAAGTCATGTTTCCAGGCGAATCATATAAGACTCGCACATATTATGAAGTATTCGAACTAGGTATGAAACCTCTGTCTCTTATACACATTTTCAGTGTATAAGAGCTACTACTATTATTTATCATTTTCAGTTGCAATTATTTTTAAGATCAATAATATCTTCTCTGAATACACATCTACCCTTGTGTATAAAAGACAGATAATTGTTCTAAAATAACAACCACTTTCTTATACTTATCTGGGATTATATTCAAAGTTTTCATAAAACTTTTTATTATGAGAATTCTAAACACAAGCACACTTGGTTTATTAAACTGTGCTCGAATATCCTATCTCAAAATATCCCCAATTGGTTTATCCATTGGTGGACTACCCATGGACCCTCAGTAAAAATTTTACCTGAGCCATTTCTTCATTTATACCATTCATGGATAAAAATTTCACCTATCCTCAAAAAGTTATACTCTCAGGAAAATATTCCTCTACCCACAGAAATAGCTACCATTTATTTCTTTATTGAATTTTCAATCCCTTGGATTTATAAATGGGAACCCGAATTTGGTTATACCTCCGATCATTTCCCTTGTTTATATCGAACCTATTATACCAAATTCTGGGATAAACTCATGAAAATAGACCCAGAAACCAAACAATTATTTGGTCAAGAATTATGTGGATCAAATAAAAGAAACATATTCAAAGTTATACAGATACCAGTGCAATTACCAAAGCAATGGAGCCAATGAATCAGGCATATTGCCAGGAAACTACAAGTGCAATCAGGCACTATGACAAAAGATGAAATTATTGCGGCTTATATGGAGCAAGTTAAAGATCAATTAAAAGAACATATTAAACAAGATCTTTCTATTGATCTTAATCAAATTGATGATAATGAAAATGATGATAATGAATCACGTTCTATGGACTCTAATAATTCATTAGCTGGTGAATCACAACCACTTGAAAGACCTGAAGATATTCTTCAAAGTGTTTTAGACACACTCAAGCAAAAGAAACAATGAAGATATTCAAGACAGAAATATCAAAGCATCTGTCAAGGCATCGATATTCAAAGACAGAAATGTCAAAGCATCTGTCAAGCATCAAAGAAAAATTTCATAAAAAACAGAAATTTTACTGTTCAAATATACATATGGAAAATTCAAATAGTAATTTTACTATTCATAATTCTTGTACATAATATGTCACATAATTATAATGACATATGTCAGGCTAATTATCATATGTTGATGGTTATCTTATCTTAAGTATTTGAACTATGTTTAAACTATTTTGAATTTCTTTCTTTCAAAACTTTTTAATAACCATTTATCTTGGTTCGGTTCTTAAAAATTTTCAGTCATAATGTTATTTAATTTATTTTGTTGGCCTTGAAAAGTACCCGCTTAGCCGTTGAGAAAGGCGTTTAATCTCTTATACATAAGAGAGAGGTCCTATAAGAGACAACCCCCTTTTCACCGATCGAATTTACACACGAATCTTAGTTTTAATACGATTTGCAAGCCAATACGGGATTCCAATACGGTGATAAGCCAATACGGGATTCCAATACGGTCTTGGGCTTCGTGTTAAGGCTAGGTTCCTTTATTTAGTGAAAATGGTATAGGTAAATTCGATCTTTGACCCACCTATAAATCTTGTAGTTAGGATTAAATTTTAAAAAATCTTATTTACTTCAACTGATGTCATAAATTTTTTAAAATTTAATTTATACTATAAAATTTATAAATATGACAAAAAATTGAATCTACTCAAGTCTTTACTTAATATATATGAATGATATAAATAGTGTTTTTCCGGGAGGCAAGATTCGTGTGTACGGGAAAACTCGGTGAAAAGGGGGTTGGACTCCCCGAGGACAGCGGCGTGGAAGCAAGCAGGGGGGTTGTAGGCTTGTAGCCTTAGCCTTGTTGGCAAGCTATTTTTTTTTCCCTTTCTTTTTCCGAAACGAAAACAATTGTATTTCATAATCACAAACTTTAAGGTCCGTAATTTCTGATACGATTGAATAATATAATATAAAATTAATAAATTATAATATAATTTAAAATTTATTAAATTATTATTGAATTAATTTATCTATGTTATGTAATTTTTTTTCCCAAAAAACAAGGGATATTTTGAATAGATATTCGATGCAACTGTCTCTTATACACACTAAATGTATATATGTAGACAGGATTATAACTCCGTAATTGCTGTTCTTATACTCACTATCTTAATTGATTAAAATTTAGTTAATATTAATTAATTAAATCAAATATGTATAAGAGACTTAAATATTATTCAAAAAATTCAAATTATCTTAAATATTATTATAGTAATAAAAAATTCAATAATTTTAGTTATGTGTTTTAAATTATTGTGATAATAAAGTTAGTATTAATAATTATTTAAATTAAATTTGTTCTTTATTATAATTTAATATACTATAACAAAATTGTGAATAATATATTTAATATTAATTATTAAATCAAATATAATAATTATCTTAAATATTATTCAAAAAAATTAATAATTTTAGTTATGTGTTTTAAATTATTGTGATAATAAAGTTAGTATTAATAATTATTTAAATTATTAAATAATTAAAATTTGAGATTCTAATTCAAATACGGAGTTATATCCTCCACAAAAATTATTTACTTTACCAAATAATACTTCTCTTTCTTTTAATGCTTTTCAAAAATTATATTGGGATTATATCCAAAGTTTTATATAAAACAAATTAATGTGATAATAAAGTTAGTATTAATAATTATTTAAATTATTAAATAATTAAAATTTGAGATTCTAATTTAAATATATTGTAAATTATGTAATTTAATCAAATATATTGATATTGTTTATTAATAATAAACGAGTCACATACAAATATGATTCGAACTCAAACGGATTAAATATAAACACAACACGATAAGAATTCACTCTCACATGACATAAAATAATAAAATAATAAAATAATGAGTAACAAAGCTTGACAACCTTTTTGCATTAACGCTCCTACAAAAGCATTACAATTTTTATCCGGACTACTGTCCATGGCGGAAAGCTACTTGGGTGGGTTGAACTTGACGGTGGCAAAGCACAGGGAGATTGGGTTTAAAGAAAAGGGGGCACGTAAAAATTACAGAGGGATATTTTTGTCATTAGAGAAAATTAGTGGGAAGCGTGCTCTGGTCTACGAGTGTTGTTTTCCGAAGGGATAAATTACATTTTATCCTTGAACTCACACTATAATTGTATTTTAATTCTCCATTCCAATTATATATATATATATATATATATATATATGTATAGTGACAAATAAAATTTACTGTGTGTCTCCTGTTCTTCTGAAAAATAAGAAAAGAAATCCAGTCAAGAATTTAAAATCAGGAAGTCGTGATTTGATAATATTTTATCACATGGAATGATTTTGGGAAGTGCCTACAAATTTGTGAGTTTGTAAATAATTTTCCATATGTATATATATATATATATTACCTCAAATTATACACATAAGATAAGTAACTATAAAAGGATAATGTGAGTATTTGTTTTGATAAAAATACACTCCAAATATTTGTATAAAAAGTTATTTTTCATTTACTTCATTTTTAATGATTTGAAATATTATATAATTTTCTTTATTTAGTGACTATAAAGAACTTTATAAATTGTTAAATTTTCGCTAATCAACTTATATACTATTTTCTTTATTTATAAAAATATGTATAAAAGGATAATGTTTACAACTACTTTCTTATTATTTTCGTTTTGCAAGAACTAACATATTAGATTTAAAATAATTAAGTATAATATATTTTATTTAAACATAGTTTGTATGAAAATATATATTTGTCATTTCACAATTAATAATAATGTGAAAGAAATAATACCTTTAACTAAATTACTACTTTTTATATGACATCAAAACCCGAGCAAAAATTTTCAATTAAGTCTACAATGTATATAAATAAAATATATTTTAGTTACTTATTCTATTTTAAATATGTTTAATGACTGCTAAATGAACATGAATAAAAAGTATTTGTGAAAGTTCCTTTTTGTACTTAGCTTTACAAATGAAGAAAGTAATTTATAAATTGATTAAGAAAAATGTGAAAAATAAATAAAATTCTCTAAAAAGATATTGTGGAATCACTAAAAATGATATAAATGGAATGTAACTTTACCCACAAATTTTTGGAGGGTAGTTTTGTTAAACAAGTATCACATCATTCTTTTACATTTCCTATAGTTTGAAATTTTTTAGAGAGAATAAAGTATATATTGTTTAGGTTTAGAAGATAAACTGCAACTGTGATATGAGTTCAGGGGTAATGTATTATTAACCCTATTAGAAATGTAAAAGAATGATGTGATAGTTCTGAACATATTTTTTTAATTTCTTTTTTTATTAAATAAAAGTAATCCCAACATTTGTTGCATTACTTATTTCAAACAATATTCAGAACAGTGTTTTATTTGGAGATATATAAGATTTTTTGGAACAGAACGTTGTAAACAAACTCAACAACAAAAAATGAATAAAATACCTGAAATTCAAACGAATAGCTAAAAAGTACAAGGATTAGGTCCAATATTTATAGTGCACTGCTGAAGTAAACTTTAAATTATGTTTCTGTAAGTGTAATATTAGGTTAATTCCGAAGTACATATATAATTCCCTTGTTAGAGAAAATGCATAGTTGGCTCTTCCTTTTCCCTTGTTTTTTGGGAAAAAAAAATACATAACTAGATTTTCATCTCTTTTTACTAGTGAGTACCAAAATTAATTACAACTTTGAAGAAAACTACATAGAGTATTTAGTTACTTTCATTGAACAGTGACAGTGATTCAATTTCACAGGATGATAGGATAAGTAGTTTTCGTACTTCACATGCTGGACCTACGTATTATTGAGTTAATTCACATAGACAAGATAAGACTGACTTGGAATGTAAAGTGTTAATAATATTTTGTTCCCTAAACTATGTGGGTAATTAGATTTTGTCACCATAAATTATAAAAATATACACTTTGCCCCTCATTCACATTATTTATTCTTTAAAAATTTTAAAATATCAAGAAAAATTAGTTAAATTACTAAAATACCTTTAGTATTATATTTTGTTTTTTTTATATATTTTATTGATTTTCGATAGTTATAAAAGAATTAGAAAAAAAAATATAATAATAAATTGATATCTTTGACTTTAGAGAGTGAAAATGTGATAAACTGTTGAATTATATTATATCTGATATCGCAATTTGCACAGGTTAAACCAAGTATTAAAAGTATAAAATTCTAAGAGACGTTAAAAAAATTACAAAATTTTATAAAAAAATATATTTTCATAATCAATACCTTTAAAGAAAAAATTTTACTAGAAAATAATCCCATTTGAAAATTATTCTACCACTGTAGTTAAACATTCAAATTCAAAATAATATAAAATGAAATCCAAAACTTTTATAAATTTGACCAAGAAATATATTGATATAGATTATATTGAAATATTGTATAGTTTACTTTTGCTTATTTTTAAATAATTATCACATCACTATCAAAATTTAAATACATAAAAAATCAAAATATAGTACCAAGGACATTTTAGTCATTTAACTAGCTTATCTTAATGATTTTAATATTGATAATAGATGAATGATATTAATGGGGAGTAAAGTGTATATTTCTATAATTTAGAGTAGCAAAATGTAATTACCCACCTAATTCCAGGGGATAAAGTGTTGTTAACCTGAATGTAAATCCAATCATATCTTAGCTACTTTTGAAGGGTTATTCTTTAAGATATTAATTAGAATATTCATTGATAATATTGTACTTAATTTTTCAAATGTGATATTACATGTAAGATAAATATAATTGAAAAATGTGTTCAAAATAATTATTAGAAAACATTTTTAGACAATAATGAATTAAGTACATTTGGATAATTATTATTCAGATATTATTTAGAATATTATTAATATAATGTACTTATACACATCTAGTTATGTATAAGAGAAATGTGATTTGATACGTGTTAAGAAATTAGTGAAAAATATTATTTTGAAAATAATAAATAATACTCATGTCCACATAGAGAGCAGAATCCAAACGGAGTATAGTAAAATCCCAAAAAATTAAATTCTTAACAGCAGCCAACTAGGGCTGTAAATGATTGCTCTCGAGCAACTCAGTCGAAAACTCGACTCGAGCTCGAGTTGACCAATCTCGAATTGAGCGAGCTCGATTTCGAAACTCTCAACGAGTCGATTTCGAACATATATATTATGCTCTATGGCTCGTCGAACTTTTCGAGCACTATATAATTTTTTTAATTTTTTATTATATATAAAATTAACTAAAATGTCCATACACTTTAAAAAAAATTACGTATTTTGACTACAAAAAATCGAGCTACTCGAGTTCACTCTCGAGTTAGAACTCGTTTTACTCATTTTTTAGCGAGTTTGAATTGAGCTCAAACTACTTTAAATCTCGTTCAAGCTTGAGTTTGAGTTCGAGTATTATAAAAAATTTAAGTTCGAATTCGAGTAGAGCACTATTCGTACTCGATTAGACTTGTTTACACCCCTACTTTCAACTACTTGACAGAAAAGTATTAAAACCCTGTTCAGATATGCAAAAAAGCATTTTAGTCTAATGTAACCCCATCATGAATCTGTCTATTCTGTGACCTAGGAGAAAACATACCATGTTAGATTTGTTAATTCGAAACAGAATCACTTAATGCGAGAACAACCGTTGGTTCTTGTAAATCAGAAAACAACCAAGGCAACTGAGGCTAATAGTCTATTCTAGTAAACTCATATACAACACTTGCAAGAAATACAACTTTGATCAATGCTGATGTGTCTATGGTCTGGAATTGGTGGCAGGACCAATCATTGGTTCAACAAGTTGATGTCCTGATTAAGAGAAATAATTAGGTAGATATGATATTTGTAGAGGTGTCAATTGTGTCGTATCGTGGGTTATTATGTCGTGTCATAATAGTGTTCTAACCCTATCAAATTAATAATCGTGTCGTGCCATATTTGACTTGTTTATTACCGTATCGTATCGTGTCTGACCTATTTGATCCGTTTACTATTATAGTAGTAAATTAACCCCAAAAAAAATTTAAGAAATGTAACAATGACTCTAGGATGGTTCTATACAAATAAATAATTTTTCCTTTAAATTGTAAAATCATAGTGATCTTAAATATTTAAAATTTATATAATTTTATATAAAAATATGTATTATGTTTATAATGTATATTTTTTTACTCCGAAGTCAATCTTAAAATCTTCCATAATAAAGGATTTTAATATAAATAAATAATAGAAAGCAAGTCATACATGAAGGTTAAAAAGGAATGTGCAATATAATTTTAGAAATATTTTAACATATTTTTATATATAATTGTATACAACACAGTAAACATGTTAATCGTGTCGACATGTTTACTTTTGTGACGACCCATTTATTCTCATGTTGGAAACGTGTTGTGTCATAATCATATTTGGGTTATGAAACCCTATCTCTAATCCATTACATACCTCAAATTTCGTGTCATATTCGTGTCGTGTACTCGTGTCATGTCAAAAATTAACACCCCTAGGTATTTAGCTCTACTTGTAGATTCTGTAATGTGGATTAAATTTTATGGAATCTATGATATCAACTGATGTAAGTAAAATTTTATAATTTATAATTTTGATTCAAGGTCTGTAAGTAGAGTCCAAAATTGATTCTATGTGAGTATTTTTTGCTAATTAATTATGTTGTATGGTGGAGAAGAAATAACGAAATGTAAGCGAAAAATAAGATAATGAAAAATATGTAATTAGACTTACTTGTACTAATTAAATCTTAAGCAATGTTACATACATCAGTTGATGATGTCAAAATAAAACGCCCACTATAAATATACACGTGGCTCCGGACCTGTATTTGTGGGGATATTTTGATAATTTTATTCTCATAACCAAAATAGACTTTAAATAGGTCAAATAAATACTTATAAATATGTGGATCGATCATACTCATTAGCCACATGTATAAATATCGAAACGGTATAAGAGTCTGATTACTTAATTCTTACATTCTCACATTTTTAACCTCCAAATTCTCTCTGAATTATTTTTCTCTAGTCTAAGTATTAATTTGAGAGTTAGAACTTTCCCCGAAGACATAACCCGACACTTTTTTTTCTCAAGTATTCTAGACGTGGGTACTATGCATGCAAATTTCAACATCAATACTTGGTGCCGTTTGTGGGAACTAAAAAACTGCCATGACATATAGCACATATCTTGCGTGATACACACTAGAACAACCAAGACAAAGAAAATGAATTTGTACTTCACCTCTTCCAGACAAATAATAGTTAGTTCTCTGCCTCTAGACAAATTAAGTACTCTGCCTCTAAGTAAAAATCTAGATGTGTATAAATAAGACACTTCGCCTGAATACTTATTTTTGCCTAGAGCTCTGGGTGAAAATGCATTCCTCTTCAGGGAACAATTTAAGTACTCCACCTCCGCGTAAATAAAGTACTCTACATCCACGTAACTTAAGTGTTCCACTTGATAAATTAAGTAATCCATCTCTGAGTGAAAAATGTACTTCGCCTCTAGGTGAAAAATGTTCCGCTTTTGGGAATTTAAGTACTTTGCCTCAGGAAAAAATTAAGTTCTTCACCTCCGGATGAAAAAAGTACTTGGCCTCTAGGCAATTTAAGTATTCCACCACCAGCAATAAAATACAATGCTTCTAGGTGCAATTTAAGTACTCTGCCTCTGGACAAATAAAATACTCCATTTCCGTACAAATTAAGTAATCCACCTCTAGGTGAAAAATATATTGTGCCTCTGAGCAATTTAAGTGCTCCACATCACCTCTAAATAAATAAAGTACTCCGGCTTCTCTATTTCTAGTCTCAACTTAAGTACTCCACCTCTAAACAAATAAAGTGCTCTGCCTTTAGGCAAATTAAGTACTCCACCTCAGATGAAAAATGTACTTTGTCTCCAAGTGAAAAATGTATATAGGCTCTGCCCAAAAAATACACTCCGCCTACAGGTGAAAATGTACTCCACCTCAATCCAAATTATGTACTTCTCCTCTACTTAAAAAAGGTACTTTGCCTGCGGGATCACACATTGCTCGCACCCTCATGGGTAGAAAACCCTACTTATGCTCTCGAGGTTTCAATCAATTCTTTTAGGGTACCAAGGAGCATCCTAAAAATATTAAGACTCATTCCATTCATTTTTTTGGCTAAATCTTAACCTTTCTCCACCTCACTTTTCTCTATCTTACTTACTCTATCTCACTTACTCTATCTCACCTATTCCACTTACCTTACCTTACTTACTCAGGTGGTATCTTCTACTCAAATGAGTACCTCTCATCCAAGTGATACCACCCTCTCAAGTGGTAGCATTTTTCTAAGTGGTACTACCCTCTTAAGTGGTAAGCCTTTCCGAGTGGTACCATCTTATCAAGAGGGAATCTTCCTTAACTTAGATTTTTCATCCAGTAAAATACCAGGTGAGTAAGTAAGTTCCTGTCTCTTATACACATCAAGATTGTGGTAACAATGTCAAAAAATTATTACTCAGACCCAAGAATATTCGACTTGAGAGTGAGGGACAAGTGATGATTTCAAAATAATACACCTATAAAAAAAAATACACATGGCTCTAGTCCCGTGTTCCCTGGGGGCATTTTGGTAATTTTTGTCCTCATAGCTAAAATAGGGTTAAATGGGTCAAATAAATACTTGCAAACTCATGGATTGACTCAATCCATCAGCCACATTTATAAATATCGAAATGGCAGATCTTATTCAATACATTCTCACATTTTAAAGTTCTGAATTCTCTCTGAATTATTTCTCTCTAATGCAGTAAAGTACTATTAATTTGAGCGTCGAAACCAACCCCCAGGACATAGTCTCACACACTAATTTTTTCTCAGGTCTTCTAGACGTGGATACTGATCTTTATCTAAACACTGGACAGAATTATGTTTGGATTTAGCGCTGAGCAAATTTCAGCATAAATTTTACACCCAATTATAATATTATAGGTGAATTTGAACCCAGGTCGCCAAGGGATATTTTAGTAATTTTATGCTGATAATCCTGTTAGAGATGAATGAGTCAAGTGTCAAATATTTGACTCAGGGATCAATCCGACCCAACAAACCCAAGTAAAAACTATACTCTGCCTCTAGACAAATAAAGTATTCCACCTATGGGCATCTTAAGTGCTTCGCCTTGAATTTAATGTCTTTAAATAAGTATTCCGTCTCCGGATGAAAAATGTACTCTACTCTGGGCAAATTATACACTCTAGATTTGGATAAAAATTGTAACCTCCAAGAAAATAAAATGCTCTGCCTCCAGGTAATTTAAGTACTTTACCTCTGGAAAAAAAAAGTACTCCATCTTCGAATAAATTAAGTACTTCACCTTCGGGTAATAAAGTAGACAACTTAAGTACTCTGCTTTTGAGCAAATTAAGTACTTCATATCCAGGTGAAAAATGTACTCTATCTCCAAATGAAAAATTTATTCTACTTCCGGCCAAATTAACTACTCTACCTTCGGGTGAAAAATGTACTTCTTCTCCAGATGAAAAATGTACTTTCCTCCGGGCAAATAAAGTATTCTGCCTCAAGGCAACTTAAGTACTCTGCCTCTGTACAACTTAAATACTCCGTCTCTTAGCAAATTAAGTACTCTGCCTTCGATTGAAAAATGTACTTCACCTCCGCTCAAAAAATATACTCCGCCTCCTGACAAACAAAACACCCTACTTCCAGTCAACTTAAGTACTCTGTCTCCAGACAAATAAAGTACTCTGCATCTGGGCAACTTAAGTATTCTGTCTCTAGGCAACTTAAGTACTCCGCCTCTAGGCAAATTAAGTATTCTGCCTCCAAGTGAAAATGTACTTTGACTCTACCCAAATTGTGTACTTTGCCTCAGGGTGAAATGTGTACTTCGTCTCTGAGTGAAAAATGTATTTCGCCTTGACTAAAAAATGTAGTTTGTCTCTTATACACATCTAGCCTTATAAGTTACTTTCTCTTATACACATCTAGATGTGTATAAGGTACACTTACTCAGTACCTAGAGGGTTGAACCCCTATTGGCACCTTCTAGAGGCATGCCTTAATCGCCCTTCTAGGGTGGCTTTATACTCACGCATCTTAGGCATCCTACAAGATTTGCTCACGCCCTTTGTCATTGAGCCATTATAACACCCTCTGGGGTCACAGCCTTCCAAGGTCAAAAGTTGTATGTTCTAGGATCTAGCATCCTTGGAGGTCATAGCTTTTCGAGGGTCAAAAGTTGTACCTTCCAGGATCTAGCATCCTCAAGGGTTACACCTTGCTCGCACCCTCAAGGGTAGAGCACCCTACTTATATCCTCTGGGTGTACCAAAGTGAAATCCAAATATGTCAATATTCAAGATTCATGCCATCCATTTTTTTTTATCTAAATTCTTATCTTTCCCCACATAACCTTTCTTTACATCACTTACTCCACCTCACCTTACCTTACTTACTCATGTGGTACTTCCTACTTGGGTAGTAAAATCTACTCAAATAGTATCTTTCATCCAAGGGATACAATCCTCTCAAGCAGTGCCTCTTTTCTAAGTGGTACCACGCTCTTAAGTAGTGACCCTTTCCAAGTGGTACCATCCTATTAAGTGGTAACGCTCTTCAACTCGGATTTTTTCACCCCGTGAAATAATTTCTAAGTTTTGGAATTGGCTCCGATCAAATTTCATCTCCAGAGACAAGGAAGATTAAAACCTATTACTTATACAACATCTAGATTATTCAACTTGAGAGTGAGGGACAAGTAATGCCAAAATAAAATGCCATTAAAAAATACACATGTGGCTTCTGAGCCCATAGGCATTTTTGTAATTTTAATCCTCATAGCCAAAGTAGGCTTTAAACGGGTCAAATAAATACTTACAAACTCGTAGCTTGATCCGACTCATCGGCTATAGATATAAATATCAAAATAGTATTTCTGATTCAATACATTCTCATGTTCTCACATTCTCACATTCTTAACCTCTGAATTCTCTTTGATTTGTTTCTCTCTAGTGTAAGCCGACTTGAGTATCGAAAAATACCTAAGGGTATATAACCCTGCACTATTTTTCTCAGGTGTTTTGGATATGAGTACTACGTGTTGGATCCTTACCTGAGCATTGGACTGAATTACACTTGGACTTAGTGCTGAGCAAATTTCAGCATCAACATCAGTCAATGTCATATATTTCATAAGATTTAATTCACATCACAATTTAGATGGGATAAAAGATCGATTCTACCTCAATATGTACCTATGTAAACAATACAAAATAGAAAATATACATCTAGTCCTTTATTCATTTACACATCCGCATGAGCAAATTAATGTACCACCTCTAGTCAGCAATATGAATCACATTTCTATCCTTACATGCAGGTCAAACAATTGGCATGATGAAATTGGTCATAATTTAGATTTTATAAGCTGACTAGAGGTGTAATAGTATCCTCCATAGGGAATAATTAGGTCCAACTTTAAGATATACTTACTCCAAATCAATTCATCATTTCTTTGATATGGAGTGCTAGGTGAGAAATTTGCTTGCTTATGATTATGTTGTTGCTATCAAATCATACGATCAACTGAAGTTTGTATACAAAGTTGGGCAGGAGCAAGAAAGATAAAACCACAACTTAAAAGGTCTCAAAGTTATTGAAAAAATCATCTAGATAATTTCTTGAGTTTGACATTTATAATTTTATAATCACTCACATTGAAAATAATGCAAAAAAAAATCTATTACAAATTTAAAATGCACCATTTTGGTCTTTAAACAAAATTTCGACCATACTTTTTGTCTAAAATAGTGTACACATGCCATACTTTATGGGAAAATTCGACAACTCACATTTTTCTCTAGAACATTTAACACCACTTAGTTGCTCATATTTCATGTTTATACTTATTTAAATTCTTAAATTCAAAATGATGGAGTTTCGTCTCTTACCAATTCAAAAAATACTATTTGGACTCTTGACATAAATATAACCATATGTTGGCTTGAAATACTAAACAATCCACCACACATTCACAACCCCCACTACGATCATTTTTTCTTACCTAAAACATTCTCCCTCTCTAGACCTCTCCCTTACACACACCAACTGCCTCCCCTCTAGCCCCTTTCTTGCAACCATTTCTCTCCCACAATTGTCCTTCCAATAACCCCTTCTCTCTCTTACCATATAGCCTTCTTGCCAATTTGAGAGGCAAATATTTTATTTGGACATTCTATCTTGCAAATTATGTGCATAGACCAAACCAGTTAATTTTAAACAATTTGTTTACTATTTAGTATAAGCATTATTCAACCAAACCTTTTCAATTTCTTTAGTCATTTAAGTTCATATCAAGTCCAAGAAAACCACAAATTTTTCGATGGATTATATTGACTAGCAAAGCAGCTTGAAAATGCAAAAGAGAAAGAAGGAAAACTTACTTAGATTCTTTGGCTTATGAGGTTAGATAGAGCTTGGAAAGGAAAGGGATTGTAGCTAGATAGGAAGCAAAAGGAGTTTTGCATGTCTGGATGGGCTAAAACGGATGCTACTAGGGAGAAGGATAAGCTAGAGAGGAAGGGGTTTTCAGGAAAGGGGTTGTAGAGGAAATGGTTGTTGAGAAAGGGATTACAGGTGACGTGGAAGGAGTGGAATTTTGAGAAGAAAAAATCATGGTATTAAGGATTACGAAGGGGTGAAAATGGTGGTTGGGGAAGATACTTGAGTAATGTTCGGGGAGCTTTTGAGTTGGTTAATTGTTAGTGTTTATGATTTATGTATTACCACTTTTACCTAAAAATTTTGACTTGTTATGTACACATAGCTATTTTAGAGCAAAATTTAATCAAAATATGCCCAAGAGACATGTGTACCAGATTTTTAATTTATGCAAGATAAAATTAAATCATTTTCAATGTAAAGGACTAAATAAGTATAATAAAAACATAAAATGTGCGGAACTATTTAAGTGTTTTTAAATGGAAAGAAAAAGTGACTTGCCAGGTTTGCCCCAAAAACATATGATGTGCGATGTACACATGACTATTTCAGGTCCAATATATATGAAATTTTGCATAAGGACAACAATGGTATGTTTTATATTTGTCATAGATTTTTTGTATCATTTTAGATATGAGGCACTGACAAGAGTTCAAGTATGAAATATGAGAGACTATTGGAGTTGTTTCCCTAAGGATATTTACCTTCTCAAGAATATTTACATTAGTAATCAAATTCTAGCTCATGTTGTTGAAGAGAGATTATTTGCATACTTTCATGCATGGAGACTACTTCATTTTGACCGCCAATTTTATTGGTGAAACATTTTTTTAATACTAAATGAGTTTTATAGATGAATGAGACGCATGACAAAAGGGGGATTGAAGCCTTATTCAAAATGTTTTTACAAAGTCAAAAATGGGGATAATGCTTAAAGTCTCATCTATGAATCCCCTTTAGTAATCTAGGAAGATTTGAAAAATTAAAACTTCTTGAAGAACTAGAATCAAAATCTATCTTTGCCATGAAATTTGCTGCCATTTTAGCTTCACGCTAGATATGCTAGAGGAGAAATTTCTACCTGAGGATGACAACTGAATGTGGTTGATGGATGTGTCAATCTTCCATGGAGTACTACATCTTACCTAGACTTTATTGAGTAGAATTTTGGAATCTATCTCAAAAACAATATTGTTGAGGAATTGAGGTTGATAATATTGTACCTTCTACAAAATAACTCCCATAGACAGATGCTAGATGTGTATATTGGATATGCCTCAAATGGATGCAGCCTGTCTTTATACACATCAAGATGTGTACTAAGGTTTCATCTTTATACGCCATGGCTATATTAATTTAGTTGTATTAGACATCAGATTGCCAAGAGATCAAACAGCAGTCTTAGAAACAATCTTGATACCTTGAAAGAGATGACTTCTATTGGAATTGAGTCTCTCTCTTGTTGAATGGGAAACTATATGCCAAGGAAATTTCATGAAATAAGGAAAGGATATTGTTGTTAACATGATTAGGAGATGAGACATAGCCCTGAGAGAGAGCTATTTTTCTCATTTTAACATTCCCAACACAGAATTGAGGGTTGGATCTTGCATATTTTACCATGAGCAAATTGATTACTAGAGTGAGACCACCAGCTGAAGCACTGGTGCTGTCTCTGGTTTGGTCTATGCACATAATAGATGTAGTATAAGAGATTTTTATAGTTATAACGAGACAATAAGTATGTTCCAACGATGACTAACACTTGACTCTCGTTAAGTACCAAAATTGGATAATCTAACTCTATTCAAAAGAATAAATGTTGAGTGGGTTTTAATATGTCTAACTAACAAACTAGTTTAAACAAATCGAATAGATAAAGATGCAATCAATTATGAAAATGCATAGGGTTCAATTGTCACTTGTCAATTCATTTGCATATCATGTCCCATTTTCTCTCAATTACAACTTAGGGTTACTAATCTAGCAAGATTGTAATTACACGTTTCTTATGAAATCATATAAATCTAGCAATTTGAACCAAAGCACTATGTGTCTATGTGAGTTGAGTTGGGAGCAGTGTATTTGGCAAAATGCTAATTCAATTACCTAGGGAAATAAGGTATATGTCTATCATATTTATGAATAAATTCATCCAACTGGCAAATAAACTAAATCAATGTTGTTAAAGTTATGCCTAATGCTAGCTTTCTTTGTCAGTTAGATTAAACTAAGATATATAAGATAATTTAATTAGTGACTAAGCACTTGAAAGCATCAAGGACAACTTGAATATATAATTATTAATTCGAAATCAAAGACTCTTTGAACATCTAGAGTCAATAATCTAAAAGTTGTGACTAAGATTTTATTCAAACCCTAGATAACTGATTAGTTCACACACTAAATGTGTACAAATCGAACTCCTGAATTTGTTACAACAACCAATTCTTGTACACATCTAGATGTGTATAAAGTGCAGCTTAACTCTTTACCCATCCACTAATCTTATACACATCCATGATTAAATTTTGGTCTTGTGCTCTTAGACTGGTAGATGCACAACACTAGGACTAGTCCAAGAGTCTTACCCTAAAATCCTAGATACAGTAATCCAAGGGTTGAACAAGTGTTTTAAGTAAAAATAGCCCAAAAAAAAGCAAAAATCACAAAGCTTCGATTTGTCTGCTCCTAGTGTTGTGCAACACCAGCCTAGCACTATGGAACCCCTTGTGATACAAAAAATGATAGTGGATGGGTGCCTCGCAGCACTAGGATAAGACCTGTACTAGTTGATTTTGCTCTAAATCTTTTGTTCTCCTCATTTTGAGTGCTCAATGCCCCAGTTGACTCCTGAACTATTTCAAACCTACAAAAGACATTTAAACACATTACTAAATGTTCTTAAACACATTAAACATAAAAATACACACTAATCACTAAGAACCCTAGAATGACTAACACTCAAAGATTATCCACAAGAAAGGGACTTACATAAATCCATAACTAAAAAACATACAAATAAATCTCTTAGGAGTGTTAAGAAATAGTTCTGAGTTTTAACATAAAATAATTTCAGAAAGAAATTCCTACAATTGAGCTACGAAAGGACAAGTAAGAAAAATATGATCAATTGATTCTGAGTGAGCATAAAAAGAACATTTAAAGACCAAATTGAAACCACTCGACTGAAGGACATCATCAGTAGGAAGTAAGCTGTTCAGTATCCTCCACATGAAGAATATAAACTTTTCTTGGAATAGTTGGATCGGCAAATCATTTTCCTTGAGTGCATATTAACCCTTTTTTGCTTGATTATTTTTGGCATGACCTAAGTTAACCAAATTTTAATTAACCTACTCCCCCACTTGCAAATGTACGAGGTCTTAATTCTAGAGTAGGAATAAGGCTTCAATCCCAAGAGGAATTATGGAAAAAAAAACTATGTGGTTTAATTATCTTTACAATAGAAAAGATTTTATGTTTTTGGTTGAATGAAAATAAAAAGCAAATAAAGAAAACAAATGAACAATATAATAAATCCTAACAAAATAACAAATACCGGAGTTCTAGAGTTTACCACTAACTTTTACAAATAAATTTAGCAAGAACTTATGAGTTTGGTTGATTTAATGAGAGGGATTTCATAAGCTACAAGCCTAGATACCATGTAGATGGCTTAATAGAGACTCAATTGGTCATAGAAGTCATCTAATTAAAACACGGATTATACGCTCATTTACAATTAATCTTCTATGATTACTAATTTATGGTTCTCATGCATAGCATTACAAGCATTATACATGTGTCATTCCAAATATCACAATCAAAATCAAAAAGCTACAAGAATTCGATACGTAATTGCAATTGACAGAGCAAACATCCACAAAGTGAATATGGATAATAAACCATAAACTTACATAAAAACCAACTTTATTCATGAATCTTAAATCACTCCATAAAGTTAGTATTTCATATAGATAGCGAGATAAACAAATAACTACTCATAAACAAAATATAAAGAAAGATACAACCTTGTAGACGCTTGAACTTCATGGACAAAGCTCGAAAATCTTCTAGCAATTGCAGCGTTTTAAGAGAAAATATTAAAGTAGAATAATAAAACCCTAATCTAACCAAGAAGAAAATCCTTAAACTAGTCAAAACCTATTTTAAAGCCCTCCCAAATGTTTCCCATGATTTTGTTATATATAAGGCTGGAATCTATAAAAAAATCGCTAAATTCGGTTGCAAATTGTCACGCTCATTTGCCATGGCCAAAAATGTTTTCGCCATTGTCTACAATCTAATAGAGACTCAAATTCGCATCCACAAGTATAGAGATTGAATAAGTAATAGATATCGTTCCCTCAAGGACTTAACATAGATGACAATTACTATAATAACGCATATAAAATTCTATCTAAAGAATAAAATAGTAGAATAGTAATAAAAACAAAGAATTAATAGACTAAATAACTAAACACAAAATCAGTAGATAGTAAACCTTGGGTTTATTCATCATTTACTAATCTAATTAATTGTTATGATTTATCATTCTTTCAATTTTATAGTCTGCTTACTAATTAAAGATTCCTCTTGCAATTGCAAGTTTCGACCAAGAATTCAGGTAGATCTATTAATCTTGATTAGTCCACCATATCTCTATATAGATTAAAGCCCCGATTAGTGCATAATTGTGACTCCAGTTGACTACCTAAAGTGAATAGATATATCTTTATCCGTACTTTATGAAATGATTCAAGATTTATGGGCGATTGTTCCAAATAAAGGCTATTTGAACCCATTCTAATCCTATGTCACCTTTCCCGATTATCTCTTAAGATTTACAATTCACTCTAGAGGGTGATCAGTCATCTAGAGGCATTAAGAACAATTCAAATAAGTAAACAAGATATATGAAATTAAAAGGAATTTATAATCTCAACAACCAATCTTTGTGGTAAAATTTGAATAAAACCCTAGTTAAGAATTTAGTGCATAATCATAGGCATATATACAACAAAAGATTGTTTCACAACCATTATAGAGTATGTCGAATCATAAGGGAAATAAAAAGAAAGAAAAACTATGCTTAGTCTCGTTCCTTGTTCCTTCACCTACATGCATCTCTTCTTGGAAGTTGATCTTCGATCTTCTAATGAACTCCTTCCACGATGGCTACAACTAGGTTAAACTACGTTATTATATCTCACTCCTATGCTATGTTTTATGTTTCTCAGAGCCTAAGATACATATTTATAGTGCGTATATCAATGGTTTTGCTAGTTTGTAGGTAAAAAACGCCCCAAAGAACCCGTAATTAAAACACGTTTTTTCCATTTATGGCCACCTGCTCTAAGCCTGTTTAGTTCTCCTGTGCACAAGTGGTCGCAAATAGAGCCAGGGCATGGCTAAGCCCTCCAAGGTGCGGTTGAGCCCTCCAAGATGCGGTTGTACCTAACTTCCCTACTTGGTTTGCCGTTTTGCTCTGTTTGTGCTCCATTTTTGTCACGTTTTACCACCGAAGCACTTCAAACATATAAAAACACCATAAAATATATAAATACATGTATTTAAACATAAAACACATCAAATAATATTTTGACACTAAAATCCTCAAATTACCAAGATATCCCTATTTATTAAATACAAAGTCTTAAAAACTGATTAAAACCCAAGCTAAAATATACGTAAATAACTTTCTTTTAGAAAGTTAACAGTTGCTGCCAATATAGATGGAATTTTTGCTAAAAAATGGTCTTAGCCACAGCCAAAAGAATGACTTCAGCCATGGCTAAACTGCTCTCAGGGTTTTATGTCTATTTTACTCGCTACAACTAGAAAGACTTTGCCGCGGCCAACGACCTTTCTGCCTTTACACTTTTGATCCTCTTAGATCCTCTTTTGACTTTCTTTTATTCCCAACTTAAGTAATTTAACCTAACCACCAAAATAACACAAATCATCAATTAAACACTAAAATAACCAAGAAAACACTCACAACACACTTAACACCAAAACACAGAAATAGACACTAACACATTTGAACTTTAATGGATTACAAGTACTACACACAGGTTATTTCAAATATCACAATTAATTAATATAAAAGCTAGAATCATAGTTGATAAATAATTACAATTGACAAAGAAAACATCTGTAAAGTGAATATGGGGAATAAAACATAATTTGCAAAAATACCAACATTAGTCATAAATAAAAGAAAATCAAACTATAAAGCTAGGGTTTCATCGAGATCCTTAGATAAATAACTAAGTATTCTATAAAGAAAATACAAAGAAGGAAACAACATTGTAGATGCTTGATCTTCAAAGAGAAAGCCAAGATCCTTCAACGATTGTTATGTTTCAAGAGAAATATGAAAGTAATGTGATAAAACCCTAATCTAATCTAAAAGCAAACCTTAAAACAACCCTAAAACCTATTATAGCTCTCCCAAAGGTTTCCCATAATTTTGGTATTTATAAGGATAGTATATGTTGAAATATCGCTAAAACCAGTTGCAAAGTGCGACCTTTCATCGCAGTCATAAATAGCTTCACTACCTTTCTTAAACAAACAAATCTCATTATTACATTGATTCTGAATAATTGTAAATATCATTAAACATATACATTAACAACATGATGATGCCACAAATACACTTGGCAATGACATGTCTAAATCTACATTTTCCTATTTGGCCAAACCCAATGCATGAGCCCATTCAGACACACATTATAAATATTCAAGGTGTTTTAGCTTTGTAAATAATATCTCTAACTCCATATTATTTCATTCTTTACTGCTATTCTATGGTTTTCAACTACATATTATTCTTGAGTTCAAGTATTGGCTTAAGTATCTGACTCTCTTAAGGACATAAATCTTGCCCATTTCTCTAGTTATTAAGGATAATGATAGACAAAGGTCAGGTACCTGTCCCACTTTGTGACCATAACCCGCCTCTTAAGTCATTGGGTATAGGAGATATTATCTTAAATTAATTAGATTAGTAAATCGAAGAATAAGCAACCATACGAGAAAGAGGTAGGTCAAGCTTTTATGTGCATATGGCCATAAGCAAACTTCTAAGTTTAGAGGCGATGCGACTGTGATCGAGATAACTTAGTGGTGTGAAATAAAAGTAGAGGCCGCTAAGGTCTCTCTTACTTTGAATAGGGTCGGGAATACCACGGTGAAGAAAGTGGCTTCATACTGGACGAATGCGCTCTTTATGGATTATTTTTCCAGGAATTGGCACGTTAGGAGATATTTTTATAATTTCTAGTATTTGTGAGAAAATCAAAGTGTGGATTAATTTATCTTCGTTGAGTTGAGTTGCCCTTCTTGCTGGATTGATCGAGGAAGGTGCGATGCTTTCCCAAAGCATATTTCCTGTCTCTTAGCTTAGTCAGATGCTTTGTCAAAGCAAACTACCTTCGAACTATACTTTTTCTCCATCTCTGTATGTGTCTTTTGCTCCAATAATGTAGTTGGCCTATCGTCTTTTTGGCAACTACAACTAGCCCATTTGGAGACCTCCCAAGTCTACCTTGCTGTAGTTTCTTTAGAGGGAGTTTAGTTGCTAACGTAGCTAAGAGGTATCTAGCTACAAGAAATTGTATTAATATTTTTCTAAAGTGCTTGCGAAGATAAAACCAGAGGGACAAGTTAGCTTAGACCCTTTCCCAAAGGGTCTTTCCCTTCCTTTAACAAGCTATTTCTAGCAAAATATTTCCATACTGAACCCATCTAGGTGGTGAACCAAGGAATTGTAATAGCTACTCAAGATTCGACCCTCCCCTGTCATCATCTATTTTTTTAAAAAAAGGTAAACAAACATATTTTAATTTTTTTAAATGGTAGAAAAATATTTTAAAAACAAAGCAATATTAAAACAAAGAAAGCAATAGTAAAATTAGGGACAGAAAACTTCTCTTTATTCTTCGCGGTTGATCTAGTATTGAGATTATATAAATAGAAAAGTTTCAATTATACTCACATATAAATGAGTAATAAAATAATCCAGTTATTTAGGGCTAGAATTTGTCTCACGAAATCACATATTTATCATTAAAATAGCAATTAACTATGTGGATCAGGTTGGGACCCACAAGTTTTTAAATGTGTGAATCATATCTGACCCTCATTTAACTCAACAATTAAGGCTTTTTGAGTATCTTGACTTTTTTGGATTTGGTCAATATAGTGCTGGTCGATCAACACATATTGCCTTATCAATTACTGAGTATAACATAATTGTTCCATTTCTCAAAGGCAAGACTTAAATTACGCTTGATTTTGTACAATCCATTCACATGACTAATTTTTATTATTCTCTACGTAATATTTTGCAATAATTATTCAAATATATTTTCCAACCATATTTTTATCTGATATATACCACATCTTAAAAATGAGGTATAGTATTATTCTAAATAACATTCAGAAAAATATCTTACATAATAGTTGTGTGAACAGAAAATTAAAAAGGTCTTTCCTTAATTATATAATAAGAACAGGACTTTAAGTTTTTCCCTTTCCTCTATCCAGTGTTTTGAAACTAGGACTGGACTGACCAGTTCAACTAATAAAATCGAAAACTTTAAACGATATTGGTTCGGTTGAGTATAGAAGCCGGAAAGCATAAATAACAGGTCAAAACTATTAAAACTCAGTCAATAAAAATCAGTTAGACCGGTCATATTCGATTTTTGAATTAATTCCACTAGATGAGCCAAATCCAGTAAATTCTCCAACATCAGATTGAAAACAACCTTTCTATATCTAGAAATCCTCCATCAATCTCCACCATATCCCCTGATCCAATACCTTGATTTTTATAACTCAGTTCCGGCTTAGTTTTGACCCTGTCTCTTATAAAAAGTGTACCAAATTAGAACCAGTTAACAAAGAAAAAAGATATCCAATAGTTTGGAGAAACAAATTGGATACGATTGTGAAGGGAGAAGGGGAGGAGAATAGAAATGGGGAAGCTGATAGGGGTAGTGGTCATGGGGCAGGGAAGGGGAGAAGAAAGAGGGAAAAGATCCCTTAAATAAGGGGTTGACAGAAGGAGGAAGAGGAAGAGAATAGAGGGGGAGAAAGGTGGTATTTGATGGAAGACCACAGTAGGAGAGTCTCTTCCATGTCTCACCTTTTATTTCAATTAATCAGAATTAAACTCGAAGAGAAAGCATCGCGAAGAAACTTATAGCTGTCTCTTATACACATCTAGATGCATAAGAGACAGGGAAGAAAAAAAGAAAAAGAAAAAAAGAAGATCTAGCTAAATGATTTGATAAGATTTGATTCCAAGATCTCAATAACGTACATACCATTCGGCCTTGAACTTTGGCTACTTTTCATTACTTTATATAATTTTAAGCATTGTTTGTATTTTGAAATATACCAAAAAAAAAAAAAGAAAAAGAAAAACTGAATGACCTAAATATTGAATCGATTGGATCGATGAAACTGCGAATCAAACTAATCACCGAGTCACTTCCCGTTGAATTTTAAAACATTGCCTATAGGAAAATATTTAGATAGACCTGATCTTTAGTTTTACCTGTAGATCTTGTGGTCGAATATTGCTTATATCAGATGATATCATAAATTTTCTAAAGTTTAATTCACAATACATAATTTACAAGTAAAATCAAAAATCGAATCTACTTAAGTATTTACCTCACCTATGTCCCCCCAATGATATGAAAATTAAAGATAAAAAAAATTGAAAAATCAAAATAAAAAGGGGATGGATAAAACTGACAAAAACAAAAAGCTTCAAAAGGCTACAAAACTCAACAAGCAGCCACAAACACCCCTCCACCCCACCCCAAATGGGACACAACAGTGAGACGTCGAGTACAGTACTCAAATCAAGGCTATCACAGTAAACTACCAACAAACCAACAACAACAAATCCCCTCAAATAGGCCTTAAGTCTGTCTCTTATCCACACACATGCTGAAAAAAACACAACATTTACCAAACACAGACAAGAAGGAAGTCCCAGTAATGGCAGCACAAGAACAAGAAAAAGACCACCACCAACAACAGGAGCAACAAGAAAGTTTTGAGAAGCTTTTAACCTCATACTTAGGTGTCAGCTTCACAACTTTTCTTGTATTTGTACCAAAGAATTTTTTCTCTTTACTCTCAAGTCTAAAATCCCAGAACAAAGATCTCAGCTTTAAGCTAATGAAAGCAGAGGAACAGCTAAAACAGCTTCATTCTAGAAGGAAAGAGGATTCTTCTGACAAAGCCAATGCTCGAGTTGTTGAGATCTTTGCAAGCCATAGACATGCTTGGCAGCAAGAAGAGAAGAGGCTTTTGCAGCAGATCGATGAGAGTGCTGAGACGATAGCCCATTTGAGAGGTAAAGTTGAAGACTTTGAGAAATTAGAGGCTGAGCTGAGGTCTAATATTGAAGAGCTGAAAAGGGATGTTAATGAAAGAGATGAAATGTTGAATTTTATGACTCATGACTAGTTATGGTGGTGGTGCGGCCTGTGATAGTGGTGGTGGGGAGTTTTATTCTGAGATGGGATTGAGATATGGTGAGAAATGTGGTGGGGTATCAGAAAGGGTGGAGGAGTGTTATTTGGGAAGTGGAGTTCATAATATGGAGGAAATGGAAAGTCTTTATGGGAAGAATAATGGGTTCAATACAGAGTTCTTGAGCTCTGCTTCAAAGTTCTGGGCTGAAAGAGGAAGGCTTTGGCAGCAGGTATGGTCATTAGTGGAAGTTTGCTTTCTTGCTTAGTATTTGATTTTTCTTTTTGAGTTGTGGTTATGACTTATTTGGTTATGTTCCTGGATTCTAGAGTCAGTTGCTATAGTTAGTTCTAAATGGTCAAACAAAAGTTTCGTGAATTTTGAAGTATATTCTTATGTTTGGTACAAAGGAGTAGAAAGAAACTTTTGAGAAACTTTTATGTTGCTTTTCAAGAATTATCTTTTCTTGTCAAATTAGGTTCTTGTATTGGTCAAACTGTTCTTCCTTTAAATTTATTTTTTGTTTCCATTAGAGCTTTCAATTCAAGAAAATAAACTGAAACCGAAATTAAACTGAAGAAAAGTTTACAGTACTATATACTATTTCTGTTTAAGCAAGTTTAAGCCTCAGGTTTAACATAAGATAGTTGCATCTAATTTTTAAAGAAAAATGAAGAAAATTATATCCGAGAAAATATATATACTCCATTTTAAGGGTGTGGAGAACAAGTTTAACATGGAGGAGCAATTCGTACCAGGAAATTCAAGAATTTGAATTTGTATATAGATTTATATTCTGAGTGCCATTAATCTGTCTCTAATACACATTAGAGTAACTAAAGACATGATCCAATCTTCAACTTTGTCTTGAATCTTTGGATCTTGTCTTTATTTACTCACTGTTGGTGAAAATTGCATGGTATTCTCAGTGGCTGCACAAGATAGGGTTCTGTCATCCTGGATAACTACTTCTTCAGTGCTTTTCGATGTTTTTCTGTTGGACCACTGAGTTCTGAAATTTATAAAATTTAGGCATTGTCCTTGTTGCTTGTCTTTCATCCAACTATAATTCTGTGCGGAGCAGCCTACAATATTACTGTGAAGTTTTTATTCTTTTTTTTTGGACAAAGAACTAAGAGTTATATTCTCGTGAAGGAAATTTAAATAGGAACTCTGGAACTTTGAAAGATTCTCAGCTTTCAACAGTTTGCTACTGAAAGCTGAGTTTCCTGCTATTAAGGGCATTCATCAATTGATGGATCTGTCTTGTATTATGTGTGATTCAAGTGATGTCAAGTTGCTTGATGATGGTTACTTGTATGCACAGGGGATCTGCAGTTGTTTGTCATCTAGCTGATTGGTGATGTCAATCAATATTATGGGTTTCCTCATTAGTAGATAAAGTATCTTTCCTTCTTTTTTCTGCTTGTCTTGTTTTTATCCAATATTTACAGTCTCTTGGTTCTCAAACATCTGATCATCTGGCTTCTGCTGGAAGCATGCCTATAATCACTACATGACAATGAACTCTATTGGTGGAACTTGGTCCTTTTTATTAAAAGATAACCAATAAGCCATGCTTAATTTGTCTTTCAGGAAGTTGTTATTTTATTAGATTTTAGAATTAAAAATGCCTGTACCATAGATTTCCTTCTACGTTCTAACAGAACTAAACATGATGTTTTAGAAAATGACATGAATGTATTTGCATGCATCTAATGTTCTTGTTGAGTAACATTCAGTTATTCACCATTCATTAGTTAAATTCTGTTCTTCGAACAGCTAAGACTCATGTTACTGCTGCTAGAAACCAGAATTTGCCTTCAGTACTCATAAAAGGATATGTGAACAGCCATTGTTCCATCTTTTCTATCATATGTTGTGGGCAGGGAGGTTTCTAAGTTCAAATTTCTCTTTGAGGATTGTTGTATTTTGAATTTTTACTAATTTAAGAGGCTCATACTGCAGGGTGTGCAATGTGAGTCGCTTGAACCACTATACAACTTGAAGCACTTTGTAGCTAGGTAAGATTTCACTATTTGGACAGAGATTGTTGATTAAAAGTACGCACACTGAGCATGGTGTATCCCACGCAAATGACAATAATTGTTTTCATTCAGAAGGGAGTCCCCTTGGAAAGTAGATGGTGAATCAACTGGAGTTTCCTCCAAATTAAAGTTACTTGAGCAAGAGCTACTTAATCTGGAAAAAATTGGCAAGACAGATCTATCAAAGATGCCATCACTACTGAGAAAGCAGGCAAAAAGATACCAAACCCTTTGCTGGGAAGATTGATGATCTGTGCAGACAGAATGGTGAGGCTATCTTATTGTTTCATTGAATATGCATTTGTTGGGTCATTAATGTAGAGATGTGATGAACCTACCTTACGCTTTCTGCAGCATTTCAAATTTTAAGCAGATCAATAAAATATTAAATGATAGACAAATATACAGGTTGATGTCAAAGCTGTCAAATTGTTAGTTCAATTAGCAATTTGTCCATCCATATGGACACAAAGATACAAATATAATTCCTTAACTCATCGACAAACTTCAAGAAAGCTTAACACTTGGTTTGTGCTGTTACGGAATTTGATCAATAATTTATTTTACCAAGCCATAGAAAATTTACAGCTGCTGAAACGGAGATGTCTAATTAGTAGTGTTTACCAAACTCTCTCTCTCAAATCTAGTAGTGTTGGATATAGAGTTATGACTCATCTGCTTTTTTTTTTGGTCTCCCATTCCTCATGTCCTTTCCTACTAAAGAAACTTACTATTACTGTTACAGCAAGCTAGTGATCCATGTGAACCCACCCTCAGTTCTGAGTTTCTGCTTGAAGCATTTCGACTCCAGCAGCGAGCATCTGAAACTTCTCAGAAGCTGATTGCATTGCAAACTTCCTGTCTCTTATACAGATCTAGATGTGTATGAGCTTGAAGGGCAGGCCATACTAGGAACGAAACGGTCAATGGACTCCATCAAAAACAACTTTAAAGAAATTCAGAGAAATTTAATTATATGGCTGGCCAGAATTATAAAATGATCTTGAAGGAATTCTGGCAAGAGATGGTGCAAATCATGTAAGGGAGTACTATATCTCTAGATACCCTTTTGCTCAATAGGATGATGACTTCTGCAAGTATATAGTTTCTCTTAGCAATTTCTGCTCCATTCTATTGAGGTGGCATATGTGATCTTTTATTTCTCTGCAAAGTTAACTGAAACTTTTAAAGTGTCAGTACAAGAAAGTAAGCAGGATTGCCGATTTGCCGTGCCCCCGCCCCCGTTATCCCTAACTGTAGGGGTGGGGGTGGAGAGGCCAAGGCAACTGATATTGACTACGGAACAATGCTATCTACTATCTCACTATGTACAGGAGGAATTAGGGATGTCTGTTAATATATACTCTAGATGTTTCATTTCCAATTATCACCACCAAGGTTTTTGGCCAGTCAATATTTGACTTTTCAGGGCTTCAAAGTTCAAAGCCATACCACCAAGTTTGGTGGTCCTTACTTTTCTTTTAACATGATATGAAAAGATGATGGTTCTGACTTCCACTGTGATAAATGTTTTGTGGTATCTTTCAATTTTATTAAATGTTCATGGACCAAAAAAACGGTAGTTCTCTTAATAGAAAGTTTGAGTTGCTTGTACTTGGCAGCTATCAATGTAATAATTTTCTAGATTGTCGTCTTCATTTCTGTAAAATGTTAATGGAGCTTGGTGAGTCTTAAATATCAGATGAAATGTTGACCTAACTGCCATTAGTTTTTGCACATGCATGTACTAAAGAATAGCATGTTTGCACATGCAGTTGTGTATCCCGAAAATAAATACATTGATTGACTTGAGCTTTTGTTTCTATCCCACTGAAAACCGAAGGATGAAGCAGTAAATGAACTGTAGGAGTAGGGCTCTCCTAACGTGAAAGTAGAAGAATTCTATGTGTTTTGCTTGGCAAAAAAAAAAAAGATGGAACTTCTGATCGTCTCCGACACCTAGAGATGGCAAAAGGTAATGAATCGAATATATTAGCATGAAATTGATGCGAAGCAGATTCTTCGTTCTAAAACGAGGAAACATTTATATTCCATTTTCTAAAAATTTGTAATATAAGATGGGAAAAATGCATTTTTGATCCCTCTTGTTCGGGTTATTTCATAAACTAGTCTCTAAAATTTTGGA
Organism: Cinchona pubescens; assembly: GCA_025175665.1. Taxonomy (NCBI): domain Eukaryota; kingdom Viridiplantae; phylum Streptophyta; class Magnoliopsida; order Gentianales; family Rubiaceae; genus Cinchona; species Cinchona pubescens. The sequence goes on from JANKKI010000133.1 coordinate 165,069, forward strand.
CAAAATAAATTTAATCCCTAATGTTCCAAAACTTGGACAAAGTCGGGGCAATTGACAGAAAATTAAAATTTTTAACGAAAAATAGCAACGTGCGTGTCATGTGGCCATTAAGTTAAAAAAAAACAATTCAAAAGAAAATTATAAATTGTAGAGTAAATTTCAAGGAACTCCTTGTGGTTTGGCTAAAATTCACATTCCATTATAATTTTTAAACACAATCTACCCCCTTGTAGTTTGGGTTAAATTAAAACTGTTAAATATTTTGTTAAGTGACTATTAGGAGGTTGAAAATTTTTTATTTAAAGGGTTATTTTAGTCGTTTAAACCTTCTAATCTATGGTAGTTATGTATTTTAATATAAAACACAACATATCCTTTCCGTGAGGAGCTTTTCAAGTGGTAGGGAGGTATTACAATTAGGAGTAATTGGGAAACTTTTTACATAAATTCATTAATTTTTAACTTTTCATCTATTTTACAAAAAAAAAAAAAAAAAAAAAAAAAAAAAAAAAACCCAAATCACAAGGGGGCAGATTGTAGGTTTGATAACTATAGATGGGTAACATGAATATTAACTAAACTACAAAGTGATTCATTGTAATTTACCCTAAATTCTAAGTGAATTATACAAAGTTATTCCCCAAAGTTTGTCATAATAAGCACAAAAAGGTCCCAAAAGGTTAAAAATAATAATAATAATTTTCTTTTAACGATAGAAGTCTTAAATTCAATATAAAATCAATTGGTGCCATCAGGAATTTGAGGACAGAGAAAATAATTTTAGAATGTCAAAAATCATTTTCAACCAATTAATGACCATATTCAATAATAGCTAATTATGTTAAATGATTAGACTTGAAATGAAATTTTACAAATAGATATCATTCGAATTTCTTAAATGATAAAATATGTAATGTATAGTGATGTTATAGTTATAGAAATATCGTAGTATTAAAATGTTGATAATAACTAAAGTTTGTTAGAGATTAGTTTTTACACAATGAACGAAGTTCAATTATCAAATTTGATCTACTAAATAAATATCAACACTAAGGATATTAAATTATTATTTGCTTGGGTTGAAATGATAGTATTAGATAGTGGACTATTTTCTTAGAAACAAAGTAATTTATAAGATGAAAGTAGTATCGGTCATCCCCATCATGAATATTATATAATAAACTTTATATAATGACATCTAATATTATCATTCTAACAAGTTCTCTCTTTTTCCTAATGTTTTATTAACAGTTTTATTAAATCTTTTAATTGGTTAATCAATATGATTATGAACACTTAGATAATTAGGACCTGCCAAACTTAATTAATGATTTATCCTAAAAACAAATCAAGTGTGTAAGGAAATTGCATTATCATTTTATATATTAATGTTTTTTTATCAGGTTACAAAAGAAATATTTTAAGGAATTATTGGAAAAAATTGGTGATGTGGCACTTAAGACAATAATTTCTTAGAATTTTTGTCACTAAATATGGCGATTAGCTCCAAGTATATATAACATTTAAAGTGGTATAATTTTTTAGACTTTAAGAAGAAGAAGAAGTATGGTGATTAGCTCCAAGTATATTTAATATTTAAAGTGTTATAATTCTTTTGACTTTAATAATAATAGATTTTAATATAGAAGAAGCTGTAATCATTAATTAGTTGAGATTATTTTTTGAATTCCAATACCATTTTCTCTCTCTTCAAATCCCTTGTGGCAGAGTTTGATTAAGATTCAAACTTTTGATCTTTTGTGTGCAAAGAATTTTTTATTACTTTTATCTTTGGGGACTTATTTTGTATATTTTGACAAACTTTGAAATTTTATTTTAAATTTTCTTTTAACTTAAGGGTCACATGACACACACTTGACCATTTTCTATTTAGGAATTTCAATTTTTCGTCAATTGTCATGAAAATATCCAAATTGTGGAACGTTGAAAAATAAATTTATTTTGTCCGGAATTTTGAAAACTAAATACCCCAAACAAGCCAACAATGCATTTTTCCCTACAAAATTGGACATTGAGTTGGACGTTTTGTAGGCCAATAGGGGGTTTAAGGTCCAAACCATGATTTGGTTGATGCTTATGGAATTGATCATTAAGCATGTATATTCCTCATTTAGCAAGAAATCGAGAACTTTGATTCTCATAACGTATATTTATATCTATATCTATAACTATAGTATTATAAAAATATGAGTGGTATTTTTCTCTTAAAGTGTTTCTTAATTATTCAAAATACATCCATTATTCACCTTTTATGTTGTCATCTTGGTAATGTCTAGTGTGTTGTGTCTTGTGATTTGTATTTTTGCTGTTCTTTTTCTTGTCTTTTATTTTACTCGGGACAAGCAAAATCTTAAGTTTAGGGTGTGATAACTCTAGAAAACTAGTGTTATATATACCCTAAACTTGATGGTTTTGCCACTAGTTTTGAACATTTTTTGTGTTTTTGAGTGTGTTTTTGTCTATTTTGCTTTTATGTGTTAGAATGTGTTTATGTATTGATTAAGTATAGACCTGGACTCACTTAGGTCTTAACTAGCATATTTTATTAGGTTCCTTTGTTTAGAGTTGTATCGTGTCTTTAACTCAACTTCATTGGGAGTCAGGTTTTCGTTTATCTTTGTTTGTTGAATTTCATTTTTTGACCTATTTTGTGAGAATTTTATTTATACATTTAGGAGTTATTTTTAGTGTTTATTATAGCTAATAATGTTCTCCTATGTGTTAGAGTCGCATGAAAGAAAATGGCGCATCAATCTGACGTCGGATGAAAATTTTCAAAGCAAAACTATGAAGTACTGCAAAAGTTGCAATTTGATGTCGTGACACCAAATTTGATATTGCAACATCGAGGTGGCTGGAGCAAAAATGACTTTGTTCGGGGCTGATTTTGCTACACAATTCTCCAACTACTCAAGAATTATTTGTACCCCTTTCAAACTTCATTTGAGGCATAACTTAGCTAGTAGGAGTAGGCTAGATTAGAGCATAATTTTCTTCCTTTTCCTTCTCATTTGGGGATGGTTTTCTTGGATTAGAGTAGATTAGGAATTCTCTTTCTTGTAATCTTAATTTCCTAACTAAAGATTGAAACTTTTTAGTGTTAAGTTCCTTGTTTCTATTAAACTCCTTTAGTTAATCTTTAATTTCATGTTTCCTTAATATAATTAGTCTAATTACTTTCATATAATTGCTCCCTTACATGATTTCTTAGTGTAGTTGATAGATTAGTTGGTGGATTTTCATTAATTATGCTTTTTAAGTGGTAATTGATAGTTTAGATTAGTTAATTAGGGTAGATTATTTTATGGGCTTTTCATTTAATTACTTTTTTTTTACTTACTTTCTTAGTTTAATTGGTAGATTAGTACATGGACTTCCTTTAATCATGTTTTTTTTAGTGCTAATTTGTAGTTTAGGTTAGTTAATTGCTTTTTAAAAATGCTTTCGTTTTACATACTTTCTTAGAATAGGTTATGGGATTTCTCTAATTGTGCTTGCTTAGGGATAATGAGTAGTTTAGATTAACTAATTACTTGCTTAATATGTTTTTCATTTTAGTTGTTCCCTTTAATTGCTTTCTAAAGATACTTCCTTTTTAATTGCTTTCTTACAAAATATTTTCTTTGTATTTAATCTTTACTTTAAGTTGCTTCCTTAGTCCCATTAGGTCTAGTTTTAGTTAAATCTCTTCTCTTAATTAATAGCTTCAACTTGTAATCTAACCAAATAATCAGTAATTATCGACCAATCCTTATGGGTACAATCCCTACTTCCTTTATTACGCAATGATAATGCAATTTGCTTGCGAAATGCTACCTAGTTAATAGTAGGATTTGGGTATTTTATAAAGTTATAACTAGGTGTGTAAGGCATCAAAGCCATATAGGATCCAATTGTTAAATCAATGGATTTAGGATTATTTTTATCATTGTCAAATATGAACAAAAGCTTATGCGTAGCTTCCACTAGAGGATCTGGTACAAAAAATTCTATGTACTAGAATTCATCCACCATATTACAAAGTTTGCACATGAGTCCTTGTTGCCCCCTTCAACTTGCCCCTATTAGTGACACCTTTCCAAATGATTTTGCTGATTGCCCTCTTTATGCGGCTCTTTGGAGTCTCAAAGTGGTGACATAGCAACAAAGAAGCATCATTAGCAATCAAACATACAAAAATGTTACAATTGTGGGAAATACATCCTCCAGTAGTGGCACACTAGCAACCGTCATGTGATTCATATTCTTTCCTTCGAAGGACTGAGGTAATTGGGGAAGAAAATTTTTAAGTCTTCCAAAAAAACCCTTCACAATTGACATGGTAAATCATTTTTCAAGACTCCTACAAGTTAAGCACCTTGCTCACACAAAGCAAATCATGTAGCAAGACAATCATCCTTCGTCTCAAACGTATTGAATAAAATGTAAGTCAACAACATCAGATCATCACTACATGGTGTTAAAAAATCAAATGACCCCAAAAGTCCTTCAACACTTTAGTAGAACAGGGCAACATTTGCCTTGGGTAGAGTGCAAACCAAACCGAGTAATAAAAGAACCTCACTAAACCTCTTTACTCTACCCTCACTCTTGCAAGTTTATGGGGTAGGTAGCAGTATATGGCAAGTGGATATCATCCCACAAGGAGTAAACTTGTTGGGTTAGCAATTACCAAGATTTGAGTGTCTTTGTATAGTTAGGCCAAGCAATAATAGGAGGAAAACTAACACTAAACATAGTCAAATAGGCAAGTAATTAGCAAATAATAGACTATCTAAACTAATCTAAGGAAAGCAAGTAAAAGTTACTTCTAAATCCACTAATTTAACTAAAACAAAATGAGAATTAGAAAGCAAGTAATCCTAAATTGATTAAGGACAGCATAAAGAGAACATGAAAGAAAAGAGATTTCCATTTTCTACTAAATATAGCTATATAAATTTGTAAAGAAAATTATATTACAACAAAATATTTTTGGATTTTGATTAAGCAAAAGAAAGCCCAGTAACTATTACTAGACATTAAAAAAAATGAAAATTTTTTACAAAAATATACTAAATTAGCAAGAACCCTAGAAACTTCAAAGAAAACTTGAAATTGAAGCAACTTGATTTGGAAGAAATTCAAAGAGAAAGCATATAAAAATTATATCTACTTTTTCTTTAAAACTAATGAAAAACCTTGTAATATCAACTGATCAAAATTTAAACTTGCTAAGAATTGAAGACAAGATCTAAAGAAAATTAAAACAGAACTTCTATATTAAAAGGAAACTTGAGTCTTAAGCTAAAGTTAAACTACTCTAATCTATCACTTACCAACTACACCACTACTATGTTTTTCCTACACTAATTCCTACATACTACTTACTTAGTACAAGTCTAGTACATAAGGATTAATAGAGCTTAGAATTATAAAAATTGGCAAAATACAATACTGAAATTCATGTCCACATTACGATATGGGATCAATATAGTGATATGGCACCAAAATTAAAATTCCAATTTCCGTGTCCATATCGCGATATCGAATTGATATTGCGATATAGAATGCAATTTTAGCATCCTAGATTTTCCTCTTTTGCCCTCTCCTCTCACGGCCACGCTAATCCTTTATGCTCCATATTCTTTGTTCTAGACACAGTCGTAAAACATTCAAAGACTTATCATTTAGTGACAAATTAAGCTATAATTACTACTAAAATGATGATATTTACACAAATGCAAATAAAAAATCTAAATGCAATAGAACTAAATAAAAACACATAATCTATCCTTAAATTCAGAAAATACTAACAATAGGCTAGGTTAAATAAGGAAAATAACTCTGGTTTACTAGAGTTATAACATCCAACGTTTTGCTAGTCCTAAGCAAAACAAGAAAGAAAAAAACCTTAATAATCAAGCACACAATAACACATCACCAAAAATGACATCATAGAAGATGAACAATGGATGCACTTATGAACAATAAGGAAATATCTCAAGGGACCTCAAATACCATATGACAATTGAACCATTCTAAATAGTCACTCCAAGTTTTCAAATTTCCTAAAAATCAAAAGTTCAAATGCTACACAAGATTTGAAAAAAATCAAGCATTAACTATTCCCAAAAAGGTTTTCGAAAAGAAACCTCCATCCATTCAAAACATAGTTTTTACTTAAATCAGAAAAAGATTACGAAGTTGTTCAACCATCTCGACAAGGTCACATGGAAATAGAAGTTTATTAGAAGTCTACCTACATGCACATGTCATACAAAGTTGGGAATATTAAACTATCAAGAAATGAGTAGCATGATATCAATAATAGATATTATAGACATTGCCTCCTCGACTTGTTGATATTCTAAAATGTAAATTCCTAATGGCTACAATTTAGAGAAATAACATGGGTACTTACCGGAATCTCGTGCTCGCCTTATTACTACTCTGATAGCTTATTTCGGAAAAACATCATGAGTACATGCTGGAATCTTGTACTCGCCTTATTGCTAAATGTCAAATATTTTTTGCATGGTTATGAACCAAGGAAGAGGAGTAAAACGTATCTAAGATTAATAGTCAACACTAATCATTCACAAGTAAGAAAAACATTCCCTATGCAACCACACAAAATGTCCTAAATCCTTTCTATTCCATTTAAACCAATTTTTCCAAAAGTCAAATTTACTTATATGTAACAAAATAATACTCATGATTTGATCAAAAAACAATGTTGCAAATGAATTTAACCAAAAGTGTGAGTCCCTCTTTTTGAAAATACCAATACAAAGTATTTGAAATTATTGAGTAGCAAATGGACTACTTAACACATACTTAAATTCATTAAAATAGTTCAATCATATGATATTATAAGTCAAGTGTCACCATCGAGTACCAAATTGACCAATTTTCCATCCAAATGTCATCAAACTCATATATACAAGCATAAAAAGGACAATTCCTAACACAAGAAAAGAACACCCCCAAACTTGATACTTTTATTCTATTCACGAGGAAAAACCCATCCAGCCACTCACCCAAAAATTCACAAACAAAAATCAACATATGAATAAACTTGAACCATATTTTAATCATGAAAACTAACTCTAATCAAACCAATCCTAATAAAATAATTACCATGAGCACATTAAGCTAAAATCAAATATCATCCATATGAATTCACAAAAAGTCAATCCAATCCAATCAAATATCAACAAATAGTTTACTTGGCATTAGCATAAGGACCTTAGCCAACTACTAAAAACTCAATCAAATAAAGCACTAAGCGTATCAATAAGCTAATCCCCAAGCATTTATCAATCAAAGCTCAACGTGATCAATCCACGTACCAATTCATATAAGTAATCTACTTGGTATCTGCTCAAGGTCCTTAACTAACTAACATTCAAAATATTCAAAATACGAAAATATCCAAAAGTAGAAAAGATAATTGCTTTTAATCCTCATTACTAATACTAAAAGTAATAAGAAAATGTAATAAGGAAATATGTCTCTCAAAGTTAAATTTAAGATAAAGAAGATAAGGGGTGATATTTCAATGTCTGGCTGCCCTCAAAGTTCCGCATTAATCTCAGGTTAAGTCTTCAACACCCAATGAAATCTGTTGCATAGGATTTGGTTCTATGATCCTCCTCCGGAACTCCACTGGCATCCTCTATATGGACTGCTCCACTTGCTTGTCATTACATATGCTTGAGTAGTCCCCATTGGTCGTGTGTAAAAATATTCTCCGCAAGGCACTCCATAATGCCAAGTAGCTAGTGGTGATGGATAGATCAATGAGCACATAAGAGAGGTTATATCGTACAAGATTGAAATTGGTTGCATTACCATTTCTACTTGGATTATGTTGAAATTGCGGAGAATATCTTCAAAAACATATCTCATGTTGATTTTGTCTCCCATGCATTTGGGACTCACCTGGGATAATTTGGCAACTCGATTCAACGCACAAGTGAAAAATTAATTCGGGCAAAGAAAATCTAGGATTGGTAAGACATCTTATTCCCAATAAGACCCTGTCGAATCAATCTCCAAGGTTTAACAACTTGCCCTGCATAATAGTATAAACAAGATAAGTTGTCCTTTGGAACCACATTAAGTGCAGTAGAGGCCCAAATCTTGCAGCACACAAAATAGAACCAAATCCTATGCAACAATTTCAATCTTGTACGATATAACCTCAAATAATTAGTATATGACAAAGGCATTCATTATCCAATTCACAATTAGTTCACTCAACACATTCTTGATTGCCTCTATGTCTTTCCTCTCCCTTATAAAATTTAGATATTGATCATGAGAGACCTCGATATATTATAAAAAGCATTAATCCTTTCGGGGGAAAAATCAACCAAAACACCACGTACACGACATTTGTTATCAACCAAATCAAACAAATATTAGTGTAACCCGGTTTATCCCCCCTCCTTGAAGCAACCCCAATTTTTTGAATCTAATTATGCATCCAACACTTGTCTAACATTTTCTAAATTACCCGAATCCCCAATAAGTCAAATGTTCGCTCCCTTATAACATCATGTTTTTAATAATCCTCAAAAATTGTCTTAGCTTTATCATTCTTCGGCAACTAACATTCAAAATATTCAAAATTCCAAACTATCCTAAAGAAATAAAGACAATGTAAACTAATACTAAAAGTACTAAGAAAATGTAATAAGGAAATATGTCTCTCAAAGTTAAATTCTATAAGATAAAGAAGATAAGTGGTAATGTTTCAATGTCTAAGTGTCCTTAAAGTTTTGCATTAATCTCATTAAGGTCTTCAACACCCAATGATTCTTCTACTCCTCCATGTTGGTCCTTCTCAGATCCTCTTCCTAACTTCACCGGCTTTTTCTATATAGCCTGCTCCACTTGGTTGTCCTAGCTTTGCTTGAGTAGTCCCTATTAGTGGTGCGTAAAAATGTTGTCCGTGAGGCATCCATAATGCCAAGTAGGTAGTAGCGATGGATGGATCCAAGAGCCCATAATAACTGATTGTGAAATCTTTGCCATGAGTGCCATGTTATGATGAAGAAGCATCTAGCTGTAGGTCCAATATCCGTATAACTCATTTTTCTCCTCTTCATTTTGGGGTACATTGATGACATTCCCAGGTCATAAGAACATAGGCTAGTTGGTTGTCATTGGGGTTCTTCTTGATACTTAAAGCCACCCTGAACATCTTTAGAATATATCTCATGTTGATTTGTGCCTCTTTCACACGTTTGGGGCTTACCTCGAATAATTTGGCAACCTGATTCAACACACAAGTGAGAAATTAATTCAGGCATATAAAATCAACGACGGTTAGACATCCCATGCCCAATAAGACCCTACTGAATCAATCTCTCAAGTAGGACTGTCAATGGGCTCGGCGAGCCACACATTAAAGTGAATCGAGCTAAGTTTGGGCCTAAATATTAGGCCAATTTAAGTGTGAGCCAAGCTTGGGCTTTACAAGACTCAACCCGAATAAAACTTGACCATAATAAGTAAATTAACACACACACACACAGATATATATATATATAAACCCACTATATACTAATTAATCTATTAATTAAGCCAACTCTCACCCTGATAGTCATAATAATTTATTTGAAATATTTTTTTTCAAATTTTGTACGTGAAAATATTACTAATTCTTGAGAAAGTATTATTTTTCATGCTTTAGCTGTTAGTGTTGAGACTTGAGATACTCTTTTTATATTTTTGATCTCTTAATTTCTTAACTTTTAGTAATGTATGTACTGTGAGTTTGGCCAACCCGATTAAGGCTCAAAACACGAATACTATGAGCCAAGTATGAGCTGCATATTTGTGAGTTTAGCTCAGCCTGATTAAGGCTCACAGCCTGAATAATTTTGTGAGCCGAGTTTGGGCTTTGCAAATGCTATGGTATAATTTGCTCAATTTAAGAGACTTCAATATTAATGGCATGCCCTGGTAATAGCATAACCAAGATAAGCCTTGTCCTTTGGAACCACATTAAATGTAGTTGAGCCTAAATCTTGCAGCACACAAAATAGAACCAAATCCTTGGCAACAATTTCAATCCTTTATAAGGCAACCCCAACTTCTTGAAGTTAATTGTGCATCCATCGCTTGTCTAACATTTTCTTAATCACCCTAATGCCTTGACAAGTCAAAAGTTCGCTCCCTTATAACATCATGCTTTTGATATTCCTCAAATATTGCCTTAGCTTTATCACTATTATGTGAAAATCAAATCCTCGCTTAGTTCTAGAATTTTCGCACTCAGCCTCTCATCGGCTTTTGTTTTCTTGGATATTTTACGTCTTCCCCACTTCTACATCTAATACAACTACCATAAACACCCCTTGTCATTCTTTAGCAAGTTAACTCAACAATCACACAAATTTCATAATAGAAGTAATTCAAACAAGCCACTACCAAAAATTTCAAGTCAATATAGGAAACCCACATAAAAATCAATCAATATGTGCTCGGGTAAATATTGATTCGGTATTCCAATTCATAAACAAGTAATAAATGCTCGTAAGGATACGGGACATGTTTGCAGATGAGTAAGTAAGGATCGTTCTCTCAAGTACTATTGGGCAAGTACTAAGAGTTCACAAACCGATGAACTAGTTAGACATAACTGCAAGATTTTATTCTATCTAACAAAATTTATTTTAACAACTAAGAAATTAAGAGCAATTATCAAAACTAATTAAAACTAGAGAAACCAACAAAGTTAAAATTAGTGAAAGCAATAAAATTTACCAAAAGCAAATTTAATTTAATGAACTAGAAAGGTAAACGCAGGAAAATTAATTAAAACTATGGAATTGAAATAAGAACTGAGATTGAATTGAATTTAAATAAAGAAATCATACTCAATAGCGTAGCCGGAATAAGAGTTGTTGAAGCTTGAAGTCTTGAACAAGAAGAATAAAACCTTAGTCTATGATTTTCCTAATTTAATGTATAATCTAACTAATAGCTGCTACGTATGTTCAACTCCCCTCATAATGGGGTATTTATATGGGATATATCAGGGTTTATACCCCTAAGATGATAAAATTACACCAAGACACGTAAAGGAGTCCAATCGGATGGAGAAAACTTTCAAAACAAGTAATGTACGTTACCAACTGTTCATTGTGCACACATGAGCAGAAATTTCTTGTGCATGTGCGCAATTTCCAATAGCTAAAGTTCCTTTTCTCGGCTTGCGCACATGCGCACACTTCTACATATCTTGTATGTGCGCAAGTCACAATGCACCAGTTTCAAATTCCACCTCAATTTTGACCTTGGTGATGATAGAATTTGGAAAAACTCAAAACGTGAAAGTTGTAGCTCTTTCTTTAGCTTTCCAAAAAACCTTGAATCAGCAAAATTAGAGCTTGGACAAGAAAGTTATTATTAAAGTGCCGAATAATGTCAAAATTCAAATCCTCGCTGGTGTATGTTTTCCATCCTTTCAATTTTTCTCCAATTTTTTGATCTTTCTGACTCCTTTTTCATTCAAGACCTAACAAACTAAAAATAAATGAATTAGGCTTATAATTTACTCAATTAGTGCTCAAATTACATAAAAACGGAGTTAAACGACACATAAAATACACGGCATTTATGAGCTTATCAAATACCCCACACTTAGCATTTGATCATCGTCGAGCAAAATAAAATGAAAACAGATAAGCTCATTGCAAATACACCCAACACATCTCAATTATTGTCCACATGATTAATAAAAAACACATGCCATCATAAGAAATAATCTAAAAGCACAAAAGGTCAAATGCTAATAAAACCCTAGACATGAAATCTGGTGTGTGAGTGAATATAGCCATTTAATAGAAACTCAGTAGGGACACTCAGATTAAATATATGAAAACTGTTAAAATTTTTCTGAACACCCACTCTTCTCACACATCTCCACTAATATAGACAACTAACTCAATTTAAATTAGATAGGACTTTTTAACTTGTAACGAAGGCTAAGGTATTGGCTAATCAAGGAAGGGGAAAGAATATCTCAAGACAAAGAAAGACTTTAAAATAAATGTTGGCCACACATCAAAAGAAAACTTTTTCCAACAAATTAAATACCAATCCTTCACAGAAATAACCCCACACTAAATCAACAAACCCTATGAAAAATTTCATACAATAAACAAAAAGTTATCCTTGTTCAATTTTTACCCAACATACCAGCCTGTTAATTAATTTTTTTTTTATGTCCGCTCCCAATACGGGTACCAGTGATACTCAAAGGCACTACCTACAAACACACCAACGCAGGTACCTGTGACGGGCACTACCTGCAAATACAGGTACCAGTGATAGGTACTACCTATATCACAATAGGCACTACCTGCATTTGTTGAAATTTTCTTCAAATTTAGTTTCTAGTACACCCTCCTTGCCCCATAAATGAACACTACTCATTCCTATAAATTTGTCCCTCATTTAACTACCTTTCACCCTTATATCCCCAAATAAATGTGTGCAATAAAGCTCTTGAGGGATATTTAGGTTAGAAAAATAAGAGAATTCATTTGGCTTATAAAGATAGGTAAAATGAGTTTTTATGAAAGAACACGAATGGTGTTTCTCTCTATTCATTACAAATTAAGGCTCAAATAGGATACTAGGGATAAAATTCAATAAGGGTTGGCTTGAAAGGTTAAAACGTCCAAAGAAATGCTCTACCTCATTGGCTTAATCAAATTGAGCTGTCTATAATTTTGCTTTGAAAATGTAAGAAAAAAAAGGTATTTGGGATGCAATATAAATGAGTCTACATAATTATCTCTGAGTGTCAAAACATCTAGATGTGTATAAGAGTGTGCTCAAGAATTAGTAGGTAGTCACATATTAATGTTTTCCAAAGAGACAGCATTTAGGTGTCAATATTAATATTATCACTAAAGACATGACAAGGGGTGTTTATGGTTCAGCTCAAAACTATCATGCAGACAACCAAAGAGAGATGCTAAATGATTGCAAAATTTTCAAAAATTTCCCCTAATTAGCACAAAAAATTTCAAAAATTTTGGAAAACTCTCAGATCAAAATTTTAAAAAATTTTGAAAAAATCTCAAATCAAAGAAAAGCTAAAATATTGAAGCAAAAATTGAGCAAATTATACCATGCAAATACAAATCTAGATAACTCCCTACCCAATACTTAGAAATAAACATTGTCCCTAATGTTAAAGAAAATAAAAAACATTAGGGACTTACTCCTGTCTCTTTACACATCTAGATGTGGCTGGTGTAGTGTATCCTGACACAAGTAGCCATGAAGCGAGTTGAAATACGTCATTAACACTAAAACAAAAACAGCACGATATACCCTTTAAGACATTAAGAAAACAAGAAAATCGAGGAGTAAAACTCCTCAACAGCTAGGAAAACTTAATCCTTATGGGCATACACAACGAATCAACACAAATAAACTGAGCTGAAAATTATACACTTTCTAGATGTGTATAAGATAAACCAAAAGGCAAGATAAACGAAAAGCAAGATTTCCATCTTCAATAGTTTAACAAATAGTCAAAATGCATCGACATGATTTGAGGAACTCTTAAAACTGTCTCTTCAGACACAACTGAGTCTTGTGTAATTAGAGGATACAGCGTCCAGGTAGAGGAATCCTCCTTAAACTCCAGGGCTAATTGTCTACTTCCATTGTCTGCTGCCACAGATGTTGATAATGAACAAACAAAGAAAAGTGGCATCATATGCACTGTTGCTCCTCCAAAATCTTCCCAAGCATCTCTTCTATTGACTAAGTCTCGGAACTAGCTCACTAGTCGATGCCGAAACTTGAGAACGGGTACTTCTACCTAGAGTCCTTGCACTACCATCTAATGCGATAAGCTTATTGGGTTTCAACTTCTCTTCGGCTGGGTCCATCACAACACCATCATCAAGACATAACCTAGTGATGATATGTGGAAACCATACTGTCTCTTATACACATCTAGATGTGTAACGGATTTAATGGCTCCCTCAAGCAGCCCACATCCATTGGCCAACCGGAAGCAATAGCATATAACAATTTGGCTTGCTCCAAAGTTACATGAGTTAGAGCCGAAGAGAAGGAGACGAGCACATAAGCTTTTAAACCAAACAAAACAGACCGGTTGAAGCTTGTTGGCACCGAAATGACGAGCAACTTTCCCAGCATCCCGCGTCCATTCCACTTCCCCTGTACATATAAGACTTCTGATGTTATTGAGCTCCATATTATGTCATGAATAGTCGACCTTTCATCATTGCATACTCGGTGAGTCACTTTCAACAGCCAATTAATCACGTTTCCAGAAATATCCACCAACTTTCCCCTAACAAATACCTTAGTTTTCGTATAGTTAGTTAAATTGGCATAGAACTCACGTACTACTTTAACACAGCTTCCTTGGGGGTAGAGATGAAGAAATTCCAGCCACAAGTCTTGATGATATCACGAATTTTAGGGGCTCCAGTGGCAGGAATTTGTATGCCCCTCTCTTTAATCTCTGTGCTCCCTAGAATATCGGACTCGTATCATTTTAGGCAGTGGTATTTAGAAACTATTTTGGAACATTTTTCTTCTCATGTTGCCCAGTCTGTTCCTGATGAGGTGTTGTAGAAGAAGATGCCCCAACTGTTCCTCGACCTACTGGTTGCTAGCCTTTATGTGTCATACCTAGAAATGCTCTTATGAGATATAAGACACATAATTGAAAACACCACCACCCCACATTTATTCAATTATATACTCAAACTAAGAATCAAACTTAGTATTCACAAGAGAAAATCAAACATGGTAATTCCAACACTAAGTTATGCATGTATACCCAAAACACTCCTAGATCCTATTTAATCATAAAAATTGAATAGGGAATGTGGCAAAAGAATGTGATCAAGAATTGGGGAAAGGGACAGGAATTGATGAGCTACAATATAGGGCTTGACTGTGATGCAATATTGGACGATATTCTCCAAACAGGGAAGACAAAAATAGTGGAGAAATGGCAACAACCACCCCCAAGAGTAAAAGAAGCCCAAAAAATTGGCCAAAAGAAAGGAGTGCAAAAAAAAAAAGAAACAAGATACTAGGATAAGGACATTAGAAAGCTAAGGAGTGTAACCAGAACTACAATCTTAGGAAATTGCAAAGAACACTAATAAGAGTGTTTAGGAAAAAAAAAGAAGTAGCTATTACATACAGAGAATGAATATGGAGAAGGAGGAAAAGGGCAAGAAGAGAAGGATCTTACACAAGCATTGTTGGGATAGACAAGCAAAGGGTTTTTTCTAGCATAGACTCATTGAGAAGGTGGTTAGAATGGAGGAACAGGAAACAAAGGTAACTAAAGGCAAATAGGGATTTAAAGAAGAACATAGACATGTGATGGAGCTATGCAGAATAGAGGAGGACCATCCAGGGACGACGAATGGAATCCAGCAGCAGGTTTCTTTATTAAGGGGGAGAGTATGGACAGGAAGGCAAGCAAAGACAACAAAAAAATGGGACTCTATAGAAACATAATATAGAGGTTCTAGAAAATAGAAAATGCTTTCAAAGGAAGAAGCGATCACCTATGAAGGATATCAACAACAACAAAATAGAGGATCTAGAATTGGAAAAGAGAAAGTTCCAGCTTATATCTGAGAAGGAAGGAGAGAAGGAGTTTAGCATGACTAATGGATGCAAGAAAAGCATGGTTTTGGATAGGGAGGAGGGTCAGCAAAAGGTGGAGAGGACCAACCTTGATAGGTTCTCCATGATTGAATGAATGCTCTCGTATAAAACTGCAAAAGGGCAGGGAGCTTAAAATTTGACAGTCCAGTTAAAGGAGTTCATTAAACTCCACTCCCTATCTTTTGTGTTGATATGTGAAACAAAAAATAAGAAAAATTACATAGAAAAAAAAATATAAATGATTGGGTTTGATCATAGTATAACTGTGGAAGTAGTTAACAAAGTTGGGGGTTTGGCTGTTTTGTGGACAAATCAGGAAAAGGTCTTTGAAGTTCTGACCACTGCTTTTACTATAGAAGTTCAAATAAAGGACTTGGTATGTCAAAAAAAATTGTAGTTTGTTGTAATTTGTGCAAGATGTGTGATAGATCAGGAAGGGGGAATGAAAAGTGACTGAGAGAAGAAACAGGATGGCTGGGGATTTCGATGATATTTTGTCAAATGAGGAAAAGTAGGGAGGAAACAAGAGATTTGCAAAAAGTTTTGAGAACTTTAGGAATTTTATCAATACAAATCAGTTAATACACTTAGAAATTGGAAGGAAACCATGGACTAGGTGAACAATTGGGAAAATAAGGGAGAAATGTTAAGCAAAGACTGGATAGGATTCTCTGTAATATAGGCTAATCTGAATTGTTTAATAAGGCAACGTGCACTGTTCTGGAAACTGTAGCCTCTAATTACTGTGTACTTTTGAGTCAAATTGAAAAGAAAATGAGCAGAAATAAAAAAGATTCCTTTTTGACAAAAGATGGATAAGTAAAGAAGGGATAGAACAGGTTATCAAGAAGGTTTAGAGCAAAGAAGTAGTTAGGTTGAGAATGTCCAGAATAACTAAGAAGGTTAGAGAGTGTAGAATAGCTTTGCTAAAGTGGAGCAGGCAAGCTCAGGAAAACTCAGGAAAAGTAATCAAGGATCTATAAGTGAAGTTGGCCACCATTAGAAAGAGAAACTGTCAAGGAAAACAAGCTAAAACAGCTGAGCTTAAACTAAAACTGAACAAGGCATATCATAAAGAAGAATTGGACAAGGCTTAAAAAGCTAGAGTCAATTGGCTTAGACACAAAGAGAGAGAGAGACACATAAAAACTCAACTTTTTTCCATGCAACAGTGTTAGGGAGAAGTGTGAGGAACAAGATGAACAAGCTCTAAAAAAACATAACACACGATGTGCTAATGAACAGGAAATGGGAGAAAAAGTGGCTGATTATTGCAGAGAGTTGTTCACCTCTTCAAATCAGGAAATTTTTGAATAGTGACTTAAAGTAATCTCTTAGATTATTAACAGGTAGATAAATGAAGATCTCATCAGACCAGTTACAGAAAATGAAATAAAAAATGCCCTTTTTTCATAAATCCTAACAAAAAACCAGAATAAAAGGTATGACTCATTTTCTTTTTCAAAAATATTGGTCTATTATTAAGGATGAGGTCAATGCTCTACTGTCTAACAACATTCTAGAATAAAAGAAAGTCATTAACCTGTCTATTATGTCATCTAATCCCCAAGGTTGATGTGCCCATCAATTTAACATAATATAGACCTTATCAGTTTATGCAATGTTCTATACAAAGTCATTTCTAAAACACTAGTTAACTAGGCTTAAACTTATCTTGATAGGTATATTACTAGGAATCAATCTGCTTTCATCCTTGGTAGACAAATACTTAATAATGTTCTGATTCTCCATGAATACATTCATTTTTTGAAAAACAAAAGGCTAGGAAAAAAGGGTATATAACCTTGAAATTAGACATGTCTAAAGCCTATGATAGGGTTACGTGATCTTTTTTGAGAGCTATTATGGATAAGATGGGTTTTTGTGAGAAATGGATTCATTTGTTTATATTTTATGTTAATTCTGTCTCCTATTCCTTTAATATCAATGGAAACAAAAGATAATATGTCATACCTGATAGAGGAATTAGGCAGAGGCATCCTCTGTCCCCTACCTATTTTTGTTCTGCTTCGAAGGACTTTCTAACCTTCTGAAACATGCTGAGAGAGAGAAGAATTGGAGGGGTTAAAATCAGTAAACAAGGCCCTAGTCTAACTCATTTGTTTTACGCAGATGATTCTATCATATTTTGTAGAGCTAATGGTAATGAAGTAGATGAAGTGAAGAGAATATAGAAGCGTTATGAACAAGCTTCTGGGCAGGTCATCAATCTGGAGAAGTCTTCATAATTCATCTAGAAGAATACAAGCAATAATATAAGATCGATAAACAAATCTTGAGTGATGTCAAAAGTGTTTATCCTGGAAAATACTTGGGGTTACTAATGGTAATTAACAGGTCAAAGGAGGATGTTTTCAATTTTGTTAGGGAAAAAGTCCAAATAAATGATAGAGGGTTGGAAAGACAATCTATTAAGCCTTGCTCATTCTTTTCCTTTTGATAAGGTTGTGATGATGGCTCTTCCTACTTATGTGATGTCATGTTTCAAGTAGTCCAATAGAATTTGTAAGGACATCAATAGAATGATGGCAAGATTCTGGTAAGGATGTAACCAACAGGGGAACAAAATGCAGATAATCAGTTGGAAGAAATTAACAAAAGACATAGACCAAGGTGGGATGGATTTCAAATATATACATTAATACAATTGAGCCTAATGCTTGCTAAACAACTCGAAGAATCCTTACTAATCCAAACTTATTAGTGAGTAAAGTTTTAAAGGCCAAGTACCTGCATAATCAATCTTTTCTCAGTGCTGAAGTCCTAAAATATGCATCTTGGATTTGGAAAAGTTTGATGTCTACTAGAGAACTAATTAATAGGGGATTGAGGAGAAGGTTTGGGAATGTAAAGAGCACATACATGTGGACAGATCAAATATACTCCACTTTAGCAAAGCTATTCTACACTTTGTAGGGTTCTTAGCCAAGTGGACAGGACCTGTCTCTTAAGCTCCCTGCCATTTTGTCCATTAAAGAGACATTCAGGACTACTTACTGTCTCTTATACACAGGGATGACTAGCCATCTGTCTCTTATACACATCTAAGTTTTGGAAGCAAAGGAAAGAGTGGAAGGGAAAGAACATATTGCATTGACTATTAGCATACTATGGCAACTCTGGAAGAGTAGAAACAATTTTCAGTTATAGAATGAAGAAAACCATCGTATGCAAGTCATTGATGATTCATGGAAAGACTGGTATGAATTTAGTAGTCTAAGAAAGAGTAGCATGCAAAGGAACAAGTTTCAAACCATTTCTGTAGGGTCCTCAAGACAGGAAGGACCAACTGATAGACTAAGACATCAGTGTGGATACCGCTGCAAAGGTGCAAGAGAGTCCAAGAAGAGCAAAATATGGAATTATTGCTAGGGACAACAACAATGAAATCAAGCAAGTTTGGGCAATAGTGGAAAAAGAGCAAGACATAGAGAGGTGGAAGAAGTTGAGGCAATCAGATGCGCAATGATTAAATTCAAAGAATTTGAGCACAAAAAGTCCGAGTATCTTCTTCAAGAAATTAATCAACAAACTGATCAACAAGGATAAAAATGTGTATGAGACATCTGTCATTCTAGACGATATGGAAGGTAATGTAAAAGTGATATGACAATTGTTCTTTTGCTTTGGTAGGACCAGAAGAAATAAACATATGTAATAGAATTGCCTCATTGGATTTGAGCTCTACTCAAGATTTAGTATGGAAGGAATCCTCCCTACTGCTTCAAATTGATGTACAATGGAGTCTTTTCTCCACATAGGTGTGATAGGGATGTACAGAATGATAATTTTGGAATGAAATTTTTATTTGACCTAAATCTATTTTAAAACCAAAAAAAAAAATTGTATAAATCGGTTTCAACTTGTTTGTCACTTGTTAAACTTTTGGCCAATGACTAGTAAGTGGGTGATATATGCTTTCATAAGTGGAGGAATTAGCACTTTCATGTTGATCTTGGTTGATTATCAAAGTTATTCTGACATGCATGTTTGGTTCATTTCTTTGATTGATTATTTTTTCTTTACATGACCTTGATATATTGAATGTAGTTAGTATGTTATATTTTGTTTTGTTTGTTTTGTTCAAGACTAGCAAAATGCTAAGTTAGGTAGAGTTGATAACTCTATTTTTATAGAATTATTTGTTATCCTCTTTGGTCTAGTTTGTGTTCTTTAGTCCTGATTTCTAGTGTTTAGTTGTTATTAGTTAGTTGTATGTGTAGGAAAGTGTTTTAGTAGTCATTATTAATTTTACAATGTTAAGTGTAGTTATTTAGTGTTTGATGTATATTTGTATGTCAAGAAGTGAAAAATGGTAAATTGATGTAGCGAAGTCGAGCATAGTGCTGCGGCATTACATTCAAGGCTAATCCAAGACATTGCAGCGTTATAGGCAGATCGGGCCAAATTTGTTTAGTTACAGGTTTAACCTAAATTTCAGTCTAGAATCTAATATAAAAAGCGAGAACTTTACAGAGCACAATAGAGGAAGTGACAAGGAAAGTCAAGACTTAGGATTTCTTTTTGTAGGCTACTAAAAATTCTCTCTAAATTTTAGACGCTACGTTACTAGCAAGAATCAATGTTAGTTTGCTTAGATTCTTTGGTTAATCGCTTGAATCTCTCTTAATTAAGGATATTATTTCTCATTTGTAAAGTCACTAGTTTCATTTAGGTTTCCTGCAATTTTCATCAATTCTCTTTAGGTTAGTTAGATGAATTCATCACATTACTTCACTCAATTCTGCTCGTAGCAATTTATATTTACACTTTTTACAGATTCTAGAAGTAGGATAGTTAATCATTTAGTTTACATGTTTTATTTCAGTATGGCATTTTTGTAGTTTAATTATTTTACAATATCTCTCTAGTTAGTTTTTTATTAGTTAAAATTAAGTGCTTTCACTTAATCTAGTGAAAACCAAAAGCATATTATTGCGATTATCTAGATAGTAATTAATACTTAATATTCGGTATTTGTTTATGCACTTCTTATGAGAACAATCCTTATTTTTATATATTATTACATAACTCATGCACTTCCAGAATGTGTGAGAGTAATTATTTAATAGAGGTAAATAAATTTGATACACATCCTCTGAGGTGGCCTGGTTGGACGCCCCTTATCACAGGCTAGCTGGACCCTTTCTCTTTTTGAACTATTCTTGGCTCCTCAGATCCCCTCAAAAAATCTTTTAATGTAATGAACAGGTTTTTTCCAATGCTAAAAGTCATACTCGTCAACCTGGTCACAGAAAAAATTTGATATGGTCTCTCAATCTCCTATGCAATTTTTCTAAGTCTACAAAACTATTATCTGTCAAAGTATACAAGAAAATGAGTAAAACTACTTATATTGAAGCCAAAAAAAAAAAAAAAAAATTGCACTTGTAGATTGGAAAAAAGGTTTTGACAACCGGTACTCTCCTAAATACTGATTCAATACTCCAGCAGAATTCATGCCTTTAAACAAAAAATTCAAACTTTCAATTACTTAGGCTTGCCTCTATAATAGTCTGCTTTGGACATAACTCTTCGGTAGCCTCCTTCGGGCATGGCTCTCTGGTAGCCCCTTCTAGGCCTACCTTTCTAGTAGTGCCCCCTTCAAACTTACATATTTGGTAACCCCATCTAGGCCTCCCTCTTTGGTAGCCCTCTTCATGGGTTCCGATACCTATCTGGCTATGCTGCAGCTGTTGTTCCTTGTTTCGTTATTCCCTTTGCCTACTTTTGAGAGGCCACATTTGTTTCCTCTACTTGAGCAAACTTCATATCAAAATAAGTTATTGTTAGAATTTGAACAAACTTAGATATTGTTAGATTCATATCAAACTTCATATCACTTCATACCAAACTGAGATACTATTAGAATTTGAACAAAAATGTGTGTTGTATAGAAATCACCAACTCCTCCAATCGAAGTTGGCTAGTCATCCCTTCCTGGGAGGCTAGTAAGTAGTCCTTCTACCAAGGGTTGGCTGGACACCCCCTGGAGGGTTACGGGTCATCTTCTTGGATACTGTTGGCTGGCTACTCTTTTTGGGGTGCAGGCTGGCCGTCCCTCCTGAGAGATGCTAGTTGGTCACCCCTTTCCCTCTTGATAGCTCAAGAACTTGGTATTTTTTTTTTTTTTAAAACCGCCACTAAACATATGAAATATTTTCATCGTCGAAGATTACAATATTTGTGTTGCTCTTGGTCACAATTTAGGTTCATAGAAGAATACCAAACATTCAAGCCACAATACACAATATCAAATTGACTTTTCCTCTCATAATTTATAAATAGTCAACGAGAGTGTCTGTTCTGATATAATTTAACAACCAATAGAATTCAGCCACGTGGCCTAGTCCATATAATATATCACCCACTTGGCCCGTAACTTCCACAGGTCTAGTAAACCCATTGAAACACCTATAAATGCAATATATTCTCGAATAATTCCATATGAGAAATCACATAATGACATAATTCTCTCTATCAATTAGAGGACCCTACCCTTTATCATTGAAAACTCTTATTGACTCAAGCATAAGAATGTTATTAAAGGGAGCTCCCACGCTTTTGCAAGTACTCTATAGTAAGAACTATGAACTGCAACCCAAGCAAGTTTTATTAGAAACAACAGCCTATCCCCATGACCACCTTCCACAAATTCATTTAGACTTCCCTACAACCACCACCATCACCACCCTTTCCAGGTCTCCACAGGCTCTTCCCACTCCTCCCTACCTCCTCAAGAAAAGGTGAAATAAATAAATAAAACCCTACTTCCTACCTTCCAAAATTAGCAAATTACTTCAAAAGCTTGAAGAATAGTTATTCTTCACTCGCTTTTTATAAATGGACCATGGATTTGTTGGGGCTTGGGAGTTTGAGGGATAAAGGTAGTGATGTAGGAGGAGGAGAGTTAGGGGTGGATAGGGGAGGAAAAGTTTTTTTTAAGTATTTATTTGTAGATTCAATTCCTAAACATATTTTTCAAATACTAATTATTTTAGCGATAACAATAGATCAAAATATATACACGCACACACATTTGACCAATATTTTAAAACTCGGACTGGTGAACTCGTATTACTTAAATCTGATTTTTATTTGAACGGTTGAATTGGTTTGACCGCCGGGTTAATGATTTAATTTAATATCTAAATAATCTAGAATGTGTTAAAAACTACAGTAGCCCAATTGGTTTGCAAAACTTTTTTCCAACCTCAAGTATCAAGGTTCGAATCTCCAAATCTTCAACTCTTTATAATTTTTTTACTTCTCTTGTTTTTCCTTTTTTGACAAAGAATTCCAACTCACCAACCCCACCTCTTTTTTTAACCTTTTGGAAAAACGATTTTAACTCCACCCAAGGCCCCAAGTAGGAAATTCGCAGACTCCCCCTTCTCTTTTCTTCCCTTCCTCCTGTTTTCTCCTTCTTTTTGCTTCCCGTCCTCCCCCAACTTCTCCTCTAATTTCCTCCTCCCTCTTCTCCAGCTGTACCCCTGTCTCCTCTGCCTCATAATCCCATCTGTGTCCAGTTGCTTCCCCTCGTTTCCGTTCTCTGTCTCCTCCTCCTCCTCCCCGTTTTCTCTTCGCACTGTTTTTTTTTTCTTTTGAATCATCAGCGTTCTCTTCCTCAGATCTAAAGATCTACGACTTTGAGAGACGGGAATGGTTTTTTTTTGTTTTTTTGTTGAGTGATATTGTTTTGGGCTGTGATTGATTTGTTTAGGAGAAAAAAAAGCCAGACGAGGTGACCTATTATTTAGAAAATTGAAAAAACCAGTAATGGCTGGTTCTTACGATTCATACCAGTTCTTCGATTCTGACAGGTTTTTACCCTTTTTTTGCTTTTCCGGTTATCATGCTTACTTGGACCGGTATGTCTTTGC
Organism: Cinchona pubescens; assembly: GCA_025175665.1. Classification (NCBI taxonomy): domain Eukaryota; kingdom Viridiplantae; phylum Streptophyta; class Magnoliopsida; order Gentianales; family Rubiaceae; genus Cinchona; species Cinchona pubescens. Next base: position 188,678 of record JANKKI010000133.1, read on the forward strand.
CGATTCGCGATTAAACCGATCAAACCGGCCAGTCCGGTCCAAATTTAAAAGCAGTGCATTTGACCCTAGCAGCCCGATAATGAATAAATATTTGAGATAAATCCAAATTAATACTGTTAATCTAACAAGAAATCCAAATTAATACTATTAATGTAACAAGATGGAACATAGAGGACAATTTAGAATCTCTTTTAGGGCATTGAATCCAACATTATTTGAGAATGTGTGCGTTTGATTGACAATCAGAAAATGGTACTATTAAAACTTTCTCAGTTGGACCCTCCCAATGGCGCATACTGGAGCCCAGTGAGCTGTTCCTGCGTTCAAGCTCTGTGAAACCTCTGAATCTCATTCAAGTCAACAGGACAACCAATTTTTGTTCTTGGGGTAATATGTAATTTTCTATGTCTCACTCCACTGATATACACAACCTTCCCGTAAGATTAGTTTTTCTTCACGTATATTTTGATATAGTCGACCAATCAGTAAATCAGTTCTAAGGAAAACTAAAAATCTTTTCAAGTAAAGCCGCAGAAATGTAATTTCAAGTTAAATATCAGGCGCACTGTCAAGCTTCTTTTAGAAAGGGAAGATCGGAGAGGCACAAGAAAATGGTAGCAACCAGTCGTTCCCAACAAAGGTTTGATTTTTCAGTTTGAAAAATAATAAATTGTCAAAGGCGACGCAAGTATATCCACATGGAGTAAACATTCCTGCTCAGGACACTTGGATGGAGTAGCTTATAGAACTAGACAATACTAACATAGTACCATTAAGTTAAAAACCCCAATATCAAAATAAAACTGTCATCAGATCAATTTCTTGGTGATTTCAAATTACAGAATCACTATAACACAAGTTCAAACATAAGCAGTTATCAAAGCATTCTCTTAGAAAGCTTCTCAAGCTTACAATACTGCAGGGCACAAGTTCCTGCAACAGTAATTAGAAGCTAAAAATTAAACATGTCGTTCAGGACTAAGCAGCAGCTTCTTCCAGCAGAGTCCAGGCCTGTTTCACCTTGGTGATGTAATCACTCATGGCTTCTTCCTTCGACTTTCCTGCCATGCATAGGGCAAACTAGAGTAAGTGGCCCAAAAAAATTCCTTACAAGAAGCAATAACTGCGGGCAAGTAGCAAAATTTTACCGAGTCAACTGCTCAATGATAAAACTGTAAATTCATTACCTTCAACAGCCTTCCATGCATCCCACTTTGCCCTCTCCCTCATGCTGAATAAGCCAGGGCGGGCTGCCGGTCAGACCCAAAATGCAAAAACAAGAGGAATCAAATTTAGGTTGAAGAAATGTTTATAATCTAATGATGAGACTAGTATGAGGAAGCAAATTGCTAACCTGTGTTCACAGGTACGACTGTTGCCTGTTTCTTAGTCCATACAAAATAAGCTTGTTTTCATTGGTAGTACTCTCAGGCAGGGTCTTAGCTTTCACAGCATGCTCCTCGAATTCCTCCTAAACCAGTGAAAGAGTGAGTTTTAGCTTTGCGCTACATATTTACTTGGTTTTGCTCAAGTAAATGATGGAACCTTAGCCCATAACATGATCAAGATAATCTAAGAAAGTAAAATTATTAAGCTAAAAAAAAAATCAATGTTAAGCTCCGATGAACTTGCTATCTTCTTGAAGTCTAGAACTCAACCAGAGCACAACCAGGAAATTTTCCCTTGATTTGCATATGCTATGCTAACAAGATCAGAAATATTAATTCATCATCATTCCTAATATAGCTTTGAATAAGAAGATTCGGAAAACAAAAACATATTATGCATGCTTTAATAGCATTAGGATGTACTAGGCATTGCTAACTGTCTCGACGCACATCTAGAGTAGCTGTATTGGAGGAAAAGGCTCCATTTGGACAGCCTTTATTTGGGATATTATTTGAATAAATTTCGTACCAACTTGATAAAACAACGGTTCAAATACGTGTTTAGGCAAGCTTTCAGATTATTATTATAGAATATCGTCGTCCTAGCACACCCCAAAAAGTAACTCCTAAATTGCAAACAGTGTCCTTTCGGGATAATCCCTTTACTTTAATCTATTTATCTCTAACATCTTTGAAACTATAAAACTTACCTTTAGAACATAGCAGATTTATCTAATCATCTACTAAATTCTCTATCTACTCCACAAGTTGTCAACTACTAAACTATTTAATTATGCCAAATAAAATCCAACATATTTCTTTATAATTTTCTCAGGCGACGAGTGTATGATTTGAATCACTGGGATGATTTAGCCCTTTTGAGCACCAATAAAATCTACCCAACGTAAATAGGGGAGAAAGAATACTAATTATATGCACAATTTCTCAACAATAGATGAGATCCATGAAATCCAAAATCAACATATGTTTTCTTCGTTGATTCATTAAAACTGTGGATGAGTTTAATTAGTACTGTCTCTTATACACATCTAGATGTGTATAAGAGACAAAAAAAAATGCATATGCCAATTGGCCTTAAAGTCGTAATTGAAGATCTGCAAATCAATCACAGCCCAAAACAATTTTATTAATCTAAAAACCTTCTCTTATGGGGGAGCACAGGGTATAACAGGCTAGCCAAGCGGAGTATTTAAGAGTATGAATGAATTGCGTGAAGGGGAAGCTGGGTATTCTTTTTTTAGGCAGTAGATTCGATTTTAGTTTTATTTGTAAATTTTGTAACGGAGATTAAATTTTATAAAATTTAATATAAGTAAAAATTTTTAAATTTTAATTTTGATCACAAAATTTATAAATAAAATAAAACATCAAATCTATCTAAATATTTTTTTTATTTTTATTTTAAGCTCTGCTAAATGTTTTTTCAATCGAACCCAGCTATAGTGTTTACATAATTACTCTTGATTTATAAGTCTTTATATATTATACATTGAAAAATATTCATATAGATATGATATTTGAAGACCTATAGATCCAACTATCAAAATTAAATTTTATAAAATCTTAATTACATCAATTTATATCATAAATTTCATAATAGATCTGAGTGTTTTTGGCTCCCTGTGGAGCCTACAGTTAAGATTAAATTTTATACAATTTTACTTACATCAACTTGTGTCATAAAGTTCATAACATTTAATTCACAATATAAAATTAACAAGTAAAATAAAAAATTAAATCTATCTAAATCTTTTCCATCTACGTAAATCTTTTCATTATACATTACGCTGCTTCACTGCAATAGAAAAATTTATAATATTATACTATAAATTTTGTCCCTACAATCATTTTTCACCGAGTTCTGAGGCATTGGCGAATTGTGTAGAGTTCAAAAGTATATTCGTCATAGGAAATACACGTGGCTAGTTGTTGACCGGTTGTACATTATTTGTCTGTGCTCAGTTATATTAATAAGCATTTTTAATGAATTTAGTGAAGCAATAATTATATTAGTTTAGTACTTTTTTTTATTTTTTAAGTTTTGGTTGTGGGCAACCTGAATGGAAATTAAGGGTGGTCGTATGCAAGGATGGATTGGATATTCTTAGCGTTGTTCTTTTTTTGTTTAGGTAGATGGAACTTAAGGTTGTCTTTGGCTCCTCGTTAGAATTGAAATTAAATTACAAATGTAATGGAGGCGTTTAGAAAACTAATTTTAAAATATTAGCTAGAATCGCCATTCTTTTTGTAATCTTAATAAAATATAATATACATATATATAATGTAAATGATACATTTATAAAGGTATTATAAAATAATTTTAAAATATTATTTAAAAAATAATAAATAATAAACATTGTCGAAACAAATTATATTATATAAAAAAATATATTTCTACATGATATCATCAAATTCATAGTTTTGACAGAGAACAGAACATATCATAAGATTATAATACAGATTCTAAAACAATAGTTCTTTTCTGATTCCTCATTTTGTTATATAAAATTGAATTTTGTCTCAAACTTTCATTCGATATATATGTTAGACACGATTTACCATCTGAATATTTTTGTTCCTATCAAATTAGAAGCAGAAATTTATAGGAGAAAATAAGTCTAGATCATTTATAAGAGTAAATGATTGTTTTGATATTTAAAATTTGGAAACAATTTTTAACTCGTATAAAGTATAACTATAAACAAATTACATTTAAAATTTGGTAGTCCTTAAGTGGGGTAAGTATATTGCGATGTGTGATAGCCATACTAGCAAGTGTACTAGTGGACAACTAATAAAGTGATTTTTGAATAAGAGTATTATTTCCATAGAGATTAAAAATAAGAATGCTAAATTGAATTGGTGATCACAAACTAATTACAATTTAAGTGAACTGCTATCTGAAAGATCAAAATCAAAAGGTTGATCTAAACTAAATCTAGGCTAAGTGCAAATAAAAATAAATAGAATCACTCAAAAAATTGTGATAAATTTAAATAAAATCAACTTTAAGAAAATTGATTTCACCCAACTGCAGTTCCATTAAATATCTAATCATGTCAATTGCAATCTTAATCTAAAGATAGACAAATTAATTTTTCTCTCAAATTATATTAATCAAATATTTCGAGGACAATCATCAATAAACACTCTTTTGAATTAATAAAAAATGATTGCAGCATGTATTTAAATTTTCTACCACACATAATCAAATCAACAAAATAAAACTACTTAATCAAATCAATAAAATAAAACTACTTATCAAAATGAATTCTAAAACATATCAAGTATAAAAAAGCATTGAGAACATCAAATACACACTCAAAAAAAAAGTAAATGATTGAATCTTTAATAGTAGGTAATTCATAAATTGTAGTTAAAGCTATACCAATCTATAACTAATAAATCTACTAAGAAAAGTTAAAAGACAAGAATTCGGATAAGAACATTTTCATTAATCTAATAAAACAATAAAAAAAACAACACTCATAAGATTGAAAGTAGCGGAGATAATTAATTTCTTGAGCCTCCACTTGGACGTGGTTCAAAACTCTCAATAATGCTTTAATGATCTTCAAAGAGTTCTTCTATTAACTAAAGAAGCAAATAACTAATCTACTAAAGCTGTAAAATTATAGTACTAAGAACAATTAATTAATCTAGTTCTAAACTAAGAGAACAATATGCACAATTTGTGACTTGCAGCACTTCTTTGACTTGTTTATTTGCAACCACAATATTGTATTTATAGGTAGAGGGTAACCCCAGGGTTTGGAATAAGTTCTACCTTGAAAGAGTTCAAATCAAGTCCAAACTTAAGCTTGAAAAAGGAAGAAATTGTGAACTTCCTATTCTGGTCGAGGCCACAGCACCTCAGTGCTAAGAATTAGCTTGGATGAAATGTTGTGGCACTGAGTTCTCAACACTTCAGAAAATCTAGATGCACACCGGGGCACTACAAACAACTGTTTCAAGAACCCTGTGGTCCTAAGTGTATAGAATCTCTTCTTAAAAATCAACTCCATTCCGCACACCTTTATAATCAACTCATCACTCTACACCTTCAATCTGCAAAGAACAGAACTACACATTAAAATCATAAAAATAAAATTAAATACAATAACTATTAAAACATCAAAGAATAACAAAAATATAAACTAAATTATAATAAAAATACTAGAAGCCTAGATACACATATAAACTGAATTGAATATAAAATAACTCTATGAAATATAGTTATATAATATAGTTGCACAAGAAATAATATTTTCTACTAGCACAATTTACCTCCAATTTGATGAAAACTTGAACTAAGATAGTAAACTTTGCATCTAACTTCATAGTTTATGTGACCATTTGAGAGAAAATTAAGTTTAAAGAACATTGTGGTCTTTAGATATTAATAATGCTAAAAATATCCTTCAATAAAACAATGGCATGTGGCTTAATACATGGGTACTTAATGCACACAAATAGAGGCCTAATATGAATAAAACCCATTGAGGCCTAAAGGTACTTTATACAAACTACAATTAAATAAGAGTTTGTTTTCATAAGGCCACACAATTATAAACTATATTTTTTAATTTTCTATGAATTCCTTTTAGAGCTATGCTCTTCTTTGAATAATTTAAAACCCCCATATGGACTCAAGTTTATGTAAGGAAAACTTTACTACACTTAAAACTTGCACTTGAAGTTTAGATACATAAGCCCTAATAGGGTAGTGTTGGACATTTAGTAAAAAAAAATCCTTGATGAAATCTTTTGGAATTAAAATCTAAACATCATGTGTGGGAACCACAAACTACATAAAGCCAATACGCTCAAGAGATACTCTTGTTCAAGTTAGGAGAACCACTCATGATTGCACTTCCTTAGAGCCTTTCACACAGAAATCTAATCGCTCTTTCTATGATATAACATCTTGTACTACAAGCTAACCTCATAGAAAGAAAGGTTATCCCAAGTTTAGTAAGTGAAGGCCTCTCCCATAAATGCTACCAAAGAACCAGAGAATATTGCGCTAGAGGTTTTTCAAAAGAATTAGGAAGAAACGATGAAGATGGAAGACCTTCTACTGATAGATCGGTGAGGAAACTCTTCAGGAATGCCAAGTTAAGAAGCTTCATAAGGACAACCAAACAAAGAATTATGACTCATCTACCATATCCACACTAAACAATCATCCGAAAGAGAGAACTCCCATGAGTCAGACCACTTCTTATTGAAAAAGATCGAAGATGTTCAGGGATAGGTCAAGAACTTAGCCACCAAAATTAACCAAAAGAAGTACAAGTACTACATATCATTTAGAGATGAGCTCAATGCAAAACCTCATCTTAAGTATTTTCAACCATCTAATCTGGACAAGTACGATTAAACTACTAACCTCGTGGAGCATCTGACAGCTTACCAATCGAAAATGATACTATAGGAAGCCAGTGATGATATATTGTGAGGTGGAATTTTAACCCTCTAGGGCAGGTAGGATTGGTTCAATAAAGAAGACTTTAAAATTTCTGATCAACTTGGTGAGAAGTTCCTGAAGAGGTTTAGCACATAGTATAGATTCATAAGTCCATATATTTGTTGTTTAACAATGTAAAGAGAAACCCAATGGGACTACCTAAAGCATTTTAGGTGAGATTCTAGGCCCTTTAGGACAAATATGGTGGCATGGCATTGTAAACAAAAGTCTATCTTTGAAATTTTTCTTTTGATATTGCCAAGAATCTACCTAAGACATTAGTTATATCTACGACAGAGTAGAAAGACACATCAAGGTAGAGGAATATGGAAGAGAAAGAAGGAGACCCTTCCTAAGCTTGATAATAACAAGAGGAAGACTGCCCCTGTTGAGAATAAACAATCAACTCTAACATGAAGCGCCTTCCCTAGATCAATTCTTAGAGGCCTTACTTGCTCCTAGGAGCTATACCCTGCTTAATACTACTACTACACATATACTTGTCGTTAATAAACATTAGCATTATGTTAAATGGCCTTTATCCCTGAGGGCATATCCCAACCTGAGAGACAAGAGCAAGTGGTGTATGTTCCATAATGACCATGGATACAAAGCAATAACTACTACATGTAAATTTTGATTAAGGACCTGATCTGCCAAGGATTTTTGCATGATTTTTGAACCAAAATGAAAGTCCAAGGAGAAATAATGATAATCGACCAAGAGAAGGTCATAGAAAAAGAAGGAACATATTTCAACCGATGAAACGATGATCATGCTAGAAAAGAGCTAGCATCCTTCTCTTATACTAACATCATTGTTGGGAGCCAGTGGGGAGAGATACTATCTTGTTAAAAGATATAACATAAAGCTGTCAATTAGACACATTCATGCAATATGGGGTCACATGTCATTACTGTGGTACATTCACTGCTCAAGACTTGAAAGGATTTACAGTGTCACATGTTGCCCTACCCGAAATAAAACTACCAATGAAAAACTATGACATAAAGAATGTACTTGTCTACAATAAAAGTTCAGCAGACATCCTTTACTACAATACATTCAAGAAGATGAATTTCAGGAAAAAAGATATTAAGTCTATAGCCACTCTCCTAGTAACTTACAAGGAGAGTAGTTAGTTACCACTATCCTACTAATAGGCTTTTCAAGACTTCCTTATGTGAGTTGTCTTCAATGGTAAGCTTTTCTAGGAAACAATTGATCGCTTACCACTGGTAAATCTATGGCCACTCTCCCAGTAACTTACCATGAAAAGAAGTCTTGAAAACGAGCTTCATTGAAGCGATCACATCTGATTTATTCTAGTGGTAAACTTTTCTAGAAAGAAATTGATCTAGTAGCAGTAATTACCCTACTAGTACTTCAATGCCATGAAGATGGTTCTCAAATTAATGTAGTGTATTATAAAGTTGATGTCTCCGTATAAAGGACACCCAACATAGTTTATATTGCTTGGAGAAATATAAAGTCATTCACCCGCCCACTGTTGACACTAGATCAACTAATCTATTCCTACTTCAAGTATTTCACATCCTTTGGTGAAGTTAGGTCTTAATTTAGGACTAAGAGCTTAGGCTATTCCTAATGGGAAGTTAATAAGGAAAGATTCCTGAGCTGTATAATTGATCACTATGCTCGTCGCCATGAAAAAAATAAATGTGTAGGTGTATATATATATATCTTTTGCTAATAAAATTTGCTCTTCTACTTGCAAGTTTCTTGAAGGCAAAAAGTAAAAAGTAGAGGAATAGAAGCTATAGGGGGAGATTCTAGAAAAAGAATACCTCCAATAACCTTTAAATGCCTACGGCAGCCTTATAGCTCATTGGGGGGGCCTTACGTCCCACTAGGTCGCCAATTGAGGCAATTTTGGTGGCAAAACCAATCTGCCAAGATGACGCCATTGGGGTACTTACAATCACCTAGGCCAGGCATATTGGGGTACTTATGGTCTTCCAAGCCATTCAACTGTTAAAACTCTACAAGATAGTTGTTGCTACAAGGAAATGATAAAAAAAAACCTTTACAACACTAACTTTATGAAAAGAATAGCAAATAGTCAACAAATAACCGTGAGGAGGAAGAAAAAACTTTTATACCTACCAAGGGAGAAAAGAGTACTATCACACAAGATAACAAATAGCAAAATTGTGAAACTTAAAAAAAACAAGAAACTTTTGTTCAAGAAGAAGAATGAGGGAGCTTGTACAACACCAAGGGCCCAAACTCTAAGTCTGCCCACAGTCTCTAGAAATAAGAAAGAGAAAGAAGAATTCCTAAAGTTCTACTAAATCTACACATCATAGGATGCTATTAGCTAGCCCAGTGCAGTAAGAGGAAAAATCTAGAAAAATGAAGTAAATCAGATATGATCGCTTCAATGATGCTCTTTTTCAATACTTCTTTTCTTTGTTGTCTTCAGCTTGAATGACTATACTCTGTCGGTCAGTCTCCCTACTTGGTATATGCTTGAATTTGCTCAAGAATATTTGAAAAATGATAAGGGAAAGGTACAATTAATGAACTTGCTCATTTTCTAGGTTGAACCCCTAGAATGAAAGCTCCATCAAACTTCTTGTACTTTTTATTAGTCTCGGTCATAAAATATTTCTTGCAAAGATCTCAGCCCTCCAAATCTTTCAATTGAGCTCCAAGTCACGAATGAAATTGTTAATAGCTTCTTGCTCATTTATCTTGGATAACACTACATGGTCACTAGCCAGCTTATTCTCTAAGATGCCTGGATTGTTGTCTAAACTCATAGAAATCCACTCAAGACAATCACAAGCAGCCACCAAAGAGTAGTAGTAAACACATGCCTACAAAGAAGCAGCAATAGTATGCATCTAGGAAAAAAAAAAAGTGGAGACAAAAACAAGAAAATCATTTAGATCATTCACATTGGCTAAGTGAAAATAGCCAATCAACTGAAGGTTTGCTGGATCTATCTCTAACAGATTACTTGTATTTTGGAACTAATCAAGCTTGCATAAAATATTCACAAGTGGACTAGCTCTAGAGCAATAAGTCGTGCCTCAAAGGCTAATATGGAATGTACTTGTCCTTGAGGCTTTCTCGAGATTCAATTTGGGATGTAACAATATCATTCTTGAGCGATCCCATTAAAGTTTTGTGTATAACATGAGAAGCAGCTTCTGGAGATTTATTTGTGGACGCAAAAGCGATCATCATCCTAATCTTCTTCCTAGATCCATGTGTAGGGTGTGAAGTACCTGTCTTGTCATCAGAAGAAGCATCTCTCTTCTTTGATGCTACTTTAGTCTTTCTAAATCCTGGTTCAGTTTTCTTTTGGACAGCTGCTTCCTCTTCCTCTGCTAGTCAAGTATCTCAACAAGATAGTATCCATAACAAATAAAAATGTATTGGAATGTCAAAGAACATGCTGAAAGTAAATAAGGATGAAAGAGCATAAATAAGCGCACGCAGAAAGAATAAGTGACCTAGGTTTCCCTAGGAAGACAACATAGCTCCACTTTTGGCAAAAGAATCTCCGATACTTACAAAACGACCATGAAAGGGATTCTTCAGCAATGCCAACATGTATTCCTATAACTCATTCGTCCAGCAAGGAAGCTTATTCAAATTACAGCGACTTGTTGGGCATAAGTCCAACTTGGAAACCCTTACTTAGGGTCCCCGCTTTACCGAAATGTTTTCTCAAATGGATCTTATATATCTGAAGCATGCTCTATTATTAACTTTTATAGACGTTGAGACATGGTGTAAAAACTAGCCGATCCCCCAACATATACTAGCCACTTTAAAGAACAATTTGAACAAATAACGAGAAAGTACTAGGCCAATTAATCTACACTAAGTAAACCCTATCACTACCTTCTAGGAATTCCAAGGAATTTGGCCTGACCCCCAACTAATAATAAGTTTTATAACAAAGGGATGAAGTGAAAATCCCAATCCCGTATCAAGCTGATCAATATTGACTGGAGATGCTCCAAACTAGCCCAACAAGGTCTAAAGTTGGGAACTGAACCAATATATGACGCTTCTATGATAGAATATTTGTCTCATAACCCTTGAAGGTCTATGATCACCCTAAGAAATTAGAGTTATTAAATTAGTTAGGGGAAATAACTCTAATTTCTAAACTAATTAGTGTGGTTTTTAAATTAGTTCATGAGCTTTTAGGTCAATTATGTATGTTTTCGTGCATTATTTCACTTTTACTTGTTTGTGAATGTTATTTATTTTAAAAGTGAATTTGGTATTATTAATTTATATTTTGTTTTTCATTGTAGGTATTGGGTGAAGAAAATATCAAGAAAGAAGTTCGAAAAATGTGGAAGATGAAACGAACAAAATAAACTGACAGTGGAAAACTTCGGGCCGACAGTCCATTGGGCTATCAAGGGGTTCGCTGAAAATGATGTTTTCAAGGAAAACTAATTCATCAGTGGTGAACAATGGTAGAACCATCTTGGTTGGCAGTGAAGTTTAGAAGGAGAAAACTTTGCCAATAGCGAAGTTTGTTGCAAAGGGAAGCGATTTCTGTACTTTTAAGCCTATTTTGAGCCCCTTTTGGTCCTCTCACCCCAAACCCTTTCCCAACTATTACTATAGCCTTAGGGTTCAAATCTCAGATAGTTTAGTCTCTCTGTTCCTCTATTTTCTTCTCCACACTTGGGAAGGAATCTTCTAGTTAGATTTTTTACTCTTTTAGTTTATCCTCTTTATCTTTCCTTTAATTTCCACATTAAAGGTTTAACCTTTAAGTTTTTAAGCACTCTTTTGATGTTTAATCTACTTGTTTTTGAATTATTAATTTCATGTCTAATACATTTTACAATCTTTCTTTAAAGTTGTCATCTTCTTGCTTTCCTCTTATGTTTTCATTTACAATCTTTCTTAAGTTTCATACCTAGTGTATTTACTTGCTTTATTGTTTATTTTATGTTAATAATTTTAATTATGCTCCAATTAGTTATAAGTTAAGTTAGATGATGCTAATTCCGGATAGATAATGATTAATCGGATTAAATAAAGAGATTTTATAGATAGAGTATTCAAGCATAGGAAAATACTAAGAGAAGTTACATGAATACAAAGAAACAAAAAATGAATATAAAAAAGCATCTTGAAGGCGGGTATTCTTGAAATCACTACTCCAAGAAAAAGTAGACTCAACATATAAAGGTAGAAAAATTCTACTTCAAGGCAACTACTAACGAAATAAAAGTATAAAAATGAAAAAATAAAAACAAAAAATAAATGGATGATATTGAAAAGGGGTTGGCCACCCCTTACACATGGATAGAATAGGTTGCCCCCAAAACTAAACAAAGGCCGACCAATAAGAAAAAGAAAGAGGGAAAACTCATCTCCTTAAAAAAAAGAAAAAGTGAACACAACATGCAATGTGAGGAAGGCATTTTTCTAAGTCAGGAACATTGTCATGTATGGGCTCACACAGAAAAGGTGCTGACAAATAAAGCTTTTCAATAGCACTTCAATTTAGGTAATTTATCAGGCACGAAAGAATCATTCTTGAATAACACATCCTTGACCACATGCACCCAATGCATAGGAACAAAGCTCAATGGATCAAGCCTTGGGTACATAACAGGTCACTAAAGTAAAGAACCATTAAAACCTAAAGGTATTTTGTAAGTACTATGGTTAAAAAAACATTTTTGTAAGCTTACACAATTACACACTATATTCACAAATTCTTTGTGATGCTAATAGATTCCTTTTAGAGATATGACTCTATTTTATACTCTGCTAACTTAATCATCAGAGTGACACCAAGGTGCAGCTCCATCACTCCTTGCAAGACTTAAAGATTTCACTCCATTCAATACTAATAGCTCCACAAAATTAGGGTTATATCTATTAATTCTTGTCTAAATGATGGTTAATCTCTTTCATATTAGAGTTAAATTCTTTAATTAGGTGTTTTAATTTTAATTTTTATTTACATGACTTTATGGTTGTTTTCATGTTCTTAATTAATGTTTTTTTTTTTTTATGCTCAGCATGTAGGTTAAGGTCAACGAGCTGGAGCAAGGTTAGAACTTGAAGATCCAAGATGAGAAAATTTGGATAGATTTTTTTTGGCCATGACCACATAATATAGTCACAACAAGGCAACAAAATGATGGAATTTAGGATTCAGGTAGAAAAGAATTTCTTCGTTGCTAAGTTTGTTTTTTGTCATGTCTTATTCTAGTTGTTTTCAATAAGTGCAAATCTTATATATAAATTGGCTATGGCGAGTAGCTTTTGACAACGGCGATTAGGGGGGACCTACCGTGTGATTTTTTCACCTCTAAGCCTTATTTTGTTAGGCCTATAAGTATCTCATGTTGGGCAGTCTCTTTGAAAGAATTAGGGTTACGTTTAGAGACAAATTTTAGATTTTATTTTTTTAGCAAAGAGACCCCAACATTGTATAGAATAGAGTTTCTTATACAGCTCTAGATGTTTAAAGATTTCTTGGCTTTGTCTATGGAACAAAGTACATTACTATATGTATCTTCTTAATTTCTATGAGTAGCTAGTCTATTTAATTTGGGTTTTAGATGTAGTTCTACTTTAGATTGATTTACTGAAGATTATTCATTGATTTTGAAGTTTATATGAATATTTGGTTTTTTTCCCTTTCTATTATTATAGAAGTTTTTGAATGTTTAATTCCATTGTTGCTCTTTATTATGTTTGTTGCTAACTAGGGTTAAGGTTTGGGATATTGGGAATCCGTGTATTGTTTGACTTTCAATTCCACACATGAGAATCACACATTGATAATAAATGGAGTTTAATTGAAGATGAACGTACAATCCGTGCTTTTATTAGGCGACTTATGCATATTAATCTTAATTATATTCCTTGAGCACTTCGGCTTATAGCTTCAATATGTGTAAATATATATATATTAGTCCTATGTTATGTGGACTTTGATTTTGTTCCATTTTAATTTGCTTTTAATTGATCAAACTCATTTTGACCTCTATTAGTTAGTTTATTCAACTACTCAGAATTTTGTTCTGCTTATGAGATTACTCAAGCATAATATGTTCCTTCATTTCCCACACACACCTTACTCTCATTTTACTATTGAATATCGTATACATGCGAGTAGGAGATTAGATTAGTTACGATTTGATTAATTTAGGTCATACCAAAGATCATTATATGAAATTTTGTATATGTCAGGTCCAATACAACTGTGTTGGAACTTGAATATAGTCATGGTAACATTTTTGACATCAAGAAATAATTATACACATACACGTACACGCGAGCTTAAGGTTCAATACAACAGTGTTGGAACTCATATACATTCGTGGTGACATTTATATATAAATTTATCTCTTGATGTCAAAAATGTCACCACGACTGTATACGAGTTCCAACACTGCCGTATTGGACCTTACGCGTATATGTGTGTATGTGTGTGTGCATGTGAGTGTTGTGTATATGTGTGTGTGTATATATATATATATATATATATGTTTTTATATATGTGTGTATTGTTATTATTGCACGAATGGGGTTATTAAGTTGAGACCAATCAAATTTTCAGGTTTTTCTTTTTGCTCCCCCAAGGAATTTTTTATGTGTGCCCAATTAATACACTAAGCTATTGTACAAGTTTCATTATTATTAAGAACATGCCACTTCTTAAATAACTATAAGACTGTTTTTAGCAGCTTATTGAAAGTTGTTTATACCTTTTTTTGAAATTTTTTTTGGACAAAACGATAGAAACCTATATCAATTAGCAATAATACCCAAATGGCTTACATCAATTTGTGCTTCATTACGAGCCACAAAGGTAAGGATGAAATCCATTCCTCAACATTTGAAATTCTAAGAGCATAAGTAGCTAATTTGTGACTAACACCATTGCCAACTCAAAAAAAAAAAAAAAAAAATGGTACAAGAGGTGAATAATTTTTCTAAATGAAGAATATCTGACAAAAAAATTCGTAAAAGGGCATCATTTTCCTTTGCTTCTGAATCATATCCACCACACTTACCCCACGTTTGGTACATAAGAATGGGTTGGAATGGAAAGCCCTTTCCAACTTATTATTTCCATTTCATATTTGGTATAGAAAATTTAAGTTAGAAAGGCTATGCCACAAGAAAAGCTCATTCTTACCATATCCTGAAGAGCTATTCCTCAAAAAAACTTGAGGAAAGCCCTTTCCAACTTCAATTTAAAAAGAGAAATTTATAGGGTGTCAAATTTATCTAATTTTTTATAATTTTATTGAATTTTAGTTACATAGTTGTAATCTTATTGCTTTATAAATCTGTTAAGATATTATATAATTAATTATTTGAATGCTAAAATAAATTTATATGCATTTTTTAATTTTTTATAGGTAAAATTTTAAATTGTACAATATAATTATTTGAATGCACAATACAATTATTTATAATTTTTTGTCATTAAGATAAAGTAGTTAGATTATTCAATATAATGTTAAAAAGTTACAAAATTATATTAAATTTTTATTTGCATTCAAATAATTAAATTTTTAACATTCAAATAACTAAGTTTTACAATCTAATTATTCAAATGTAAATATATATATATATATATATAATTTTATGATTTTTTTAGTTTTAACACAAAATACTTAAAGATTTTCTTAATTATAGAAATAGTTCATGAATAAAAACAAAAACAAAATTATTTAAAATCCATTTTATTTTAACATCTAAAAAAATTATACTAAATGTAAAATAAAAACACATTTCATTCTGACTGATGTGTATAAGAGACAGCTTTATGGCTGAAAAAAAACCCTCGAATTCAACACCGAAAATTAAGTGTTGAAGTCTTAATTTATGAATTCATAAAGTTACATTTGTTTGATAATCAGTTGAATCTAAGTACTGAATTAAAATATTTTACCTCGTATATATTATATATTTTGATGACAATATTATATTTTTTATAGTGATTATTTTAATTATTATATTTTTAATAAAAATAAATAATTTCTTAATATAGAGTATATGTGTATGAGAAAGTGGTATGTGTGTGTGTGACAGAGATATTATATACAAGTGTGTATTTATATGTGAGAGAGAATGAATATAATAAGTGCAAGTGTACATTTTTGTATGTGAAAATGAATATAGTGTGTGCAAGTGTGTGTTTATGTGAAAAAAAGAATATAATGTGTGTAAGTATGTCTTTATGTGTGAGAGATAACGAATATACTATATGCATGTGTTTATATGAGAGAGAAAGAATATTGTATATTCAAGTAAGTATGTGTGAGAGAGAGAAGGAATATTTTTTATGCAAATGTGCACCTATGTGTGAGAAAGAAGGAATATAGTGTGTATAAGAGACAAAATACTTGTATATGATCCTGTCTCTTATAGGAATATAGTATGTGCAAACGTGTGTTTATATATGAGAGAGAAGGGATATAGTGTGTTCAAGTGTGTGTTTATGTGTGAGAGAAAAGAAATATAGTATGTGCAAATGTATGTTTGTGTGAGAGAGAGAATGAATATAGTATGTGAAAGTGTGTGTTTATGTGTGAGAGAATGAATATAATGTGTGTAAATAGTGTGGGAATGTGAAATAAAGAAAATTTGGATGAGTTTTGCTATACTAGTAAAGAATTCAACAAATTAAGTAATAGACTTTTCACTTAAAATTTTGTAAAAAAATTAAGTGGCACTTAATGCATTAGAGGTAAGAGAATTTCATTATCAAATACACTTAATATAAATAACACTTAATGGGGTTGTCAAATATGTCTCCAACATCTTTGCCAAGCCTTCTACATATCAAACCTAGCTGCACAAGCTTCCACCAACTTGACAGAAGAGAAAAGCAACAATTGGAAACCCATGCACCAATTAAGTTTGTCACGCCCCAAAAACGGGACCGTAACACGCCGCGCTAATGGTACACCGGCCCAAATCGCAAGGCACAAACGAACAGAGTAACAAACTTAACCGCAATGTAATAGAACCATCAAATCATTTCTTAACTATAAAACCGAATATTTCATTTTACACAAAAAAATACGAATTACGAAATTCCTTCTTAGTACAAAAGATGCTACAACAAAAACAAAGTTCATCAATACAAAACCTATCTAATACACTACCCCTCTCCAAACAAAAGATCTGCTTGGCAGATCACAGGGAGATTCTCTTGCTAGGAATTTGTTGGATCAAATCTAAAAGCGCTATCTAGATGTGTATAAGAGACAGGTATTTTAATAGCCTTGTTCTTTGATTTTTAACTGGTTTAAAATATTTTTCATATTACCCTTTTATCATAAAAGCTCTTCAAATGGGGCCAAGCATTTCGATTCGGAAAATTTTTAGATTTATAACATTTGTGAAGACCATAGTCATGAAGCAGTTTCTAAAATGTCTCATGCCATTTAAACGTCAATAAACCATAATCATAAGTATTGGACTAAGTGTACATACACATTGGGGAGAACCGGTATAAGAGACAGATTCAGAGACATCACCATGGCGTCCCATGGATGACTATAGAACCGGTTCTCCCCAAATCAAACATTTCCAAACACATCCAAAATTATATACCTAGGTCACCTATGAGCCAAAACAGTCATAAAATGCTTTCATATCAAAAGAGTTTGCAAACATATCAATTGATTAACATAAAATAGCTTGGTCCCGATTTCATATGTAATAGTTCCAAAACTTGGTAAAAGTGCAGTTCCAAACATCATACACATTCTAAAATCCATCCAAACATATTTCGAAAGTCGTTAAACAAAATACAAGTGGAAGAGGGTCTATGTTACCCACCTATCAAAGCAAAAACTGTACAAATGATCACTGAACGCGATCGCCGGTGGTAGGTGGCGTGGTACCTAAAACAGTATAAGAGGACTCTTAGAAGAGATGTAGAAGTTAAAGAATGACTAGGAAGCGAAAACGACGCGAAACGGACTTGTTTATAGAAAACGACACCAACAGCTCTTTGGTCAAAAATGACCTATTCACAAATTCCGACCAACTTTGACAAGCTAAAACCCCAGTCAAAACACTTAGTTAACCCCTCAAATTCGTATTACAGCTAGATTAGGAGATAATAAGCTCAGTTTTCCAGAAAAACCGAAAACTTCACCTCTCCCTAGGCTATAAGTAGGTTATCCTCCCTGTCAACAAAATCCAATTCCAAGGTATTCAAGGGACCTCGGTTACAACCCAACTCAAAACAACATATTCTAACCAACCAATGCATAAACTTTCCGATTCACGGAGCAATAGCCGGGACTATATCAATAGCACCCCACAACAATCCATACCCCATAACCACTACAATTAACTCTATTACAACATTAGAGCAACAACCTATGGGTGGAATTCCCTCTTTACTACCAAACTGAAACTTTTACCGATTAGCCACACGCATGATTCAAACATGCTTCCTATCCAAACTAACCTTAAAACACTCGTTTTTAAAACATCATTATATGCATAGACATAAGCATTCATAGCATAACACTCTAGGGCCACATATGGAAGACAAAACCCCAACTCATAATCTTAAAATATGTAATCTAACCGTGGAAAGTTGTTAAAAAATCAACCCCAATCACTTCCCAACCTCCAAAACACTAAAAACAACCCATAACATACATAAATCATAACATATAAGGCTGCAAAGAGGGTTTTTTTTCAGCCATAAAGAATCCTACAAAACTTGAAATTAAAGCTTGATCATAAAGCCCATAAGCCATAAAGTGCTAAAATACATAAAATCTTACCTTCCAAGTGATTTATACTTGATATCCAAGAAAATTTTGGGAGAAAATGGGGAAGAGGAATTTCGGCCAGCAGCTAGGAGAAATGAGGAAGAAACAAAGCAAGAAGAAGACTAAAAAGGTTCCAAGGTTGACCCAAATAGTTCCCCATTTGACCAAATAGTCTCCAAGTTGACTATTTAACCCAAAAACTAATTTTTTGTTACTAAATAACATTTTTTTTTCTGAATAATTCAGCCATCATACAACACTCACACACCACAATGCACTAATTACACTTAGTCCAATTTTTGACCCGATTACCCGCCGGAACCGAAAACGCGTAAACCAAAAAATTTGCCGAATTGAAAAACGAATAAGTTGAAGTACTTTATGACTAAAAATAATATGAAAAACATTTTAAACCAGTTAAAAAAATCAAAGAACAAGGCTAGCAAAATACTGGGTTTCACAAAATTACTATTTGAATCCCTTGCAATAACCCCAATTGCAGATTTACTTTGAGTTCTGAGCACAGCAGCATTTGTATTAATTTTAATCACACCATTGTTTGGACATTGCCACCTTGAAACAATCAAAGGGTTAGGTGAAAATACAGATATAGAATATTTCTCTAGTTGATTAAACTCAATCAATTCTGTATGTGCAGCAGTGATAACATCAATTTCAGAAATCCAATCATGATCAAAAACCCATTTATTTTTGGCCTTCCAAACATGACACATTATTGTAGTAGTAAGGCAAATATGGTCACAAATATCTTCAGACTTGGATAATCTGAATAAAGCCTCCTACCAAATCCAAAAATTATACTAAGACAGCTGTAAATTCAACCAATTAACAAGAGAGAGTTTCCAAACAATTTGAGAGAAAGAACATTGAAACATTAGATGTTCTAAAGTTTCAATGCCCTTCTCACGTTTTGAGCATCTATTATCATCAACAGAGAATTTAGAAGCTAAAACACCCCTAATAGCAACATTGCAACAATATCATGTAAACATTTCTAGACAAAATGCTTAATTTTATTCTTAACAGGCAAGTTCTACAAAGATTTCCAAATATTTTGCTAAGAAGAAGAATTACTAGACTGAACCTCACTATTAGAATCATTTTTGTTACTTTGTAACTATGTTTAGTCTACAACATAACGAAGATATGTTTGAATAGGAATCACTTGAAATGCCAGTATTTTGTCCCTACTGCCCAAAACAATTTTGGAAATTTGAAAAATAATTTTAGTATCTCTATAAGAAATCTAAATTCCTAGCAAGAGAATGATCCTAGTCACTTGTATTAGAATTAAGCAACTCATAAACCAATCGCAACGGACAGTTAAGGTGCTTTTTAGTCTGAGGTTTAAAAGAGTAGGGTTCAGTTAACCAACGATCATTCCATATTTTGATATTTTTCCCATTTCTAATCATAGTGGGTGCGCTTGTTCTCGTAACTCCACACTACTATTCTATCATCTTCCTTTCTGACTTCCTGTGATATTTTGAGTCTATCTTGATGTTGTCCCGTTGTAACTGTGGATTCTGTCCCTTCATTGTACTGGAGCTTCCTTTCAAATGTCTTAGCAAGACTCATGGCTGACACCAAATCTGTAAGGTGGGGAATTTCCACATCAAGATGGATGGAGTCAGACAGCCTCGCCATGAAAATATCCACGTGTTGTTTAGCGTGCATAGTGCTGGCCTGTGCAAGAAAACTCTGAAATCTGCTCATGTATTCTTCTACTGTCCTTGCTTGCTGAAGGGTAATGAGTTCTCCAAGGGGATTGTTTCATATGGCAGTCCACAGCGGAGATGGCATCGTTCCTTGAAACGTTCCCATGATAAATCTTGGTTTTTATGGGATAAATTAAAAAACCAAAATTGGGCGTCTCCAGACATGTGGAATGAAGCGAGTCCAACCTTATCCTCTGTAGCTGTCTGCTGGTTGGGAAAAAATTTATCACATCTATTTAGCCATCCAAGCAGGTCTTCCCTTCCACCATATGAAGGAAAATCAAGCTTTGCATATCAGGGAACAAGATTGCTCTCTGGACGTCCTCCTAATGCAGATTTTGGTAGTGCAGGTGTTGGCGCCTTGTTGCTGTTGTTTTCTAACTCACGTCTCTGGCCTGTTTACCATCCTGATTTTGGGATAGATTGTCAATTTTGGCTGTTAGGGTAGCAAGTGTTGCCTGATGCTCAGCCCTATGCTACTCCATTATGTGCTTTATCATCTCCCTTATTATTTGATGCATCTAGTTGCTTGAATCTCTTATGACTCCTGGCTCTGATACCAAGATGTTGCAAGCCTTGGAATGGGATCTAGTTACGGGACGATTCTGCTTAGGTTTTCTATGAGAACCTATGGTGCAAAGATTGGGGAAAAGGGATCCCTTCAAAGGGGCCACCAACCTTGGAATTCAAAAGAGAGAAAGCTGCCTATCTCAAGTTAAATAATTTTCTACTTTTCGTGTTTCATTACATTCAACTGTTTAAATAACAAGACTAGGCTAACTAATTTAGGGAGTACATAATAATAGGGATTCTAACCCTTTATTATAGGGCTTGACTAAAATAAAATATTTAAGAGGATTCTAGAATATTCTATAGAATAATTAACTGATATTATTCTTATTACTGCCTTAATTTGTGGGCTCTTGATTGTAGCCTTGATTCTATTTTGCTACGTCATTATTTTTCTCTTCTTGAACTTGATCTCCTTTCCTGATCTTATTCTGCCTTCTTCCACATTATATTGCTTACCCCAGAAAGCGTCAGTAACACACATAGACATGTAGACAAACTGTATACAATTTTTCGCATCAACATAATTATGGTAATAGGTCTCATTGCACAGGATCACAAAGATTATGTTCTTGCCCCCTTCATTCTATACTTATTAAGAGCATCAATGAAGTATTGAAATAACATGTTATAGATGCAAAGGTTCTGATGACATACTTTTCCAGTTTTAGATTTTAATCAAATATTTCTAGATGAAATAACATGAGATGATGTACGGTTCATATTTCTGATTTTCTTTATTGATATCTTACATTTTTATGAGAAGAAGACTAAGCACCGTTATGTAATGGATTCTAACTTTATTTCCTTTTTTTTTTCCAAATAATAGGTTGAATAGGTAGATCACTCTGGCCAGCAGAGATTTGCATTTACTGAGGCTCCAAATGAAACCCTTCCTTTCAATTGTATATCGACTTTCGAAGCTCCAAGGTTGTCCAAAGATAAGTTTAAGGTGTACGTTGAATTTGAAGCTTTATGTATGAAATGTTTAACTAATTTGCTTCTGATAAATTTACTTTAGTTTTCATTTTATTTGTGTTTGTGTCCATAAAACACCAACACCATCTTACTTAGGTAAATGAAACTTATGATTGCTGGTACACATTAGGGATTTCGAAAGTTAACATACATCAGGATGGTCTTTTTAACTGCTGGTCAAATGATCCATCTACTATTGAGATGCTTAGACGATATTCTATCTTGTAAGTACATTTTCTGAAGCCTATTTGTTTTTCAATTGTCTTGTAATCTGCTTGGTATTTTCCTAGAATCTGTTAAAAGAAGATTGATAAACTCTAGATGGTATTATTCCTTTCTATGCCACCTGAAAATAATTGTTTTTTGTATTAATTATTTTCTTTGGAACCGTTTCTTATGATAACAGATCCCAACATTTAACTCAATATTCTTTTCAAGTATGCTTTCCTTTATTATGTTTTTCCTTTCTGCATATTGAACCTGTGTGTATTTGAAGTTTATTTTGTCCTTGTAGGTCCATGAGGATATTGAAATCCTAGATTATTAGAAGCAGATAACTTATGCACTGGAGATTGGATTTTGTAGCAGGAGTTATTACTGGGTTCTTTACCTCCTTGTTAACTGTTGGGTTAGCTAGAATTCTCCACCAACTAAAGTCTTCCTTGGGCCAAACCACAAGAGAGACCCAAGTAATAAAAAGCATTTTTAAAATTAAACAAGAAGATTAAGAAACTTACAATTTTATTGCAGATCTTATAATACAAATCTTCAAATTCCTAGCTATTACAATTGAAAAGTGAGAAAGAGAGAGAGTTTTATTTTCACCTCAGAGAATTCAAAAAAGGAAGTGAATTCTTGACAGGCTTAAACAATACTTGAAAGGCCTAATTCATAGGAAATTCCATTGGATTTGAAATAAATTTTTTGAAATTCAAATGCGTTATTGATTTGGTTAGATCTTGTGATGTCATTTAGTTCGTCATCTTGCCTATTTCTTCTTTTTTTTCCTCTTTTTGATTTCTAAAAATTTTGAGAATCTGATTGTGAACTCATTTATGCATTTTTGAATAATTTCTTGGCAACATGAGTTTCTGATTTGGCCTGAGAAATTAAATTTTCTAATTTCATAGTTTATTTGTTCAAACATTTCAGAAATGCCTAGATGTTTCAAAATGTCTTCACTTTCATTTGGGTCATCATCTTCAACATTCATGAGCAAAAAGGAAGGTGCAAAAGTATTTGTTGTTTTGATTGGTTCTGAGTCAATTTTCTTTTCCCTTAGAAGAGTGCCATAGATTATGTCAATCTATTTTGCAACTTCAGCCATGGTTTTTGTGATTTGAAATTTTCAGGATTAGAATCATCCTTATTTTCCTTTTTATCCCCGCTTTTTTGAAAAATTAGAGACTCCCTTTATTTTGAAATTTGTTGGTCCTTCAATCTTTCAACCATTTTAACTTCTTCTTGGAGAAGAATTTGCTCAATTTGTGAATTACCAATTAATTTCACAATTTGGCCTCTATTTATTTTCATGAATCTGCCGAAGTTGGGGGAAGGAAACAACCTGTTGTAATCCCAGTCTCAAGTTTTCAAGCAAAGAGCCATGGGATATTAATTTTAGCTAAGAAATGTAATAATGATGTGTATTTGGAATAGGGAGAATTGCAAGTTTAGTCCCCAAACTATAGGTAGTCCTCAAAATTGGTCCCCAAACTATGCGAAATACAGTTTTGGTCCCCAAATTATCAATTATGCGCGAAAATAGGACAAATGACAAAAAATACCAAAAACCTAACAGATGTGACGTTAACTATAAAAAGTTTTTGTCAAAATTCATCAATTGTATGCGAAATTGGTCCCCAATCTTTATGGATTTTAGCTAAACATCCCCTCTCTAGAATGGTTTGCCAGATTATAAATAATTTAAACAAATATCATTCAATCCATATATTAAATATTACAACAATATCTTAATACAATTCAACAATTAATAATACCCAATAAACTTAGCAGAAGGCATTTGTACTATAACGGCCACTCAAGATTTATTTTATGGTAATCAAGGAATTTTTTGACCCGTTTACTTTGATAACAGGGATTCGTAAAAGCCCATCAAAGAAGCCATCTGGCATTACAATTCTTGCAATTCTTTTATTATTTATACCTTCCCTCTACTATAAGTTCTAATTTCTTTGTTTTATGTTACTTTCTAATGATAAAAATTGATTAATTCCTCTTTATTTTAAGCACTTGTAGAAGAATTTTAGACTCTGACAGTCATGCAATCCTGCAATTGTAATTCATTATGGTTTTGGAGGTATGTAGTAGTAGTTATCTTTTTTTGATACAAAATACCTATATTGGTTATAAATGTGATTTGTGAATTAAGCTAACAAAATTTGCGTGCCAATTCCCTATTGAGATGCAGTTTTTATTTTGCTCAATTTATATCCATTGTACTAGTTTATTATATAATCATTGGCATCTTTTTTATTTTCCTTATCTTTTTATAAAATTTTTTAACATCTTTTTAACATTAATAATACTCAAATAATAAACCAGAAGGCATTTATATTAAAATGTTGTTATTGTACTATTTAATATGTGAATTAAAAGACATTTGTTCAAGTCGTTTATAATTTAGCAAGCCATCCTAGAATGGGGACCTATTTAGCTAACATCCATAAAGATTGGGAACCAATTTCGCATGCAATTGATGAATGTCGACAAAAGCTTTTTAGGGTTAACGTCCATGTGCACTGCACATGACCAAAATTGCTAGATTTTTGGTATTTTCCATCATTTGTCCTATTTTCGTGCATAATTGATAGTTTGGGGACCATAATTGCAATTTTGGCATAGTTTGGGGACCAGTTTTGGGAACTACCTATAGTTTGGGGATCAAAATTACAATTCTCCCTTTGGAATATCAGTATCTAAACAATCATCAAATATCAAATCATCAGAGAAATTTTTTTGAATTGGTTAAAGAGTTTTTTGTGTTCATTAGGGGGGAAATTGTATTTCTGGGATTCCAGAGCATTGGAACCATTGATAAAACCATAGAGAAAGAAAGGTTTTATTTTCAGGATTGAGAGGCTCATTCGGATCCACCAAGTATGTTTAAAATCAAGGGTAAAATTGTAATATAAGACATTGGTGAATGGAGAAATAAGGTCCTAATAATTGAAATGATAATAAGTATTGTTAAAGAAAGATCTAAAGTGGTGAAAATCAGAAGTATAGCCACCCCAATCTTCAGGACTTTTTTGATGAACATTTTGGACATAGTAAATTTGTAATCTTGGATAGTGAGTCGCCATCTAGTTTTACTACCCTTGATATCAACCAATTCAGATGTCATTTAAAAAATCAGCATAAATATGTCGATATACTAATGGATTATTAGATGTGAATAGGAAAATAAGAACCAAAATTTCTTATTTTTCTGCAATTTCATATGGATTTTTTTGAAGTTCATCAATTTCAATATAAATTATAGAAACTTTTTGTTTCATTGAATTTATTTATGGTTCTCTAATTTTTGCTTCGTCAATTGCTAAACCAATTTGTGGTTTAGAAGAGGGTGAGAGATTTGAAGAATTTGAGGTGAAACATAAAGCAGTTGTTGCCCTAGTCCTATTTGAGGAACTAGAGGGTATTGAGCCCAAAATGGTCATCCTGTTTTAGGATTGAGGGGTATTTAGATGAGAACTTGGGTTTTCAACAACTTGGGAAAAATTTAAAGGAGGATTTGAGATATTTGAAGGAAAATTTGGGAAACTTAAATAGGTCATATTTAAGGAACCTCTTCCTAGGTTTGAAAATTTGAGAAATTTGTAAGAATTCTTGAGTAAGAAAATTACACAATGAGTTAGATTCCCCTTTAATATATTCTATATCAAAATAAAGGATACAAAATAGGTTGCCATGTAGCAGAGATTTGTTTAAAAGTAATATTTTTTATGTCTTGCTGTAAAACATGTTTTGTGGCACTACAATCAATTCTTAAAAAAGAATTTTTGATTTAGTAGTATAGTCTTCTTGAAATTTAGAGATACAAAGGACTATTCTTAAAATTTCCTTTTTGATGGTTGAATAATTTAATTGGGTATTTCCATAAACCAAATTTCAATCTAACTACTTCTTTCTTTTTGATTTGCAGATTTAGATGTTTTAAATACCACCAACCAATATCAGAAGCATCAGTCTCAATAATTTTTTACCATTTTGGATTTACCAATGATAGACAAGGAAGACTTTTGACTTTAAATTTAATTTGTATACAGCATTACATGAATTTGAGACAAGACTAGTGGATTATTTTTTAAATTTTATTTTAGACATTTACTATGTGTATAAGAGAGATTTATAATTGTATAGTATGAAATGATTTAAAAAGAATATCTATTATATGTCTTTTTTTCATTAGGAAATTTATCTGAAATTCTATAATTCTTGCTGTAGGTATTCCACTATCAATCAAACCTTTTATAAATATTAAATTTTTCTAAAGAAAAGATGAAGAAGAATTTGACAAAAGTGCGAAAAATAGAAGAATCTCCAAATTTACTTCCCAAGCAAAGCCACATTAAAAGATTCAAAATCACGAAAATCCTAACCCCCACAACTTTTTTGGTTCTGCAAGAGCATACCATTTGAGCCGATGTAATTTATTCTTACCGGAATGATTCGTACCCCACCAGAAATTAGATATAATACTATTCAGTTCATTACAAAGACAGCTGAAAGTTTAAAACAGGACATACTATACACAAGAAGGGACATCGAGATTGATTTAACCAAACAGGTGCTTATGTAGAATTCTAAAGCTTTACTTGGAAAGTATGTCTCTTATTAACATTAGATCTGTTTTTTGAAATTGAAAATCCATAATTTTATATACAAGAATTTGTACACAAAAATTGTATAAAAAATATCTTTTATTTTTAATGTTTAGAAAAAAATGAAAACTATTTTCAAAAATAATTTTGAACATGCTCTTTTAAAATTATTGCTTAGAATTTTTAGAAAAAAACAGCTTATTCAAACTTTTCATAATAATTAAGAACAAGCTTAAATGTCCAAGAGAATGCGAAGGTCTCATAAAAAACCTTTAAAATGGTGCCGGGAAAGTAACCAATAATAAAAATAGCTTGCATCGCCCCAAAAAAAAGGAAAAGAAATAGCTAGAAAATTGTGGGGACAATTTCAGTGTGCTGGACTTTCATTGGTTGTATCGAATTTACATGTGGAGAAGATCATAAAGATACGGAAAACAATGAATAAGGGCCTTGTGGAATTCTTTTTTATATCTTTAGAATTATCAGTCAATCTGCACCAGGATAATTCAGTACTATTTTAGTGTTCTTTATCTTATTTTTCTGCATGATTTCTTTTATTTTTGAACTAATTTTTCAAAGGTACGTAACACATTATAATTGAGCAGTAGTACTTTAGAGTTGTTTTACATTGTGTTTGGATAGAGGAATTTAAATGTATTTTATTTGAAATCTAAATTCATAATAAATTATTTAAATAAGTTAATTAGTGGAAACACATATTTAATTCTGAATTTAAAATCTATCAATAAGTGAAGAAAAATTCTTTTACTACTTACTCTTTAATGTGGCATGAGTGTTCCTGACTGTTAGATAATTAAAAAGTAATAGGACCTTCTTACTAAATAGTTGTTAGGTTCAAAATAAAACTTCTCCACTTATTATCCGTATTACAGTGTGATTAGTCAAAACTTACTCTAAGTAAACGTGTAATTTTAATGATTTAATTAGTGAATTTGAAATTTACCTAAATTTTATGTCATTTCAATCTATACAATTCAAATCTATTTATTTCAAATCATACTTCAATTCAAATCCACCCAATCAAACACAACCTTATCTTATTTTTATGAAAGACATGTTATTTCAAAATACAAAACACACGTTGATCTGACAATCACCAGCATAAACAAATTTGCTTGTGTGTTTATCAATATAGCGATCAAACATTAAGTTAACCGATATTGGATTTAGCTCATTGGTACAGGGATGTTATTTTGAGAATGAGAGATGCTGCAGTGTTTAAGAATACATTATGGGCAAAAATTCCATTTGTACAGCCTTTATTCTGAATAAAAACATTAACAAGTTAATTAAATGAGATACATATGATTTAAGAAAGATTGGTTGAAAAAAATGTTCAGATTATCTTTGAAGATCAACGTGGGGAAATGAGTGCCTGGAAACCTGGGAACCGCCCTTGAAATGAAATCCGATGGGTCTTTTCTCCATCTGATAGGTCGGGATTTAGATTAGACAGGATCATTCCCATTTAGTTCCTTTCCATTTGTTGTTTAGGGTTAATAATACTTTGCCCTGAACTAAGTAGGTAATTCTCTTTGTCCTTCTAAATTATGAAAATCTACACTTTGCTTCCATTTCCATTATTCATTTTTTAAAAATTTTAAAATATCAAAAAAAACCTAGTTAAATGACTGAAATACCTTTAATATCATATTTTGATTTTGCATTTATTTAATTGATTTTTTATAGTGATAAAAGAGTTATGGAAAAAAGATAAAATATATAATAAAACATTAATATCTTTGACTTTAGAGAGTGAAAACGTGAGAAACTATTGAATTGTATTATATTCGACATTACATTTGCACATGTTAAACCAAATATTAAAAGTGTAAAATATTAAGTGACATCAAAAAAATCAAAATTTTTTAATAAAAGTATATTTTCATACAAGTACCTTTAAAAAACTTTTGAATGTGGAAAATCTCAAGACAGGGTGACATTCTACCATTATTGTTAAACATTAAAATTTGAATAATTTAAAATAAAATCCAAAATTTTAAAAAAAATTGACTAAGAAATATATTAATATAGATTATATTGACATATTATGTAATTTATTTTTATTTATTTTTAAATAATTATCACATCACTATTAAAATTTAAATACATAAGAAATCAAAATATAACACCAATGATATTTTAAGTCATTTAATTAAATTATCTTAATAATTTTAATATTGATTTTAGATAAATAATGTCAATAGATTATATAATTGTATATATTATATAATCAAAAGGCAAATTTAAATCTACCATCTTAGTTCAGAGGAACAACGTGTTATTATATCTCAATAATTAAAACTTAAAACTAATAATTTTAATATAATATTACTCTTATCTCATTAATTAGATCATCATATTCAAAAATTAATTTATTCGAAAAAATAAAATTAACCATTAATATAACATTTAGATGATACAAAATTTTTCAAATTTTGATTAAATATAGAATAACTCAGTCAAATGATAAAACATATTTTTTTCCAGTTTTTTACAAATTATTTATATAAAACATAATTTAAATTATGGATGGTTTGGACTTTTAAAAATATTTTTAAATTTATTTTGTAAAGATAAATGAAACAATCTCCATTTATTTAGACCAAAATGGAGAGATCCTTGCCCAACGAAGTCCGCTTACACAAGCCTAAATGGAAAATGCAAGCTTGTTTTACAACTTGGTTACTTGACTAATCCAAGAATAATAAAGGAGCAAATTCTGAAACCTGAAAAATTTCTACAAATCTGGATGTCTAACCGAAACAAACATCCAAAATTGAACAAACTGAATCCAAAAGGTGACCAGTTTTCCTACAGTAATTGAACATCAACAGAAAACTCAAACTGCTTATTTCTTTTCTTCCTTTTCTGCCTCAGCAGCCTTCTTCAATCGAGCACCAACATGGCGCTCATTCATACGCTCGAGGCGCAACTTGTCGTATGCTTTAAACGACTTCATCTCCTGTGTTACCTTCACAAGCTCCACAGTATGCTTCTCTCTTGAAATGGGCAAGTATGCACCTTGGACTTGAGTGGCAGTGGCAAGTTCCTCAGGAGCATTTTCCCCAGCCTGAACAAGGAAACAGAAGCCAGTGAAAATTTTAGTGTCGAGGGCAAAAAAATAATGGAAATGAAGTAAAATATTTCCAGGGAGTAAAGCTATCAGCAACCAAGGTCAACCATCATCATAACTATCAAAAACTAAATTACTAAAGTAAAGGTGTACCTTGATTTTCTTAGCACGCCTTGGGAAAATGACTAGTTTGGCTTTGTAAGTCTTAAGCCTTTGGACATTGGCTTGCAGACCTTCCAAGGACCGGTTCTTGCGGCGATGATCAACAGCAATGCCAATTGTTGGAGCTAGCTTTTTGGGAATACCTGCTGCCTGAAAAATAAGACATGACCATTCAACCACATCTTAAGCATCTCCATAAGCAAAGAAGTTTATTTAGTCAACAGAGAGATCCAAAGGAACATGAGAAAAACCATATCACATGGTTTTTCTCATAGAGACAGCTCATAAACTTAAATGAATATAAATCTTTAATTTCAATCTGCAAAAGGTCAGATAGCCAAATCAGAAATAAGTGATAGCAAACTGACTCACTTTCAGCTCTTCAAGAGTGAATCCCCTGCCAGCCCTGACTTTCATATTGTACTTCAAGGTTTGCCCATGAACAATAGGTCGAAGTGGTCCTGCTGTTGGCCTAGGGAAAATCTCAATACACAGCCTTCTTTTGTCTAGCTGCAGAAACACAATAACGAATTAGAAAATGCTACATAGCATGGGCAAACCTGTCAATAGAGAAAACATTTCTTGTCTATTCAACAAAGAGATTCACAACTTACCGTTGCGTCTTCTCGTCTTCCGGGCAGGTTGATTAAACCAAGTCTTCACATAGTTCTGCCAGTGCTTCCTGAAGTGAGAACTGGGAATGACATTGTTATGCTTAACCATGTCTTACCTCTTACCTACAAATGAAACAAAGGATACGTTTTGCAACAGTTGTCCAATGCCAACCTTCAACAATGACTAAATGGCATCTTAAGCAAAATGAACATGAACCACTATCTAAATTTAGATGTCAATAAAGAAACAAAATAGGAAGTCATGTATATAGGTAGGCGGAGCAGATAACATAGATATCCAATGTGTTCAAGAATCACTCAATAGCATCTTAAGGAAAAGAAGCATGAATCACTATCTAAATTCAAATGTCATTCACAAAAGGAACAAAATAGGAAGGCACTAATGGAATATTAGATATACAGAAGAGATATAAGTATAATGAAAATTGAAGAGTGAGTATAACTTTGTTCTTTTTCTCATTTTCCAATTGAACTTTGGCAATAGCTCGAAAGATATTGAGGAAACACAACTAATGAAAAGAACAAGGTGAAGAAAAAATATGACTAGCTACAGCTGGACTCAAGGAAGCCAAATACGTCTGAAATGTGTGCTACAATTCTTACTGAAATGGAAATTTATTTGAATCACTGTTTTACTTCTCTTCATTTTCAATCAGCACATAAGCACCGCCACATTCTTTTCATGCGTATGTCACTGTACCCTTGTTTATGATATACTATATGATTGCCTGCTAAGAATCTACTATAAGTCTGCAACATCAATCTGTCTTGAACTTCATTAAAATTTAGGTTTTAATATAAATTCAACCAACTAGAGCTAATTATAATTTGAATTCAACAAACTTGAGATAAGCCCTTACACTCAAATTTAAAGAAATGTTGGCAAATTTCCTTTCAACCAGAAAAACTATACTTCTCCAGAACAAAGTAAGTACCTAAAATCATTCAACAGGTGTTAGCCTCGTTGCCTAATAAACGCGAAAAAAATTCCATCATCATCAACCTGTTTGCAAAACAATAATAAAGTTGCTTTGTCTCTCTACTCATAAAGAACTAACTAACTAAACAACACCACGACTGTCACCCATCTTCCCAAACCCAAAACACATTAAAATTTACGGTTATCAGACAAAAATGAAATTGTCTGTTTCAATGGAACTTAAAAACCCTCCACTTTCAATTAAATTTGGAATAAGCCCACAAATTCCTTTTCCATTTCTCCACTCCCTTCCCCCTCCCCCTCTTGGGGACTCACAGTATCTATCACTAACAAGCACCTATTTTCCATAACCATTAATCAATCAAGTTCTGCAATATTTTTTTTTTTTTAAAAGAGGAAACTTACCACTTGGTGATTCAAGTTCTGCAATATCATTAACCAATAATTTTCACATATATACATATTAATTTACTTTACTATCAAACTCTTACCAGCAAAAATTTCACTCCAATTCACAAAATTCTTAGCTTTTTCTTAACACAAATAACCCAAAAGATCAAGAGTTCTTAAATCAAATAAAATACAACAAAAACCTTCACAAAGGAGAATTCGCTATATACCAAACCCATTCAATATTACATATATAAAAGCACTAAAAAAATAAAACCCTTCTCTGATGAATTTATCTGCGGAAATTTAAAACAGAAACGCAAATGAAAGGAGCAAAAATTGGGGGAAAAAAGTTCAATTGACATGCATATTTAACAGATAAAAGATAAAAATGATTCAGCGATAGTGGGATTTGCTTAGATTATTAGGATGTTTGAATGCAAAAGGTAAGACGAACCTGGAGTTTTTTGCTGAGCAGAAGCGGAAAGGTTTCAGAAAATTGAGTTTTGGAGGAGAAACTAAAACAAGGGGAGGTCTCAGGGGTTAAAGATCTTAAAGGGAAGGGTTTTGGTTGAGAAACCCTAAGTTTGACGGCTCTGATTGCGTCAGATGTTTTCTGAGAGACAGATTTGAATTATGAGGCTATAGGCCAATATATGATTATTGACTAATGTTTATTGGTCTTTAATTTGTCTTGTTTTTTTGGGGTGAGAAGTTGTAGAAAAATATCACATGCAACATTACTTTTTGGGGAAATATCAGACAACAATTTGCAGTTTTTGTGGGAGCTGTTGGAATATTAAACTAATTTTAGAAGTTTATTATTTAATTTTAGTATTTTTATTAGAATCAGTTTTTAATAGTTTAATTATTTTAGAAGTAAGTAGTTTATTTGGTAGTTATTGTCCAGTAATTTTTTACTAGCCAAGTTTATGAGCCTATACATAGAGTACATGTTAGAATATTTTTTGAGAGAGTTTTAAAAATGTATTGAGAGAGTCTGATAAAATTATTGATAGTCTTGTTTGTTTGACATATTAATAATCTTATTCTTAAAGCAGACATTCCCATAAGGTTGGTATCAAAGTAAAGAGTTGTTGAGAATAAGACCATAAGATTGGTCTAGATTGTAAGATTGATTGTGGGTGTCAGAACAGAGATCAAAGAAGGATCAACAGTTCTAATTGGTTTGGATTGTAAGATTGAGTGTGGGTGTCAGAATAGAGATCAAAGAAAGATCCAGTCATAACTATTGATTGCTGTAGAATTACAAAATTGAAGCTTTTTGATTCAATTATCAGCCAAGAAAGCAAACAAATTGCAAGAGGTAATTTTTTTTTTTTGAGGTACGTAAATTGTTGAATTTGTGATATGGAGGAGGAGTATATAAATTTGATTGATGGTCAAAAATATTTTATATTGACTCTCAAAAGAAAAAGTCTTGAAACGTTATTGGATTGGATTTTAAGGGTGGAAAAATATTGCAAACAATGTAATTTAGATGTTTTCGTGTATTATATTATTGCATATTCTTTACCCAAAAAATTAGAAGGGAAAAGACAAAATTAATTTTTCAGATTATGTGTAAAACAATGTCCGAATATCTTTTAAAAAATTTATTTAGCATTCTAGTATACCTTGGATACTAACTAAATATGACGTGCTATGCAAGGATTCTTATACTATATAATTTTTATAATATAATCATTAAAGATATATTATAATTATAAAAATTAAATATAGATATTTATTCCTTGCATGTATAAAGACTTTAAATCTAGGGGTTATCCACATATATTTTATAAGAAATGTAAAGTATACAAGAAAATAATTAAAAATATACTGTCTCTTATACACATCTAAATGAATATACTTTTGTCTTAATTTAAGTGTCTCCTTATAAATTGTCTAAATTGTAAATTAGATTGTATAACTTAAATTAAGGTTTAATTATACTTTATCCCTTTAAATTTTAGTGTTACTAACATTTTAGACCTAACGTTGTTTATTGAGCACTAAAGTCCTTGGACTAACGGCCAACTTTAACACTTAGTAAAAGTTTTCTAGATAGATAAATATACGTACCCTTTGTTTAATTACACTTTACCTCCTTAAACTTTACTCTTACTAAAACTGTAACCTCTAACGTTATATTTTGAACATTTAACTCATTTGTTATATAACTCAGCATTTTGACC
Source organism: Cinchona pubescens (assembly GCA_025175665.1). Taxonomy (NCBI): domain Eukaryota; kingdom Viridiplantae; phylum Streptophyta; class Magnoliopsida; order Gentianales; family Rubiaceae; genus Cinchona; species Cinchona pubescens. The sequence goes on from JANKKI010000133.1 coordinate 222,893, forward strand.
ATTTAGTTCTTTTTTTGACCTTTAATTGCTCTACATCCCTCCAATAGCTACTACTAGTACTACCAACAATAACAATAACAACAACAAAAATAATGCACTTTATTTTCTTTTTTGAAAAGTTTCCATTTTTATTTTGTTTGGCCTAAATAATTTTAAAATAAAAATTAATTCAAATTTCTAAACCAATCAGTTTACATTTTTATTTATGGCAAATTTCAAGTTAAAGAAATCATTCTAATTAAGAGACATAAAACTGTTATAACTAATCGTCAATTACAAAAATATATGCATAAAAAATTTTGTCAATCACATTTTGCCATCTTCTTTAGTTTATTTCTGCTAAATGTGTATAAGAAAAATGTTAAACTATACTTCTAACTATCTATTTGTATCAATTTCTACATGAATTAAGTCTAATCCTTATAAAATTTTATTCATTAAATAAAAATAATAAAAAATAAATTTAAAAATAGACTAGGGTAAAAAATAGGTGCTTGTTGGCCTAATAGATGGACTAAGTGCTCAAAAGATTACGTGAGGGATTGAAGTATAGTGGCGCTAAAGTTTAAGGGGATAAAGTGTAATTAACCCAAAAATTAATATGATATATATACTGTAATAACGACATTACTATAATTTAGATATTTGATTTTCTTGGTAACCTACACCTAAATCGTGTTTCATGCGAAATTAAAAATAATTTTTATAAAATAGTCAAAAACAAAATCAATAAATAATTTATAGATATTAACTTTATTTTATTGATATAAATTGTCAATAAAAACAACAATTTAGAAGTATTTGTCACATTTTTTAATTAATTGGTAATTTGTCATAATCAAAGATACTTTTCATAAATTTATTTTAAATAATCAATATTATTTAGTATTTAAAATTACAAAATCTTTAAATAATGTGTATTGATAAAATTTTCCTATTTAAAGATTACTTATAGTATGAAGATAAATTAAAGCTTTTGAATATTTAAAAAGTATCAGTCCAGTTATGTGCCTTATTATTCAGTATAAATAATTTTTAAGTTTTTAATATAATTATATTTTTTTTTTGAAAAATCGTTCTATGCATGGAAAGATACACACACACACATATCATTTTTATAAAAATAATTAATATGTGTAATTTTTATAATTAAATAAATTTAGTAAATTAATAATAATGACATAAAACCTTTAGTAATTAAATCAATAATAAAACTAAGTAACAATATTAAATAGTATTACAATACTAGAAACTAAAAGTAAGGACGATTTAGGAATGTGTTATAAATTCGCACTTAAAATCTTTATGCTTCTTTTCTATAAATAATTACTGAAAACTAAAGTTAAATTTAATTATATATTAAAAATTGTATCGGACATGTGCATAATAGTAACAAAATACTATGACTTATTATTTTTAAAAGCCTGGATTTGCTATGTTTCTCTTATACATGATTTGGAAATGAATGACTTAATAGTGTATGTATAAATGGTCAAAAATAAAGATGCAAGGAAAATAATGTTCGTCATAGCTTAATTTGCTTAAATAAAAGAAATGTTGCATGTGATATTTTTCTACAACTTCTCACCCCAAAAAAAAAAGAAAAAAGCATTTTACTTTAACATATAGTATAGATTCCATTTATCTACTATAAGCGGTATTCAAACCGTACTACTTATAGGATAATATTATTCGTATAATAATCTTTTCAACCTGTCTCTTATACACATCTAGAATTGTATAAGAGACAGGGGTATACGAATAATATTATCCCTGTCTCTTATACACATCTAGATGTGTATAAGAGACATCTGTCTCTTATACACATCTCTTATGTGTATAAGAGACATTACTCAAACATAATTAGATATCAAATTTATAAAAATATTGTAGTTTATTTTTTATGTAATTATTGAATACATATTATAAATATAATCTATTTTTTTATTAAGAATTTTTTTCTTTTCTAATAATAACAAAATCTTTTAAACTTGTCATTTAAAATAATTATAAGAGGTTAATGTGCAAAAAGTAACCATTTTGAATCCAAATAAAAGTAGCCAAATATAATATTTAGGTAACTAATTTGAATTTGCATGGTTAATTAAATAATTTATCATTTACCTCTTTTATTTACTATGTGGATTTGTTAGATTTTTATCTTGTCACATGTCAATTATTTAGAATTTCTCACAAAGACCCATTCTCCTATATTATATAGTCCTTGTATAGATTTTAGATGGATCCATCTATTATGTTTTATCAAGGATATGAGTTAAATGTGTACGTTTGGAAACCAAGAATTGATTGTAGATGGTTGGTAGATTTTGAGATAGATAGACTTGTTGACAAAATGAAAAGTTATGAAGATTTTTATGAGGCTGAAAATTTTGATTTGCATACTTTATTTGGAATAGCTGGAAATGATGAATTTGTCAAAAACAAAAGAATTTCTTAATCTGGTAGAGGAAAAAGAAATAATTGATAGTGAATTTATTAATGAGGAGGAGGAGGAAATTGTTAATTTGGTAGAAAAAAAAGAAATTATGGTATCTAAAAATCTGTCTCTTAACACATCAATGATCAATTCATAAATTTCTTTTTAGTTATGTGAGTTTGATGAGTTATAAAATTGAAGATGTTGGGATCATTATTCAAGACTCTCTGATTGATGAATTTTTTGATTGGATTGACAATATAGACTTTATTGGGATAGAAAAATTATTGGAGAAAAGAGATTTGAATGGTGACAAAATTTTAGTGTTTGGGGCAAACAAATTTTCTAACAATTGTGGTAATGGTTTCTTTGAATTATTTGGTGGTGAATTCTAAAATTTTTTTTCAAATGGTATAAGGACATGATTTCTTATTTCTTAGGAATTATGTGGTTAAATTTAATAAATAAAACCTTGGTGTCTTTAAGAATGAATGGGTTAAATATGTATGAGTTCTTTGATCAAGATGAGTTAGTTGGGAAATTATTTGAGAAGTACAAGATTCGTCTATAACCACGTGTAAACATGAAATTGGAGAATCAATAGAAAATTGAATTGCACATCGTCTACACGGTGACAAAAATATGATTCAGTGGAGATTTATGCTCGTGATGGAATTGGAAGTAACATTCTCAAGAGCTTGGTTTAAGGGAGGCTATGTTGGAATATTAAACCAAGTCTAGAATTTTCCTATTTAATTTTAGTATTTTTGTTAGAGTCAGCTTTTAGTAGTTTAATTATTTTAGGAGTGAGTAATTTATTTGCTACTTACAGTGCGATTATTTCTTACTAGCCAAGTTTATGAGCTTATATATAGGATACATGTTAAAGTATTTTTTTGAGAGAATTTTAATAATTTATTGAAAGAGTTTTAAGAATTTAGTGAGAGAGTCTGATAAAATTATTGAGAGTTTTGAAATATTTCATAAATTATTTCTCTTTTTATATATTTTTGTGTGGCATTAATTTATTCCTTCAAATTTTTAATTTTGTGATTGATATTAGAGAAATCAAAAAAAATTTAAGATTTTACAAAAGCAAAAAAGCAGAGAACATTATTTGCATTATTGCCGGAGCGTATCATATCCTACCAGAGTCAATTTTGTCACCAGGACAAAAATACCCCTATCTGTCAACGCTTCCCCACACGGCATCCTTTCTGTCTCCCACTTGTCTCTCTCACCCCTGCTGTTCCACTTCTATCTTTTCGGGGAACTAGTATAGAAATAACGAGAAAACTACTAATCCTATGGTACCCAATTTGATCCAAATCTTATTCACAATTATTCAAGTTATCAATTGTCTGAAAGCCTAGTAACTTTCGGAATCTGCTCCATTTGTGACGGTTTGTTTTTCTTCTTCGGTGCCTGCGAAACTGAGTATGAACACACGCACGCTTGCAAGACGACTATCAGAGCTAGAAAAAGTTCACACTCAAATCCGAATTATTATTTCAGAAATTTTGCAATAACAGATTCACCTTTTGTGTGGTTAAGAGACAGCAAATTCTCAAAAATCTACAATCCGTCCAATTCAAAAAGGCATCTGTCTAACACATGCCTTTGATATAAGAGACATCTCAACATCAAATGACTTGATGACATAGATACCTAATTGATTGTAAATAAATTATAAACCTCCCTGAAAAAAAAAAAAAAAAACCAAAAAACCAAATCATCCAAAACATCAACAAGAAATTTAGCATCTTTCATGGAGATATTTTGCAGCCTAAACTTATTTCTTTCAAGTGGAGTTTGGGTCTTGTCATGAGAATGATAGGTTTCTTTCTAAGAGGTATTGGACCTCCATGGATCAAATGCATGGTTTTGCATCATAGTGCATTGACTCGATGGACTTCCTTGATGACGAAACCTATTTTCCTTAAATCTTTGTTTTGAAAAGCCGAAGTAAAAATTTGCCCATCCAGAATCCACCAATGAGGCATTTTAGATTGTTTGATTTATCTAAATAACTAGAGGGAATAATTTCATAAACTTTACTCCAGATTTAGGCTAATATTACTTAGTACTCTTTAACTTTTAAAAATATTACTTATCTATCTTCTCTTGTAAGTGGGGCCCTAATTAGCATTAAATGACAATTGTACCCTTTCTTCTTTAGTAAAATAACAAAATGATTTCTAATAATTTCACTTGTCACCTTTTAGTCTTTTAACATTTTTTTGTCAACTTATTTGTGAAAATATATATAAGTTAATGTATTTATTTTATTTTATTTTATTTTGATTTTTTTAATACATATAAACACACAATATTTTTATAAAAATTGATATCTTGTATGGTTAACTACAAACTCATAAACTAAAAAAATTAAAATATAATTTTGGATAAAATTTGTTTTGTTAACTTACTTAAAAAAATTTAAGATCACAATAATAAAATGTACTATGCGTCATTCAATAAAAAATAGAAAATTAGAAACAAACTATATAGTATAATAAAAAATGTAATTTGTATTTTGTTTAGGAATCAACACTCGTAAAGCCAACAAAAATTAAAATGTATTCTTTTAGTTAAATATTTTGTCAACTTATTTAGGAAAATATATGCATGTCAATTTGTTTGTGTTCCAATTAAATAAAAATTTAATATACTTCATACATTCTCATTTAAATCATCCAAATTTCTTCTTTTTCTTTTTTCCAATGTTATACCAAATTGATTTTTCTTTTTGTAAAAATGGAAGAAATTGCTTCTTTCCCTCCTAAAATGATATTTTGTTCAATTGGGTTGAAATTATTACAATATATGTAAAGTCATGAGAGATTTGTGAGATTTTTAAAATTCAAATCGAAGAAATGATCGCACTATAAATAGCAAGAGAAGTTCACTTCTAAAATAATTAAACTACTAAAAGCTGACTAGCTAAAAAATTGAGTAATGTGGCAGAGAAAGGTATAGGTAAGTAGGAAATAATAAACACGAAAAGCATGTATATGATTAAAATTTTTGTATGGATTAAGATGCACGGTGAAATCGTACATTTTATAATTCACAAAATTCTATATTCATTAATTTAAAAAAAAATAAAAAATTAACAAGATGGTAGATATGGAATTGTATGAATCACAAGGTGTACGATCTCACCATAAATCTTGATTCATATAAAAATTTTCCTTGTTTATGAATTGGAAGGTTTGACTGATAAGAATATTTTTATCATGAAGAACAAAATTACTTTGGCAAGATATAATATGCTTTGGCAATAATGGCAACCTAAATGGATACTTGTTGCCCCTCTCTTATTGGGGTCTTTTTGGGATGTGAAAAGTATAAATAATCGCATTTTTTTAATTACCAAAAACGAATCTGGTCCATCTTGGTAGCATTTGCCACCCAAATTGAAAAGTTCTTCCAAATCAATGGTTTTTCAGGATTTGCCCCAAATTGTATTTTTATAAAGGACACAAATTAGGTAGACAAATTTTGAAAATTACTACTTAATTCAAAACAAAATTTGATTGAATAGAATTTTTCGACACTGCTACGTGCCAATCTACTATTTCCACCATAACTCTCCTCACAAAAGGGGTCTACAAGTATAGTTCATTTATTCAATTACCGGTTACACAAAATTATTTAACTTAGTTGATAAATTGATACAATTGTTGGAACTTTAATATTTCCCCAAAATGTACTGTCTTGTTTGGATATCATTATTTGTCTATATATTATTATTTAAAAACTATTTGGCCAAGAACTCATTTTTTTTAATCATTATTCATTGCAATTCATTATTTACACTATTCACCTTTATTTGTATTATACATTTAGTTATATTATTCATTATTTGAACTATTTATACTATTCACCGTTATTTTACAATTCATTATTCATCATTATTGGCATTATTTAAAATTTTTGCAAAATTCGTCATTATTTGGATTATACGAGCACAAGTCGCACTTGTTTACATTTTTGGCTAGTGTTGTCAATTTTTTCTTATTTTTGTGAGCACTACATAGTATGTAGGTTGATTTTGTATATTATTTCAAGTCCGCAACCAATTGTGTTTACGTTTTGTCGAGTAGTTTGAATCTCTCATTTTTTAAATCATACAGTTATTAATAAAAGGGGGTTAAATGCATTATTCCCCTCTGGAAGTATCCTATTTTTATACTTTGCACTCCAAAGTATAAATTAACTTTTATTTATTTATTTATTTTTTACAGTTTGCACCAATTACCGTATGTTGAATACTAAAATTACCCATGTATCCCTATTATTTTACCAACTTCTCTAAATATCATTTGTTCTAAAGTAACTAGAGACCATATTCTCAACTCGCACACTTTACTATCACAAATGGCTAGGGAGGATTTATTTTTTAATCTTCCTATCCTCCTCTTCCTCCCTAGCCACCGCTTGTCATCGTTACCCACCCCCAACCCATATTGAGTTGGTAGTGTAGTGTGTGAGTTGACTGTATTGGTGATGGGAGTGCGTAATGGAAGAAAGGGCCAATTAATATAAATAGAAAGTGGGGTAAGATAAAAGGGGTATATATAGGTCATATTTGGGTTCCACATTGATCAATTAATGCAAATTGCAAAATATTAGAAGTTGTGGGTCGTAAATGACCTTCGTCCGACCAGTGCTTATTGGTTTTTTATGCTTGTTTTAAACGATGTTGTTCACCATTTCCATGCATTGCGCGGAATTTCAAGTTTATGTTTATTTTAAAGGCTTAATTACAGTTTGCCCCTTTGTAAATAGGCGACAGTTACAAATTGCCCCCAAAATTTAATAAAGTTAAAATTTTTATCTAAAGAGAGTAATAAAATGTTATAGTTGCCCTCAATATTTTTAGTTACACTTTGTGAATTTCTTTACACTAAAATTCTTCTCTTAAATTTGACAATGATAATAAACTAAATTTATTATTTTAAGTTTTTTTTTTTTTTTCTAGTAACGTGAGAAAGGAGTTAGTTGATCAAGTTAAATTTATTTAAAATATATTGACTATATCACAATGTAATCCATACTCAAATAATGTGATATTTAAATATACAATATTTGAATTAATTATTGGTAATAGAGAAAATAAAAACAAGGAAACTAAAATAATGTGATTAAATAAATAAAATAGTTTACTCTAGATATAAAATAATATTGATGGAACAAGTATGTGATGGCATGCTAAAAATGGATGCGAAGAAGATAACATAAATAGTGAACTAATTCGTACAATTAATATTGAAGTAATAATTTTTTTCAATAATGTTAGATGAAAAAATGTCGTTACTTTTGAATAACAAATTGCTTATTAAATAAAATTAGGTACCAAAGTGCAACTCACCCTAATTTTATGTTGGTTAAGGCAATTAAAATATTGAGGGCAATTATGACATTTTATTAGTCCCTTTAGATGTGTATATTTTAACTTCATTTAATTTTGGGGGGCAATTTGTATATAAAATAAAAATAGGGGGTGATTTGTAAATGTCCCCTATTTATAGGGGCAAACTGTAATTAAGCCTATTTTAACTGTATAAGTAGACACTGTCTCTTATACATTCTAGCATTTATATTTTTTTTTTTTAGATTATCTTTTAGTATGGATTATCTAAAATGTATCTTTATTTTAATTTTTAATGGTGCGATAAATTATGTAATAGTGTACTTTTTTTTTATCCAAAAACAAAGTCTATAATTGAAATATAAATAAAATGTAATATTTTGTTTCTCATCTTAGCTTTTATTAATTTTTTAATATATATATATATAGGCAATGTAATTGCTCCTGATGTATTTAATTTTTCTTTAGATTATCTTTTAGTATGGATTATCTAAATTGTATATTTACTTTAATTATTAATGGTTCAATAAATGATTAATAGTTTACTTTTTTTTTTCAAAAATAAAGTCTATAATTGAAATATAAATAAAATATTTTTTTTTGTTTCTCATCTTAACTTTTATTAAATTTTTTAGCATTATCCAAAATGCATATTTAATTTAAAAAAATTCAAAATCGAAATCGTGACCGGAACCGGAACCTGCTCTCAAGGTTCCGGTTCCAACTCTTCACGGAACCGGAACCTGCGGTTCTGGAACCGTGGTCATGCCTAGCAAGGAGAAGAAAAAAAGTTTGGGAATTTTTTATTAATCTTATGATATACGTGTGATATATATTTGATAAGGTTTTGGAAGTAAAAAATTAATATTTCCCCCCAAACTTTTTTTCTTATTATTTGGTCATTGCTCCAAAGCTTTTACTTTTTTGAGACTTAGGTTGTTCATGTATCATTATCGTTTTATGACTTTACAGCCCATCATAAGTTAAAGGACTTTTCTTGGTCTTGTTTGTTCTTCAAATCTATTTTCACATTTTCCTCAAGCTTTAAATTTTTAATGATTAAAGGAATTTTTGTTAGTAATTTTTATCGGATTTGGAGAAAGTCTAAACTTTTTGTGTTTTTTGTTTTCTTTACTCTTAAGAACTCAATTTTTTTTTATAAAGATCCACCTACGTATTTCACATTCTTTTAGTGAATGAATCAAACCTCTATATAGTTTTTTTTTTGGCGTCTAAAAAAGACTAATTTCTTTTTATAAATTAATATTCACATTATTTTTAGAAGTCGGTCTTTCACTAGCTCTTAGAGTGAAATATATGACAAGCAATTGAAATTGAACTAAGTCAATGTATTATTATTTTCTATTTTATTTCATTCTAAAACTTGGAATTTATTAACTAAAACTTGTCTCATTTCTATATAAAAATTGTCGATAAATATTTTGGAATTTGAACTTGAGTTCGACGTTGAGTATGTATTGAGCCTTAATTTGGGTTTGTGTGAAACACCATTCTGGTTTCTTTGCATTTAATATTGGCATTTGCTTTTTGTGTAAAAATTATGATTTTCGCGAGAATTTTAGTATAATTAGTTACTTATTATATTTTATGGTATTTTGCAGGTTTAAATTTAAAAGGGTATGGTGCTTAAATTAGAAGTTTCAAATGGATTTAGTGCAAAAGGACAATTCATGGTTGTTGGGAAGGACTCTATATTGCAGTATCGATTTTGCATTAAGAAATGATACCACGGTATCATAGAGAAATTATAAGGCCTTTTTAGAACTCCATATTGCTGTATCTTATTTAGTATAAAAAGTGATACATGTTCGGTGTAATATTGATTGGGCAATTAATTCATTAATTGTTAATTATTACACATCTAGAGGTCAAGTTCAAGACGACACACGCTCGCAAGGATATAAAGTGAGTTTGTAGATCGGGTGAGTAAGGATCGTTCCCATGAGGACTATTGGTCAATTACTAGGGTTTACAAACCTGCGAACTAGTTAGACAAATTAATTGCAAGAGTTTTGTTTTACCTTTAACTACTAGAAATCAAGAACAAATACCAAAACTAATTAAAACTAGCAAAATCAATAAAATTTACTGTGAACAAATCTAAACTAATGAAATAAAAAAGTAAATCGTAGGAAAATTTAATTAGAAACTACGAAATTGAAATAAGAATAGGAATTAATTTGAATATGGATCAAGAAATCAATCTCGAATGTAGCCGAACAAACAATTGTTGTCTCTTATAGTTTTCTACATGCTGTATAAAACATTGTGCCATAATCTAATGAATTTCTATTATAATGTCTAATCTAACTAATGGCTACTACGTTTTGTTCAACTCCCCTCAATGGGGTATTTATAGGTTTTACATCAAGGTTTAGGCCTCTAAAATGATAGAAATACGTTAAAACTAACTTGATAAGGAGTCCAACTAGGTGGAAAAATCTTTCAAAACAAACAATTCACGTCACCAGCTACTCGGCGTGTGCACATGCGCAGCCTTTTCTTGTGTGCAATTTCCAAAGGTGTCTCTTCTATTTTTATCGGCTTGCGCATCCTCGCGCACGTGCGCGCTCTGCACTCTACTTCAATTTTAATCTTGATTTTGACCTTGATGCCTGCAGAATTTCAAAAAAACAAAAAACATGAAAGTTATAGCTCTTTCTCTAATCTTTTCAAACATGTTGAATCACCCCAATTGGAGCTCGGGCAAGAAATTTATGACCAAATCACCAAACAGTGTCCCAATTCACTCCTTGCCGGCGTACGTTTTTCATCCTTTTGATTTTTCTCCTAATTTTTGATCTTTTTGGCTCCCTTTTCACTCAAGACCTACACAAAAATAAATCAATTAGGCTCATAATTAAGTCAATTATTGCTCACATTACATGAAAATGGAGGTAAACAACACATAAAATACGATATAATGACATTTATGAGCTTATCAAATACCCCACACTTAACTTTTGATCATCCTGGAGCAAAAATAAAATGAAAATAGATAAGCACATTACAAATTGCACCCAACACATATCAACAATTGTTTACACGAATAATTAAGAACCACGCCATCATCAGAAGTAATCTAAGAATTCAAGATTTCAAATGCTAATAAAGCCTAGACATGAAATCCGGTGTGTGTGAATATAGCAATTCAATAAAAACTCAGTGTATAAGAGACGGATCAATTTATGCAAACTCGTAGAATTTTTTTGAATACTACATAACTCACTTTTCTTACACATCAACTTAATTTAAATCATGTAGGACTTTTTAGTTTGTAATGTTAGGCTAGGGTACTTGCTAATCAAGAAGGGGTAAGGATATCACAAAATAAAAAATAGAGATTTAAATTAATGTTGGCCATACATCAAAATAAAACTGCTTATCCAATACATTAAATCACATATCCTTACAGATGAATAACCCCATCACTTACTCAACAAACACCCATAAAAATTACATATAACAAACAAAAAGTCTTCCTTCTTCAAAATCAACCCGACTTGCTAACCTTTTACCGAACATATATTCATCAGTTTTTTCAAGTCCGCTCCCAATACAGGTACTAGTGATAGGCACTACCCACAAACACACTATTGTATGTACCAGTATGGGCACAACCTGTAAATATAGGTACCAGTGATAGGCACTACCTGTATCACAACAAGGCAGGTACCAATGATAGGCATTACCTGCACATGTTGAAAATTTTCTTCTCAATTCAAAATTTTTTTCCAGTACACCCTGTTGCCCCATTAATGTACACCACTCACTTATACAATTTACCACCCTTATTTAACTGCCTTTCACTCTTATATCCCTAAATAAATGTGTGCAATAAAGCTCTTAAGGAACATTTAGGTTAGAAAAATAAGAGAAATCATTTAACTTATAAAGGTAGGTAAAATGAGTTTTTATGGAAGAACAAGAATGGTTGTTTCTCTCCATTTATTACAAATTAAGGCTCAAATAGGGTACTAGCGATAAAAATTTCAATAAGGTTGGCTTGAAAGGCTCAAACTTCCTAAGAAATACTCTACCCTCTTCTTTAAACCAAATCAAATTGCCTATAGAATTTGCTTAAAAAATGTAAGAAAACAAGTTTTGGAATGCAATATAAATGAATTTACATAATTATCTCTGAGTGTCAAAAATAAGATAATTTATGGCTATTAGTGCTGAAAAATTCTCAGAAATCATGCAAAGAAAAGTTAACATTGTTTACCCACTAATAACGGTTTAGCTGTCTCTTATACACATCTAGAAAATCAAAGAGACAGCAATAAGCGTTTGCAAAATTTTTAAAAATTTCAAAAATTTCTACTTATTGACACAAAAAATTTCAACAATCCTAAAAAACTGTCAGACCAAAAGAAAGGTTAGAATGTTGCAGCAAATCTTATGCATAACTAGTTGCAGTATAAGTGAATCCTAATAACTCATCACCCCACACTTAAAAATAAATGTTGTCCTCAATGTTAATCCTTATAAAAGCATAAAGATGGATCTCTAGAAATGTAGAATATTTGGTGTAGTGTATTCCATCACAAATATCCATAAGACGAGTTGAAACACGTCGTAGCACTGAAAACAAGAACAAAACGTCATATCCATGAAGACATTAAGAAAAAAAAAACACAACCTAATATATTTAAGTAACTAAATGTAAAGAACAATTAGAAAGCAATAAAAGCTTGGTTTGCCTCCCAAGAAGCGCCCTCGTTTATAGTCTTAGACTTGACTTTGGCACTTGAGATCAGTTCAAGCACTTAAGGATGGTCGGCCATCCATTTATTTTTGATTCCATAGGAAATGTTTGACACCATTTTTCATTACTCTTGAAACTTGATTCCAGACTCGAACTTGACCTTACTCTTTGCTCCACACATTGGTCAAAGATAGTGCACAAATTATCGCCTCAAGTTGCTCTTTGAACTGCTTTTTCTGTCTTCTTGATCATGGCCATTTTGCTCAAACCCTCACCTTTCTGCTCTTGTGAAATCATCCTATGAGTCTTTGTCATCTTACCTTTATCATTAGGTGTATTGTTCTCCAAGTCAATTTTGGAGTTTTCATTTATTTCAACCGTTTTTTTGAGTGCATTGGCTTGACCCACCTTGGGTGCCTCATCTTCAAACCTATCAATGAATGAACCAGGGGAAATTTAGCACATATTTCTACAAATATTGGGACATTATCATCATAATTAAAAACATCAATTTCAACATATTTATTATCAACTCGCAAAATTAACTTCCTTTTATTAATGTCAATTAAAGCCTGTGCGGTTGATAAAAATGGCCTCCTTAAAATCAATGGAATTTTGTTATCCTCGTCGATGTCCAACACAGAGAAATTCATAGGAAACACCAACTTTTTCACTTGAACAAGCACATCTTCCAACAAGCCATATGGTTTTATCTCAGACAAATCAGCCAATTGGAGTGTATATGTTGGTGGGTTTTACATTAGTGATCCCTAGTTATCATAGATGGCCTTCGTCATAATATTGATACTCGCCCCTGAATCACAAAGTGAACGATGCAACGTGTGTCCTCCAATGTTCACCGATATAGAGAAACTACCAGGATCCTTGAGTTTAGGGGATAATCTCTGTTGGACAATGGCACTGCACTTGGTGTCGAGACAAACTGTCTCATCATCATCCTATAGTTGCTTCTTAACCAATAGATCCTTCATAAACTGTGTATAAATGGGCATCCTATTGAGAACATCAACTAAAGGATGTTTACATTCAACTTTTTGAGCATATCAAGGAACTTGTGGAATTGTTTCTTTTTCCTCCTTTCTTGGATTAATGAGTCGATGAGGAAATGACACTTTTATTGCAGGATCCAATTTAAATGAATTATCCACTTTCTTCTTCCTCAACTCCTTCATTGCATTCTCCTTGGTCATCTTCTCATCGTCACCTTCAATTTCAAGTTTTTCTTTTGTTGTCTTGGATTTTGGCTTCATAGCTCAGTACCAACCTATGTCTTGTCATTTTGTACAACCAATTCCTTCCCACTCCTTAGTGAAATAGCATTGCATTGCTCCTTTGGATTTGGAATTGTATCACTTGGCAATGCTATCATAGGTCGTTCACTATTTTGGTGAGCTAACTGTCCCAATTGAAGTTCCATATTCCTTGTAGAAGCTCGCAATGCCCTATCTCCTCCTCGAGCTTCAAAGTCCCTATTCTCAAATTCTCCTCAGTAGATTGATCATGGTGTACATATGGAGGATAACTGGGATTTTGAGGTGGAGGTCTTGGTGGTGGAGGTTGGTATAAGTTATTTTTTGAGGCAGAAAGTTTTGGAAATTTCTCTAATCTGGTGGTTGATATGGTCTAGAAGACGAAATTTGATTGGAAAATTTTTGTTGTGGCTTGTTTGATTGAAAAGATGGATTTTGGATATTTTTTTGATTGCTACATGAGAGATTTGGATGGTTTCACTAAGATGGGTTTTAGGTATTGCTAGAGGAATTAGGTTGATTTCTCGGCCTTGAATTTTGCAAAGGCCATTTTGATGGTTTCTTCCACAAATATCACAAGCTAGAATTGCTTAAGGTGCTGAATCTATGGAGTTCACTGAATTCTTCCCAAATTCTCTCGGGCCTTTGTAAATTGGTCATCATATTCAACATCATGCCTTGTTGAGCTAAGAAGGCATCATTAAGATTAATCGTGCCTCCTTGTTGAGCACTGACTTGTTGGCTTGATGTTGTTGTCGAACCAAAGGAGTGATGTTGCCATGATAGTAATGCGTTGATGCCATCTCTCTGGCAACTCTTGTGCTTCATTCGGAGTTTTAAGAGGGAAAACGCCTCCAACGCTTGCATCGACGATCAATCTCGTCTTCGAAACAATCCATTATAGAACGTCTATACTTGTAACCATATGGAATGGCATGATGCGGACACTTTTGAGTAGTTCTTTGTTGAAATTTTTTGCTTCTCTAAGGCTTTACCCAGTGATTTGATGGAATGATGTGATGTCATTACGGAGGTTTGCGATTCTTGATAGTAGAAAGTACTTCGCCAAAAATTCTTGTGCTAATTGATTCTACATCATGAAAGTACCTTGCTAGAATGATCACAACTAGGCCTTCACCTTATCCTGTAGAGAAAACAGAAAAGCTCTCATTCGAATACAATCGGGGTGTACCTTGTTGTATTTGAAGGTATCAATGACTTCTTCGAAATTCATCAAATGAGCATAGGGATTCTCATTTGGCCCACCTCCAAACATACTGTGGATTTGGAGCATTTGAATCAAAGCTAACTTGATCTCAAAGTTATTAGCATATACGGTATTCGGGCAATTCTAGAAGTCGCCCCTTAAAAATTTGGTATTGCATAATCTCAGAAGAGTCAGTGATTAGCATTGCCTCCATTGCCATGATTACGTGCTACTTCTTGTTCATCCCTAATATTACGATCTGGATTCTCAATTACCGATAATTTTCTCCTTGGCTAGATTTCTATAGTTTTCTGCGGTTTTTGGATATAGTTCGTTCCTTGGCTAGATTTTTGTAGTAATTTAATTAGACTGTGGAATTGACATAAGAATTGAAATTAAATTAAATATAGATCAAGAAATCAAACTTAGTAATGTAGCTGAAACAAAAAGTTGTTGGAACTTGTAGTTTTGAACAAGAAAAATAAAACCCTAGCCGTAATCTAATGAATTTCTATTCTAATGTCTAATCTAACTAATGGCTGCTACGTTCTATTGAACTGTATAAGAGACAGCATTACCCCTCCTTGTGCCTAAGTTTATTGTCATTGAGTGGAGCTATGGAATTGCTTGTTTTGGAAGTTTTCTCAATCCAGTTGAACTCCTTATCAAGTTTTAATGTATTTCTATCTGTCTCTTAGACACATGCAATAGATGTGTATTTTAAGGCGCATGTGCTCAATTTTCAGAGGCGAAAGTTATTTTTTTCTCAGCTTGCACACATGTGCAAGCTTTTGCTCACGCACGTGCACGCTTTGCACTCTATTTCAAATTCAACCTCGATTTGACCTTGATGTCGGCAAAATTTGGGAAAATACAAAACACAAAAGTTGAAGCTATTTCTCTTACCTTTTCAAAACATTTTGAATCATCTAAATTTGAGCTCAAACAACAAAGTTATGACTAAAATACCGAATAGTGTCTAAATTCGCTCCTCACCGGCATACATTTTGTGTCCTTCTGATTTTTTTCCAACTTTTTGATGTTTTTGGCTCTCTTTTTTCACTCAAGACCTACACAAATTAAAAATAAATCAATTAGGCTCATAATTAACTAAATTATTGCTCCCATTACATGAAAACGAAGGTAAATGACACATTATGTATTTGACATTTACGGCTTGGGGCCTTACTGTATAGACACATGTCTAGCTATTTAAAATTTTTCCACCTGTAATCTTTTGGTGGAAGCAACCTTTTAAATTTACTCTTGCACTAAACCAAAGTACATGTAGTGTAAGTGTAGGAGCTATTTTGTAGATTTAGAGTTAGTGAAGTGTAGCTTGCCTATCAAGTTTTCTTCTTAATTGAAAAGTTCTCTTTAATTTCATTTTAGATCTCCTTCTTAATTCTTAGCAAGTATTAATCTTTATTAGTTTAATTTAGTGGTTTTGCTTTTATCTACAAGTACATATAAGTTTTACTTGCATTCCATTAAATTTCTTTGCAATCCAAATTAGGTAAAGAGTTACGGAAAATACTATCATAGATTCGGTCTTTGGCCCCACCTGTAGACCCTGCAGTCAAGATTTCATCTTATAAGAATCTTGCTTACATCAGATTTTATCTCATGCATTCTACAGGTAATCTATGACCACAGGTCTACAAGTGGGGTCAAAGACCAGGTCTACCTAAGTATTTCCCAAGAGTTAGATTTTCCTAAAAAGTTCTGTGTTCTTGCTTCTTTTAGTGGTTTCTTAGATTAATCTTTAAATCTTGCTTTAATTATCTTAGAAATTAGTGGGCTTTTATTTCAATCTCTTTTAAAACCAAAAGTTCCTATTTTCAACTTTGGATTTCAAGTATTTTCCTATAATTCTCTAAGTAGTTTAAAATGAGGGTTTCTCAATTCTCTAGTTTAATTAATGTTTTCTTAGTTAAAATTAGTTTAATGGTATTAATCAACTTTCCCTAGATTAATTTAATTTTCTTTCTTAAATTAAATTTTAATTGCTTTATTAGGGTAAATTTAATTGTTGTATTAGAAGTAATCTTACAAGCTTTCTTAGAGCAAATTACTTTCCTTTCTAGATCAATCTTTTCATGCTTTTAGTAGATTAATTATCTTTATCATTATAAGCTCAATTATGTTTCTTAGTATAGTCACTAGTGTAATTTCTTACTTTCTTTCTTAGATTAGACTCTTTAATTACTTTCATAGTTTAACTAGTTTCATTAGTGACTAATTAGATGCTCTAAGATAATTGAATTTGTAATTTAGTGATGAAACTACTTTTGATTGTCTTAACTAGTGCAAAGTTTCATAGGCTTGGTAGTTGTTATCCTCAATACTCGAGCGAACGATACTCACTTGTCACTACTTAGAAACCTACCTCATATATTTGCAAGTGTATGGGTGAGGTTTGGTGTATAGTTGAATTAATTTTTATTGCCTATAGTTTAAGTTTTCAAGTTTCAATCAAATCATACACAAACTACTCACTCCAACAAGTTTTTGGCACAGTTGTCGGGAATTGTGTGGGTAGCGGAAATATTAGATCCTTATAAATCATTCTAGATTAGACATTTTTCTTGTTTGTTAGTTAGTGCCAGTCTAGATTAGTTGTTGTTTTTCTTGTTTACGAATCAATCTCTACTTGTAGTGAAATTGGCACTTGAAGTTGACTTGGTTTAATTTGCTTTTGTAATGCATGGTACATTAAGAAGAAGAATTCATTAGTCCTGATTTGGAAAGAGAGAGAATTAAGAAGGCTTAGTAAGGAGAAACGAGTTCAACAAGAATATTCATCTAGTCTTGGTAATGGGATAACAACGGAATTGGTAATGGAGCAGTGGGTAATGGATTTCATGCAATTGGTAGGCTACTTTGAGGTTATGCTATGCTGGATTTCGAAGGAGAAAATTCCAGTATAGCAAAATTGCCGGTTCAAGCCAATAATATCGAGATAATGCCGAGGCCCTTATTCAAATGTTACAATCTCACGCAATGTACATGTGTCCCAATAAAGACCCTCACACTTAAAGAAATTCGAGGAAGTCTTGGATACTTTTAAGTTCAATGGAGTTTACCATGATTACATTCACATGAGGGTATTTCCATTTCCATTGAAGGATATGGTGAAATGGTGGCTACAATCACACAAACAAGTGACATTCACAACACAAAACGGGCTTGCATAAGAATTTCTAGCAAAGTACTTTCCCTTATCTAGAATCGCAAGTGTAAGAAATGAGATAGCTTCTTTTGAGCAAGATATGAGAGAGGGTCTAAGTGAAGCTTGTGAGCAATTTAAAGAACTTCTTAGAAGGTGTCTCCATCACGCAATTCCTTTGTGGCTTTAAATTCAAACGTGTTACAATAGACTTTACGAAGAGACAAAGTTCATTATAGACACTTTGATGGGGAGATCATTGTCAATTAAGACATCAGAGGAAGCACAAAGACTACTCAATATGATGGCATCGAACTACTACCAACATGGCCTCATAGCTCCACTCAATGACAATAAACTTAGGCACAAGGAGGGGTAATGCATTTGAATCAAAATAATGCAATTTTAGCTCAACATGGTATGATGATGAACACGATGACAAACTTGACTAGAGTTCTGGAAAATCTTGGTAGGAGGAACATTTCAAATGCGATATCTTTATCTCCTCAAGGGTTGTTGGTATATGATTTTTGTGCCCACAATCATATGAATGGCCAATGCGAAGCATCCATGAGTGCTAATGAGCAAATGAACTACGTGTCCAACCAATCCTCTTCCTCAAGGAATCCTCTTAATATGTATGGTAATACTTATAACCCTTCTTAGAGGAACCGCCCCAATCTTTTATGGGTTGGTCAAAGCTCAAATGCCCACCATTAATCAAACTTTCAAAATCAAGCTTCATCTTCCACATCCCAATCTTATCAACCTCCACATCAAAGAAACTTCCACATCCTCAATTGAACTCTTCATATCCAAATTCTCAACCAAATGCTTCATACTTGCTACCCTGTAACGAAACCCAACTGATGTACAATGATCATTATGTTTCAAGGGAAGGGGCCAATTCTTATAATGAAAATCTTAGGAGAAAATTTGAAGCATTAAGGAGGGACTGTGATGCTTTGAGAAGGGAACAAGAAGCTTTTGATAAGAATCAAGAAGCTACTAATAGAAACTTTTAGACCCAATTAGTGAGTAAGTAAGAGGCGAGCAAATGAGAGACCAATTGAGGCTCTCTCTAGTAAAATAATTCCTAACCCAGGGGATCAATATCAAAGAGACCACAACGGAAAATGACAAGTTAATGCCATAACTTTGAGAAGTGGTAGAGAATTGTTTGTGAAAAGAGGTAAGCAAGAAGTTGAAAAAATATGGATATTCAA
Source organism: Cinchona pubescens (assembly GCA_025175665.1). Taxonomy (NCBI): domain Eukaryota; kingdom Viridiplantae; phylum Streptophyta; class Magnoliopsida; order Gentianales; family Rubiaceae; genus Cinchona; species Cinchona pubescens. The sequence continues at coordinate 242,309 of JANKKI010000133.1, forward strand.
AAATCCAAGGCACATGAAAATCAAAAGAGGTCAATAGTGATAAAGAAATAGAGAATGAAGAAGATGAAATCCAATCTCAATAGAAGAAAGAGTGTAAGAATAAACAAATTGAAGAACCTTTACCTCTACACTCTTCGGTGAAGATACCGTTTCCTAAAAGATTAATTGACCTGAAAAAATAGGACAAGAAGAATTAATTCAACCAATTCCTTGAGGTGTTCAAAAAGCTCTACATCAATATTCCCTTAGTTGAAGCACTCACAAAAATACTCCAATATGCCCGATTTATAAAAGAGATTCTAGCAAAGAAGAAAGTACTGGATATTGGAGAAAGGGTGTGTCTCAATGCAAAATGTACTGCAATAGTGCAAAAAGAGTTGCCACCTAAGTTAAAAGATCCTGGTAGTTTCTCAATACCATTGAATATTGGAGATTACACATCACATCAAGCATTATGTGACTTAAGTGCAAGTATAAATGTGATGCCCAAAGCAACCTACAATAAATTGGGGATAACAAATGCAAAGCCAACACAAATCACCCTCCAATTGATAGAAATGTCCAAAAGAAGACCTTACGGCTTATTGGAAGACGTGTTATTGCAAGTGGATAAACTCATCTTTTCGATAGATTCCTAGTGCTCGAGATGGGAGAAAATTCCAATATGCCCTTGATCTTAGGGAGACCTTTCCTATCAACCACACATGCAATGAATGATGTCTATGTCACTTTCACTTGATTACCAATTCTGTCAACCTAACAAGACCAATAAATCCAAATTTGATGGGGACAACCGACCTAAGGTGGGGGATAAAGAGAAGGATATCTTGAACGAAAAGCCACTTGATATTGGTAGTGACATAGAAAAGAATCAAGAGATTAGTGTTGAGTATCGGGAAGTGAATGGGTAACAAAAGAGTGAAGATGCACAAGAAGAAGAGGCATTGGTATGAAAAGTATGAAGGTGTTTGGTTTGGTCCTCTAGCAATGGCAAATACTTTGAAGAAATGCCACATCAATTTGAAGGCCATAAAACAAGCATTCATGGTTGACAAGAAAGGAGTCAAGTTCTTCCATGGACACCAAAAGGAAAAGGATGGCCAACCATCCTTATTAGTTTCATTTGATTATCCAAACCATAGTCAATCTAATGACTATAAATAAGAGCTCTTGAAATGCAATCCAGGCTTTACTATTATGCCTTTTGTTTGATTTTAACTTAATTTTATGATGAATCTATGATGTTTACATTTGATTTTGGTAGAAATTAGATTAAAGAGTGTTTTTATGTTATTGATAAGTTTTGCGAAAGAAATGAGTAAAAGTGTTAGTTAATACTTGTATTTTTTATGTTTGTAGGTGATGAAATGACATGGAGGTAAGGTGAAAACGTTGAAAATTTGGCTAAGTATGGAAAACCAAGGTTGCTGAAGTTCACTTCCATACTAATTTATGGGAAAATCGTCTGAATTCTTGCAGTCCATACCACAGTATCATGATGAACTTTCGAAAGAAGCAATTTTCATGCAATCCCATACCTCGGTATCATTTTTGCAAAGGTAAAGGATATTGCGGTATCGACCATAACCTAGAAGGCATAATTCACCTATCATACCGTGGTATTGAATTCTAGTTCAAAAATGATACTGCATTGTCGACGCTCGGATAGAAAACATAAATAGCCAAAGTACAACCTTACTTGCTCATATTCTCAACCCTCTATAATTCAATTTCACCCATCAAATTTGGAAAAGAAAGGTGTTTTTCTCAAGATTTAACGAGGATTTCAAGGGCGAATTTCATCATTTTCACCGTTTTAAATTGTTCAATTTTATGCTAAGCCTGTAAGTTCTCTTGAGATTACATCACAATTGGGTTGTTTCTTCGCATAGAATTGAATGCTTACTTGTGTTTATTGAAAGGTAATTGTGATTGTTGATTATAATTGGGTTTCTTGAAATTCTTGTTGAAGATTGTTGAAATTATTGTGGGCTTATTATTTTGGTTTGAGATTATTGAAATTGTGGTGGAATTGCTTGAATTGTTTTAGGTTCTTAAAGAGTTAAAGTCGGATTTTTGTGACATTGCGATTGAAAGCAGATTTGAGTATTTTATTTGGTTTAATTTGTTGATTTTATTTGATAATCATGCCGAGGGGTGTTTTTAGAGGTAGAAGTAAAGGAAGGGATGAGTCTTTCAAGAAAAGAAAGGTTGATGAAGTGCCGACCAAGCCTTTAAAGTTAGGCATCTTTAATAAACATCTAAAACTATAACACATCTACTCCAAGTTTTAGACTAGCCAAAAATATGATGTGATTAAAAAAAGGGCTTTTGATCTATCTAAAAATTGGAGTGACTACATATTCATTAGATTGGAACTAGAAGCCCAATTAATTGGAAGAGGTTGGGAAAATTTAATGAAAGAGTGAAACCGGGCTACACTAACCGAGTCAAAGAGTTTCATTGGAATTTATATAATTTGATTAATGGTAAGTGTACCGAGGTGTCATGGTAGACTTTTCTTCTGAGAAAATCAATGTTTTTTATAATTTGCCAATGTTTCAAGGTAAGGAGTACAAATCATTCACTAGGGGGAGGAAGGGAATGGAAGACATTAAGAATTGGTTATGTGAGAGAGATGTGGATTGGACAATGAATGCTGAAGGTGATTTTCATTTGATATTGCCTCGTAAAGGCCTTTGTTTGATTGCTAAAATTTGGTTTTACTTTGTGAGTTGTAAAATTTGGGTGTTCAATTGCTGTGCATGTGGTTTAGAGAAATAAGGCTTGTGTGGTTTATGCAATTCTTCAGGGCATGCCACTTGATGTTGGGAAGCTAATTCAACAGGGTTTCCTAGCCATCCTGCATAACACCCTAGCTGTTTATTTAACTGAGGCAGTTTTAAACTACTTAGAGAATTATAGGAAAATACTTGAAATCCAAAGTTGAAACTAGGAGTGTTTGAGCGAGGCTTTATAACGAGTAGTATGTGTAGAACATGGTACATGAGTTACACATCTAAATAGTTGTTGAACCACCAATTCAAGTAGTTCATTTCGAGCTTCCCTCTTTCAGCCAGGCCATGTCTTCAATGTACCACAAAATAAAGGAAGAAAGAGGGAAGCTTTCTTCTCTTTCTTGGACATACAGTCAAATTGATCCACCACAACATGGTTGCTATGGTGCTTAATGCTCAACCTTTTCTATCATGCTCATGGATTCATCTGTCACCACCACATACTTGGCATTATGGACGTTCCCCAAGGGCAATACTTTTATTCACCAAATATGGGGACAACTCAAGCAGCACAATAAGAAACAGCAGAAGGAACTGGACAAATAGATGAAGCTGGAGGTGTTTGAGGAGAAGACTTTGAAGAAATCCATCATGATAAAATGGGTGATGAAAATCAAATGGGTGTTGAAAACATCAATCAAAACTCAATGATGAAGCATGAGGCTTGCCAAGCTTGGAGAAGACACCTCTTATCCCTACTTTTCTCAATTATCTTATCTTATTAGCTTTGAATGATTGGAGAAACATTATTATTTTCATTTCATTAGCTTTACTAGTACTTCATTATTATGTCTTTATTATGCTTTTGGATAGTACTATTTAGTTGTTTTTGTTATGATAAATTAGCTGAGGACAAATAGCTAAGGTTAAGGAGATTCTACATTTGTGCTTGAATGTGTGTTTGACTTAATTGAGCTTACAATGATGATTACTTGGTTTTGGTTATTCATGCCTTAGTCTTGTCCTGAATCATGTTTCTATTTGGTTACTTAGTTTTGAGTGAGTCCTTGGGCAAATTTAGAAGGACTTTATTCTTTGTTTTTTTTTTTCATTTTCAACTATGATCATATTTGCCTTTGTTTGTTGTATTTTGGGTGAGTGGAAGGATGAGTTGGATTCATCGTTAGAATAAATTGACAATTTTGGGGTGTTATTTTCTAGTTGATGGAATGGTGTCCTTTCGTGATTGTAAATATGTGTCATGGAATGTTCGATGGGAAATTGAGTGATTATGGAACTCAATGATGATAATTGACTTGCAATACCATATGATTGGTTTATTCAGATTTGACATTTGAAGGATTTTGTTGTGTGTTATGTAGTTCTTTTGCAAACAAAGGTTTTAAAAAACTATGTATTGCCACTTTCAAAGACTGAGGGAATCATATTTTTGAACTTGTTTATTTGTCCAATTCACAAGTACTACCTTGTTTGTTGACTCATCTTTTGGAAAACTTGGTTTAAATGGAATAGAAGTGATTTAGAGCATTTGTGTATTTGCATAGTGGAGTTTTATTCTATCTTGTGAGTGATTGGTTTGGATATGATTTTGGATACATTTCACTCCTCTTCCTTGGTTTAGGGTCGTGAAAAAATAAAAATATTTTTCTATTAGGAATAAGAAGAGTACGGGATGACAATATCACAAATGTTGTTTTCTCCAAAATATGCTATTAGAATAGAAATATTGTTTATCCGAAATGGCCATTAGGATTGCTTTTAAATTGAGGCAATTAGAAGCAAAATCTTTGAAATGAATCTTTACATTTTAGTAAACCATGAAGTTGAGGAGAAAATGTTTGTAATATCCATCATTGATATCATTCTACTCAATCCTAATTACTCTATTATTCCCAATTGTGTGTGACATGTGCATATTAGATAGAGTCCTAATGATTTTTCTATTTCCATGTAGCCTTGTCGAGATGGTTGAGGAACTATGTAATCTGTTTGAATTGAACTAAAGTAAGTTATTAGTTGAATAGATTTTTGTTGAGAAAACCTTTTTGATTACGAATAATGTGCGGTCATTTGAAAGCTTGTGTTGACAATTGAACATTTTTGTTGGGAAAAGTTGTAAAACTTGGAGTGACGAGTTTGAGTACTCCAAATGTCATATGCTATTTGAGATCCTTTGAGAGGTCACCAAATTATTCAAAGTACATCCATTATTCACTTCTTGTGTTGCCTTTTTGATGGTGCCTTATGTGTTATTGTTTAGTTTTGTTCTTTATTCTTTCTTGCTTTGCTCGGAAATAGCAAAATGGTAATCTGGGGGTGTGATAACTCTAGCAAAATAGAGTTATTTTACTTAATTGTCTAGCATTTTGTTAGTACTTTTCAAGTTTTAAGTAGGGTTTGTGTGTTTTTATTTGGTTTCTTTTCATTTAGTATTGGCATTTGCATTTTGTGTAAATATTATGATTTTAGTGAGAATTTTAGCTTAATTATTTACTTATTAGGTTTTATGGTATCATTTGCACGTTTAAATTTAAAAGAGTATGGAGATTAAGGTAGAAGTTCAAGCAGATGAAGGGTAAAAAGGATAATTCAATGCTGCTTGGAAGGACTTCATATCGCGGTATCGATTTTGCACTGAGAAATGATACTATGATATTCCAGAGAATTAAAAGGCATTTTTAGAACTACATACCGTGGTATTGACTTTAGTATAAAAGCGATATCATGGTATGGGCACGTGTCCAGTAATTTAAAATATTATCACTTGTAATCTTTTGGTGGAAGTTACCTTTTAAATTTACTCTTGTATTACACCAAAGGACATATAATGTAGGTACGGATGGTATTTTGTAGATTTAGAGTTAGTTTAGTGTAGCTTAATTCTCAAGTTTTCTTCATAATTAAAAAATTTTCTTTAATTTCATCTTAGATTTCCTTCTTAATTCTTAGCATATTTAAATCTTTATTAGTTTAATTTGATGGGCTTTCTTTTATCTACAAGTAGATATAATTTTTACTATGCTTTCCATTAAATTTCTTTGCAATTCAAATTAGGTAAAAAGTTAGATTTTCTAGAAAGTTCTTTGTGTTTTTGCTACTTTTAGTGATTTTGTAGATTAATCTTTAAATCTTGCCTTAGTTATCTTAAAAATTGGTGGGCTTTTATTTCAATCTCTTTTAAAACCAAAAACTCCTAGTTTCAACTTTGGATTTCAAGTATTTTCCTATAATTCTCTAAGTAGTTTAAAATGAAGGTTTATTAATTCTCTAGTTTCATTATTTTTTCTTAATTAAAATTATTTTAATGTTTGTAATCAACTTTTCCTAGATTAATTTAATTTTGATTCCTAAATTCATTTTTAGTTACATTGTTAGGGTAAAATTAATTGTTTTCTTACAAGTAATCCTACAAGCTTTCTTAGAGTAAATTACTTTCTTTTCTAGATCAATCTTTTCATGCTTTTAGTTGATTAATTATCTTTATCATTATGAGTTCTGTTATGTTTCTTAGTATAGTCATTAGTGTGTTTTCTTGTTTGTTTTCTTAGATTAGACTCTTTAATTGCTTTCTTAGTTTAACTAGTTTCATTAGTGACTAATTACTTGCTTTCATAGATGAATTTGTAGTTTAGTGACAAAACTACTTTTTAATTATCTAACTAGTGCAAAGGTTCATAAGCTTAGTAGTTGCTATCTTTAATCCTCGAGGGAAAGGTACTCACTTGTCATTATCTACAAACCTACCTTGTATACTTGCGAATGTGTATAAGGTGAGGTTTGGTGTTTAGTTGAGTTAATTTTTATTGCTTGTAGTTTGAGTTTTCGAGTTTCAATCACATCACACCCAAATCACTCACTCCAACATTGACTCGATATTTAACATATTCAAATAGAGGACAAACGCAACATAAGTATGTCGACTTCAAGTTCCAATTGAGGTATTCGATCGAACTCCAATAAAAGCACTTGTACATCTAAGAATTTGGATTTGAGCATGCCGTTATTCAATTTTGATTCAACTAGTGTTATACTATAGGTAACTTTTGCCCCTCCAAGATCCAACCCTTGAGTTCGCTCCAATGTAGGCTTGTATTCTTTTCTTTTTTTTTTCTTTCTTTGTAGGCTTGTATTCTTTTTTTCTTTGTTTCTTTTCATTGGCAATAATAAAAGAAAATCTACTCTGAGTTTATGTAAGAAAAAGTTATTTACTTTATGATTGGATACAAAATAATGTTGGGCTTTTAGATTCAGACTGAACACCTAAAATTCAATCTTTGATCTCATTAAACTAATATACCATTCATAAAAAGCCATTTAAAGATATCTTCAAAAGGCCAAAAGGAAAATGGTAAGTTCCTCTAACTAACTCCTCTTGGGAGAACTTATGTAGATTTAGTCTAATAGATCGAGTAATACAAAAATGTGGGTTCTACATGTTGGTCTTATACATTGACCCACATTTTTATGTTGCTCGGTCTATTAGACTGGATCTATCTAAGTGTTTGTGACTCTTCTTAGTCAGGTAAGTGAGTATGATTACTACTACCTATATATTATGGTAGCCCAAAGGCATCTTAGAATTTTCAAATCTACTACTCTTCAAGAATTATATTGTGGATTTTATTTCACATGCCCACCTAGCACAATGATATCCATTCAAGCTGAATTTTGGAAAAAGTTGTCTGATTGTTATGGTGGTTCATGGTTCATGAATTAGATTAATTTTGGAGAAACTATTTTAATCTTTAACTGGTTGAATTCTATTGATAAAAATTGTGCCCTTTAGTTCAGAGATAGACTTTTAGGGTGTGTTTAGTTCCATGGATTTTACCATAGCATTGGAATTGGACCTCCAACACTTCTTTTGTTTGGATATTACATTTGTCAAGAGAATAAAAATTGGATTCATATTCTAAGGGCGTCAATTTTACGAGTATAATTATTTGGCTGGGGCTACTATTTCCAATTCAAACACGCAATTTCGGGTCGAGGCATGGATCTAACTTGGGTAATAAATAAAAAATAGGCTTTGGGAAATAAACTTGTGGAAAAATGAAATAGCCATTGTTCTCTCTCTGTCTCTCTTCCTTCAGTGAATCTTAGCCCTTCTCCTCCTCCTCCTCCTCCTCCTCCTATTCCTTCCTTTCCTCCACCGTCTCCTCCTCCCTCCTTATTTTCTCCACCATCTCCTCTTCTATGCATGTGATCTCCTATCGCTAGCCTTTCTACCCTCTTCTTTCCTATGAATTATAGGGTAAGAAACAAACTCAAATTTAGGGTTCCATCAAAAGGCCAGATGCATCCAAATTGATCAAAAGGCCGGCTGCATGCAAATTGATCGATTGGCCAACCTTATAGTCCTCGCCTTGATGCCCCTCTCTATTTAGCTAATCCATACCATAAAAATTTCAAATCAGGTGCATGATATTTGTGTGTTGCCTTTGTTATTTGTTTCCTTTTTTCTTTTTTCTTTTCTAGTGGTTTGTGTAGTTGAAATCTTGGGTTGTTCCCTTTTGCTCAAGACTCATGAACTTCATGAGATGGAGTATTTTGATCGTATTAATTAATTATCTATTTATATTCCCTATTCTAGCTGTTATGCCAGTTTAACTTTTGTAGTGGTTAATGAGCAAATTTTGCCACTTATTTATGAAGAAGATCATTTGTATGAGAGAAATAATGACCTGAACAATATCTTGTTACATAGTTCTTAATTTAGTGTCTTGAATAATTAGTCTGTCAACGTGATGTTTGAGAATTGGTAGCTATAATGTTTAATATTGTGTCAACTTGTTATAAAAAATTCTGTTATATTCTTTTATGGTGTAAGATGTTTGTTAAAGGGCATCAAGTAAATCACTAATACTCGTGTGATTGATGTCAATGAACAGGATGCTTCGTGTCTTTCTTTCTTTTAATTGTAACTATTCATTGTTCTAAACAATCTATATCTGCACTATTTTGTTCAGATGCATTTACCCGCATCAATAACCAAAAGACAATAAGAATGTGGTGTACAAATGGTGTGTTTTTCTGTTGTCGTTTTTATAAGTGCTAATCAGTACTAATGTCAATGGTCAGACTACTTTTAGTTAGCATAAAGGACATTGAGCAATTTTACAATTCTTGTTTTTACTCACTAGTAATTTGTTACATCTAGTGTATCATCTTGTTATCATGAACTATGACCATTGACTCTACATTTAGTGGGAAAAACTTGGCGGTGGTTATTGTGTTGTTGTACAGTAACTATCTTTGAATTTTATTTTACATTTGGCTAGAAAAATTTATGAGTCTTTTTACCCTTTTTGTAACAGATCTTGTTTCAGATATATATATATATATATATATATATATACAGACCGTATACTTGTTGGATGCCACCTTGTTAAGTAGAATTTTTGCCCATAAATCTTGTCCTAACGATTAAATGAGTGTTTTCATCTAAATAGAAAACTTTTGCTCTGTTTTAGGTAACGTTTGCGAATTTTGTGCTGTGAGAAATTCTAGAGAGTCAGCTTGTTAGAAGACCAAATTTTGGAAAATTTACATTTGAATAAACAAGCTGAATTTGAATCTCCAACATACCAATCATGATAATTTGTTTGCAATTTACTGTCGAAGAAGTTACTAGAAAATAATACTAAACTTCATTAGTAACAAAAATTTAAAATAGTAATTATGCCATAGAATATTAACCATAAGTTGCACACATGTTCACACCTTATGTAACGACCATTTAAATGTTATTTTCTAAATAGGAAATTATTGCTATAATAGTCTATTGACTAATCTTGTCACAGAACTGGTAAATTATGGGTCAGTATGATTTCATCATAAGCCTCTCGTGATTCTTTTTATTAGTTTAATTTATGACTCCGGCAAATTTGATTCTTTTTTTTGGTGCTAATATGAATTCCATATGTCATTGGAATCACAAGCAGCATCTCATTGTAAAGGGAAACGAAAGGGATACTTCTCATAGATTTTCAACATGGATTGAATTATATGTAGAGACTTGTTTCATTGATTAGATGAATCAAGGAAACCACATAAACTAAATGGTAAATGTGCATTGAAGTCGATTGTTTATACTGCTTTAATTAACACATTTTATTGGAGCAACTTAATACTGCTTTGACAACAGCTCATATTCAGTCTTGCTTATAGACTTCGGGAGATGTGTATGAATTCTACATCCTTTACTCCAGTCATGTAACTTGGGTCCTGCTATCACATTGGATAATTCACGAGAAAGAATTGAAGCCCATGATGAAAATGTGTGGAAAAATAGATTAGAGGCGAATCCCAAAATTGGTCTTTATAGGAGAAAAATTATGTTCGAAAATAGGGTGACGTATGCATTCTTTTTTCACAAGACCATGCCAATGGAGAGGGTACTCAAACTACTTAGGAGGCTAATGTTGAAACAGAAGTTGAAGAGTCTATCAATATTGAGGAATCATTTGAAAATGATCCACAAACTTCAGAGGATGATGTTATGAATAATTTGTTGGCTCGACAACAATCAAAGTCAAAAGTTTCGTCTTCTTCATAGATTTTCGTGGCACAAAGAGAAATCATACAAGTTCGGAAGCACAATGCAAAGTTTGGGATGAATCACTGATTCACTGGATAACTACGCAAAAGCTACAAGTGAAAGTTTATTAAATGAACTACAAAAGTTGATTTGAAACAGCATCAATTGTTGAAGAGTATTGATATGTTGATGCAAGATGGAAAGAAGTTTGACATATTTGTGGGGCTCCCGAATGAGTTGAAAAAGCAATGGTTATTGATGCATATTGCTGATAGCTAGAGTTCTCATAGTTGGTTACGTTTTGGGTTTCGGATGCTTTGTTAAATCTGTTGCAAAGTTCTTCAACTAATTACTTTTAGGGATTATTCAGAATGTTTAATTACTTTTAATTACTTTGATATGCTTTAGTTAGTACTTTATGTTAGTAGAAAGTTTGAATGATGCAATGGTTGACAATTGCGGATACATTTTATCTGAGTTTCTTTTATAAGACAATAAATAGTAGGGTAAATTACTGTCCACAAACCCCCATGTGGTATGGCCATCCGATCCATAACCCTCATGTGTTTTAAATATATACTTTAAACGCCTATGTGGTCTAGACTAAATGGTAAAGTGGACGGAAATTATCCAAACTAACAGTGTTTTAAAAACACGTGCTCCGAAGCGAGTATTTAATGAAAAATATAATTTTTTTCTCAAAAAGTTTAGGATAAATTACCGTAAACCCCCATGTGGTATACATCTTAGACTGGTAACCCCATATGTTTTTGTAAATATATTCTAAACCCCCATGTAATCTAGACTAAATGGTAAAGCAGACATAAATCATCGAAACTAATCATATTTACTATACACGCACTCCTATTGTGAGTTGTTGCTTGAAAATTCGTTTTTCCTCCCAACAAATTTAAAATTGTATGCCCAACCTACACTTATTGTTATTCACATAAACTTATTCTCAAATTTGCTACACTTATATATGCTTTTACAACCAAAAAGCACAACTACAAGGATACATAAGGTATTCTTTCCGTAATTTTTTCTTTTTTGTCATGCATTAATTTACAGATTTTTAATTGTAATAATAAAATAATACAATTTTCTTCATTTTTAATCATGAAAATTGAAAGCTATAACTTCTAAAAATAGGGAGAAATGAATTATCTGAAAATTTGATATTAAATTACATATCGAATAAAAGTATAATTCCGAAAACTGTGACTTTGGATGATTTTTGTCTGTTTTATTATTAGTCCAGGACACATGGGGGACTAGGGTATTTTTTTCAAAATATATGGGGGTTATGGGTTCGAGAATAATACCACATGGGGGTTTAAAGTAATTTAATCTAATTTAAATATAGGGTAAGAACGTAATTTCAAAGAAAACCGTTAGTTTGGATGATTTCCGTCCATTTTACCAGTTAGTCGAGACCACATGTGGGTTTAAGGTATATTTTCAAAACACATGGAGGTTATGGGTAAAATGACTATACTACATGGGGGTTTACGGTAATTTACCCTAAATAGTATTGTCCTACTATTCTAATCTCATAGTATTTGTGGTGATGAGATCTTTGTATTTTGCCTTTACTTGAATAGATGCACCAATAGGAAGTGAATCACAATCTGTGGAAAACATATTTCTATAGGATATAGGTGTTTGAAGTTGATATTTTACACACTTAGTTATAAATTTATAAAACACCTAAATTCTACTACTAACTAGGTGGCATCCCACAAGTATACGGTTGTTAACTAGTAGTAAAGGGAAGTAGGGATCGATTTCACAAGAATTGGTCGATAATTACAGGTTATTTGGTTAGATTTTAAGTTGAAGCTATTGATTAAGTGAATAGATTTAACTAAAATTAGAACTAATGGAACTAACAAAAGCAATTTAAAGCAAAGATTAATCACTAAGAAAGCAATTAAAAAGGAAGTATTTTTAGAAAGCAAATAAAGGGAACAATTAAAAGGAAAAGCATATTAAGCAAGCAATTAGTTAATCTAAACTATTCATTATCCCAAAGCAAGCACAGGAAGTACATTAGGCTTTCTCCTAATGCTATTCTAATAAAGCATGTAAAGAAAGTATTTTTAAAAAACAATTAACTAAGCTACAAATTAACACTAAGAAAGCACAATTAAGGAAAACACATTAATTAATCTACCAATTAAACTAAGAAAGCAAGTAAAGAAAGCAATTAAATGAAAAGCCCATAAACTAATTTATCCTAATTAACCAATCTAAACTACAAATTATCACTAAAAAAGCATTTTTTAAAGAGAACCCATAAACTAATCTAACAATTACTCTAAGAAATCAAGTAAAAGAAGCAATTAGATTAAAGCAATTAAACTAATATACTAAAGGAACATGAAATTAAAGCGTAACTAAAGGAGTTTTAACTTAAACAAAGCACTTCAACTAAAAAGTTTCAATCTTTAACTTGGATTTGAAATCTACAAGAAAGAGAAGTCCTAATCTACTCTAATCTAAGAAAACTCTCCCCAAATTGGGACTAATAAGGAAGAAAATTACTCTCTATTATCTAACCTACTTCTACTAGCTAAGTTTTCCCTCAAATGAGTATTTAAAAGGGGTCTATATAGTGCTAGGGTAGTGGGATAATTGTGCAGCAAAAATCAGCCCCGAACAAAGTCATTTATGCTCCAACTGCCTCCAAATCCCGGTTTGGAAAATCCAAATCGCGATTTGGACAAAAACTTCTGAAATACAGCACTTCACTATTTTACTTCGAAAATCTTCATCCAACGTCCGATTGATCCGCTATTTTTTTTCATACGACCCTTACACATAGGAGAACATTATTAGCAATAATAAACATTTAAAATAACACCTAAATATATAAATAAAATTCTCACAAAACAGGCCAAAAAATGAAGGGCAAACAAAGACGAACGAAAATTTAACTCCCAAAGAAGTTAAGTCAAAGACATGACACAATTCTATACACAAGAACCTAATAAAGTATGCTAATTAAGATCTAAATAAGTACTAAAACACTTAATAAACACAGAATACCACATTCTAACTTTAACATAAATGCAAAATAGACAAAAATACACACAAAAATACTAAAAATGCTCGAAACTAGTAGCCAAACCTTCAAGTTTAGGGTACATATAACTCTAGTTTCCTAGAGTTATCAGAAGTTTAGATTTTATAGATTCTAGTTCCCTTGATATTAAAGCACCAATTGTCCCAGTAGTTTTGGTTAACCAACTCACAATTAATTTATGATTATTATCAGGGTGGTTATACACTAATTTTTGTGATTATCAATTTTGTATGGTTGATTTGTATTCTATTGTATCTCCTAAGGGGAATAGTGTCATCATAATCTCAATATACTAGTAATAGAAGAATAATGTTTTCTTATAGTTAATTATCATTTTTTCTTCGTGTTGGTAATAAATAGAGGATTTATATTTGAAAAATCTTGAAATGTGTTATTAAATTAAAAAAATATATATGAAGTTGGGAAAGAAAGAGAGAAGAAATATAAAATATTAGATTAGTTTGTTATTTTATTCCTTAATTACTAGATGTGTAATACATATATTTATAGGAGCACAATGATTTATGATTCACGTTATGTAAATAATGTAAGATGTCTCTACACTTATTGGACTTCCACTAGGACTTATCATAGACATAGATAGACATCCACTATGATAAGTAATTTCTAGCACTCTCACTTCGATATCTAAAATAAAATAATGTGTCCCGTTCAAACCTTATTAGGAAAAACCCAGTAGGACAAATACCTAGTGAAGGAAAAGAATGCATACTGTTTGTAGTACACTTTTGCATGCTGTCTGATTAAAGACCTAGTCAAAAAAACCATGGGGAAAAAATCATGGTCAAGGGAAAAAGAGTACAGTGTGTACTATTATTCTGCCTCATGAAAATATCACTTGATATTCTTAAGACGACACATTCTGATATTACAAACTAATTTCTCAAATGTTGATATTAGTAGTGCCTTTGTGAATAAATCAGTTAGATTATCACATGAGAGAATTTGCTGGATATAAATGTCACTATTCTTTGAAGATCATCCTTGATGTGTGCAGAAAAACTTTGGAGAAATATGCTTCGTTCTATCTCCTTTGATATAGCTTTCCTTCAATTAGGATATGAATGCTGCTTGTCTTTATATGAGATTGTCGGTAGCTTCTTTTACAATATTAAAGCACTTATTTTCTTAATATGTTTGGTTAATAACCTTAACCAAATACATTCTTTACTTGCTTTATGTATTGCAATTATTTCTACATGATTGGAAGACGTAGAAACTAAAGTTTGTTTTGTTGAACGCCATAAAATAGCTGTATCTCCACATGTACAATAATTCATTTGAGATAGAGGTTTATGTGGGTCAGATAAATATTTGACATCTACATAACCAGTTAATTGTAATCTAAAATCACTTGAATAATGTAAACCCAAATCAATAGTTTCTCAAAGATATCTAAATATATGCATAACGTCATTCTAGTGTCTTCATATTGGAGAAGAACTAAATTTTGCTAACAAACTTATAGCAATGCTATATCAAGTTTGTCATAATTATTAGAAACATGCATTAATGCTTCTATAACACTAAGATATAGTACTTCGGGACTAAGAAGTTCTCCATCATTCTCCCAAGAATGGAGAGGATCCTTTTTCACATCAACCGATCTTACAACCATTGGGGTACTCAATTGATGTACTTTATCCATATAGAATTGCTTTAATACATTTTCTGTATAAGTTGATTGACGAACAAAAATTTCATTCGATAAGTACTCGATCTATAGACATATAGATCTTTTATCTCAAATTATTTCTTTAAAGAGTTCATTTCTTTTGAACTTCTTTAAGAGTTCTAATAATATTTATATTGTCAACATATATGATAATTGTGAAACCCAGTATTTTAATAGCCTTGTTCTTTGATTTTAACTGGTTTAAAATGTTTTTCATATTATTTTTAGTCATAAAGTACTTCAACTTATTCGTTCTTCAATTCGGCAAACATTTCGATGTACGCGATTTCGGTACCGGCGGGTCATATCAAAAATACAGTTTGAAAATGTATTAAAGCATTTCTATGTGGAGTGTTGTCCCTGTCTCTTATACACATCTAGATGTGTATAAGAGACAGTGGTTACAGAGGTCCAAGAGCCAACCTCTCAGACTACACATCTAGATGGGGTACTATTTGGTCAACCTTGGAATTTCTTTTTAAGTCTTCTTCTTTTTTTTTTCTTCCTCATTTTCTTCCAGCAGCAGCCGAACTCCTCTCCTCCATTTTCCCCCAAAAATTTTCTTGGTTTTCAAGTAGGAATCACTTGGAAGGTAAGATTTTATGTATTTTAGCATTTATGGCTTATGGGCTTTATGATTCAAGCTTTAATTTCAAGTTTTGTAGGATTCTTTATGGCTGAAATAATAGGACATCCTTGTAAGTTATGATTTATGTATAGCCATAGGTTGTTTTTAGTGTTTTGGAGGCCTCATAAAGTGATTGGGGTTGATTTTTAACAACTTTCCATGGTTAGATTACAAATTTTAAGATTATGAGTTAGGAGTTTTGTCTTCCATATGAGCCTAGAATGTTATGCTATGAATGCTTATGTCTATGCTTGTAATGATGTTTTAAGAGTGTTTTGAGGTTAGTTTCGATAGGAATTTAGACTTGAAACCAAGTGGAATTGATTTCCCTTCATTTTGTAAGTAAGCGGAAGTTTGGCGCAACTAGGATAATTTGGATAATTGGTTATGTTTGAAGGGTCTTTAATGATCTTTTGATGGTTTTAGGTGTTTTCCTTGGTAGTGGGATGCTATTGATATAGTCCCGGCTATTACTCCGGTTAGATCTTTCCAATTATGCATTGGTTTATTAGTTGCGAAACTTATCAGCATATTTAACAAAATACATATCAAAACAATTCTTAAAATTTTGTCTCTTATACACATCTAAATGTGTATTATGAGACAGTCCTATATTTTACAGCCTTAAACGCCAAGCCAAGATTTATATTAAGTTCTCAAATAGTTGTTAATACTGTCTCTTATTCACATGTATGATGTTTGGAAGAGCATTTTTACCAAGTTTTGGAATTATTATATATGAAATCGGGACCAAGCTATTTTATGTTAATCAATTGATATATTTGCAAACTCTTTTGATATGAAAGCATTTTATGACTGTTANGCTTCTTATACTCAGATTTATTGCTATGCTTTAGCATACTATGTTTTGAAATGATTGGATCTTTTTGGCTATGTTTTGGACATGCCTGACGTTTAAATGGCATGAGACATTTTAGAAACTACTTATGATTATGGTTTATTGACGTTTAAATGGCATGAGACATTTTAGAAACTGCTTCATGACTATGGTTATTTTAAAATGTTATTATCTTTATGTTTTCTTTTATCGAAATGCAACTCACACATTTTACACAAAAATACGATATCCACTGAATTCCTTCTTAGCTCACCCCATAGTGATGAAGCAGTTTCTCAGATGTAGGTGCTCGTTTTAAACGTCAAAAAACCATAATCCTAAGTAGTTTTTATAAATGTCTCCAGATGCCACATTACTGGTAGGCACAGTGGTCTCTTATACACAGCTCTTCAATCCTCAGAGGGGTAGTGTATTAGATAAGTTTTGTATTGATGAACTTTATTTTCGTTGTAGCATCTTTTGTACTAAGAAGGAATTTTGTAATTCGTATTTTTGTGTAAAATGAAATATTTGGTTTTATAGTTGAGAAATGGCTTGATGGTTCTATTACATTACGGTTAAGTTTGTTGCTCTGTTCGTTTGTGCCTTGCGCTTTGGTCCGGTGTACCATTAGCGCGGCGTGTTACGGTCCCGTTTTTGGGGCGTGACAATAATTATCACAAAATTTGATACTTTTCTTTTTATAAAAATAAATGGGAAAATTGGATAATTTTTGTAGCCCATTATTCAAGAGATAATCACTGAGATGATTAAATCACACACACTTATATTGCTTTAAGTCCATACAAGTACTATCATAATATTATTCTACAATGTTCCCGAGGAACTTTACATGCTTTCAGTGTGTTAAATCTTTTAGAAATTTTTATATGGATATCGATATCAATTGAGTCATATAAGTAGGTTGTAACAACAATATTCATTAGATGCATTTCAACTTTTTTATGAATTACTAAACTAATAAAATATCTAAAGGTGATTGTATCCAGCACATGAGAATATGTCTCTTCATAATCAATGCCAAATTTTTGCAAAAAACCTTATTCAACAAGTCGTGCTTTATATTGGAAAGTTTTATTTTTTCTAATTTCGTTTTCACACAAATACCCATTTTTACTCCGTCAACTTTACACCTTTAGGTGTTTGGACTATAGGTCAAAAACTTCACATTTCAAGCGTGAATTTAATTCTTCTTACATTGCGTCTTTCTATTTTGGCCAATTATTATCTTTATATCGACATTCTTCGACAAATTTATATTCAAGATCCTCGTTTCTATTCAAAATATCAGTTGATATTATAAACAATAACATTGTCAATAATAATATCTTTTGGGTCCCATCCTTTTTCAATAGAGATATAACTTATCGAGATCTCTTCATTTTTATTAAATTTAGATTCCTGAGCCACTTCTGGGGTTTCATGAATGCTTATGTCTAGGGTATTTTTACGAGTTCCTGTCTTCATTGTATGACCATCTTGAATATTTACTCCTTTGATCTTATAAGAATTTTTATATTTGGAACCGATTGGTCAATTACACCTTATGTATGGCTAACTATCATTTGTATTGATAGGCTGTCCTACTGTGGCACCAATTGGAATTGGACCATTTAAGGATTCATAATAAATTATCTTTTAAACTTCTAGTTCGCATTACTTTGTGCGAGGATGAAAAATGTGATAATTCATTTCGTTCATTTTTTTTCTTTCCAGCTGCTTATCTTCTCCTCCTAGATTGCTAGGAAAACATTTTAATTACAATCGACAAATCTTTCCATAAATAAGTTCCATGTTAATGTTTCAATATTTTTTCTAATGAGGGTGACTTATATCCAATATATATTCCCAACTTTTTTCTTTCAATGACAATCTTTGTGTGTGGTAGATCAATTGAAATATATACCGCACAACTAAAAATTCTTACATAGGAAAAATTAGGTTGTTGACCAAAAGCCAACTGTAATGAAGAGAACTTAAAATAAATCTTGGCTTGATGCGTGCAAGTGCTGTTGCATGCAATATAGCATGTCCCTATATATAAGTAGTAATTTTGTTCTCATAAAAAATGGTTTAACTTCTAATTGGAGGCATGTAATAAACCATTTTGCTAGACCATTTTGAGTACAAACATGTACTTCAAGATATTCAATATTTATATCATTTACATACATAAATCAATAGATATTTGAGATATAAATTTACCAACATTATCATGACAAATTTTCATATTATACATATATATCTAAAAATTGTGTTCTAAGTCGAATTATTTGAGCTATCAATCTCTCGAACATCAGGTTTTGATTCGATAATAAGTATATATTTGTCCATCTAGTAGATACATCTATTAAAATTATAAAATATCTAGATAATCCACAACAAGGTGATTGGGCCCACATATATATCACCTTGAATTCGTTCTAGAAATGCAGGGTATTTAATTTGTATTTTAAATGTTGATTATCTAAATTAATTTCCATGTACAATAAACAGCAAAAGTGAATTTACTGAATTCAAGAACCTTCAAGTTCTTCAATAAATTTCTATATGAATTTTCAATAATTTTACGCATCATAATTGACTTGGGATGGTCTGACCGGTCATGTCAAACAATAAAATTCTTTGAATTAGTAAACTTTTGGTTTACAGTACACATTTTCAATTGTATAATACAATCAAAAGAAAAGTAAGCAACTTTCTAAAATACATTTCATTGGTGATATTATTTTTGTGATATCAATGATACTCTATTTTTCTCATTTACCATCTTAATATGATATCTATTTCAGTAGATATTTGTTGAAATTTAATAAATTTCTTTGAGACTCTCTGGATAAGAATATAGGTGTGTCTTCTAGAACTATCAATCAATGTAGTACTACCAGGTATTGTATTAACATTGGTATTACCTTTTATTAAATAAGAAAAATATTTCTATTTTTGAGTGTTATATGTGTTCTTGTACACATCTAGATGAGATATGTAGCTGTCACATCTTATATATATCTACATGTACATTCATATATTTTTCATTAAACAAGATAAATATAATAACAGAGTAACATAAGATAACAAATTAATGCAAAAGAATAAAACATACATAATTTTAAAACTATAACAAGATATGCGGAAAAAAATATCACAACGTTTTCTTTCTTAGATATCTTTACCACGAACAAAACAGTCAATACTTACTTTAGGGAAGAAATCTTCGATACTATGACATGGAAAAAATCATTACAGACAAAATTTATTACTATAACTTTGGCGTATACATGACCAATGGTTTTTCATGCTACAATTATAATATTTATTTTTCAGTATTTTCTGATGAGATTATTTTGGCCACTATTTTCCTTCCCTTTTCTTTTGTAGAATTAATCCACTTCTAGTTCTATGAGTAATTATTACGGTCTCGTCCACGTTTACCTTGACATCCACAATCATAAACATAATTATTTTTAGAATTATTATATATAATTGTATTCACTTCAAAGAATGAAGCATATCCCAACATGATTGCATTCACTTAAGAGAAAGGAGCATATCTAGGTATGGTTGCATTCAATTTAGGGAATGGAAAAAATATAGTAGGACAGATTTTATAATTTTTTATCAATAATTTATTATTTAACTTAGACAGAAGATGACATAAAATTAATTTGAATTGATTCTTAAACTTCTTTTAGGGTATTGTTACTGCAGGAGTATATTTGAGACATGAAAATTAGAAAATATATGTTTTCTCTAAGCATTGTTAGATTAGTGGTCGTAAAAACTTTCTTATACATCTATCTGGATCTTTTGGAAGAAGATATTCACTTTTTAATCCTTAAAAGATATAGTGACAAAATAAAATCATAGATTTTACCTTGTGTTGATTAGATGTATTATTTTGCTTCTTGATGGTGTCTCCAAGACCCATAGAATCCAATAGATTTTCATAATCAAATTTTACCCCTTACACATCAAAAGCCATAAATTCGAGTTTGGTAAGATTTGACATGATCCAACAATAATCCAAATAAATTCTAGTGATATTATTTTGACACAATTAAAAGTATAAAAACAAGAACGGAGAATACTCAATATATTTAAATCATAACTTAACTGTATTGATTTAAAGTTCTATGTACCTTTATTGTGTTGATTTAAACAATTGTTTAGAGGCTTGTGTAAACAGTTGTTTAGAATCTTGTGTTAATTTAAACTCCTATTCCAGTTGATTAGAGTCTTGTGTTGATAACATGTTATAAGAAATTAAACAAAATATATTAAGTTAGGAGTGAAAGAGAGAGAAGAAATATGAAATACTAGACTAGTTTGATATTTTCTGTCATGCAATACATATATTTATAATAGTACAATGATGAGTCAAGTTATATAAATAACGTAAAATTTCTCTACAGAATCGGATTAGATGTAGATAAACTTTCACTAGAACTTATGAAAGACATATATAGACATCCACTAAGATACGTAATTTGTAATAAAATGACTATTTTTGAATATCTAGACATTAGATATAAACTTTGAAGTGCATCTTACTTAATAAGATTCTCCACATAGTTAGTTTCGAAATAATTAACTATTTTTGTATATAGTATCTTATCTACTATGTAAAATATTATATCTTCAATTTATAAAATTTAGGATTCTTAATTTCTAATAAAAACATACTATAAGTCTCTACTAATACAATTGAACTTTAGGGCCATCTAAATTCAAACTCCGCAATTTGAATTACATAAATTATCATGTAATAAAAAGATTGTAGTAGTGATCAAGGGTTAGCTAAAATAGTATTATAATTTATATTCTCCTGAGTAACACAATGTGCCCATATCAATAATTCAGTCTAATGTACCTTACTAAGTCTATAGAATTATTAAAAAGAAATTCTTTAACCAGATTAGGGAGGGACAGTTCCACATCTTCATTAAAGCTTTTCCATCCTTGTGCAACTATTTGGGTTACAAGATCTATCCTAATATTTTGATTTGCTCCCCAGTGCGCATCAAAATCAAAAGCTCTCTCTCTAATTATACTTTTTTCATTATTTTCAAAAGCATCATGAACTCTTCTACTCACATTTGCTAAAAGTTTGTTTAATCCCCAGCCACTACCTTCCTCACCACCTATCACTTTTCATTTCTTTGTACCCAAAGAGGAAACAAGGGCTTTGAATTTAAACTTAGTTATTTTGCAATAATTGGGTCCAATCAAATAAACTACCAAGTCGCAAAGACATTCACATAAACATTGAATCACAAATTAACCCGGTAGTTATCCACAAAAGAATCCTATATTCAACTCAAATTACCACAAAATAAACTACTTCAATGTTAACTCTTCAAAATAGAGTTATTTGGATACATTCTAGCTAGGTTTTAATTTAGTTCTGAGGTGTTCTGTTTAGTAAGTACGGGTGTTTTAATAAATTTTAGGATTTTTAGCAATAAATAATAATTTATGTGTTTAATGTGGTTTTACTACCTTTATTAATTTGTGATTTTGTATTTTGTAGTTTGGAAGATGAATTAGGATTTAAAGTGTGAAGGATGGACGACGAAGTGGAGCTGAGTTTAGAAGATTTGGGATATGAACTTAATGTCATAGCGTTCATCTAAAATTGGATGCACATCTCCATGAGCACAATTCGGGGGCTTTTTGGACAAAGATGATATCTTAGCGCTACAACATTTTGTCTTTGAGTAGATTTAGTAATGAACAGTTCTTTCCTTTTGTAGGCCAGAGTTTGGACCCTGATTAGGACTCTTTTGGGCTAAAACTTATTCCAAACTCTAGGGTTTTACCTTCCTACCTATAAATACAACATTTGAAGGAGACATCAAGAGATATATACATCATCAATATAATATAGATAGTCTTAGAGTAGTATTACATTGAGAAGAGTCGTCGATCCATCAAAGGCTACAATCAAGAAGAAGAGTAAATATTAAATCTTACACTAGAGTTTTCTTCTTTTACCCTTTTTCCTTGTACTCCAATTGATGGAATTGATTATAGAACTTTTCCACTATTTTATTGTATTCAATTATGTACTAATTTCTTATTCTAGGGTTCTATTTGGGGATTATCATGAAGATTACATGAAGAAATTGATTTCTTCCTTTGATTCCAAATAAATGTTTACTTATTCAAATTGTTCTTATTATATCTAGTTGATTGATCACCTTCTAGTTTGGTGAACCCTAATTGGACTTGGCAAAGAAATGTTAGGGATAGGCCTCATTTGAATAACCTAGAGTTTGGTAAATTCAACAGTTAAGTAAATTGATTTATGAATAGGATAGTCATATACCTATTTACCCTTGGTAGTCAAAGTAGGGTTGGTTCTTAATACATTAATTTTAACTCAAATTCATATAGTTGTATAGTAATTTGGTTCAGATTAACAAAATTCCATACTTTTTGCAATAAAGGGTGAAATTACCATAAACCCTATGGAGAGGAAAGTAAACAAGATATTTGGTTGGATTCAGAGTTGACAAATAAAACCTAGAGATTTACTTTCTTGAATAAAACCATAATTTCTTAGTTTGGTTACTTGCACTTTTAGTCTTATAAAATTTATGTAATTCTTGAGTTAATTGGATAGAGTTAAAAGTGAGTCAACTTGGTACTTAACTAGTGTCAAGTCAAGTCAAGTCTCTGTGAAAACGATCTCTGGTTCATTACTCTATTACTTGAACGATATGTGCACTTGCATACTTCCAACCCTTATGCTTTCTTTGAGAAAAATGTAGTATAGGTTTATTTATGGTGTATGGAAGGAAAAAATCAAGTTTTGAGGTGTTTTGAGGGATTTGGGAAAATTTTGCCTGGGTTTTTTATTGGGAAAGAAGAAGGAGAAATAGGGTTTTAGGATTTGGTTTCTCAATTGTGGAATGACTAAAATTGGCTAAATCAGATATTTATAGAATTCTATGTTTCGCACTACGGTCTCATATTCCTTCTTGTAAATCCTACACCATGGTCTAAATCCCTCTTTTTCTTCTTGGATAGAGCTCGAGATTGCTTGTCTAAAAATTTGACCTTGTAAAAGCTGGATTTTTGTCTCATTTCCCTCAGAAGTTGAGAGACCACAGTTTCATTTTCTTCTTTGTGCTTGAGATCCGAATATGATAATGTAGAAAATTTTGAAACCTACATTTCAAGATAGTGGTTCCATCTTTCCTTCTTGGAATTCTAGCACCACAGTCTCAAACCTCTCATATCCTGCGAGATCGCGATGCCATTCTCATGTCTTCTTGGAAATGAGAGGTATGGAATGGTCCATAGCCATTTTTTTTTTCAATTTTTCCAACCTTGCTCTTTTACCCTCAATCTTTTTAGGCAACTTACAATCATCAAAATTGCATTCCATTAATCATTTAAACTTACATTTCCATCAACACACATAATAAAACACAAATAACTCAAAATCAACTTAAACTAACAACCTAATTGACCAATATTACCACTAAAATGAAAGCAATTAAAAAAAATGCATGACAAAGGAAAGAGAGCTTAGATTGCCACCCAAGAAGCAATTTTTTAGAGTCATTAGCTTGACTATGGCAATGTGATGATCAAATGCCCAAACATTGGATGAGTTCCCATCCTTAGTTAATTGAACCTCCGTGGTAGATTTTCAACCTATTCCCATTAATCTTGAAATTGGATGTAAGGCATATCAACTCGACAGCACCATATAGGAACACTTAAACAACCTTGAATGGCCCATTCCATTGTGACTTTAACTTCATTGGATACAATTTATTTAACCTTGAATTGTAAACCAACACTTGGTCCCAGGGTTTAAAATTTTTCCTAAGAATATGCTTACAATGTCAAAACTCAGCCTTCTCATTATTTGTGCATTTTCACAGCTTCGCAACTAAACTCCTTCAATTCATTGAGATCCAGAAGCCTATTCTCACTTGTATCTTTCCATTCAAAATTAAGGCCCTTGATTTCCAAATATGCTTTATGCTCCAGCTTAACAGGCAAATGACATACTTTCCCAAAAACTATCCTATATTGAGACATCCCTATAGGTGTTTTATATGTCGTTCAGTAAGTCCACAAGGCAAGAATTGACCATCTTTTCCAAGATCCTTTTGATTTCCCTATTTCATATCTTAGCTTGGTCCGAGGTTTGGGGATGATATGCAAGTGCGATTCTATGAGTGAACCCGTACTTGGACAAAAGTGATATCCACTATCACTAATGACAGCCATTGGAATAGAATTCTTGAAAACATGTTTTTCCTCACGAAGTTGAATACTCATAACCCTTGTGTCATTGTTAGATAAAGCTAACCGCTTCCACCCCTTGGACACATAGTCTACCGCAACAAGAATGTGCTTTTTGAGTATGAACTACGGAGAGGTACCATGAAGTTTATTTCTAAGCAATGAAATTCTCTAACTCAAGAACACCATTAAGGGGCATCTCATGTCTTCTAGAAACATATCCCGCCCTTTGGCATTCACCACATTGTATGACGTAGGCTCTTGAATCCTTGAACATCCTCGGCTAATAGAAACCACTTTGAAGGAATTTTGCCCCCATCCTTTGTGAACCATGGTGCTCTCCCATAGGATAGGAGTAACAATATTTCAAGATATCCCAAACTTCCTCCTCTGCAAGCATCTTCTTATGACTTGGTCATTACATCGGTGGTAAAGAAATTGTTCATCCCAATAGTAGTACTTGATGTCTGACATAAACTTCTTTCTTTGGTTAGTATCCTTGAATGGAGGAACTACCTTGGCCATCAAATAATTCACCATGAATCTGCATACCGTGGTCTAGTTCCCTCAACTATAAGAAGTTTCTCACCTTTGAATTCTTGTTTGGTTGGTACTAATCCTTGACAGACATTTCTTGATCCTTCAATTCTTGAGAGATGGTCAACAACCGTATTTTAACTTTTTTTTCACATCTACAACCTCCTAATCAAACTTCTTGGGGTGTTCGTTGCTCAGAGACCTCCCATTACCTTTATTCTCGTGGACATAATTTTCACTCAAAAAATTTTCCACCAAAAATTGTGAACTCTCTTGAATCTCTTAATCTTGTTTGTCCATCTTACTTGAGTGCACAAGTGCTTTTTCCAAAGTATACTAGCCACATTATACCTCTCAATGGGATCTTGATGTTTCATTAGTTCTTAAAGTCTAGATCCATGTCCCATAGAGGATTCATCAACATTTTTTGCACCATTGATTTCATCGTTCAACTGTGCTTCAATATTATCATAATTTGAAGGCTCATCTTCTAACATTTGTTCACTCAACGTCTCCTTCTCACTCCTTAGAACAATTACTTGAGCTTGCTCTCTTGGGTTTTCTTCCCAAGGGTTGGTGATAGTGTCACTCGAAAAGGCACTGGTAGGTCTTTCTCTATCAACCTTGTAATTTGTCCCATTTTATTTTTTCAGTTTTTTATGGCAACATCTCGGTTCCTTCCTCCGGACTTTTGTTCCCTCCTAAATGCTTCATATTCCCTTCTTGTGGCTTCATTTCCTCTTCTTGACTCCTAATTACTCTTAATTAGTTGTAAAATCATGTCATATATACTCTTTTGAGGAGGTGGTCCAAGTAACAATAGTTGATTTTGTGAGTAGGACAACTGAGACGGTTGAGGTGCATGAAAATTTTTTTGGATTTGTTTAGTAATTTCTTCATTGAGATGGGTGGTAAGGAGGTTTCTGTTGTGAAGTTTATGCTGTGGAATTTGATTGGTGTTGATTTTGTTATTGTTCACCTCAAGACAAGTTTGGATGCTTTTTGCATAAAGATTTATACACAGCAGGTAGAGACTCTACCAATAGTGCGTTGGCCGTTTGGATGATCACCCAAGAGGTTGTGATGTATGAGAATGGGGTATGGATACGACATTCAAATTCGTGTTACTTAAAGTCCTTAAGAGATTCGCTAAGAATAATGAGAACCTTGTATTATTGAAGCACCACATCTGTGAGGTCAAGATTGTGCATCTAGCTCGTTTGTTGTTATTGTGGAATAGTCAATAAATTGTGTTGACAATAGTTCGAAGTCATGATATTGAGCAATTTTTGTCCCTCATTCGGCATCTTGAAAGATAAAGATCTACCCGCCACGCAATCAACAATAGCCTTTGCAGCTTGAAATAACCCATTATAAAAGGTTTAGATTTGCATCTAAAGGGAAAGGATGAAAAACTAAGTTCATTAGGGATTAGAAGGTTGTTTGCCTTGGACAAGTCAAATGGCATAACCAAAAACTCCTACAAGCCTAAATGATTCTAAATGCCATTTGACTTGTCCAAGCAGATGCACCAACAACCTTCCAATCCCTAACTAAATGCAGTGTTATTCAAATCATTTGGATACATTCTAATTTGGTGATGTCTAGACCTCAAGTCAATCTTAGAAAAGACTTTAGCTCTATTTAACTCTTCCAAATCATCAATAATGGGAATAGGGAATTTGTCCTTGATGGTTAAGTTGTTTAGCTACCTATAGTCAATACATAGTCTCCAACTTCCCTTTTTTTTTCTTGACTAGCAAGCAGAAGAAGCAAAGGGACTGTGAAGAAACTCCACTTTTCATATGTCCAATGGAAGAAGAATTTGAAGTTGCCTGAGTTTTGTAACTAAACTTCTATTTCCTGGACATGGCTTCCAGAGCGAACTCTTGCCACCTGGCTACTTCAAATCTGCCTCCAAAGTAGAGGGCTTGTGCATCTTAGCAATGGCTTTGATCTCCCATGCAAGCCACTGAAGAAGCTAGAGATGTAAAAAGACTTTGACAGGCGAGGATTCTTGATCATCACTACACAGTGATCAGTTCTTCAAACCTTTCTTGATATGCCATGAAAGTGGTTGTTTGAAGAAGTTTATTAATCTCCTCCATTGCATCTTCTTCTACCAATTTCCCAAATTTTCTACAAATTTCTGGTGCTAAATCTTCGTAGACAATCTTGTTTCTTCCACAAATTAGCTTTACCTTCTAAATGTATCTCTACAATTTTCATCTATTGATCTTCAGAAACTTGGTAGAGCTAGAAAAACTTCTCATATTTTCTTACCAATTCCTGGGGCTTTGTGCCATTGACTTGATGTGGGAAATTCCAACTTTTTTACCCCAATGGAGAAAGGACTTTTCTTCCCCGACCTGTTGAAGAACTTTCTCATTTCACATTTCTCATGTATAATCCCAAAGTTTAGCTATCCATCCCATGTGGATGATTTCCCAAGATCTCTTTTCATTGATGGGTCTCACCAAGTAATTGAATTGATTATTCATTGCTGCCGTGAATGTCTTCACCTCAGCACTATTGACTTCTATGAGATTCCTTTGTTCAATGTTACTTGCTTCCAACCTGGTTTCCAATCTTTCTTCTGACAATCTTCTTTCAGCCATGGCAGAATCAAGAATTCCTTGAATTCTCGAGTCTTGCTTTTTGATCTGGCCTTTATGTCCCTAGAGACATGTACCCTTACCTATTCTTGCTAGTATTTCAAGCTCTTGATCCACGTATCTCGACCTTAGATATCAAGTGACACAAACTTTGGGAGAACCCGCCTCAAAAGCTAGCTGATAAGGTAGAAGGCCCAAAGTCATATAAACCCCACATTAGAACCCATACTTCCAATGTGGAATCCAATTCCCATACCTTGGAATTGGGTCATAACAAACCACCACGCTCTGCAGCCCCAACGCTCACGTGAGCTAGCTTCGAACAAGCCTATCTAGTCCTGGGCAAACATGCAATACTGGCGTCAGTACCCGCGCCACACGATTGCAACTAGGAGGGGTGGATGGCTCTGATATAAAATGTGGGTAATGGCTGGAGTAATTCTAGCAACTATACTACCAAACAAAGAAAGAACAAGAATTCAAAAAAAAAAAAAGTAGAAGGAGAAAAATAGAGAGTATAAATTAGAGAATTGTATTAGATTCAAGGAAGTAGAAAATTTCTTCTGCATCAATCTTGTCTCTTTCCTACATTATTCCCTTATACAAAAGAATGCTAGCTGCTTTCCTTCTAGAAGACTAGCTAGTTACCATTGCTGACTAGGCTAACTAACTAAGTGATACAACTAACTGTCCTCTTCTGGAATCTACTATCTTCTATCAACCTTGATTATCAACTCTTTAATCATCAGTCAATTCATCACATCCCACTTGTCTCTTTTGCCTTTCAAAACTGATACAAGAATATAAGTCCAGTTCCCCACTTTTGAAGCATGTGATTGTCAAAGAAAATATTCTATTGAAGACAAAGATGTGTATAAAAAAAAAAAAAAAAAGCCCAATTATAGCTTAAATACAACAGCGAAACAACAAAATCTACAAAACATTGTGGTTTTAAGTGTTGATAATATTTTTAGTATGCCTAATGGAAAAGCTTTGGCCTGATGGTTACACAACTTAGTTCTTTATGGAGAGCTGCAGTTTGATTGGTACAGAGGTGATTGAAGCATTGCAATTTTGTTTTACACAGAGCAATATGTTTATGTTCCTTTCTGTTAACAATACAACCACTAATTTAGCACGTAAAGTTGATAATGCTCCTCAGATGACTGAATTTTGACCTATAACTTGTTACAATCTCTTGTATAAATGTTTCCCTACAGTTCTAACAAACAGATTGAAGCTAATCATTCCTCGATTAATCAGTAATCAACATGCTGCTTTTATGAAGGGGAGGAAAAATTACTGAGAATATCATGTTAATGCATGAATTTGTAAAGGTTATTATAAAGCTGGTGATAAAGCTAAAGGAGCTTTTAAAATTGATGTCATGAAGGCTAATGATTCTTTGAGTTAGGACTTTCTGTTTCCATCCTTTCATTTTGTAAAATTTATTGTAAGTTTGTTGGATGGATCAAAATGTGTGCCACTACATTTCATTTTTCTATCAATCTTGAAGGCTCTTTATATTTTGGAAGTGAAAGAGGTTTAAAGCAGGGTGACCATATATCTCCCTATTTGTTTCTGATAGTAATGGAGGCAATTTTTTGAACTTTTCTGCCGGAATGTCAAACAACATGGTATGACTATCATCCCAAGTGCCATGATATGGAGTCGACTCTTCTAGCATTGAAAGATGATCCAGTCATCATGTCTGTAACAATAGATAGATTATTTGGTGTTATGAATCACACTTTGGAGGAATTAAGCCCTCTATCAGGTTTGAAACCAAAGTTACAGAAGAGCTTAGTGTTCATGAATGGAAACAACTTCAGTGTTAAGTGATATCATTAATATAACAAGATGGGACTTTCTTATTAAATACCTGGAATTGCTAAGATATCTTCTAAGCTCAGTTATTATGGTCTAGAATTCTCTTTTGTTTGGGATGTGAAAATACCTAATGAGTATTCTTTGATATGGAGAAAAAATCTTAAATTGAGGAGCAATTTTCATTTTTTATTAAATCTGGAATTGGCAGTGGGAATTCTGTAAATTTTAGTTTAAGAGTTGACATAAACTTCTTCTTTCTATTCACTTTCTTTCTAGCATATCAAGAAAAGTTTAATTCTGTCTCTTAAATGTATCTCGAATGGAAATTGGAAGGGAAAATACTTGGATTTTCCCGGTA
Source organism: Cinchona pubescens (assembly GCA_025175665.1). Taxonomy (NCBI): domain Eukaryota; kingdom Viridiplantae; phylum Streptophyta; class Magnoliopsida; order Gentianales; family Rubiaceae; genus Cinchona; species Cinchona pubescens. Next base: position 272,484 of record JANKKI010000133.1, read on the forward strand.
TTTGGCACTTGTAGATCCTGTAGTATAGAATAAATCTTATGAAATAAATGACATCAACTGATATAAATAAAATTTTATAAGATTGAATTCCATCACAATATTTACAAGTGGGGTCTAAAACTAGATCTACTTAAATTTTTTTTCAATTGGAAATGGCCCTTGGAGAAGAGAGCTACACACACATGAAGTTAGGAGGTTACAACAAGCTACTGTATCTACTTTCCGGCCAGCAGAGTATCACGAAGATGAAGCATTTTAGTATGGAAGTCTAGCTTATCTGGTATGTTTTCTGTCAGGTAAGCAATGAAGGCTTTGAGGGAAGGTGCTCTAAAAATTGAATGGCATATGGTGGTTTCGGGTAAAAATTTGGTACCTAGGTATTCATTTACTTTTTGGCTTTAAGATGTAAAAAGAAGCTTAATACAAAGGATAGGCTGATTAGAAAGAAATGGCATCTGTTACTACTGTTTCTGAAGAATATTTGAAACATCTGTAATTTGATTGTTGCATTTCAAAGGCAGTTTGGCATAAATTTCAGCAAATGTGTTTGGCCTATAAAGGGGGATTATACTTGGGAGTAGGAATTAAGTTGGACTAGTAAACATTGGACTGCTGATTCATTTGAATATCAGTTGAAAAGATTGTGTTTTGCACTATCTATGAAATTTTGAGATCCAGGAATGAAGTTCATTACCATTCTAAGATAGGAAATACTTAGGTATACTTGATTTATGGCTTCACTTGTAGATCCTGTGGTATAAATAGTCTCTTAAATGTTATGAAATCTATGATACAGTTGATGTAAGTAAGATTTAATCTTGATCGCGAGATTTACAAGTGGGGTTCAAGACCGGGTTTATGGTAGTATTTTCTTTCTAAGATTACATGTAGGACATGTTTGGTTCATATTTGAGAATCGCATTCGAAATGAGAATTATGAACCCCACTATCGGTATGAGTTTATGTCATTCTCTCTTGTTTGATTTGAATAAGGAATGAGTTTCACTATATTTATAACATAGAAGCTGTTTGGTTTATGGGTATGAGGAGAATAAATGAGAAGCAAGGTTAATAATACTCATAGATATTATTTAGTTAATCACTAATTCACTATGGGAGTATTCTATGGGAATGAAAGTGTTAAAAAATATCTACTTTCATTCCTCTTTTGTGACTTGAGATTCAAATTGATTAATTTATCAATATAATAAAATTCAATCCTTATTCAAACTGAACAAGTAAGAAAAAAATGATATAAACTCATACTGATATTGTGGAATATATGATTTCCATTCTGATTTTGATTTCCAAATATGAACCATACATCTCATTAATCAATTTGAAACCAATCACAAATAGAAAAACAAAGTGAGTGTTTTTCGAACACTTTCATTCCTATAGTGATCAATAAAACAACAATTATAAGTATATTAACTTTGATTCTCCTTTCATACTCTTATAAACCAAACACCTCCCTAGTGTGGATAATGTAGCCAAAGGTTGTTTCAACTATGGAGTAAGTTACTTTTTATGAATCTTAACACAGGGGTGCCAAGAATTAGGAGGAACTGGAAGTTGATTTATGACTGGGGCATTTCAAATGATTTATTTTGACATAGCTCAGTAGTGGACTGATTCTGAGATGTTCTTATTTCTTTTCGTAAAGCTGAAACTCACTTTTTTTTTATTCAAATAAAATGGTTGCTCAAAAAAAGTTTTGGCAATATTTTAGTTGTTAGTCAAAGAGAACTTCAATTACTTTAGAAATAATTTCACAAACCTCCTAGATAGGTTTAAACTAATATCACTTAACACCTCTAAATTTTCAAAAATTTTACAAACCTACGCTAACTTTATATTTGGTGTAACAATTTCAAGCCAAATGATTAAATATTATTTAAGGAGAGAGAAGCAATTTTTATTCCATCATTACCCCTAGTAACAAAATTTACTTTATTATAATGGTTTATAAAAATATAAAGAAAATTTAAGGGTTTAAATGAAATTGTTAGAGAATAATATTCGCTTGAAGTTTTCATGTTATTCACCAATTAATACTATAAAAATAGTCTGTTATACACATTAGTTTATGAATTTGTGATTTAGTAAAAAATATTAATCATATTTATTTTACTATAAAATGTATTATTTTTTCTATGCTTTCCAAATTTTTGACTCATAGAAGCACGTTAGTACGTGTATAAATTTTTACAAATAAATAAACATAATAAAATAATGAAAAAAGAACATTTTAATATTTGTTAGTTTATAAGTTTATGATTTTCTAATATAAGACTATTATAACCACATTTATGTATAATAAGGATAAATTCTATTTACATCCCTGTGGTATAGACGTTTTTCACAGTAATCTCATGTAGTTTAAAAACCAACAAACATACCATCGTGCTTTCTGTTCAACTATCCAATTGACGGAAAATAAGTTTAGTTACGGAAGATGGATGCCACATGCCTGATGGAATGCATTTTGTTATGAATTTTTTTACATCTTTTGCAATTTATTCCCAAATTACCCCTAATCAAATACAATTTAGTTACAGTTAATTCCTTTGGGGGACAAAATAAAATTAAACAAGACTTTGCGTTAAATTAAAAAAAGAAAAAAGAAAAACTCACCATTTTCCTCAATTCCCCAACCTGCATCATGCTAGAAAATTTTCTGAAATTGTGCTCCTTTTCAAAATTGTCTTTTTTTATGCCGATTGAAAAAATCATTTCCGGGAGAACGGAACTCGCATTCGGTGAATGCGAGTTCCTTGAATCATGATTTAAAAAATAAAAAAAAATATCAAAATTTCTGACCTCGCATTTAGCAAATGCGAGGTCTAAAACTATTTGTTTTCAAAGTAGTTGTACGACCTCGCATTTGCCAAATGCGAGGTCCGAAATTTTTTTTTTTTTTTTTTTTTTTATTTTGAAAATTTGACTTTGTATTGTGCGAAGAGAAATTTTGCACTATTACAAAAATAAAAAAATGTTTGATATTTTTGTTAATTAAAGAAGGATTTGACTGTAAGATAAAATCACTTAAATACTAAATCGTAAACATTTATTTAATACGATATTTAGGAATACTAAACCATTATTTTTAAACCATAAACTATAACATTAACGAAATAGTACATGAATGAAATGTGAGGGGAAGGGTGAGAAAGTGAGAACCACATTATTCACTGTTTGAGCAGTTAGCCCATAAGCATGAAAAGTCAACAAACCATTGAGATCATTAGTACGCATCTGAGATTTGTTTGCAATTTACAGTCTGTGATGTACCCAATTTTCTGTGTACATGAAGATAATAATATATTATTAATAATATATAACTAAAATATCAAAACTTATAATTGTTCGACTTATTTGAACAGATTCGATCGACAATGTCAAATAACTTATTCAGTCAGTAAATCAATCAAAATTGAACAATTTATTCAGTCGGTAATCTAATCGACTTCTAATCAAATACTAGATCTTTATTTGGACGGTAAATTGACTTAGAAGTTCAATTTAAAATTATGCGAATAAATTTGCGGATTTACACATTTCATTCGTGTACTATTTCGTTAATGTTATAGATAATGGTTTAGTATTTCTAGATATCATATTAAATAAATGTTTGAAATTTAGTATTTAAGTGATTTTATCTTACAGTCAAATCCTTCTTTAATTAACAAAAATATCAAACATTTTTCTATTTTTGTAATAGTGCAAAATTTCCCTTCGCACAATACAAAGTCAAATTTTCAAAATTAAAAAATAAATAAATAAATTTCTGACCTCGCATTTAGCAAATGCGAGGTCGTACAACTATTTTGAAAATAGAATAGTTTTAGACCTCGCATTTGCTAAATGCGAGGTCAGAAATTTATTTATTTATTTATTTTTTTAAATCATGATTCAAGGAACTCGCATTAGGCGAATGCGAGTTCCCCTCTTCCGGAATTCATTTTTTCAATCGGCATAAAAAAAGAACAATTTTGAAAACGAGCACAATTTTAGAAATTTCTCCATCATGCTACCACTACCTCCTCAGCGCACCTATCACGAATCCCACCATTCCCAGCCTTCTATCCACTCTTACCTACTACTTCGATCAACCTCCACCACTGCCGCCACCACACCATCATCCAATTTGCCCTCATCCATGCCACCCAGGTCCAACCTCCATTTCACACCACCCACTCACTTCCCGCAAGATCTTGACACCCTAGCCCACTCTTCTTTACCCTAGATCTTATCTCCTACCCTCATCCCCTCCAGCCCACCTTGATCTCATACCCATCCTCCATACACCAGTACCCACGCTGCTCTTTCCATCCCATCTCGCTACCGCCTGCCACCCCCAGCCTCTATCTACCATTTTTTAGTTTTTTTTTTTTTTTTAACATATAATTTCTTATTTTTTGATTTTCTCAAATAATTTTTTGTTGTTCTTTCTTCCTTTTTTTTTTTTTTTTTTCCCTTTTTTGTTATTTGTATTTCGAGACATTTTATTTTTCAATTTATTCAAAAAATTTCATTGAGTTTTGTTGCTCTGCTTTTTATTCTATTTTTCTTTTCTTTTTTTCTATTTTATTCCATCTAAATCTTTTTTTCTTTTTATTTTTTGAATTTTCATTTATGATTATATATATATATATATTTTAAGAAGAAATTAATATTTGAAATAGAGAAAATAAAGTAGGGATGTAACTCCATGTAAATGGTTCCATTAGTGAACCCATTTTCTGTCGGTTAGACAGTTAAACTGAAAGCACGAGGGTTTGTTTGTAGATTTTTAAACCACACGACAGGTAATGTGGAATCACCCCACACTCTAGGTGTAAGTATTTAATTTCCCTTATAATAATGTACTGTATTTCTAGTCAGCGTATACACATTAGTTGTAATTATTTATTCAAACAAATATAAATTACCGTAAACATTTTCATAAATGAGCTGGCCAAAAATCTCTATCGAGAACTAAATTTTAATTTGTTTAGTTTAGGAGTTTTAGATTCGCTATGCAAAATACCGATTACATTTATTTTATTATAATAAACTACAAAATATTTTCCAACTAGACAAAGATAAGAACATTAAAGCACCCATTATTTTCACAAATAAGTTGATAAAAGAATTGTTAGAAAGGTAAAGAGCGCGAAGGGAAATTATTGAAAACATAGGGGAGTTTTTGAAGTATCCTTTTTCGCTACTTACAAAGTGTGTTTATGACATTTCATGATGAATTGGGCCCCATTTACAAGAGAGGGGAGGTTAAGCGAGATTTTTTAAAGTTGAGGAGTGTCAAATGACTTTAACCTAAACCTCAGAGGAAGTTTTCGAAATTATGCTATTACTTTAATGTGTCCTTTTGAATTCAATATTAATATCTTTATTATAAATTAGTAGCAAGCGAATATATATATATATAGTGCTGAAAAATAAATAGTTCTCACACAAACTGTCTTAAGTTATTCTATAAGTAGTTTGTGTGAGAACTAATTATTTTGCAGCACAATCAAATCCAAAACCAACACAGTTAGATGTGGACAATATAAACTTGTGTGGTCACTATATTGTTATTCAAGTTCAAAAATAAACTAAAATGCATTAGAAATCATTAGTTTTCTTTTTCTTTTTCTTTTGGATGAAACATTTTGAAATGTTTAAGAGAAAAAAATATCTTGCACTCTCACAATTGGTCAAGAGTACAAAAGATCTATATGTAAGTGTAGAATAATCTAAATCCCAAAATCAATCTAGGCAAATTAATCAATTTACATTCTAAAATCAAGTTATTTAGATCATAGAATCAAATAATCTAAATCGGCCTACAATCAAATCCTGCAATAAGTAAATATATTTACTTCCTACTAGAACTAGCTGGTTGTGCCCTACTAAATGTTACATTTATCTAAAATTAAATAAATTGTAAAAATAAAAAGAGAATTCAATTGGAGGGAATTTACAAAATTTGCCACCATTGAAACATCTCAACCAAACTATCCAGAATGCAGTGTATATATAATTGAATCTTGATGCTATTTACCCTAGTTGAAAGTATGGGAAACATAATGGATCCAAATGAAGTAATCTTTGAATAATAAAAAAAACTCATAGAAAACAATCATGAAAGGCAAAGAAAAAATCATCAAAATTACATACAAAAATATATAAAATCAAAAGGGTTAATAGCACTTTGTACCGCTGCAATTTATATTTACACATGTTAGTACTTTACATTCCAAACTAAAAATTGCAGCAATATGATACCACATACTTCAAATTTTTGTAACTTACGCTAATTACATGAATTGCAGTAAATTGAGCAACTCATTGACAAAACTACCAAAGATACTTTCTCAATAAAATCTAGATTCTTCCACCATTTAGATCCTTTCGCTCTCGGCTCTCGGGTAGTTAGTTACATACAAAGGGCTAAACCCACACTTCCACTGCTTGCACCAGCCCAAGGGTAGACTTAATAGGAGCAGGGAAGGGCAACCGCCCCCCAAGATTTTAAAAATTCTATTTTCTACCCTCAAAATTTTAAGAAGTCTTATTATGTTGACCTACAATGATGATTTTGATGATGACAAATCTAGCCTAATGGTTTGCAATTGAGTTGTGCATGAGTTTTGTAGAACTTCACTTAAAAGGGTTTTTCAGACAATGGGCACCGTTCGAACCAAATGAGCTTCGAACGCAGAGGAGTGTCCGGACAAGACCTATTCTCTCATACGCAGGAATTCGTCCGAATAAATTATCTCGGATGTAGAGCACCTTCTAAATAGTTAGACAGAGAACAATGACTCTAAGACAACTGACAATGGACTCTTATCACAGTTTAAAAGAAACTATATTGAATGCACCATTCATCTGAAAGAAGAACAACCAATGTCAGACTTCAATCCTTTCGGATGCACTGCATAGTCTGTTTGATGATCCAACTAGACAAACAATCAGATCGGATGAAAGAATGGATACAATCTCGACCATCCGAACGAAGATCTCAACTTAAGTGTTTTAGATGTTTGGACGGTTCTTCAGACGCAATAAAGAGTTTCTTGGACGTCTGAAACCTATAACGACTAATTTTTCAACATTAATTACTTAACCGTTGGAAGGTGGTTGGAAACTCATTTACCACATGTATAAATATCAACCAACCTGAATTTATTAGGAACAACTTCCACATTGAATACAAGCAGGTACAAAAGCAATTTGAGTGCTAATTAGCTCTTTAGATGTGCTGTATTAGTGGAAAAAGAGTGTAATTAAGAGTGTTATTCAAGACTATTGAGTGGAGTGATAATCATTGTATAAAAGTGAGGTTAAGTATAAAACCATAGTTCAACTAAATAGAATTAGTGTGAGTAAAGGTGATTCTACTTTGTGTACAACTTGATTATTGATTCACCAACTTTGAAGAAGCACCTTTTGGTGGATTGCTACTTCAAACTTACTAGTTTGAGAGTTTTATTTGAAAATCTCTTTCTCTATCTATTTACTTTGTTCTTTTTTGTGTTTAAGTGATTATACAGCTATCAAATTTATTTGTGATTGTGAAAAATTTTATTGGTGCTTATTTTGCAAATTTTGATACAACCTAATTCACCCCCTCTTAGGTTGTTTTGGACTAACATATTATACTATAATAAAAAATTAGATTTTACTCCCCTAAAATTTAAAAAAATGTATATTGAATATTTCCCAAAATATATATTTATATAGTCTTATCCTCAATATTTTTTAAATATTATATATTATTTTTTTTTAAAAATTTTAAATTTTCAATCACACCTTCATAAATCAAACTTGACCCCTAAAATTTTACAAAAACTCAAAAATAGTCTTCTACACAAATATACGTTTATGTAAGTATTGCTTCCAGATCTATCTTGTCTATATAATTGTGCCCCAATATTCAAGTCTTGTGTTTGCCCTGCACCATGACCTCACTTCCATCATCCCTCCTTCCCAATCGCTTTCTCTTGTACTCACGGTCAACACTTACACACAGGCGGAAGCTTGAAGAAAATAGAAGAACACTGTATGATATAAGTTGTTGGATCCCACTAATACCAAAGTTGACCAATATAGCCGGATTCTTGATGTCTGATAAGAGTAATGGAGTTGTGTGTTTGTAAAATTTTGGGCTAGGTCCTATGTATATCGTCACAAGTAAGCTATTTTTTTTGTTTTCCTGTAACATGATTGATGAAATGTCTGAATGACAATCAATAAGTTCCAACAGGATTTTCCTTTTTTTTTTTTGGGCCTAATAATGATTTAGACAGATGAACATGGTGATGGATGAGCTGATCTATAAACTTTGGAACAAAAATTAACAATAAAAGTGCTCTTGGTAACCCTCGGCCTTGACATGAATTTGTGTTCTTTTTTGTTTTGTTTTGTTGCCGATTATTGCAACAAACCTGTTCTATCAATTAATGTGGGGATTTTTCGGGGCACGAATTTTAGTTGTTTTGATTTTCAACCTGTTTGGTTGTTCTCTGTGATTTTTAGTTGACTTTGATGCTAGGATCTGTTCATTGCGAAATTTACGGCAGGAGGTATACTTTTTGTTGTCCCAAAAATGATGCTGCCAAACGTAGCTTTGTGGCCTCTATTGCTATTGTTGTTGCTTTTGACAGGAGTATTCAATCAACCTCGTTTTAGGATGGGTGTAAATAGTCTTTTCACTAATGCCTGGCTAACAAAATCTACAATTGGAATTTATGTAATTGGAGTAACTTGAGTAAAATTGAAAGTGCAATGTACAGTAGTGTCTTGATTTATAGTTTGGGGTGCAAAGTGCTAAAGGTGCATAGTTTGAGGATGCAAAATGCTATTAGCCCAAATCAGAATTACAAGTTGATGGAAAATTTTTAAGTATAACAGTGATTGTAGAGTGCATGGATGCACTTTAATGTACATACCTGCAAAAGTTGAAAGAAGTAAGCATGAATTTTAATGAAAACCAATAGATAGCTGACACTCGGATTGTGGGGGCCGATTACAACAAATATTTAAAATTATGTATATGTTGAAAAATGGAAGTTAAAAATTACGATCTTTATACATAGGAAGCCATCATCATGATCGGTAAGTTAAATTGCTACAATAGTGTTCATAAATAAAAACTTTTGGAGCTCATTTGGTTCGTGTCTCTTATGGAAAAGGATGATACAGGGATAAGTTATTTTATAATGACTCATCCTAAATAATTTAAAAGTAACCAAACTTTAAAAAATAATAAAAAAATCTTAGGCAAATAATGCATATTCAACAGAATAAATACTCAGAAGAGGCTTAATTATAAATATTTAACATTATGAAAATAAGTAATACGAAATAAGTATCTTTTCACGATTATTATTTGTGAATCATAAAAAGACAAATAAATTAATAATAAGAAAATTATGTGTTAAAATAAAAAAGAACATATACAACAAAAATAAAACATCTAAAACCTGTCTATATGAACAATCAAGAGAAAAAAATTGGTGATGTAGATGATGATTAGTTGATCAGGTCAAAACATGTGGAAGGGTAAAAAATTATTTAGCAAACAACTTATATGAAAGTAAGGAAAGAAAATAAGGTCGGTAAAATAGGAATCATTTTTGTTTGAATAACAATCATAACAAAATAGAAGTCAAACAATACGATCATCCTATATGTGAAAACAAGAAAAACAGTTGGTGGATATGAACATAACAATCATTCTCAGAAAATTTTGTGTGGTATAAAGTAAATGATATTTACTAATTGTAATTTATAGTCCAATATATATATATAACGACTGTGTAGTAATGGAAAAACAACTATAAAATAGTTGGTCCACATACAGAAGAATGAATTTCATATAAAGAACTAGCTTCATACACAACAAAAGCAAATTTGTACTATTCCTTATCCAAATAATCATTTCAAGTAATTATTTACACAGTTATTAGTACAGTATAAATATCAACCAAGCGGTAACTTATTATTAAATTCAAAACTTATAATGCTTAATTGTGAAAGCATTTTATAGGCAAAACTTGTATCTTACCCGGTTTTCATAAGTAAACTAATTAAGGAAAAGCAAAGAAAATAAATAAAAGAGTTTAAATGGCAAATAACTCAAGTATCTCCAGCCTTATTTTACTTTAAATTCTTATAATTTCAAATCCAAAATTAAATTTGAGTTAATATAAGATAAACAAAAAGTATACATTATTTAATGCAAATATAACAGTAAATCAATTGAGAAGAGAATCACTGAATATTAAATATTTAACGTGTATTGAAATTACAACATGAATACTCAAAAATGTAGATTCCATTTACACGGTTACACAACTTATGGTTTGGTCATTTTTCTTATTATCCCTATATAATTTAAAAATCAACAAAAATCATATGTTTCCAATTCAAGTGTCTAACAGACGAAAAATGACTCTAGTAACGAAAGTTTGAATGCCACGCATGGATGAATGTACTTGAGACACTTGAATCTGTTTTGAATTTTTTAGCATATTTTCCTATTTTTTCCCAAATTATCCCTTAATAATAATTCATTGAATTACTTTTGCGGGACAAAATAGAATTAAACAAACTTCGATCCAAAATAAAAAAATTAATCTTCTTCCTACCCTTTCCCAACTAAGTATCCAATGCTTCTTGCACCATCTACCACCACCAATATATTTTTTTCTTTTTCATGCCATCTAAATTTTTTTATTGATAGAAACTTTTATTCTTATATTTTTCTTTTTCTTTTTATTTTTTCCAGATTTATTATTTTGTAGTACATTTTTATGAATTATATCTTATACTTACATTTTATTCGTTTTTATTTTATATTTTATTTTATTTTTAAAGAAAGAAAATACTAATACTTAAAAAAGATAGAAAAGATACAAGGGCATAACTGACCAACTTAACTATTCAGTTAGTGAAGGCATTTTTCATCCATTCAATACTTAAATGCAAAGCATAGGGGATTTTGTAGGTTTTTCCTAGAAACCACATGGGGTAATAAGGAAAATAACCAAATCATTTTGAAGTGTAATCTAGAATTTGTCAGAAGAGAAAATTAAATCACCAAATAGAATGTGTAAAATGAGACGATTATTATATAACAAAAACTCGAACACTGGTCGACCAGTGTTCATTTGGGGTGTTCAATTTAGGAGTGCTCAGTCAACAGTATTCGATTTTTTGACTTGTTTCACTTGACTTTTTTGACTTTTGACTTAAAAATCAAAAAGTCAAAAACAAGTCCTATAAATACAAAGTTAATTAAAGTTTAGTAGTTTAAATTTAACATATTCGACCGGTAAATCCAATAAGTCGAACTAAAATCATCTTTCATTCCATATTATAATTCAAAATATAACATATTATAGTTCTACAATATCAAAATATGACATACTAGAAATAGAAATTAATTCAAAGATTACAGGTTACAAAAGTTAACAATCTCAACTTTCTTCAATAAGTAATCTCTATATGAACATCGAATATGTATGTATAAATATATAAATATTTCAATAAATATTAAAGTATATATATTTACTTAACTCTAGTCTCTATATGTATTAAAAGGAAATAAACATTGAAACAAAAGCGTAACATTAATAAGTTATACACTTATATCAACTAGTTATTCGATCAATAAACCAGTTATTCGATCGGTAAATCAGTTAATCCAGTCAATTTGTAGATCGATATTCAACTGATAATTTGATTTGGAAGTTGAATTCGAAGTCAAGTTGAGGCGTCAATCACTTAATTGATTTTCACTTAAAGTCGAGTTGAAAGGTGAATAGGTCAAAGAAAATTCTTTTTTTGACTTGATTCGATTCGGTAGTTCTACTTGATTGATTTTTGAATACCCTTACACATGAATTCTAAGAAAAAGACCATAAATTAATTAAAACAAATTAAACTAATAAAACTAAAATATTCCTAATTTAAGGTTAAATGAGTTAACTAAAGTCTTACAAATGACTAATTATGTCTTAAATGACGAGATTAATTAAACTCGTCTAAACATTTTTAAGATGAAAACCTAATTGAAAACTCCTTGAGATTTGACCAAGTTACCGATTAACCCTTATAATTTAATAAAATTATAGTCAGCTCTTTTAAATGGCCAAACGTTTAACAAATATAATCTTTCCGTTAACCTCCAATTGTATAAATGCTGATGTCTGCAAAAATTAATTTTTTTTCTCCAAAATGCTCTTCTTGTTCCTATTTATTTCTCAAAATTTCTTAGGCCAAAAGATGTCGTTTGGTGATTTTTCAACCCATACAAACACAAAAAAACACACCGACTCAGATCTAAATCCCAAATTTCTACTCCATCCTCTTGTCTTGAACCTTCCAGCTCTCATTCTCTACCTCAACCTTTTAACCACCAGATCCAAAGCCTCATTCCCTCTGCTCCTCTTTCACCCAATCCGGCAACCCCCATTCCCGCACTGCCTACCCACTTCCTCTCACTCTACCGCTTTGTCCCCCTAACCTGTGAGACGCTCACCATTTTTTCCCTTTCCCCCATTTCACAGTCAGCCTACACCCGTGCAACCTTTCCCACCTTCACATTCCTGTCTTTCTCTTCTCTTACACCTCCCTTCTAGCCCCTATATCGTCTCCCTCTCGGCCTCTTCCTTCAGCCCCCAACCCTGTCACAGCTCACTATCCTTCCACTCCTACCATCTCTAACAAGGAGCCATCTAATGGTGATTTCTCAAAAGTTTTAGTTGCAAGATATATGAAACATGATTTTAGATTCACCGAAGATTCAAATATTTAACATTCCTAGTTCTTTTTTTTGGGATCAGTTTATGGTGTTTCTGTCAATTTTGGTGAACTTATTGTTTTGAACAGTCATAAGTTGTTTGGGCCTTTGGGTTGAATCTTGTTGGAAATTTTTAGATCTAATTGTTTTGTTTTGTTCTATGGGATGCGATTCTAATTAAGGAAAGGAATCAAACACTAGCATATTTTTTGTATGAGAAAATGCTGTAAGTTTTAACTCATTTTCCCTAGGATACTCAAACTGGGCAAAGAGAGTTGAAAAATTGCTTATGTATTTTGATATGCTTGATGGTTGGAGTTAAATTCCAGAACTTGCTTTAGTTAAAGGTTTGATGACATAGATATAGTTTAGAAGTAGAGGGATATGGCTAGGAAAGAGGAAGGTTTACAGAGTGGAGGTGGAGGAGATTGTGTTTGGTAGTGGAGAAATTAGTTTATGGACTAAATTGATAAAATACAAAGTTTCAAGATATTTTAGGAAATAAACTAAGGGACTAATAAGGGAAAACGTTATAAGGGTAATTTATACTTTTCATAGGTTCGTTAACGGAAGTTAGTTTGAGGGGAGAATTTGTAATTTTATCAAACAAGATGGGATAATCGGTAATTTGGTCAAACATCAAGAAAGGTAAATGTAATTAACTCTAAAATAAATTAAGCGGTCAAATAAGAAGACAACTTAAATTTAAGGAAGGGCTAAGATAAAAAATAAATAAAAATCGTAAAGGACTAAAATTGTGAATAAGTCAACTAGTAGCCTTTTTAAATTCTATTTAATGTCCCACGTGATTGTGTCAGGCTTTGTGTCACAGCGACACTTTGTTACATTGCATGCTATGGTGCAACTAATTTTGAACTGTACTTAAGGGGTTCCACAAGTTGATATATGATAGGAAATTTAAATGTGATAGATATGCCATCAATATCCATCCCAGGAAGCACTCCATTAGCTAATAACCCTCCTCACAGTTCATCAAAGAACATTTGATATAATCTTAGTTCAACGATCTAGTCAACATCAAATGTTGAACCAAGTTAACATCAAATTTGTCACGTCCTGTATTTGCATACGTCGACACATGACAGTCGTTGTACCCTTAAAAATTACTCTTCAAAAGCACAAGGCACCAAAAACGAAACAGAATTCAAAATAATTTCATTAAATTACTAAACAATCCATAACAATCAATGTCTTGAATATGCGGTTAAACAGTTATAAACATTACAGAAAAACTATCCAACAGTTCCAAGGCCACACAAAACGAAATCCAAAATATTCTAATATTTCTCTAATTCTTGATCAGCTAACAAGACTAACTTTCTTTGGAAGTCAGAAGTCTATCCATCTGCATGCACCAATTCCTTATACACATGATTCTTGTACAATCTCTAATTTTCTAAAAATATTATAAGGGATGAGAGACAAATCACTTAGTTTATAGCTAACACTGTCTTTGCTAGAGTCAAACAAGATATTGTATTGTGTACTGTGTATATATATATATATATATATATATATATATATATTACAAAGTTTCATCATACAGTCATAACTAAATATTTCAAAAAAAATTATATCATAAATCAAAGAAAAAATCTTATTTCCCATAACGGCAAAAGTTTCATTTCCAAAAGTGTTTTCAAAATCATACTTACATATATTTAGAGAAAGTGGCATTATATCAAGAATTTACAAAATAATTTTCATATCGATCAGAAATTCAAAATCGAACTATTAGAATCATAATTTAGAATAAAAAATTCAAAATAATTTAGAATCAAAAGTTCAAAAGAAAAGTTGGAATCAAAATAGCAAAATCAGAATTCATAATCAAAGTTCAGAAATTTAGAATCAAATAGTTAGACACAGATTCATAATTGGAGTTCAAAGTTCATATCATGATTCATTATAGGCTCATAATACAAACACGCTATTATCAGTTTACTGAATATTTAGCTTAAGAGACAGATCACTATTAGTCATCTTGACTAAGACTCGAGTCTTGCGAAAAGATCTTAGTTGAAGTTTGGAGTTTAGAGGCCAAAAGTTATCTTATCTGGCAGTTCAGAAAGTATAGAACTATAGTTCCTACCGACTATTCATGATTATTTTAAGAGTTTTGGTCTATTATTATTTACCGAGCAAGTATTCCATGCATATACACATGCGAAATAATCATATAAAGTTCAAAATAATGCCACTCATATAATTCATAATTTAAAACTGTTGAAGTGACCATTTACCAAGAGGTATACATAATAATTTAAAACAATTTAAGGTCCGGATTAATAATCAAAATAACATGTTATCAACAATAACATTTTAGACAAAATACTTTTTGGAAATACAAAAGGGTAATAACCACTTACCTCAAAGTAAGCATGAAAATCGTAGCAAAAAATCGACTATTTTCCTAAACAAAATTATCAAACATTACTAGAGTTCAATTTCAAAACAAATCCGTTCTTATATAGACTATCTTGCCGTAGATAAAATTATATAAGTTCCAAAAATATATAATCATATTCATATTATAATAAAATAACTTTTCCAAATATATCTAAAGATACAACATTCAAATTATCTTACTTGTACTAGTACTGCAAAAGCATTTTTAAATTATTACCATAATTGTCCTTGAATACCTCTCAAATTTCTTATACTAAGAGTAGTTAAGTTTTAAACTAAACTTCAAATAATAGAACTCAGTGGACCTAACATGCAATTACCTAAACTAATACTAGTGAGATACCTCTTTTCTTTTTCCTTTTCCCAAGACCATGCTCCCTTTCTTTCTTCTTGCTTTTCTTTTTTATCTCTTTTCCTTTTCTTTTCTCTTTCCTCTTCCTTCTCTATTCCTTCTTCCTTTCTATTGGCCAACTTACCACTACCATCTACTACTAGCAGGGGACTGCCACCAGTAGCCAATCACCACTAGTAGCTAGTCGCTACCAATAGCGGCCAAGCAACAGTAGGAACAACTAGCAACAGTTTTTTTTTTTTTTTTTTTTTTGTTGAAAAATCCTAATTTCAACTATACACAAATAATTTCCAAAATAAAAAAGAAATAAATTAATAAATTCTTGTACTTTGAAGTAATCCCAACTTCTAAAAAAATACACCCAAATTTATGAAAATCAATCAAACAATAATAATAATTAACAAAAAAACATAATTTTAGGCATGATATTCTATTAACGAATGACATAAATAATGAACGGAGTTATCGGAAAACATAGGTTTTAATGTTATATTGTATTTCAGATATATGACCAGCTCCTAATGCACATACAAACTCTCTCTCTAAAGCTCCCAAAATATCGTATAAGCAAATAATGTTTAACCCTACAAAGTTTCATATTTATGCATATTTTAACACCCAAAAATTTCTAAACTTTGAACTCTAATAAGTTAGCCAATTTTTCTTCAAAGCTTACTATTTTTGGGTTACTTAAGTTGGCTGAAAATTTTGCCTAAAATTAATTACGAAAATTAGCAAAAGATTCGTACTTAAAATGAAAAATATTTTTAGACACAAGGTTAGTCCAAATTAAATAATACAAGACAAATAGGAAAACTCAGATTGATAAAAATTAAGTCTTCACATATGAACATACCACATAATAAATTTTTTTATCGAACAATGACAAGTAGGTCATATCTAAATAATAATACTAATATTATTATTACCTTCTTTTTTTTTCGAAAATTACGGGAGTTTATAACATTTATTAGAAAATGTCAACAAATAGGCTCCCCTAAAGCTCATGCAACTACAAATTCAAACCAAAATACGGGCCTTTAACTTCACAAATCCTTATGCAGCTGACTCACCAGTACTACTTAGAATATAAATTATTAATTGCATAAAACCCGTAGTAGGACTTATGCAACCTAATCAATACATCACTTAGGACAAGGATCCTCCCTATTTAGGGGTAAATAGAGGAGGCTCTATTTACCCTTAAAAAATAAAATAAAAATTATTTTTAAAAATGAAAACCATTCATAATTTAAATCATATTTTACATAAAATGTTGTGCACAATAAAATATTTCAAGTTTGGAAAATTTTACAGGATAAGAAAGAACGAATATAATTTATTTATATAAAAAAAATAAGATACAATATCTAGGATCTCTTCCTACTCTTCTCTTCAATTGTTGATTGGAGGACTTCACGGGTCACGACTTGATCTTGAGATTTGATATGATCGAGGATTTCACGGTTTGATCTCAAACTTGGAGTCAGTCGAGGGTTTGACAGGTTGATCTCGTTTAATCAAACTTTGACTTTTTCAACTCCTTAGATTGAAAGCTTGAACAACACTTGATGAACATTTTCAAATCTTGATATATAGAAGACTTGAAGAGAGAATTTGAAGACTTTTGGAGAATTTAAGGAGCTTTTGTAACTTGTAAATGAGATACAATATCTAGGATCTCCTTCGATTCTTCTCTTCAATTGCTGATTGGAGGGCTTCATGGGTTGATCTCGAGATTTGTTATGATTGAGGGTCTCACATCTTGATCTTAAACTTGGAGTCGGTCGAGGGCATGATAGCTTAATCTCGAACTTGGAGTTTGTCAAGGGCTTGACAGCTTGATCTTGAACTTGTGTTGATCGAGAGACTCATGGCTTAATCCCGAACTTGGAGTTGATCGAGGGCTTGAAAGCTTGATCTTGAACTTGGAGTTGATCGAGGGCCTCACAGCTTAATCCCGAACTTGGACTTGATTGAGGGCCTCACGGCTTGATCCCGAACTTTGACTTGATTGAGGGCAGTCTCACGGCTTGATCTTGAACTTTGACTCGAGTGCTTCACAGCTTGATTTCGAATCAAACTTTGACTTCTTCAACTCCTAATACGGAAGACTTGAAGAATACTTGATGAAGATCTTCAAATCTTGATATATGGAAGACTTGAAAAGAGAATTTGAGAACTTGATGGAGAATTTAGGGAGCTCTTGTAACTTGTAGGGAGTTTCCAAGAATATTTCTTGTGTGCATTTATGCCTACATGTAAGATGATAGGGGTTGGAGTGGTTTGACATAATCTTATTCCTCTAGATTCTCCTAAGAAACATGAAGTGTAAAACAATTATACTAATATGCATCATCTCTATCCCTTAAAGTTAGGATTAAAAGCGAAATAGTTTCCCTAAAATATTATATCATCTTATTAATATAAAGGCATAAGAAATCACTACCAGAAAAATGACTATTAACAACGAAAATTAGCAACGGAAAAAATCTGTTGCAATTTGCAACGAAAATACCAACGGATTTTATTAAAACAATAAAATAAATATTTTCAAAACAGTTGCAACTAAATTTTTGTTGCAATTTTTTTTTTTAAATGGAAAATTTAAAACATGTTTCTAATAGATATCTGATCTGTGAAAAAATTATTACCTTAGTTTTGTTTGCGAATTAATAGCAACTAAAAAAAAAATCTGTTGCAACTATTTCTTAAAAAAAATTGACAAATCAACATCGAATAATTAAGCATCCTTTTTTTTTTGTTATTAAAAAAATTCAAAAACTGTAAAAATAAACATATACAGCCTATTTTATTTTGCCTAGCAGATTTTCCGCACTCCAAGTTCGTGCCTGTCTTGAGCAGATAAACACAAACCTTCGTTACCTTCCTCCCTTCCCCCTTTCCCTCCCCCTTCGTCTTGATCAGTCCCATCGATCGCTACTTCCTCTTCCAAGTCCCCTTCTCCCTTCTTCACTTTTTTCTTCACAAAGGAGCCTAGCGGATCCCCCTTTCCTTTGTGCCGTTCCCACAGAACCGTCCTTGTCAAAATCGTGCTGCCGTTCCCTTCTAACTTTCCTTCTGTTCGATCGTTCCTTTCCCCATTTTCCCTCTTTTCTATGCCAAGAGAAGTTCTTGCCCTTCTGCTAGTTCAACGGAGGAGTCGCTATCAGCACATCAAGCCATCACAGCTTCATTAAGCCACAAACTTCAAGGTATTTTGTATTGATCTTGTCTTTAATTTGGTTTTGTTTTGTCCCTAATTTAACCTAGATGAGAATTTTGGGTTATTTGTTTATTTATTTATTAAGTGGATTAATTTTCTCTACATTGCATTAGAGACAGACTTACCGTATGTGCATTAGGAGCAGCTTCAGGGGCTCTTTTGAATGCATAGAAACGAACTTTTTGATTTTTTTTGTGGCTAAAACTGTATATAGGGGCTTAGGTTTGTTGTTTGGAACTAGGTTGTTGATCCTTGATTGTTAATGGTCGAATTGTGGTTGGTTTATCATTGGAGTTCATGGGTTCAATATGTGATAAATACTTTAGCTTTATAGTAGCAATCTATAGTATATAACTATAACTGAGGCTCCAATGAGGGAAGGCCTTGACTTGGCATTTAGATAGTTTATAGGCTGATTCTAAGTAGATAATTCCAAACGATTTCTTTTTGGGCAAGTGATAATTGTAAATGTTGCAAAGGATAACTGATAAGAATCTCTTTCAGTTAGTAAAAATTTGGGAGAGTTCTCCGATGGACGTGTCTTTTAGAATTTAACAGGAAGTGAAACTTCTATACAATAGATATATGTGTCCTTAGAATTTCACACGCATCTATACAACTTTATTTGGTTTGAAACAAAATTGAAACTAGAACGGCGCGAATAGACCATCAAGGGAAGGCAAAATTTGTGAAAGTTAAATAGACCAACAAACACATTAGAAAGTCACAAACCCTGATTATTAAAAACCCAAAATATCAAATGGTTGCAACTCCAAAGATAAGCAATGTAAAAACAGAGGATATCTCTTCCAGATCGTTTATTTGTTAGGCCCTTTTAGTATCACAAAAATGCCTGATACCCTGAATGCAAGTGTCATATATATACACACACTAACCTATTTGATAATGCAACATACCACAATTACAAGCATGATCTAGAGACTAGAAGTCAATTCCAAATGGGCTAAAGGTTCGTGAAGTCTTATTTTTTCTTTTTTTTTTCATATCATGTGTGTTAATTTTAGATAGACATAAATATGTCTAAAATTTGAAGATAATCACACAGATATATGTTGAATACAAATTTTTACTCTCATTATTGCTCCCAATTATGGTTGTGCAAATATGATAAGTGATGATTATGGTTATTTTGAATGAGATTGGAAAAACAACATATTATAAAATTATTGGCAAGTGGAAAAAGGTAGAAATTTAAGAATCAAATGGGGAAAAAAGAAAAATCTTCTATACCCCTATGTTTAGAATACAATCCATGATATAAATCTTCTTTGGTCTTACTTTATCAAAGTTGTTTCAGTAATTTAGTCCTTTATGTATTTTTGATAAGGACAAACTAGGTGGGACATGGGATATGTACATAAGATGAATTAGTTACTTCTTTTGAGAAGTATCATTGCTTTTCCTTTAGTAAAGAAATATGAACCAGTAACTACTTTAACTGTCATTATTTTTTCACTATCGTATATTAGATGAATGTACAAATAAGATTGAATAAAGAATACTTATACAATAAAATGCTAAGAAGCAATATCTATGTATATAGGTATTTGGTTAGGCAAGCAATGACATTTTTTTCAACTGGCAGTAATTGATACGAAATTTTGTTATTTGATTGGCTATTTATAAGAGCATTTCTACGAATTAAGAAACTAGCTTTTATTTTTTATTTTTAGGTGAAATTTGCTTATTACAAATGTGCAAAGAATAATTTGCACATATAATATGTTTATTTGCAACCTTTGATTGATGAGGTTAAACACCTCATACAATAATCCCAATGTGTATAACGTCTCCAAAAAATAGAACTTCCAAATGAAGGTAGCTACTCATGTGGACAATTAATGATTACCCTGCTTATGGCATGCTATCAGGGTGGAGTACAACTAGAAAATTGGCATGCTCTATTTGTATGGAGAAGGCCAAGGCATTCAGATTAAAATTTGGAGGGAAAAATTCGTGGTTTGATTGTCATTAGCAATTCTTGCCTATTGATCATGTTTTTAGGAGGAATAAAGATTCTTTTTACAAGAATCGTGTCGAAAGATCAAACCCGCCTTGCAGGTTAAGTGGTGCCGAATTGTTTGAGCGAGTTAAAAAATTGCCCCGAATGCTAGAGTTGAAAGTAGATGTGTATGAAAAAATTGAAGAATATGGGGTGACACACAATCAATTCTAAATGAAGCATATTTCCAGATTTACATCTAATGGAAAGAGAATCTTGGTCCGCCATAATGTTTGACAAAATGCATTTAGAAAATTCTGTGTTCGATCAATGTGGTTCCATTAATCAAATCATAATAATAAAGATAAGACAAAAGACAATTTGAAAGCATGGTAGGTTTGTGTTTATCTGCCACTTGGGTGTATATTGTATGCGAAGTATATTATAGAGACAAAGACCTTACAAAATGGTAAGCTTGCCAAACCAAAAGCAAACTTTACTTTGACAATGGATCAAAGACGAGAGATATTTTCTTGGCTTGAGGGGTTGAGGATGCCAAATGGTAGTGCTTCAAATATAGCAAGATGTGTGGACATGAATGGAGAAAAATTAGTAGGGATGAAGAGTCATGATTGTCATGTGTTTATGGAGTGCTTGCTACCAACTGCGTTCAGTGCATTATCTGAATCAATATGGAAGCATATAATTGAATTGTGTAATTTTGTCCGTGATCGGTGTTGTACAGAATTGCGGGACACATATGTTGTTGCAAATGGAAAAAAATATTCCAGTCATATTGTGCAAGTTAGAATGAATATTTCTGTCAGGATTTTTTTGATGTAATGCAGCACTTACCCATACGTCTGCCTTACGAATCACTGGTTAGAGGACTCGTTCAATAGAGGTGGATGTATTCGTTTGTATAGAGGTAACACTCATTTTTTGTAAAATTTTAATTAGCATTGTCATATTGTAAATTTTTAAGATCTATTTTTTTTTGTTAAATCAAGTATAGATTTCTACATGACTTGAAAGGCATGGTTAAGAATAAAGGTCGTCCAGAAGGCTCAATATGTGAGGCTTATCTGTCTCTCGAGACATCATACTTTTGCTATTACTTTGAAGCTGATGTACAAACAAAAGTCACAAGAATTGAGCCAAATGAAAATGATGGATTTGATACAACATTGCCAACTATTCTATCTGTTTTCAATAAAATACGGCGACCAGCTGGTAAGAGTGAACGTCAGTTCTTGACCGATCAAGAGATGGCTACTGCAAACTTGCACGTGCTATTAAATTGTGACGAAGTCAAGCCATTCCTGACGTAAGAATAAAATGCATTATTTGATTTGAGTTGCTTGTAAATTATCTTGTTACTTATTAAAAAAATATGGTGTGTAGGATGTATGAGCAAGCATTGCGACATTAATTGGATTTATCCTCAACTAACTGATAAGGAAGTCGAGAAATCAGTGGAAGATAAATTTGTAGTTTGGTTTCGCAAATATGTAAGTACTAGTGCACATTCAGTAAATAACTAATTGTAAATCCTACCTAATATAAAATTTTACCTCTTATGAATAGGTCGGAAATCCACAAAACATGGTGCGAAATCAACATTTGCATGATCTATCATGGGGCACTAGCAAAGAGGTTTAAAGATGGGCGAAATTCTTTGTCAATGTATACATCTTCCATACTCGTGAATGGGGAAAGGGTCTCTTATAATTATGGAGTATTTGTTAAAAGTGAGGGGTCCAGTGAATTTTATGATATCCTTTTAGAGGTGCTCGAATTGCAATATCCAAATCAAAAAATGGTTGTGATTTTTAACTATGATTGGTTTGATTCTGTGAGTAATTGAAATATTAGGGTGCACAACCAGTATGGAATTATTGAAATTAGGAGAAATGGGAGATATCCAAAATTTGAACTCATTTATACTTGCACAACATGCAGCTCAAACCTATTATCTTACTTATCCTAGTAGAATGAGGGACAAAGTGGATTGGTGGGTAGTCATAAAGTCAAGGCAAAGGAGTAGAATTGACAAGAAGCCTAATGTAGAGAATGCGTATCAAGATCAAAATGTTCTAAATGTTGTCACCATTTTAGATAATGATCCCATTATACACATAGTAGATGGTGATAAGGGTATATTAAGAAATTAGATGTGCAAATATCATATCTTGGTAGTTGACGAAGGTGAGGAGGATACAAATCTAGGATGACGAAAAAGATGACGATGAGAAGGAAGAAGAAGAAGATGAAGATGAAGAAGAAGAAGATCTTCAGATGAGGAAGAAGAAGAAGATGAAGATGAAGATGAAGAGTAAGAAGAGAAGATGACCAGTATGAGGAAGAGGAAAAGGAAGATGATATAGACCAGGATGAGAAAGTTGACTATTGCTAATTTCTTTTCCTTTTAACATGAATTTTTAACTTTACCATACATTTAGAGGATTTGCACTTGGAACTATTACTTTTAGTATAAAGATGATGGGTTTTTTTTTTTTTGGAGCTATTACTTTTTGGTTTTTTTTTTTTTGAATTAATATTTATGGTATTTAAAAATCTGGATTGGTTTTAAATTTGAATCATTTGATTATTAGCAGTAAGTGATTTAGTCTTTTGATATTTCTATTTTTAATTTTTTTGGGATCATTATATTGATAGATCACATGAATAAGATCATCTTGTTGGATCACTGTCTTATTTTATTTGATAGGCACTAATTCAAAATTTGTTATTTTGGTTACCAAGTTCATCATATTGCTGTTTATTGCTATATTTGGGATGGTTTGGTTTCCTGTCTATTGGATTGAGTTGACTATATTTTTACGGTGAGTTAGTCATTGCTTATTTTGGACCTAACAATGTACATGCCTTGGAATTACTGATTGCCTACAACAAGAAGGCCTTACAGACTTTGTTTCTATGTACAGTCAATTTTTGGTTTGGCAAGCTTACCATTCTTGTAAGGTCTTTAAGCATCTAATGAAAATGCCACAAATCTTAATGACATTACCTTGATACTGTCTTTATAGCTTCCCTAGATGTGTTTGTCAACATGTCAAAATCATTATGTTTCTTAAAGAATCATAATGATTATTGGCATTTTGTTCAAACATTAAGGGAAGCTACCAAGTACTACTTTATTTTTTTTTCCTTTTTAATGTTTGAAACTTTTTCTAGTCATGAATTTGTTTTTTGGTGAGATTTTCTTAAAATGTTCTATGTATGTTATCCATGGCTCTTGACTGAACTAAGTGACCTGGTACGAATGGAAACTTTTAGCATACATGAAAATGTGAAATCTTGTTCTCCTTCCTGAATTGTGAAAATTTAATTCAACATTGTTAACTATTTAATTGTCATTAACTGTATAATTTGTGCCTGTTTCAACGCTTTAGTGGTGGTTTAGTAAATGTTGGTTGTGGACATAAAGAACTTGAAGAACATGAAGCCTTGACCAAGTCCCATATCCACTTCCATTTCTTCCTGCTTACTTCTTTCTGCTTACGATTTATAATAGTCCATAATAATGCCTAAATGAACTAATATAGCCAAAGTCTGACTGTTAGATTACAGGTGTCTGATCAAACTTCTTTGGAATTTAGATTTATAAGAGACACTAGATTCTTCAGTAGGACAAGCAACTGGAATGAATTAGGAAGCTAACTCCATATTTGAATATGTAATGTGAAGATATTCTTATCGGTTGGTTAATGAACTCTGCTTACTAACGATATAAATACATACATATATATATATATACATACATATATATATATATACATACATATATATATATATATACATATATATATATATATATACATACATATATATATATATATATACATATATATATATATATATATATATATATATATATATATATATATATATAGCCATCCCCACATACCTTGCGTGGGGGGTCAATAAGATGTATAGCAGAAGTGTACTAAAACAGAGTACACTTCCATTTCTTATTTTTTTTTTAAAAATTTAACATAAATTTCTTATATTACTGTACCTTATTGTTTTATAATTTTCTAGAAGGTCAATAAAAGGTAAGGTTGGGACGAGCAAGAAGAAGATGACCCCTACTCCATCATTCATGCCTCTTTCTGTAAATACCACAGTACCACCACCTATATCCATTCTATCATCTATATCCATGCCACTACCTATATCTTTGCCACCGTCTATATCTATTCCCCCACTTATATCCATTGCATCACGTATACCCATGCCACTACCTATATCCCAGCCACCACATCTTATCACTAACTTCTGTCCATCTATGTCATTTATGCCTACTCCTGGTGCTCAACAAGTACCAAATAATTATTTTTTCCAACCTTCACTAATACAATCCAATACCAACAAATTATGTCACCTTCACAACCATCAGGATCAATCAACTCCTTCTACACATGGTTCTCAATGTGATACTCAAATTGGAAGCTCCATTTCTAAGACATTTATATTTCCAAGGGAAACGAGTAACGAACTTACAAATTCCTTATGATATTACTTATGTACTATCGACAAAAATTAGTTTTACTTTTTTTTTTTTTTTTTTGTGTTTTTGTTTACGTGTATTGATTAATCATATCATTTTTAATTAATAGGTTTGACAAACAGAAGGAATGTGCCAGGAAGATTAGTTCCATCATCAAGTCTCATTATAAGGTTGCTTATCGTTCGTGGAAAAAAGTTCCACGAGAAGTTGTTGACTTACGGTTTAGAGTATTTGGGGTGAGTTATAAATTCTTAAAGATGTTATATATTTTCAAGTATTATACACTTTCTTTTACCTTAAAATGCTAACTCATATCTTTTTTTGGTGCTACAAATTAGAACACTTATTGTTGGGTTCCAGAGCACGAACATGAAATTCGCATAGTATTTGAGCATCGGTTCTGAACAATTAAAGAATCAATTTCATGGCGAAAGTTAGAAAGAAAAAGAAGAAGCCTCATTGGATTGCGGAGTCTCATTGGCTTGATTTAGAGAAGTAGTGGGATGACAAGGATTATAAGAAATTGTTCAAGACAAATCAAAAGACCCGTGAATCTGATTGCAATGGTCAAGGAAACCAATTCACTTTGGTGGAAGTATCACTTATTTGACCCATCATGATAGAATGGTAAGTGTATTTCTCACTTACATGTTATTATTTTACCTTTAACTAAATTTCGTTTCATATGTCTCATATATTATTTGTTGTAATGGTAGGCAAAAGATCTTGGTGAAGACCCTGGTGTAGCTCGTACTTTTCTTCGTACGCATTCAAAGACGATTGATGGCAATATACGATGGGTTGATGAACGTGCACAAGAATTTCACGTAAGTATTATATATTAGAATGAAACATATTCTTGAATGGTATAAGAGATATAATTACATGTACATGTTTTGATGTAAATTGGTGGTTTAACTAATTGTTGATGCAATCTTAGAATATGATTTCCCTTTGATGTTATTTGGGAATATGACTTTCCTTGGACTACTTTTACATTGTTGATATCTAAATAATTAAAATATCAAAATTTTACTTAAAAAAAATATAATAACTCCTAAAATGGAATATAACTATTCCATGGGTTTAACAGGGCAAATTTATTGCAAAGTGAATGCTATATTGTCCGCTTATAATAGTTCACAAGTGAAGAGAGAGACATCATTACAACCGCCCTGTGAAATGGATGAATGGACAAAAGAAGTTGGTGGGCCAAAAAACAGATGAGTTTATGGACTACCGAGGGAATCCAACTTGTTCAGAGGCAGCTCTAGTTTCACATCAGGGGTTAATTGGGAGAGAAAAATGGAGGACTAGTTTCTCGTAAATGAGACCCTCTAGAAAAGAACTAAGCAAGAAGGATTTGCAACAAAAATTAGTTGAAAATGAACAAATCATGACTAGACTAGATACAATTGAGAGAACAATGCTCTCTTCATCGTATCCAATCTTGCATATGCTCAGTTTTGCTCAACTCCAGGCTCTTGCTTACCACCATTTGGTCCACCACGCAGATTTGGTACTCCATAGCATAATAGTAATGAAGAGGGTGAGAATGGTGCATCTGAGGATGACGATGAAAGTAGTGAGAATGATGAGGATAAGGAGTAAGAGTTTTAGATTTTAAATTCTAGTCGTGTTTTGTTCTTTTTTAGATATATATTTGTTGAATTCTGATATGTTTAATTTGTAATGGATCGATTTAATTATTGATATTGTTGTTTGATAGGGATTTGATAATTTGAAATGATAATTTGGTTGTGTTTTGATTGGTATTTGTTGGTTTCAAATGACAATTTGGTTGTTGGCAGGTTTTGGGTTTTTTAATTTTTTTCAGGGCTATTTTTTTTTTTTTTGAGATTTATAGTTGATTTTTTGTTGCCAATTTAAAATGGATTACTTGGTACTTAGCAACGGAGTTTCCCGTTGCTAATTGGCAACTTAGCAACGGAATTACCTGTTGCTGAGCAACAAAAATAGTTCTTGCTAGATGGCAACGGTTGTTTCTGTTGCTAATTTAGGAACGGAAAATTCTGTTGCTAAATTACAATGGTAAATTTCGTTGCTTAAATTTCCATTGCTAAATATGTTGCAACTTGTTAGTGATGAAGTATTTAGCAACAGATTTTTTCCATTGCCAAATTTGTTGTTGAAAAATCCGTTGTTATTTTCGTTGCTAAAAGGCTTTTTTTTAGTAGTGATTTAATTACCTATAATACTATCTCTTTATTTATTTATTATTTTTTAAATAAAGAGAGAAATATTAAGGCATGCATCTTTATGACATGATGCGATTTAATTAGAATATTACTACAAGATATCAATATAGAAATTTTAATTAATTAAAATTCTGTTGCTTACAAATGCCCCCTCGAGACTTGTTCACATATGCAAAACTTGAGCACAAAAGTGAATGAGTCTTGAACACGAACTTATCCATCCATTTATAGATGCATTTGTCCAAAGGAATCAGATGAGAGATATTTTTTTTGATGGTATGACTGAACTTAGAGTTAGCTTCCATGCTACCTATGTACCTTTTTAAGGATCAAGTCAAACGTAGTTCAGTTAAACACATGATATAGTTTTACTCATGCCAAGAAACCTTGGATTGAGATATGTAGATAGTTTGTTCTCGTATGAAGGAGTCTTAGATCTAATATATGTAGACAGTTATTTTCGTAATGAGGAGCATATGACATGTAGGTGTAGATAGTTTATTCTCGTGTCAAGGAGCATATCTAGATAGTTTAAATTCACATCAAGGAGTCCTTCATATCAGCACTTGAATATTTGGAGACAATTTTAACTAATATCAAGGAGTCATCTTGACAGTTTAGTCTCGTATCAAGGAGCATACTCCTTCATTCATATGTGAGTGTCTCTTTCTTGGGTGGATGATTAAATTTGGTACTTTAAAAAATCTGCATGGTTCATAATGGCTACTTGATTAACAATCTTGCTTTATCTACTTCAAGTAGAACTTTTTCTTCTCGAGCTAACCTCATTACTCTTTCCTTGAAGACAAAGTATCTTTCGGTAGGATGCCCAATTAAACGATGACACTTGCAGTAATTTGGATTATCAATACGCTCCTCTTCTTTAGGTCGCTTCATCTCAGGCAATTCGATAAGATTTGCTTCTAGAACATCATTGAATATGTACAGCATATCAAAGTCGAGAAACGAATATCCATTGTCTTTCATGTCCTTAAAAATTGCTCAATTTCTTGCCTTGTCTTGAGGATGGTTTGACTTTTCATTTACCTTTCTTAGAATTGTGAGAGGCTCAATGCTAGTTGTCATTGACTTTTCATTCTCAAAATTTGAGACTCCTATCATGTTGACTCCATTTGGTTGTTCAACAAGTGGTCCTTGGTTTCCATTAGCAGCAATACTCAACTCTATGCCATGGGTATGAGTTGACAAATCGTCGAAGGATTTTCATAGTATGCCTTGGTAGAATATAACTTAGGTCCCAATGCATGCCTTCAATACACATCTCGATGGCCAAATTTTCAAAAAGTCGATTTTTGCAATTTAGACTAAGATCTCTCTACCTATTGATGTAGTCAATGATCATTCTTCAAGTGACGAGTTGATATCAATTCCACCATGCTAACCTTGTGGTGTGTGCAATAGAAGCAATCAAAAATTCCTCTTCAAGTTGATTCCAACTATCGTTGGAGTTAGGCTCGAGGTCTGTGTACTAGTCGAACACATTCCCCTTTAATGATTGAACGAACTACTTGATGAGGTAGCCATCAGTTCCAGCATTATTTCAAGTTTCGACGAAAAGTGCCACGTGCTAATTGGGATTTCCTTTGCCATCAAATTGTAAAAGTTTTGGTGGTTGATAGTTGACAAGCTTCCTCATGTTGTCGATTGTTTGAGTATAAGGCTTTGTATGAGTGAACGGAGATTTCTTGGCCCCTTCATAAGCCTCTTGGACTGCGTCTTCGAAATTTACAAATTCTTTTAATTTATGAACATCAATCATTCCGTCCTGAGAAATTTAAATTCTCTTCATCTTTGTTTATGATCTTGAAGACTTTCCACTTTTATCATGGCCCACAGGTTGTTTGGATTCCATTCGACTTGTTTCTTGGTTACCACCAGTCTAGTTGATAAGTTGAGCAATTTTGACATCTTGATCTTGAATGTGTTTTGCAAGTCCTTCAACAGCTTTGGTGAATGCTACAACTTGTTCTTCAAGATATTTTGATTGAATCAGCATAACTTCTGCAACGTTGTAATCACTTGAATTGTAGGAATTTGTGAAGACGTTGTCACTGCTTGACTATCATGAAGATTTGTACACGCCTTGGACGTGATTGGGTACAAGAACACTTGTTCAACCATGGATGTGTTGTCATGCTTTGTTTCCAAAGATGGATTGAATTTTTTTGCCCCCATTGAAGAATTTGATGTGCTTTCTTGTACATGACAACCAACGATTTTTGCAAATCGTAAGTCTTCACATCTTGATGAGCATAATTTAAATAGTCAACTCCATGATTAGCGACAATTTCGACGATAGTAGATTTGTGATCGCCAACCTCTAAGCGAACGACTTTTGAATTATCGTCTTTTGGAGCCATCAATGAAATTTGAGTATATACTTGATGAAAAGAAAAGATAGGAGGCAGAAATGATCCCACTGGGCGTGCCAAAATTATGCACAATAAAATATTTCAATTCTACAAAAATTTACAGGAGAAGAAAATAATGATATAATTTATTTATATATAAAAAAAATGAAATACAATCTCTAGGATCTCCTCCAAATTCTTCTCTTCAATTGTTGATCGGTGGGCTTCTCGGGTTGATCTCAAGATTTGATATGATTGAGGGTCTCACCGCTTGATCCCAAAGTTAGAGTCGGTCGAGGACTAGACAGCTTGATCTCGAACTTGCAGTTTATTGAGGGTTTGACAGCTTGATCTTGAGCCTGGACTTGATTGAGGGCCTCACGCCTTAATCTTCAAACCTGGAGTTGATCAAGGGTTTGGAAGCTTGATCTTGACTTGGAGTTGTAGAGGGGCCTTATGGCTTAATACCGAACTTGGACTTGATCGAGGGCCTCACGGCTAGATCTCAAACTTTGACTTGATCGAGGGCCTCACGGTTTGATCCCGAACTTTGATTTGAGGGCTTTACAGTTTGATGTCGAATCGAACTTTGACTTCTTCAACTCTTGATATGGAAAACTTAAAGAACACTTGATGAAAATTTTCAAATCTTGATATATAGAAGACTTGAAGAGAGAATTTGAAAACTTGATGGAGAATTTATGAAGCTCTTGTAACTTGTAGAGAGTTTCCAAGAATATGTCTTGTGTGCCTTTATGCCTAAGGGTGACCCTTTATTTATACATGTAGGATGAGAGGGGTTGGAGTGGTTTGACATAATTTTATTCCTAACTTTTCTCCTAAGAAACATGAAGTGTAAAACAATTATACTAATATTTATCATCTTTATCCCTTAAAAGAGACAAAATTACAAGAGAATTAGTTTCCGTAAAATATTATCTCGTAAAGTAATATAAATATATAAGGAATTTAATTATCTAAAATACTATCCCTTTATTTATTTATTATTTTTTAAATAAACAGAGAAATATTAGGCGTACATCTTTATGACATGGTGCGATTTAATTAGAATACTATTCCAAAATATCAATACAGGAATTTTAATTAATTAAAATTCCATTGCTTATAAATGTCTTACAAAAAGTTAGAAAAAAATAATGACGTTTTACAGTTTGATTAAGTACTTTATCAAAATTTGAATTTTCTACACTATTCAAATATTATATAAAATTCAGCAGTGAAATTTTTTTCTAAATGATTGATTTTTGGATATGATGATCTATTCAATAAGATAAATCTAATAGTATGTTCAGACTATTTTCTTAATTTTTAATTATTTAAATATAGGTAAATAGACAATAAATAAAAGAAACTAAATGCAGAGATTCTAAATCTGCAGAATCCTCACTTAAGCTAAACTTCTCAAATCTGGATATGCCCAACATCTTATCTATGTTTTACAAGCAACCAAATATCCAATTTGATTAATGGCTGGGGTTACTACCAGAGCAAATTTTGCTCAATATGACAAATCTACCCGAGTAGTCAAAATCCTCTTCTCAAATCTCGCTCAATCTCATCGCTTATCCTATCTGAAATCTCAGCAACTGCTGCAACATGCACCCTCAAAGGCTCAAACTTAATGTCTTCCTTCACCAGCCCATAGAACTAGTCAGTAGCCATACCTTCGCCTCCTTTATTTATTTATTTATTTTTTTTAAAACTTGTGTTCCCACAAAATCCCTTTTCCTCTTACCTCTGTAACTTTAAATCTCTCACTCAAAGCTTCAAATTATTTTCTCCACTCCTTGTAAACAATCCTTTCTCAATAAAAATGTACTCCTCAAGCCAATTGAAATATATACAGCACAGAGATGGAAGACTCAAATCAAAACCCGACGTCAACAAGATTTAAGGACATCTGAGAACTTATTTCTTGTAATAAAATCATCAAAAGGTTCGTTTTTTAGTCGTTAATGCATCGATTATCCAAGGGATATAAAACCATCAGGAATCATCATTTAAGTATTAAAAATTATCTCATGCATTTGATCAGACAATTTATGGCTACAAATTTGTTTCCCTCGGCTTTTTGGATGTTGGATTATACTCGAAATTAGCATTCAACACTTTTTTCACTTCTTTTTCTTTTTCCTAAATTTCTTTGCTCGTCTTTGAGCCTTTCTGTTGCGAGAAGAGCTAATGATCGGATGCTAGGGAATGAATTTTGATTAGAAAAAGTGAGCTGTCTCTTATAAATGGGATTTAAAAAAAGGCTAATGGCCATATTTGAGAAGAAATCTTTCTCTACTAGAGAGTAGATTTGTCCTACAGAATAAAATTACTTTAGCCGGATATAAGTTACTTTGACATTTAACTGGATATAAGTTGCTCTGACAATAATACCAGCCTTGTATTATTGCATGCTAATAACACAAGAATTTAATACATTAAACCTAAAGAATCATGCCAAAAATTAATAAAGCTCACCTGCAAAACTATTAAAGGAAGGGCAAAGCAGGGGTTTCATGCAATTCACAGGTTCAATAAGCAATATTTCGTTGGAAGATTTTTCTATTGAATGGAGCATCATTTTACATCAACAAAGAAGCAAATTTCTACCTCCTACATATTACTACAGCAGCAGAAATAGCAATAAAAATTGAAACTTTGAGGCCTGTTCTGATCTTAGATAAAGAGTAGTAATCCTATTTCAAAGTCTCATCTACAAAAACATTTAAATAAACAGAAATTCAGATCTGAAAGCTTAATCTCTCAAAGCATAGATGATTCATATTTCAGTTAATTTCAAATGCCAGAAGACTCGTACCTACCAAAATCCAATAACAAAGCCCAAAGGTCCTTGTTGATAACGTGTCCCGGGATAAGCAGCACATCTAAGACAATTTCAATTGGAGGATTAGGAATAGATGGACTTTCCATAGGACCCATTTTACTACACATCTAGATCACCATAAGAGCTGCCTAAATCGAACCTCAAGGCACCAAACATTTCGGTTCACTTAAAATCAGTGGAATATCAGGGACGAGTTAGGACCCTGATGCTAGAGCAGTAATGACTTTAAAGGATACTTGATAATCGTTTAAGTAAAAATAATTTTAAACTGTATAAATAGTTTTACATACAATTAGAAGATCTGGTGGTAGTTGTTCTAATATTTTATGAAATAAAAAATATAGTACTAAATATATACTGTTTTCACAATTGAAAAAAAAACATAAAACACAATTTTTACACAGTATATACTTAAAAAATAAATTTAAAATAAAAATTATATGTCCACTTTATGTACTAATTAAATTTCAGAAGTCCTTAAAATTTTATATTTTCAAGTGAGATTTATTTTTAATTTTGAATGTGTCATTATTTTTAATTTTATGATTCAAGGAATAGAATATTTGAAGAAGGTTAATGCAAAGAACAAGATAAAATTGATAAATTCTAAGAAGTATAATTATACAATTAAATTAAAAATTTTAAAATTTTCCTTGACTTTTCTATAATTTTTTCTCCAAAATTGAGGATGCAAATGCCCCCTTCACCTCAATGTGTCTCCGTCACTGATGGAAGTATATTATTAGCACAAAATATTAAACGTCAAAACAAACGTCCACCAAGACTATCTTTTACCATATACATTTAGGAGAGATTAAATCAAACCCTTTTCGTAAGATTAAGATTATTAAGACCTTGACATTGTAGATTTCCTAAGACACTAAAAATCAAACTAAATATTTGACTGACAACTCCGAGAAGTTACCTTTCTGTCTCGATAACCTCGGAGCCCGAAGCCTTAGCCCCAGTCACCGAAAATTTCCTTAATGATACTATCGGTGGCCACAAGTTGGCATTTGTGTGCAATTCAATGATTTCTTCTCAAAATAGCCTCTTCCTATTGTTTTTGTTTTGTACATCTCGAGTTCTTATGTATCTCAAACAATCCAACAGAGTTCAGGCTATATATTCTTATCGAGGAAGAGTTCTTTTAAATAGAGCAATATTCTATAAGAGATAACATAATGAAAATCATTTGCTATCCTATTTTGCATATCAAAGCAAATTTATTTTTTTCGGTATTTACTTTGTCTCGAATTCTATCGCCAAAAATCTCGCTAATGCTAATAGTTTAGTTTCAATCAATTTAGCTACACAAAAGCTATTTCTCTTTCATCTTAGAGTTCTTCACAATAGAATTGTACTCGAGACATCTAGAAAGTAACGGTTACAATGTCAAACATTACTGTTATACATCGGTCACGGTATATCAATCGCGTTGCATGTTGGACAACATAAATATTTAATATATAGGTTGTCACGGAAAAAAGATATTAATGGGTATTAAAAGTTGTCATCCAAACCCATTCAAAAAATTAATTGCTACAAAAGGTAGATTTTCTAGTATTTAGTACACATATGATATGTGTGCGTTTCAAAAAAAATATTTGTAAAATTTTAATATAATAACTAAACGCACTTAAATTACAAATGTGTGATTTTCTTTTTGAATTAAATGCGTATCTTTAGTAATTATTGAATGAAAGGACTATCTGAATGAAGGATAGTTATCTAAAAATAATTAAAACTATTTCTTATTATTAAAAAATAAATTAAGTTACACTTTAAGAAAGCATTTTATTAATAATTAAATCTCTCTTCGATAATAGTTAGAAATTATATATTACGTGTAGTATCTTTTTTTGTCTCAAAAAGTTTACTAGACCTATCCAAGGTGCAATTCCTATTAAGCCATTGATGCCTTTACACACATAGTTATAAATTAATGAAACACCTAAATCCTACTACTAATTAGATGGCATCCCGCAAGTATACGGTTGTCAACTAGTAGTAAAGGGAAGCAGGAATCGTTCTCACGAGAATTGTTGGAAAGCAATTACCAAGATTTAAGGGTACTTGTGTAGTTAAATTGCAACGATGAGTGATAGAACTATTCTAATAAAAACCATAATCTTAATCCTAACCTAAATTAACCAAATTAAGACTAAAATTAAAAATAAGCAAATCAACCAACTAAAAGGACTACAAAAGAGAAATCTTGAATATTAAAAGCAATCATTACTATACTATAAATTGGAAAGAATTTAACTAGAAATCTAAATATTTTTGGATTTTTGATAGAAATTAAGAAAGCCACTAAGAATCAACTAGGAATTAATGCAAGAAATTGAAAATTCTAACTAGAAATGCAAGAAATTATCAAAAACCCTAATTTACTTAAGAACCCTAAATTGCAAGTAAAGAACTTCTTACTAAATTAGACAAGAAAGCGAATAAAAATTATATTTACGCGAAACTTGCGATTAACCCACTACGATTATCTAATCAAAATTTGAAATTGACAAGTATTAAAAGTAGATCTAAGATACAATTAAAGATGTGTCAAAGAGAGAAGTAAACTTGGCTTCATGAAACTATCCTAAACTATCTTCAAACGGTCTAAAACTATCACCTACTTTTTTCTTACTCACGATCTCGACTAGTTTAAAGTTATCTAATATTACACTAGGCAAAAATCAGGAGTTACTAGTTGAAAGTTTACAAAATTTCCCTTACAACTTAACTTTCAACGAGTCGAGATCGTAGTTTGGAACCTTTGAGACCGATCTTGACTCTAATACAGTAAGATAATTTCCTCAGTCAAGATCGCGGTCTGGAACAGTCGAGACCAAGATCTCGACTCTTCTCCCAACATTCTTCATTTCATCCATTTTTGCAATCTGGTCCCTTGAGCTTTGTTTCTTCTATCTTCTAACCTTTAATTTTTAACCTGCATAATATTAACACCATTAAGCACTTAATTAAACTAAAAATTTAACAAAACTTATCATAATTAATTCAAAAATGAGAATACAAATATGTATGAAAGAAATTAACTAAAATCCTCAAGCACTTATCCAACTTCGAAATTTAAAATATCAACAATAATAATATAATTTAGAGGGAAATAACTCTAGTTTACTAGAGTTATCACACCCCCAAACTTAGCGTTTTGCTAGTCCCGAGCAAAACAAAGATTTATTAAACGAAACCTACTAACATTCAAACATATAAACACTTCCATTTTTGACGTGACAATTGATGAATCATATACATGTACTTTTTACAATTAAGCAATCTTTAAGAAATGTTCATCACATACATGAGATGTGAAGTACATGAGTAAATCAATCCAAAATTGAAATTTTGTTTTACATAGAATCACACATTCATTCTCTACACAATATTTCACATCACCAAGCATTAACATTCTCAAAAAAAGTTACAAAAAGTTTTAGTTCTTTCCATTTGAAACATCATTACTTCTGAAATCACAAATATTATGAAGTTAATCAACTCTCTCGACTAGGCATCATGAAAATAGAAGTTCAGTTAGGAATCAACTTAAATGCAATTGTCACACATTTCGGGAATAAACCTCTAACAAGGA
Organism: Cinchona pubescens; assembly: GCA_025175665.1. NCBI lineage: Eukaryota > Viridiplantae > Streptophyta > Magnoliopsida > Gentianales > Rubiaceae > Cinchona > Cinchona pubescens. The sequence continues at coordinate 308,846 of JANKKI010000133.1, forward strand.
ATCAAGTAATATGAGATTAATAATAAGTATTACAAACATTTACTCCTTAATTTATTGGTATACTGAAACGCAATTCCTAATATCTTAATTCGGAGAAACAACATGGGTACATGTCGGAGTCCCGTACTCACCTTATTACTACCCTAATGGCTTATTATGGAGAAACAACATGGGTACATGTCGGAATCTCGTACTCGCCTTATTCCTAAATTTTTTTTTCGGTCCTAAACCAAGGAAAAGGAGTGAAATGTACCTAAAATTTATCTCAAATATCAATTATTCACAAGTTAGAAGAGCATTACCTATGCAAACACACGAAATGTACCAAAATTCCTTCTACTTCATTTAACTCATTTCTTTCCAAAAGATAGTTCATCAACCACATAATATAAGTGATTTGATAAGAAACAACATTTCAAATAAAATTTCCTAAAATTTTAGCACTTCTTTTTGAAAAATAGTAATGCTAAATTTATGAATTTTCATGTCGCAAATGAATTACTCACTTGCACACAAAAAGTTTTGAAATGAATCAATTATACACTTCACTCACAAAGCATTGAACATAAAAATTTGTCATCATTGAGTACCTAATTGATCAATTTTCCATCCATTAATCATCACGTGACAACATAATGTATAAAATGACATTTCCAGCACAAAAAGATAAACATCCCCGAACTTGTCTCTTTTATTCTAATTGATGAATAAATCATCCTTCCACTCACCCAAAATTAAACATCAAGACATAACCACCTTAACAAAAACTACTAAAACTATGTGATACTTTTAAGCCTAGAATTAAAATTGACTAAAAATGTCAAGAGCAACTGTGCCATGCATCTCACCATTCAAGCTTTAAAATAAATAAAAAATTCAGCATTCAATTCAACTCATCAATTAGTGCAAAGATGGCATCAGCTTAGGGCCCTTAGCCACTCTACTTTTATTAAGCAATAACTAAACTTCACCAAGTGTCAACATGAGAATCCAAAAGAAATTCCATCCATAGGAAGCATCAAAATGTATCAACTTGGCATCAGCTTAAAGCCATTAACCAACTAAAGAAAAACTAAAATACTTTAATTCCAAAGACTGAAAGTAAAACAAAAGTAATCCAAAGTAATAAAAAGCTATGGTGTTCAGTAGAAACAGAGAAAATTATCATCATCCATCAAATCGATCCAATGATCAGGTTTGGTCTTCATCCATGCTCAAACAAATGGTGGCTTCATCTCTTCATTCCATCTCTTCTTGACCCTCCTTAGCGTCACTAGGTTGGTCCTCTTCATGATCATCATCCATGTCTCCTCCAGTCGCACCCGCGTGGCTAGATCCCTCATGATGTGTGGTACCCGCCAGTGGTGTGTAGTATTGTCCACGAGGTGGACCAAAGTGCCATGCCGGAGGTGATGGTGGCTGGACCCAAGTGCCAATGAAGTAATCTTCAAAGCTTCTCTAATCACCTCATGCTTCTCGTTATTCTTGAATAATTGCTGAGCTCTATCACTCGATGTTAATTGATTTGATTTGAGGTTCACTTTGCTCACCACTCTCAAATGGAATTCAATCACCAATTTCAAAAATCCAACCTGTCAATCAAGAATCAACACCACAAAATCACAATCACAAATTCTCGAAAAATTTCCAAATATTTCAATTCAACTCAATTTACAAATCAAACCAATAATTCCAACAATTGGACAATTTAAAATCACAATTCTTCTAAAACAAATTAGCACCAATTACTTGTCCACAATTCAATAATTAAATACCACAAATTTGCCACAATTTAATCCACAAACATCCACAATTGCCTTCAAAAATTGCCAATTACAACTAATATTCCAAAGAAGGATATTACCCGTTCATTTTCGGATTGAAATTTTTCCAAGAATTGCTTGTGTGTCAATCCCCCTTGAAGCCAAATTTCTTCCAAAAATCCTCAAAAAGTTGCTTGCTTTGATGTTGCTAGAGAAAAACAAGATGATATTATTCGTGGGTGTGGAGTTTTAAGTGATTTTTGGTGAAGTTATGAGAGAAGAATTTGAGGAGTTGGGGTTAGGGCTTTCGGATGAGAGAAGAAGAATAGGAAAAATTTGTGAGAAGAAAAGAAAAGATCGAAGCTTTTAAAAATTTTCTGGTAGACGAGATCGCGGTCTCAGTTTTGAGATTACAGTCTCGAACATTTGAGATCGCGATCTCAACTCGGTGCAAAAATAGCCTTTGCCGAAGTTTGGAGTTGAGACCGTGATCTCAAATTTGAGATCGCGATCTCAACCCAAATGACCATTTTGCCCTCCAGAAGGTTGTGCTTGAGACCGCTATCTCAAATTTTGAGATCACGGTCTCAAGCTCAATTTATGCAAAGTGAATTTTCACACTTAGCCGAAATTGCTTCACTCTTGACCACTTTTCTCTATTTGCAAGGGTAACCTACAAACAAAAAATTCACAAGTTAGGATGACAATTTTCACTCATTCTTTAGCACCATTTATTCAACTCAAAAACTCAAATATATATATAAATATTTTAACAAAAATTCTAACCTAATTCAAACCAATTTACTCAGAAATCAAGCCAATTAAAAATCATACCAAAATTTTGTGTAACAATTTAAATTAAAGACTTGGGTTGCCTAAGTGAAGCGTTAGATTTTATATGTCTTATACACTTGCTAATGAAGCATAATTGTTCTCTGTCATTCCAACTGTCTCTTGATACATCATCTTTTCCCTTATTGGAGTCCAAGAAAAAGTTGGATCCCCTTTTTCTTCATGATTAAAGCTTGACGTCAAGAAAGTGTAAATTCCTAAGAATTTTTCAAAAACTAGTGCCCCAATTAACATCTCCAATTGTTTCTCAAACCATTTTCTTTTCTTCTTGTGCCTTCTCAATTCAGAAAACGTCACCATCTTTGCTTATCCTTTGCAAAACTCTCTTCATTCTTCATCAACACACATCCCTTATCGGGTGGTTTTTCTTTCAATTCATTTCTCGGATTTTTCTTTATTTCCAAGACTTGCTTGAGCGACTTAAGCCTTGGCTCACTTCATTTTGTTCTTCATTTGACCTAGCAAGGATAGAATTAAGAAATTGGTTAGCACATTTCTCTTCAACAATGGGAATATTGTCATTATATTCAAACACATCAAATTCAATTGATTCATTTTCAACTCGTAAGATCAACTTCCCTTTGTTCATATCAATTAATGCATGAGCGGTCGACAAGAAAGGCCTCCCTAAAATCAATGGAATCTCACTCTCTTTACCCGTTTCTAGCACAAAGAAATGAACGGGAAATACCAACTTTTCAACTTGTACAAGCACATCTTCCAACAAGCCATATGGTTTTCTCTCGGATAAATTCGCCAATTGGAGTGTGATATTAGTTGGCTTGACATTGTTGATCCCTAACTTGTCATATATAGCCTTTGGCATGATATGCACATGAGGGTGCCCCCTCCAAAGTGATCGATGCCACGTTTTCCTCCAACATTCACCGGTATCATGAAACAAGCTGGGATCAACAATGTCAAGCCAGGCCTTTTTGAACAAGGGTACTACACTGCGCATCAAGGCATACTTTCTCATCATCATCCCACTTTCGCTTCCTTGCCAAAAGGTCCTTCATGAAACGAGCATACTTGGGTATCTTGGTGAGGACATCAATCAAAGGTATGTTGACATTAATCTGTTTCAACATATCCAAGAAATGGGTGAATTGCTTCTCTTTGTCCTCCTTTCTTGGATCAACGAGTCTTTGAGGGTATGGCACTTTTATTGATGGATCATGTTCAAAGGTTCCTCCACATGCTTCTTCTTGGATACCTTGATCTCATTATTTTGTTCCTTCTTGACTTCATTATCAACCACTTCCCTTTCATTCTCAACTTCTCTTTGTTCATATCAATTAATGCATGAGCGGTCGACAAGAAAGGCCTCCCTAGAATCAATGGAATCTCACTCTCTTCACCCATTTCTAGCACAAAGAAATCAACAGGAAATACCAACTTTTTAACTTGTACAAGCACATCTTCCAACCAAGCCATAAGGTTTCCTCTGGGATAAATCCACCAATTGAAGTGTGATATTAGTTGGCTTGACATTGTTGATCCCTAACTTGTCATAGATGGCCTTTGGCATGATATTTATGCTTGCCCCCAAATCACAAAGTGTCGATGCCACGTTTTTCCTCCAACATTCACCGGTATCATAAAACTACCGGGATTCTTGAGTTTAGGGGGCAACCGCCTTTGAACAATGGCACTACATTGAGCATCTAGGCATACTTTCTCATCATCATCCTACTTTCGCTTCCTTGCCAAAAGATCCTTCATAAAACGAGCATAGTTGGGCATCTTGGTGAGGACATCAATCAAAGAAATGTTGACATTAATCTTTTTCAACATATCCAAGAAATGGGTGAATTGTTTCTCTTTTTCCTCCTTTCTTGGATCAATGAGTCTTTGAGGGTATGGCACTTTTATTGATGGATCTATCTTCAAAGGTTCCTCCACATGCTTCTTCTTGGATACCTTGATCTGGAAATTGAATTCTTTTGCTCCTTCTTGACTTCATCCAACTACTGTCTTAATACACATCTAGATGTGTATAAGAGACAGATTTAGGATTACTTTGCACTAATTAATCTTATTATTGCTCTGTCTCTTATACACATCTAGATGTGTATAAGAGACACCCTTAGGGTTATGGCATTGTATTGCTCCTTGGGGTTTGGAATAGTATCACTCGAAAATGCCCCAATAGATTTTTCATTATTCAACCTTGCCCATTGCCCCAATTGAATCTCCAAATTTCTTGTCGAAACCTTCAAATTCTCATAATCTCTTTTATGCTCTTCCGCTTTCCTATCCAATCCTCTTCTCAAATACTTGGCTTATCTTTTCCAACCTTCTTAAACCAAATTCTCTCTAGGAGCATATTGATCATGATACATGGGTTGGGAAGAATTTGCATAATGGAAAGGAGGTCTTTGTTGTTGGTTTTGAAATGAAGGATTGGGAAAATTTTGATATGAGTTGGGTTGGACATTTCTTTGATGTGGGGGTTGATAAGGTGTAGATGAGGAATTCGGGGCTTGAATGTGTTGGGCATTTTGAGGTGAGGGATTTGGTTGGTAAGGAGGGTTGGATTGGTTGTTGGTGTTACTCCATGAGAAATTTGGGTGATTTTTCCAAGAACGATTGTAAGTGTTCCCATAAGCTCCAGATTGGTTCCTTGGAAATGAAGATTGATTAGCCACATAATTGATTTGCTCATTAGCTCCATATGGCATCTCACAATTCCTATTGGCATGGCTGCCTCCACAAAATTCACATATCATGCCTGGTTGAGTTGGAGAAGAAGTCATAGCATTTACACTACTAGGTTTTCCTAGATTCTCCAATTCTTTTGGCATATTGTTCATCACATCATAAACATGCTTTGTTGAGCCAAAAGGGCATCTTGCATGTTTAGATTCAACGCTCCACTGCTTGCATTGGCTTGATTAGCTTGGTGTTGAACCACTGGTGGAGTTATCGGTCCATGATAGTTGTGGTTGTATGCCTGTATCCTATTCAACAACTCTTGAGCTTCTTCCGGAGTCTTATATCAGACAGAGCCGTCGGCGGAGGCATCTACAATGGATTTCGTCTCTTGATGTAAACCATTATAAAAAGTTAGGACTTGAAGCCACAAAGGAATGGCGTGATGCTGGCATTTTCTTAGCAACTCTTTGAATCTTTCCCAAGCTTCCCCTAGGCTTTCACCAACATCTTGTTTGAACGATGTAATCTTATTCCTTAATTTAGCGGTTCTTGCGGAAGGAAAGTACTTCGCCAAGAACTATTGAGCAAGTTGGTTCCAAGTGGTGAATGTTCCTTGGGTGTGGGATTGCAGCCATGACTTTGCCCTATCACGAAGAGACGAAGGAAACACCCTCATTCGCACACATTCGGGTGTACTCCATTAAACTTAAATGTGTCCAAAACGTCTTCAAAATTCTTGAGGTGTGTGTAGGGGTCCTCATTTGGTCCACCTCCGAACATGGCATGGGCTTGAAGCATTTGGATTATGGGCGGCTTGATTTCGAAATTGTTGGCTTGCACGAGCATCCATGCAATGCTTGAGTTCGCCCCATCAAAATTAGGTAAAGCATACTCCCTCAATACACATCCATTGTCATTCATGACATTTCCATTCCTATAGCCACCCATTCCAGCTATTTCCATACCTTTTGGCAAGGTTTTCCATGTTCACATTCCCTTGATGAGCATTAGCATTTGCTATTTCTATCATTTTTCGCTCTTATTGTACCCTTCTCAACCTTTAAAGTTCTCTTAGCTCTTTCTCCTTTTCTTTGTCTAAGCAAATGAATGGCTCTTGAGCTCCTCGTACCATGCACTACACAAAAACCAAAATAGTCAATTGAAGTGCCAAGTCAATTCCGCAAGACAACCAATCAAACATAAAAATAAACAAAATTAACAACTAAATTAAACTAAACTAAAGTGCTTAATCTACATGACCCGTAAAGTGCTTGATATTGCCAAAAACCGAAGACAATCCCTGGCAGCGGTGCCAAAAACTTGATGCCTTTACACACCTAGTTATAAATTAATGAAACACCTAAATACTACTACTAACTAGATGGCATCCCGCTAGTATACGGTTGTCAACTAGTAGTAAAGGGAAGTAGGGATCGTTCCCACAAGGATTGTTGGAAAGTAATTACCAAGATTTATGGGTGCTTGTGTAGTTAAGCAAAATCAAACGATAAGTGATAGAACTATTCTAATAAAAATCATAATCTTAATCGTAACCTAACATTAACCAAATTAAGACTAAAATTAAAAACATAGTTTGATGTTGCTTAACTACACAAGCTGTCTCTTATACACATCTAGATGTGTATAAGAGACAGCTATAAATGTGTATAAGAGTTAGGTTTTTGAAATAGGAATCCAGTTATATTTTTGGATTTTTTATAGAAATTAAGAAAGCCCACTAAGAATCAACTACGAATTAATGCAAGAAATTGAAAATTCTAACTAGAAATGCAAGATATTATCAAAAACCCTAATTTACCTTAAGAACCCTAAATTGCAAGTAAAGAAATTCTTACTAAATTCGACAAGAAAGAGAATTAAAATTATATCTACGCGAAACTTGCGATTAACCCACTACAATTATCTAATCAAAATTTGAACTTGACAAGAAATTAAAAGAAGATCTAAGAGAAAATTAAAGAGAAATTTATATTTAAGAAGTAAACTTGGAGTTCAAGCTATCCTAAATTATCTAAAAACTTTCTTAAACTAGCTACTACTAGTTTCTTACTCATTTTTAAGTAGATTAAATAGTCTAATTGTGAAACCCAGTATTTTAATAGCCTTGTTCTTTGATTTTAACTGGTTTAAAATGTTTTTCATATTATTTTTAGTCATAAAGTACTTCAACTTATTCGTTTTTCAATTCGGCAAATTTTTCGATTTACGCGATTTCGGGGGTAAACGGGTCAAAAGTTGGATTAAGTGTAATTAGTGCATTGTGGTGTGTGAGTGTTGTTTGATGGCTGATTTATAATGTTATTTAGTAGCAAATTAAGAAAAAAAATTAGTTTTTGGGTCAAATAGTCAACTTGGAGACTATTTGGTCAATGGGGTACTATTTGGGTCAACTTTGGAATTTCTTTTTAGTCTTCTTCTTGTTGTTTTTCTTCCTCATAAATCCAGCTGCTGGCCAAATTTTCTTCCTCCTTCTCATCCCTAAAAAATTTTCTTGGATTTCAAGTAGAAATCACTTGGAAGGTAAGATTTTATGTATTTTAGCATTTATGGCTTATGGGCTTTATGATTCAAGCTTTAATTTCAAGTTTTGTAGGATTCTTTATGGCTGAAATAAACCCTCTTTGCATCCTTGTAAGTTATGATTTATGTATGTTATGGGTTGTTTTAAGTGTTTTGGAGGTTGGGAAGTGATTGGGGTTGATTTTTAACAACTTTATACACATTAGATTACATAAATTTTAAGATTATGAATAGGGTTATTGTCTTCAATACGTAGAGAATGTAATGCTATGAATGCTTATGTCTATGACACATAATGATGTTTTAAGAGTGTTTTAAGGTTAGTTTGGATAGGAATTGAGACTTGAAACCAAGTGGAATTGATTTTCCTTCATTTTGTAAGTAAGCGGAAGTTTGGCGCAACTAGGATAATTTGGATAATTGGTTATGTTTGAAGGATCTTTAATGATCTTTTGATGGTTTTAAGTGTTTCCTTGGTAGTGGGTTGGATAGGAAGCATGTTTGAATCATGCGTGTGGCTAATCGGTAAAAATTTCAGTTTGGTAGTAAAGAGGAATTCCAACCATAGGTTGTTGCTCTAATGTTGTAATAGAGTTAATTGGGTATGGATTGTTGTGGAATGCTATTGATATAGTCCCGGCTATTGCTCCGGTGAATCTTTCCGTTTATGGATTTTGTTGGTTGGTTGAATATGTTATTTTGAGTTGGGTTGTAACCAAGGTCCCTTGAATACCTTGGAATTGGATTTTGTTGGCAGGGAGGATAGCCTACTTATAGCCTAGGGAGGGGCGAGCAAGTTTTTCGGTTTTTCTGGAAAACTGAGCTTATTATCTCCTAATCTAGCTGTAATACGAATTTGAGGGGTTAACTAAGTGTTTTGACTGGGGTTTTAGCTTGTCGAAGTTGGTCAGAAATTGTGAAAAGGTCATTTTTGACCAAAGAGCTGTTGGTGTCGTTTTCTATCGTTTCGGCGTTTTCTCTTCTCTAGTCATTCTTTAACTTCTACATCTCTTCTAAGAGTCCTCTTATATATTTTTTTAGGTACCACGCCATCTACCGCCGCGATCGCGTTCAGTCCTCCAATAACACTCCCCAGAAACTGTCTCTTATACACTTAGTTAACCCCTCAAATTCGTATTTCAGCTAACCACTTCGATATATGTTTGGATGGATTTTAAAATGTGTATGATGTTTGGAACTGCACTTTTACCAAGTTTTGGAATTATTACATATGAAATCGGGACCAAGCTATTGTATGTTAATCAAATGATATGTTTGCAAACTCTTTTGATATGAAACCGATGACTATAGAACCTGTAGTTATACACATGGGACGCCATGGTGACTGCTGTGAATGTTTTGAACTAATTGACTACGGGGTCTTGTGCTGGGATAACTTGACCTTCCGGTCAGACTAGTAGGTGTAGTAGATTACTAGATCTGACTAGTACTGTAGGTCATACTGTTGAGCCTAAAAGATACTCATGCTATTTTATTATATTCCGGTTTGAAACTGTACTTGGATTTATTCGCTATGCTTTAGCATACTATGTTTTGAAATGATTGGATCTTTTTGGCTATGTTTTGGACATACCTTCGAGCCTAAAAGATACTCATGCTATTTTATTAAATTCCGGATTGAAACTGTACTTGGATTTGTTCGCTATGCTTTAGCATACTATGTTTTGAAATGAATGGATCTTTTTGGCTATGTTTTGGACATGCCTGACGTATTAAATGGCATGATACATTTTAGAAACTACTTATGATTATGGTTTATTGACGTTTAAATGGCATGAGACATTTTAGCTATGTTTTGAAACGAATGGATCTTTTTGGCTATGTTTTGGACATGCCTGATGTTTAAATGGCATGAGACATTTTAGAAACTGCTTCATGACTATGGTTTTCATAAATGTTATTATCTTTATGTTTTCGTTTTATCGAAATGCTTGGCCCCATTTGAAGAGCTTTTATGATATCCACTGAGCTAGTTATGCTCACCCCACGTGATTTACAAGAGACAGATTTAGGTGCTCGTTTTTGACTCTCCACCGCGTTAGCAGCTTATGGACATTGCATTGTAAAAATGAACTTATTCACATTTATAGTTAAGATGTTCCATTAGATCTGTCTCTTATACCTTCTAGGATGTGTATAAGAGCAAAATTGTCAGCGCTGTATCCGGAGTCTTCATTATGGCGGCGTGTTACGTATAGCGAAGTTTTTGGGGCGTGACACTAATATTACAGTAGGCAAAAAATCAGGAGTTACTGGCTGAAAGTTTACAAAATTTCCCTTACAACTTAACTCTCAGCGAGTCGAGATCGCGGTCTGTAACATTTGAGACCGCCATCTTGACTCTAATACAGTAAGACAATTTCTCGAGTCGAGATAGCGGTCTGGAACAGTTGAGACCGCGATTTCGACTCTCCTCCCAGCATTCTTCATTTCAACCATTTTTGCAATCTGGTCCCTTGAGCTTTGTTTCTTCCAGCTTCTAGCCTTTAATTTTTAACTTGCATAATATTAACACAATTGAGCACTTAATTAAACTAAAAATTTAACAAAACTTATCATAATTAATTCAAGAAACCAAAAATACAAATATATATGAAAGAAATAAACTAAAATCCTCAATTGCTTATACAACTTCGGAAATTATACTATCAAAATGCTATACTTTAGAGGGAAATAACTCTAGTTTACTAGAGTTATCCGCCATTCCAAAAAAACAATCATTAGCCTTACTCAACCTTCCAAATTAAAGCCCATAACCCCATTCCAGACCAAGTCCATTACTTAATTATCCAACCCTAACAGACCACTATTAATTCATCAAAAGGTGAGGACATAAGTGTCATTTGTTCAAACCAAATCCAATACAATGTCATCATCTTATTCTTCTCCCTTCATTATCTTCTCCAAAACCAGAAAAATTGCAACCGACACAAATGCACTATCGGAGTGAACATAAGTCAACAAAGAGTATGAACGTTATCATTCATTACCAAAGAAGATGAAAGACGAATGGAGCTCTTTCAATCTTTAGAAAATAGGTTACTGCTTTCTCTGTTGTCTCTTATTTTGTAGAATCCCCTAACTAGTCAATTTGGTTGTAGCTCTGATGATTTCGGCCGAATTTCTGACTCAGTGTGTCGAATCACTATGTATTGCCCGAGTTTGACTGAGTTAGCTTGGAGATTACCATTTTTAATATATAGTGGATCTTTCTTAGAATGGAAGGTGAAGTTCCGATTAGGACTTGATCGAGTCTTTAAACCCTACTTGAGATTGTGTTTGATCACAATGAGTTACCTTCATAGTTTGCCAATAAGTTAATTTTGCTTGAAATATATATTAGTCTACCATTAGATGCCTATAAGTAACAGCTCAATCATGAGGTCATTCAATGAATTTCCTTTTTCTCTTCGTGTTTAGAAACACATCAAGGTTAAATAGATAGAAAACTCAATATAGTAAAAATAAATAAATTATTATGGTGAATATGAGCATGCAAATATTCCAAAACCACATTATTATAGACCATGTTCGATGGCTATCACAACTAAATGATTGAGAAGAATAAAATAATAGCAATGGCGAGGGCCAAGCATACAAACTTTAGAAAAACAATAGCATACCTATGAAGTTCATCCTGGGATTTGAATTTTTACGTGTGTGTGTGTATATATAGATATATTGTGTAATATGTGATATCATAATTAATTGGTCCGATTTCAAGGGATCTAATAAAGCTTAAATTGTATGGCCCTAGGTCATCTAATTAGTATGGGATTTTGTGTGAGAGATATCCTAAATTAAGTCTTATTTCCTATTTTATAATGGGCAAAACATGAGAATAAAAAAATTGTATGCATATATAAAGGTTATGGTCCCCAAATTATATGTATGTTACTTTCTTGACAAAACAAAAACAGATAAAGATTTTTTTATCTCTCATAATCTAACATATGCCATAATTTGGAAATCAATAACTACAACATAATCACATCAAATCTGTAGAATCAAGATCATATCCGGGTATCCAAGAATCACATCCATTCTTATGGTGGATTCAGGCGCACTTCCACATCTAGTCTTTAGTTTATATTCTTGATAATTACTTAAACAAGAAGTATCTGATTATGATAACATTGGTTGTTATGATATTAAAGTATAAGATCCATTAACATGTGGTATCAAAGTATCTTCATGTTGATTCATTGAGAAATCAATTTTTTGATTTGATTTGTGATATTCATACGGATCTAAGAACACTTGAGCAACACTTTTAGCAATGTATTGTGAAATTAGGAGGATAAAATTTGCATACTTTGTTAGCCTATCAACCACAACACAAACCATATCATAGCCTTGGGATTTTGAAAGACCTTTACTATAATCCATTGATATTTTTTGCTGCGCCTGATCAGGATTTGTGAAGGTTGTAGCAAAATTGGATATTTACTCTGTGCACTTTTTCCTTGCTTATAGATTTTACAGTTCTTGAACAAACTATTCCAACTGCTTCTTCATACCAAGCGCAAAGCACAAACGAACAAAGCTTCAAACTAAGTTCCCATATTGGTAGATTGTCCTTCCGTACATACTACAAAAAAAGAATAAACTGATAGATGCAAAACATGTAGGCAAGTGATCAACTTCCTTCTGAGGTTAGTAGCAGTGCCAATGTACAATATCCTCTTATACTTCAACATCCCTTCGCTATACTGATAATCTTGTTTGGCAGAATTATCCGCAGCTAATTCCGACAAAAAATTACTAGCTTCTCATCCACATTATAGCTATGAGAAACTTAACACAGCCAAATGGGCTGACTGTGAAAATAGCATGAAAACTACCTTCTACTTTAGAGTCTTCCATTCTCCTAGAAAGTGCAACAGTCATTACCTTTTCTTTTCCCCTTTTGTATTGGATCTCATAATCCAATCCCATGACCTTGGTTAACCACTTTTGTTGGAGAGAAGTTGGTTGTGCTGTCATAGGCATCCAAAATTAAACAAACTCTCAATATTAATGTAGAAGTAGTAAGTCCAAGTCATCATTTAGAGAATGGAGTTTATTCTTGTTCTCAAAAGAAAAAGAGAGGTTTTGAATACTTTTAATCTAAAAACTAAGGGAAGAATTAGTTGAGTAAACAAAAGAGATTTCAATTTAAAAAGAATCTTGGTTCTGGCCATATCTACCATGGAAATTTTACTAGTTAATCCTTGACATCTAAAGGTAATTCTATTTTTATACCAAGCACTAATTGAAGGAATATTTGAATTCCAATTCAAAGTTGATTCTTATTTCTTTCTAAAGTTGGTAACTATCAACACGCAATCCAATTAACCCTAATTATTAATTTAACCTAGGCAAGTGCCAAAGATTAATTAATAGAAGCATTAAAATCAACAAGAACCATTAGGCTAATTAAACATCAACACATGTAGTTATACCAATTAGTTGATTATTTTTCCTAAATTCAATAACGCTAATCGAGCAATTATCAAACTTAGTTGCTTCATAGATTGAATTAAGCAGCTGTGGTTAATATAATCTAGCTGTAGATTAATTTCAATAACTCAGTATTCTGCAGCAGCAGCAAGTTAAAAAGGACAATCATAAAATTAATCACAGAAAAATAATCAATAATACTGATATAAAATCAAATAAGTTCAAGAACAAAAGGTATCACAGTATAGTAGAACCAACCATGGCTTCAATTTGCTCGACCAAGAAGAGGGGTTTAGGCACTAAGTACCATGGAAGAACAAGAAAGAATTTTCTACTGGAAACCCTAGCTAAATGAGGAATAAAAGTGTCGACCCCATTCTAATCAACCTACATGGGGTATGTATAATGAACATTAGGGTAACAATTCCTATCCCAGGATAATAACGTGAAATCGGCTGAAAAAGTCTCCAATTAGACGAAGAAATCTGGCAAAAATTAAAAATCACGTAACCCCATTGTGTCGCACGCACGTGCGTTCCCTGATTCTCACGCATATACGAGCTCAACAATTCTGGAAATTTGCTCTCTGGACACAGCACACATGCGCTGTTCAACCCTAGCGTGTGAAATGCAATACAAGGGTCTAGCGCATTGTATTGCATTTCACCTTCGGCTTCGATTTTGACTGCGACGCTCTTGGAATTTGGAGATACAGTGCAAAACATTAAAGTTGTAACTCTCCTTCTTAGCTTTCCAATACATCTTAAATGAAATTATCAGAACTTGGACTTGAAAGTTATGCTTAAAATATGAAACAACATAAAAAATGGCTCTATACTCTAGTGTGTATTAAGCCTTTAGAATTTCCTTTCATCTTTTCCCCCTTTTTCAGTTCTTTTTCACTTTAACCCTATAAAAATTAAGAATAACCAAATAAACTCACTAATAACTCAAATCTTTGTAACTCACATAAAAATATAGTAAATGACACATAAAATATAGTACAATTATGAGGTTATCAAATTACCCCACACTTATCCCTTGATTGTCCTCAAGCGAACATAAAATTAAAACACTCAAGTATAACATAATTCCACTCAACATATTTCCCCAATTATTGACATAAATAACCAACATCGAAACCATCATTTGGACTTGTCTAAGAACCAAAGAGCTCAATTGCTAATAAAAACCGAAACATGAAATTCATGTGTATGTGTGCCATATCCATTCAAAAAACTCAGATTTGAAAACATTTAGATTAAATCATGAAGACCTTCCAAATGTTTCTAAACACCTCTTAGGTCACTGTTCTAACATCCCTTCATTAATCCCACTACTGATTCAATTTAAATTAGGTAGGACTTTTTACCTTGTAACAAAAGTTAGGGTATTAGTTATCCAAAGAAAGGAAAGGATATAACAGATATGTACAAGATCTTTATAGTAATGATGTCCACACATTAAAATAAAACTTCTCTTCAGAATTATACACCATATATCCAAAATCACATACTTGAATAACAAACACCCATGAAAAATTATTGAATGATCACATCTAGATGACAATAAGAGACTACCCTAATTTGTAGGATTTCCAAACATCTACATTTCTTCTGGACATATATACATCACATCATTGTTTTATTGTTTTTATGTTAGATCATAGTACGGGTACTAGGTAGGTACTATTCGCAATATATTATATTGTACCAAAGATAGTATGTAGGTAGGGCCTACAAGTACCAGTGGTAGAAACTACCTGTATATATCAAAAACTCCCATTATTATTATTATTATTTTTATTCTTCAACAAAAAAAAATTTCCAATACCCCATTTTGCTTCATAAATGTACTCACCCATTTCTCACAATCTTCCACCCTTATGTCCCCTTAACATATATATGTGCACAATAAAACTCTTAAAGAAAAAATTTAGGATAAAACAATTAAAAGAAATATTAGTCTCAATAAAGGTAGGTAAGCCAAGTTTAAATGAAAGAAGGTGAATGGTGTTTCCCTTCACAAAAATACGGTTCAAACAAGGTACTTAGAAATAAATTATTAAAATAGTTGGCTAGAAAGGCTTTGCAAACAAAGAAGGTTCCACTCTCATCTTTAAACTAAATCAGGTCATCTAAAAATTCACTTCGAAAATGTAATGTGCATAAGTTTATGGAATTCAATAATGACAGTTTACATAAATTTATCTAATGTCCCAAATAAAAAATTTTGTATATGGCTTAGTGCTCAAGGTTCTTGAAAATCATGAATGAAAAATATTAACACCGACCACTCATTCATGCATAAATTCAACTAAAGAGTTATTATGCAAAAAAAATGGAAAAAGTATGTTAAGAAAAAAATTTCAAAAATGGTCAATTAATCAACAAAAATTTTCAAAATTTTTTACAAGCTCTCATATCAAAAGAAAAGTCAAAATAGTGCAACAAAACTGAAAAAAATACACCAAACAGCTTAAAAATTGAAATAACTCCCCCACCCCACACATAAAAATAAGCATTGTCCTCAATGAAAAAATAAAAGTATAAAAAGGGAAAAAGAAAAGATTCTCTAGATGTGATTCATGTTCAGTATCCACTATAAATATCCCTTCAGCGCGAATTGAATCTGGAGTAACGCTGAACAAAATAGAACAAATAATTCCCTTAAGACAATAAGAAAAATAAGAATATTGTAGAAAAAAATCCTACAATAATCAGGAAAAAACTTACTCCCTCAAGAAAATCTACACCACAAAAATAAAGGAAAATTCCATGACTAAAATTGAACCCAGAATGTCTAATCAGTAAAAACAACTAAACTATTTGAGAAATCAAATTAAAAATTAGAAAATCAACAAAATGGCCCTAAGCATTGGGCATTAAACATAATAAGCTCAAGGAACATTCGGCTTCAAATCCTGTGGGAAAGGAGGGAAAGGTAGGAATGTCGATGGGTCCTTTACCTGTTCCCTCACAACTGGCAAGCCTCCATGGTATGTTGCCCGGCATACTGGTACTGGATAAACATGTCAAAGCGTTGACTCATCCGCTGTTGTCCCTCCAGAATTTGCTGTCGAACATTTTCTTGAGTATGCTACGACTCAAGCACAGGCTCATCCTTCGAATTGGCAGCATCATCTGCTTGTGATGTAGAGGCACAGGAGCGAGTGCGTCTAATCGGGGCTCTCGTACCTTTCATGGCAATCAATTTTCCAGGCTTAAGTTTTTCTTCTGAAGGATCAATCACGACGCCGCTATTTCTAGACACAGAGTAGTAATTAAATGGGGAAACCATAAGCCAAATTGCTTATTGGTGGCTGAATAGCATATCTACTGGCATGTAAGTTGACCAACATCAATGGATTTTCCAACAGCAATACAGTACAAGAGCTTGGCTCTCTCTAAAGTAACATGCACAAGATGGCTGACTGGGAGGAAGCGAGCAAAAGGAACTTAAAATAGACAAACCAAGTTGGTTTAAGCGTATTAGCATTGAAGTGCCTGGCCAAGTTTCCATCAGTGATGTAGGTCCATTCAATGTCAACATTACAAAGAACACCTATAATTTCATTTAACTCCATATTGGTGTCATGGGTGTCTAGCTATTCATCATTGCGTACTCGATTGACTTTCAAAATTCTATTAATTTCATTTGTAGAGACATCCACTTATTTGCCACGAACATAGACCCTGGTATCACTATAATGGTCAAAACTTGCATAGAATTCACGCACCACTGGTATCACTGGGGCTATAGGTGTAAATGTACGAGGTAAAGTGATTCCACCCACAATTGCGAATGATTAACTTAATATCAGGTACTCCTGCTAGCGGTACTTGAATGCTCCTTTCTTTGATCACAACCTATTTGGAGATATCGTTATCATACTTTTGTTGGGCTGATGTAGTTAAAAATTTCACACCCCCAACTTTCTTGGGCTGTTGAGACCCGGATGACGTATATGCTCTGCTACTGTTGCCCGTACCTACGTTCTTGCCCGTTCTTCCCATTCCTACAATATAAATATGAGCATCATGGCTACCCAAAAATTAATCCAACAACTCACATTTACGTAAAATTCTAACCCTCAATTTATAAGCCCTAGAATGCCCAAGGATCTTTCTTTTCAAGTACACGGGTTGCCTCCCATGCAACGCCTTTGTTTATTATCGTTGGCTCGACTTGATGCTCATCTACCAATCAAGTAACTCCCATACTGGGGAGTCCAAGGATCTTTCTTTTCACCTTGTCATAAATAGTGGATTAAATCTCGTTTTGTTATTTCAAGACCCAAACAAGTTACTATTCCTGCAGATTGCTAAGTTGACTTGAGATGACCACCTTCTCCTTATCTTTCAAAAATTTGTATTTAAGGTTCCAGGTAGGTGATTGTAATTCAGAATTATTCCTGCACAATAGATAGCATCAATTTCTCGTTCGCAAGCGGTAAAGCATTAGAACCTCTATTACTTGTTCGCTACGACAAGTTCTTATTCTTTTTCTCAAGATGTTCTTTATGGTTCATGTCCACCTTCTTATACTTATTATGTCAATGAATTCCTATATTGGAGGCTCAAACACGTCGATTACAAAAACAAGTTTAGTATGGTCTGAAGATTCAAGATCATCGTAAATACTAAATTTAACACTTGTATCATCAAATTCCATGCTAAGAGTGTCATTAATAAAATCTATCTTAGTGTGAGAAGTAGCTAGAAATGGTCTTCCTAACAAAATAGGAGCACTAGAATCGCTTGTTCCATTTCTAGCACATAGAAGAGAAAATTAGCAGGAAAAACTAAACTCCCCACTTGAACTAAGATATCCTCTACTATTTCCTTAGGATAGGCTAAAGATCTCTTTGGCTAGCTGAATTACCATACCATTCTGATCAACGGTCCAATTTTTAATGCATCATAAATAGCATACAGCATGACATTAATAGATGAAGTTAAGTCCATCATTGCTTTTTAAAATTGTGTATTACCTATCTTACAAGGAACAGAGAACATACTTGGGTCCTTATGCTTTTCAGGTAGGGATTTTTGAACGATGGACGATACATTTCTAGATCGTGTATAAGAGACTAACTTTCTTCTATTTTGCTTTCTAGATGTGGGAACACAGATCCTTCAAAAACTTAGCATAGTGAGGTAGATGTTTAATAGCATCTAATAAAGGGATATTTACCTTGCACTTTACGAAAAGTCTTATACAACTCTCTATCGGGATCCTCTTTGGAAAACACCTTTAATGCTTCGGGAAATGGGGGTTCGGGTTTATATTCTGGCCGCACAGTAGAACTACCATTTTCTTTATCGCCGCTGCCTTTCATTTTGCATGGAGCAACATCTTTGTTAGCCTCGGCCTCCTTCTTCTCGGTCTCAACACGTTCAGGAACCATTTTGCGCTGCACTTCAACCTCCTTGTCACTTCTCAACACAATTGCACTTATGTTTTCCTTTGGATTTATAATTGTTTGAGAGGTATAACTTTCTAGACTCTGCACTTCCAACCGGCTAATTGCGTCGCCGAGGCTAACAAAGATGTTGCTCCATGCAAAATGAAAGGCAGCGGCGATAAAGAAAATGATAGTATTAGCCGTTAAAGCATTCTAGATGTCCTATAAGACACACCAAATTGATTAGTCGGATTAGCTTGTTGTCTTTGAGCAAATGGAGGCCTATACGGTTGGAAATTCTGCCGACTCTATTTAGGCTGTGGCTATGCCAGATTCCCATATCTCAGATTAGGGTGATCCCTCCATCCAGGATTATATGTGTTAGAATAGGGATGGGCATCATGATTTATTCAGGGTTGCCCTGGAAATCCTCCCACAGCATTTACTTGCTCTTGCGATTCATCTTGTAATATGGGACACATATCTGTTGAGTGTCTCCCGTTTGAACAAATCTCAACACATAAAGTTTCTCGGGAACATTGCTAAAAAATATTATGAAAATTCTTGTATGGATTAAAGTAATTTAGGGAGATATGATATAATTGCTTCAATTAGTATCTCTTGAATAAGAGTTATAAAAATGATCTAATTTGCCTATGTGGTTTCATAACAAAAACAAGATCAGAGTTTGTGATAACTACTGTATATGATGATGATATAAATATTATTTGAACTCTTGAAGAGTTTCAAATGATAATGAATTGATGTAAAATATAAATGTAAAGGTATATAGTTCGAACACTTATCAAATGAAATTTTTGTTCAACAATAAACTTATACCAAAAAATATTAGAACGATTTTATATGCATAAAATACATCTATTGAATACCCCAATGATTGTATCAGATCGCTTGATATAATAATAATAATTTTTCGTCATCGAGAAAATGGTGAAGAACTTATTGGTGTTGAAGAACCATAGCTCAGTGCTAACATATATTGTGAATTTGTTAGCAAGATCTAGTTCTTCTCCGATGCGAAGATATTAAAATGATAATTAAACATATACTTCAATATTTTTGAGACATTATTGATATGAGTCTATTCTATTCAAACGAATCCAAATCAAAATTAGTTGACTATACTGATATTAGATATTTAATCTAGATCAAATATAAAGTTTGATCTCGAACAAATTATTTATATGTGAAAAAATTGCTATTTCATGGTGCTCAACAATAAAAATTTAGTTACTATTTCTTGCAATCATGCTAAAATAACTGCATACATAAAGAAAATAGTAAATATATTTGGCTAAAGTCATTGACCTAACTTATCTAGAAGATATACAGTTTAATATTAGAAATGCAACATGAAGACAATGTGTAGGCATTGCTCAGTTAAAGACATAAGGTTATATCAAAGGAGACAGAACAAAACATATTACTCCAAACTTTTCCATCAGTCATGATTTTGAAAAGAATGATGATATTCATATCCAAAAAATTCACTTATGTGGTAATTTAGCAGATTTATTCACAAAGGCATTGCCAAAAATAACATTTGAGAAGTTAGTTTGTAAAATTAGAATGTATTATCTCAAGAATATCAAATGATACTTTTATAAGGGGAAGTAAAAGTACACGCTGTATTCTTTTTCTCTTGGCTACGGTTTTGTTGCAATGGATTTTTTTGACAAAGTTTTTAATGAGATAGCATGCAAAAGTATATTTTAAACATTGAATACACACTGTACTCTTTTTCTATTTGTCATGATTTTTTTCCATTGGATTTTCCTGGTAAAGGATTTCAATGAGTCAGTAATTCATCGCGTATTCTACAAAAGAATTATGTATTCCTTTTCCTTCACTAGGATTTTTTCGAATGGGTTTTTCCTAGTAAAATTTTAATGAGTAGCATATTCTTTTACGGAAGGACATCCAAGGGAGGTGTTATGAATTCTATGAAAATTGATGTCCATTCGTCCCCTCGAACACATCGATTAATGTGATATTCATCTCCTTAATTATATTGAATTGTGTGAAGATTTATTAATCTACATGATTAATGTACCATATTAAGTGTATATTCATGAATTCTCTATTTTGTAATGTATAAATAGAGGATTTTGATATCTCATTTGCAAAGATTAATGAAAGTTGGTAATACATAGCATTACAAAATTTTCTACTATTTCTTTGTCTACTTTTCCCTCGTAATTCACTAGACGTATTTCCTACATTTAGTTAAAATTGTAATCACCAGGGATAATAGACAACCTGAATAGTTTACCAAATTCCTCAATACAATCCAGAAGCGTCTTTTGGTCATTTTACCAATAAGTGAGAAAAAAGATGAGAGAGTGAGCAATCTCCAATATTTTTTATTTTATTTTTTAATCTCTTCTCCAATCTTTCCTGATGACCCGTTTTCCTATACTAAAGCGAGAAAATCACATTATTAGTCCTCCAACTATTTCATTAAAATCAGAATGGTCCCTCATCTTTAATTTTAGTCAAATTAATCTTTTAACTAAATATTTGCATCCAATTTGATTCTTAAATGGTGGCTCCGCCCAAAATATAAATTTTTTTAATCATGTCTGGTATTGACTAGGGCATAACTGTCAAATTATTTGGTCATATGATTTTTATTTTTTGAGAAATCACCTTATTAGTCCTCTAACAATTTCATTAAAATCAAAATGGTCTCCCAAGTTTAATTTTAGCCAGATTAGTCCATGAATTAAATATTTGTATCTAATTTGATTCCTAAATAATTTTTCTACTTAAAGCATAAGTTTTTTAATTTTAACCGCTATGGGCATAACTGTCAAATCATCTAATCCTATGATCGTTAGAAAAGGAAATGTCGAGGAGTTTGATGATACTAACATGATAACTTTTACAAATCACAGATAATTTCGATTTCGTTTTCAATTTCAAAGTCGATCTATGGAATTTCATCTAGAAGATAATTACGTCCTTACCATTAAACTTGGACCGCTAGAACTAGGAAGTGGAGTAAATCAGCTAGTGTTTTGAGAGAAAATTGTTGGTTACAGATCAGATTTTAAAGAAATCGTTCATATAGACGTATTTCTGAACGAATAAATGGAGGCTGTAGAAAGAAGTCTGGTTATTAGAGGCGAAGGAGATGGGAAGCGGGAGGAGATAAAGTAGTGATAGTTGCAATGGAGGGGTATGGACAGATAGATTAGATGTGTATAAAGAATGAGGAGATGGTGGTGGTAATGGCGGAGGAGATGAGATCGAGAGGGGGTAGGAATTGGTGATTGTTGCGGTGGAGAGATGGGGGCAGGGAGAAAGGATAGATGGGGAATGGGGAAGGAAGAGATGATGGTGGCAGACAAAGTGGAGTAGGAAGGCTTCACTAGTGGGAGATAGAGGGGTGGTGTTGGTTGTGCATTGGTGTAGTGTTTAAGACACAAATGATAAGGACAACTTTAGGATTTTGTTTTAGATGAAATGAAATTATTAAGAAAAAATGAATATAGTGTTGTTTCGATCTCGCATTAGTAACAAAACAAAATCTCAAGCACTTAACTAGACCATCATTAATCTATGTAATATGTTTGCCTTTTTGTTATAAAGTCTAAAACTATTTTTAAAAACAAAAATCACAGGACCAAATGATTTGATGGTTATATTCCTAGTCAACACTGATCAAAATTTAAAAAAAAATTATATTTTGGATGGAACAGGCATTTAAGAATCAAATTGAATACAAATATTTAATTCAGGGACCAATCCAGTTAAAATTAAAGTTGGAGGACTATTTTGGTATAATTGAAATAGTTGGAGGACTAATGAAGTGATTTTTAACAAATAGGACCCGATGTTTTGACTGTTATACTCCTAATCAATAGTGGCCAAAATTAAAAAAATTTATGTTTTGGACGGATTTGCCATTTAAGGATCAAAATTGAGCATAAATATTTAATTTAGCGATTAATTCGACTAAAATTAAAGTTGTGGATACTTTTAATCAAATAACAAGAATGGAAAATATTTAACTAGTCTCGATTTTTGACATCACCTGTAGACCCTGTGGTCAAAATTAAATCTTAAAAATTCTTGCTTACATCAACTGATATTATAGATTCTCTAAAATTTAATCCACACTACAGAATTTATAAGTGTGGTAAAAAACTGAATATACCTAAATTTTATGTTAGTTGATACTGGTGCATTTTCCCGGTAAGTACATGTAGTTAATATATATACACTGATGGATATATATATAGAATTTGACAAATTCATAATCTATATATAAAATCCAAGGTATGCGAATTTTGAGAAGAAATGGAGGGTTATTGGCATTGTTGAATTAGGTTGTGAAAACCTTGATTTAAAAAACTCAAAGCCTTCTAAAATTGGTGAAGGTAAAATGGATTCATTTGGTCCAATTAAAGACCAAAATCTAATTAAACCAGATTGGGAAAGAATAAGTTGTATTCTTTTTGAAGAAGAATAAACAAGAATGTTTATTCTCAATATTTTGATAGGTAAAGGTACTGAACCAAGCACCTTGATAATCCCAGTAAGAATAACCAGGATAATTTTGAGATTCAGGGACCAGAGAAGGACCGTAAATGAGCTAAGATCATTGCCACAATCTAGACGTGTATGAGAACCTCTTCATTTGGAAATAGCCAGCAAATGTAATATGCCTGGTTAGCATGCATATTATTTTTTGGAATATCAGGAACTGAATCCTTAAGTATCAACTCATAAAATTGTGTATACACTTAATATGGTCATTGAGGATACACATAAAATTGAATCCAGAAGGAAGAATTTTCTGGGCAACAATCAAAGGATTGTTGGTGAACCATTCAGGTTCAATTTGAATCAAGGTTTGGTAGTCAGTTTTTCTGACATATTGGGAGACGTTTTTAGAAACGAAATTTGGAGTTTGTCTGGGTACATAAGGTACCGTGCTTCAATAAGACATCTATTTGATGCAGAAGGTATCGTGTTAAGTGTTTGAGATGATGAGGGTGAACTCATCAAAATGTTTGAGGGCAATACCTGGACTTGTCCTGGGTTGGACAAGGCTTGTTGAAATTGCAACCATGTTTTGAAAGCTTCTCCAAGCTGTGGATTGTCTTCAACAGAACATTTTGCCCAAGACTTTTGAACTACTACTTTTAGTGGTGTAGGGTTTTGAATAGATGAAGAGGCTTCATCTTTTTTGGATTGTGGAGGTGAAAGGTCATTCTTTTTCTTTCTGGGCATTTCAGCCCTGGAGTTATTCTCTGGTAAGGTAGTCGGGCAGAGAATCAGAACTTCCTTTGATGAATTCTATATCAAAATCAAATATAGATAAAATTGCTTGCCATCTGGCAAAAATTTGTTTTGAAGCAAGATTCTTAACATCTTTTTGTAAAACATCTTTGGCAAACTTTTGAATCAATTAAATGATTTTCTTTTGATTTAAAAGATCGATTGAAACAATTTCATTAAAATCAAAAATCAACACCACCCCTGTTCGAAGTCTATCATGCAAAGGTTTTGAAAGAATACTTAAATTGGGAATGTGTTCAGAGATGTAATTTAAACATCCTAAGAACCTTTGAAGCTGAGTTTTATCCAGAATCTAGATGTCTGGAAATTTATCAGCAAATTCAATCGATCTGTCTTATACACATCTAGATGTGTAAAGAGACAGTCCTAAAAATCTGATCGAAGTTTGACATAAACTAATTTTTGAAGCAGAAACGACTAAACCATTTCTTTTTGAATAATTACATCTAAGAAAATGTTGACATGTTTAAAATGTTGTTCTAAATTATCAGAATAGAAAAGAACATCATCAATATAAACAAGAATGAAATTAAGATAAGGATTGAAAATATCATTCATAACCTTTTGAAATTCAGAAGGTGCATTTTTTAGGCCAAAAGGCATTACATTCCACTCATATTGACCAAAAGGGACTGTGAATGCAGTTTTGTACCTATCAGAAGGGTGGATTTGGATTTGCCAAAATCTTGACTTCAAATCAAATTTGGTCCCATTGAAGAAGCATGCAATCTATGAAGCAAGTCCTTTTTGTTTGGAATAGGGAACCAAACCCATTGTAAAACTTTGTACAATGGTTTGTAATTTGATCTCTTATACACATCTAGATGTGTATAAGAGACAGAGTTTAAACCAACATAAAATTCAAACTCCATGGAGACTTGGAGGGACTGATAATCTTCTTAGAAAGGAGATCATCTATTTCTTTTTTGCAGAATTCCAGAAGCTCTTGAAAATTCATCTGAATAGCACGAGCTCCAGTTGGAATATCCTTTTCTAAAAAATCCTTTTCATATGGTAAAGTTACCACATGTTGCTTTCTATTCCAGAAGGCAGTTGGAATATCAGCACAAACTTGAGTTTGAATTTTATTTTGCAAATTATGAATCTTTGTTTTGAAAACTGGATCTTTTAATTGATTTTGAAGTCGTTCAAATTTAAGATCTTTTTTTAAAAAATTGATTTGATTCATTTTCATTTGCAAGGGATTGACAGTTCTAGATGTGTAAATTTGAAAGGAATGAATTGATTTCTTCCTAAGGAATTGATAATGATACCTTGAAAAGTAGTAGTATAAGGTATCAGATAAACAATAAATGGAACACCAAGAATCACAGGAGTAGTGATATTCTTAGCTAATAAAAAAGTATTGTAGGGAAAGCTACAATTAGAATATCTGACTTCTACATCAGATAATTTGAATTTGACTTTCAAAGACTCACCATTAGCACTACTAATGCAATTTTATACCTGTCTCTTATACACATCTAGATGTTCTTTTGATTTTTCAATAATCTGATCAGGTGGAATCACTTGTTTAGATAAAACTTGATTTTCAGGAACTTGAGAGGTTGAAGGAGTTTCAACACAATTTTCAAAAACTTGTTTTGGACATTGGGAAAGTTGGAGAGAATGAATGACCATTTGGTCAATCTACTGCTGAGCTTTAACATCTCCAACTTCTTGTTTTAAGAAAGCAATTACAGATTGTAAATCCTGAATTGAAACCTTCTTAAAATTTTGATTTGGAAATCTGTTTAAAATATCCGTAAGATTGTAAGTATTTAAAACCTTGGGATGTTTTACCAAAGGATTGGAGGAAGGAAACTTGATTTTGAAAATTATTTGTTTCAAAAGTTTGTTTGTACCTTTGTAAATAAAAATGACGTTGTTCAGAATCAGGAAATTTTTCAATCATATCAAGAATAAGATCCTGTTCTCTAGTTAAAACATTTATTTGAGGAGTTTCAGAAGAAACTGATCTTTACTGTATAAGAGACAGTCTTATAACCAAAGTCATCATGAAACTAATTCATTGATAACATTGTCTTGTGTATAAGAGACAGGAAACCAACGTAGGAAGGATTTAGGTTCTTTCTGTGAACAATTTGGTCTTCCTTCTTGTGAAACCAAAATCAAACGTAGATACAAACCAAGATCTGGCAAGATCTTCCAGGTTTCTTACATTTGTAACAAACAGCAGTATTGGAATTTGGTAAAGCAGGAATTCTGTTTTTGGTAGGAAGATTAGATTTCCTAAATTTGTGTCTACGTTTCCTAAAAGACTTACTATAGGAAGGTTTGGAAGATTTGTGAATCTTAGGTTTGTTTCTACGTCTTGATTTTGGTTTCACAAGAAGGAAGACCAAATTGTTCACAGAAAGAACCTAAATCCTTCCTACGTTGGTTTCTATCTTTGGCTAATTGCCTCATCATTTTGTCTTGACGACAAACTTTCATGGCAACTTGTTGGATTATGGAATTGAGTTCACCATAGGTGATATTTTGGTAGGGCACAATGCCATTGTGCTGGGTTTGAAGTTCTTCACGAACTAAGTCTCTAAGGGATTTGGGAAGACCATCAAGGAATTTTTCTTTCCAATATGGAAGATTTCCATCAGGTCTGGTGTAAATCCTGGTTAGGAAGGTATCCACCTGTCTCTTAAACTCATCTAGATGTGTATAACTTACAGGTTGGTTACTGATTTCAGTTGACTTTTCTATGCTTTTATATATCTATGGGTTACCTATGAAGGTTTTGTCTATTGTGAAGATGAGTGTAGACACAAAGATCCGAAATGGTTTGTCCATAAGGATCTCTAATGACATTGCCCTCGTGGTCAATTCTAATTCTTCTTATAACATCCAAGATAGATATTGTTGGCACAATATAAGAGCTACTGAATCTCTTATACACATCTAGAAGAACATAATGAGACAGGTAGCTCTTGATAATAAAGCCAATAAGATTTGAATGATATTTCCAAGAGCTATCTTAATTTCATTCTTGTTTATATTGATGATGTTCTTTTCTATTCTGATAATTTAGAACAACATTTTAAACAGAAGTTGGTTTAACCCTGTCAAGGACAGAGATAGACGCCTTCTGTTTGTCATCCTTAGTTTTGGGAGTAGGAGATTCAGGAACATAGGCTAACTTAATAGCTTGTTCAATCTTTTTTATGTAAAAATTTCAGTTTGGTAGTAAAGAGGAATTCCAACCATAGGCTGTCTAAAAGATCTTCATTTGAAACTAGCTTTAGCTTTAAAAGGTGCAGCATAAATTAAAGCACTGTTTACCAAAAATTCAAATTTTCTCATTGGAGGGAAATCAGAATGAACTTTTTCCCCACTCGAGGTTTGCCAAGCTTTGGTCATAAAAATTGATTGAGTAAAAGGATAGTCAATTTTGTTTTGTTCAGCATAGGCAGAAGTCCAATCAAAGAACTGAACATGAATTTGATAATGATTTAGAAAAGCATAAAATTTACATTTCAATTTTAGTGCAGAAGAGACAGAGTGTCTAGCACTTTGTGGGTTCTGAAAATCACTAGTTGATGTACTGGAATTCCTAGGAGGAATAAATCTAGCACTATTTGATCTATTGAAGGAAATTTCTACTGAACCAGTAGAGAATTGCCTAATATTGGAAACTACCTTAGTTGTGGATATTAGCTGCAATTCTCTAGGTTTAGTAGAAATGATTCGAGCAGATCTCACCCTGTCTCTTATACACATCTAGATGTGTATAAGAGACAGCATGTGTGTAATTCAATGCCCAATACTCAAATAAGTAATAAAATAATAGCAAGTAAAGATCCAGTCTTAGTTTTATAGTTTGAAGTCTTAACATTTAAAGTTAAGGAATCTAAAATGTTTGGATCGTTTAAAGAAAAAAGTTTGGAAAACAATCAAAATAAACAAGACCACCACATAGGTGGTTTCAACCATGCAAGTAGTGAATCATTGAAATCTAGGAATCGCATCTCTTAAACATAGTAAAGAGACGTATCCGCACCTTCTCTAGATAATGGTTTTGCAAAGAATTTATACACATCCTAGATGTGTATAATGAGATTTTTGCCAAAAATAACCATCAAAGATTTTTAAGAAAACAAGGCCAAACAAATCGAGAATTTCCGATCGAGAGGATGGTTTGTTCAATGATTTGAGAATACCAACGTTTAAAGTTATCCATAGGTTATTTTTGTAGAATTTCTTTTGAAGGATGATTGGGAATTTTCCAATTATCTAAAGATTGAGAAATATCAGAGAAATTGATTTCTTCTTTAAGAGAAGAAGGATTTGAAGAAGAGGAGGAGGTTTGGGAAGATCTAGAACTAGATCTAAAGAAAGTACTCATAATTAAAATAAATAAAATACAAGAATATTGGAAAGAAAAATTCCTTGATTCGAAAATAAAACGAAAATGCAGAAATAAAATAAAAAATGCAGGAATGGTTGTACCCCGTTGTTCCCTTTGGCACAGAAACCTTTGGGTTTCATAGGATGAAGATTATAAACCAACCATGTTAATGTTTGTTTTAGATATATCTGATTATGTTTAAGCTGATACTAATTATTTATCAGCAAATGTAAAATGGTAGCCACTGCTTACCCCTCTGTGCAAATCTTAACAACCTCTAGAGTGCAAGAAGCTCTCTCTGTCTCTTACTTGTTCATGTAAAGATCTTGTTGGACCTATGGGATCTACACCTGTCGTTATGACACATCTAGATGATCTAACTAGATCTTAGAATAAAGTAGACATTTATGCTGCACCTTTTAAAGCTAAAACTGCAGCTTCTTGCGAGTAAATTCAAGCGTCATTATAACCTTTCGGTATAAGTAGACATCCTATATACCATCACCAGATATCAGATTTAACATAGAAAGATAATCTAACCTAACACTAACATCAGAGGTTCATAGTAGTCACCCTACTTCCCCCTCTGGCTCTGATACCAAGAGGAGAACCGGGGACCCCTAAAAACTTAGACAAACAGATGGGTAGTTTAGAGGAATCCTTACCTAGCCTATTTTAGAATCTATTTCTTTAATTTAAAGAATTTATATAATATAATTTTTTAAAATATATAATATTATATTATATAAGTTTTTAAAATATCCTAAAACAACAGCAGAATTTTTCTGCAGTTTATGTGTTCTTTGCAAATATTTCCTAATACTTATAAATCGAATTCGAGGGGATGGGAAACCCAAAGAAAGCCGCAGCAACAAAAAACCCAGCAGCCGACGAGGAATTGCACAGTGCAGCTCGATCTGGGGACCTAGATGCCGTCCACAGAATATGTAGCACCAACTCTCTTGCCCTCAATTCCAGAGACAAGCACTCTCGTACTCCGTATCCTCCATCTTTTTCTTGTTTTAAACTTTTATGAACACTGATAGCTCTGTATGTGTGTGTGTGTGTTTTTTTTTTAACATTATTGTTACTTTTTTATTTTTTAGTTTTTTTGGGGGGAGTTCTGGACTGGATTTTCCTGGAATCATTAGGAAAAGTTGATCCAGCTGTTTATGACTTTGATTCTAGTAAGTATTAAAAGTATTTGGGTATTAGGGAATAGGCATTGTGATAGGGTGTTTGGTGGTAATTTCATGAAATTTAGATTTTGAGTTGGCAGGTGTTTAAGAAGTATAAGGTGATAAAAGTGTGGAATTTTAACATTAATTGAGTCTCTTATTACTGACAACATTATGATTAATGTGTAATCCAACCTGGTTGAAAGGATTTGGAATAAGTAATTTGTGCTTTAATTCTTACTTTTCCTGAATTGTGCAAAGGGCTTAAATTTGTTGTGTAAGTTCAAAATCTCTTTATGTTTTTAGAGCTTGCAATTATGTCTTACTTGAGTCAGTAAAGCACAAGGATGTGTAGGACGATCAACAAAATAAAAGATTTCACAGTTGCTGAGCTTCAGAACTGCACAAGGTTGGAATTTGGGCTTCAATTTTAATGCCACAATAAAATTGTCTTGATATTGGAGTGTAAGAGACTCGTCCTAATTTTGTTTCAGTACAAATTCCAATTACAATCTTAAAAGTTTTTGTACCCAACTGCCAGTTTATTGGATTTTATACCTTTTCCTGTTGGATTGTTTTTATGAGCCTATTGGCTATATCAGCTTGTTGTGTTTTCAGAACGTGTTGGCATATTAAAGCAAGTCCATTTAATTTAGGAGCTGCCGTTATAATTACATTAGAATTTAGAAATTAAATTTGTAAGGGATTTATTCCCTAGTTGATTGGTTTCATTATTAGATTAAAAGTTGATATTGTGCGGGATTATAACCCAAGTATGATAGTTGAATCCGTTAAGGATTTAGATAAATTGGTGCCTATTTTAAGGCGTTAGTGGTTAGTGGTTCATTGTTTAGTTGAGGAAATTGATATTCAAAGTTCATTAATAAAATTGTTTCTCCCCCCGAAATTCCATCCACTTATTCAGTTGATTCCTTTGATCAAATTTCCACATGTTGTTCTTTGTTTTCATGACAAATCAATCTCCTGCCACCTTTGATTTTCTCTCTATATTGCCAAATTAATTGATCAAAATGGTAGTGGCTTTGTTCCCTTTGATCGGTTTTCGTAGTCAACAATTGTGATTAAATTCTCGATTTGTTTGGCCTTGTTTTCTTATGTCTTTGATGGTTATTTTTGGCTTCTGCAGAACTTAAATTTGGGCTTCAGTCAAAAAGCATCATATTTCTATCTTTATTTGGTGTGAAATTGTGAGTCTTCATTTTTTATGAAGAAATAAATTAAAAAAGGCACCACATGAATTTTGAATGGTTCTGCTCGAAGGATTAATTTTGTATGTGTTGTTTATTACTTATTTGAGTATTGGGCATTGAATTACACACATGAGCAAAAGATAAGAGTAGCAGAAATGTGAATGTTGAGATGGATGTGTGGATACACTAGAATGGACAAGATACACAATGAGTATATTCATGAGAAGATTGGAGTAGCATCTATAGATGAGAAGATGAGAGAAACACGCTCAAGGTGGTTAGGTCATGTGTTAAGACGACCAGTAAAATTTAGAGAGAGTAATCAACATAAGATGGATAGGGAAAGACCGAAAAAGATTTAGTGGGTAACTTATAAGAAAGATATAACCCATCTAGGAATTGAGGAGGATATGGTCTATGATAGAGCGCAATGGCATAGCAGGATTCATGCAGCCGACCCTAAGGCTGCCTTAGTGGGTTTAAGCCTTGGTTTGTTTGTGTTTTTTTGTTTATCGCTTATTTTTCTTGTCTGCCAAAGCTAACCATTTAAGCTTTTCTTATTTTCTCATCTTTCAAGCTACAATTGGAGATTTTCTAATTTTCTTCATTTAAAATTAAACTTAGAAGAATGAGTGTGTTCCACTCTTGGCATCATCTGTTGTAGTTTTTGAACTAATCCAAGGATCCCAACTGACTTGTTAATCAATAAAAGAAGATACGTTGAGTTACATAGTTTGATCTGTCGACCTTCGGAACAAGATGATCTGATGTTCTAGGCTCCTTTGATGTGTATCCCACTTCCATTTTCTTCAAGTATTACTAGATAATGATTGATCACAAATTCATCATTTGTTCTTTTGGGTGCTAGTAGTATTGTAGATGTGTATAATTACTGAAATTATACACATCTCAAATATGTGTTCTTTCCTTCATTTGTTATTAATCCACATAGCTGATTGATTTTTATACAAAATGAATTTTATGCGATACAATAAGCATCCATAAATTATAGTTATCTGAATTTTCTTTTCAAATCATTTATATTCAACCACTCTTCTGGCTCACTATTGTAATGTAGCAGTATCCTAATTTTTACCATCTGCACTTTTTTTTTTTTCTTTTTAATTTTCTTCTCGTACTTCCTTGGTACAACTTGTAGAATTTTTTTTCCTTCTTAGCTCATATCAAAAGGGTTTTTAGTTATGCGTCTGCTTATATTTCTGCTTGAAGCTTTGGCATCTCAAATTACCAAAACTACATGTTCTCACAAAGAAAAAAGATATCATTTGATTAAAAATGTTAAAAATCAAGATCACGCGCCTAAACTACAGTAACTGCAAATTTGATGCGAGTTTACTAGAAGGATCATGAGAACTTTTTCTAGTGACTTTCTCAATCAGTCTACCACAGGAGGAAGTACCAATATGCTTTGGAAAGTAAAATAGCAAAAGTCAGTAATTATGAAATCATTTTTTTGTCCAGAGAAATAATATTATGTTTTTGTTGTGTTATGTCAAAGACTTATAGTGCTATTACTTCTTCTCTGGTTTCTTCTTTAGTAATATGCTATAAAGTGAGTGATACTCCTGCCATGAAGAGGAATGCGATGCAGGGCTTAGATATTTATGAATAGAAGATTAAATGATCAGATTTTTAGATCTTTTCTCCATCATGAGATTTTGTTATTATTGTACATCGGGTTTATCCTTGAGGGACATTGAACATAGACTTCATCTAGCAGCTTGGTCTGGGCAAACAAAGGTAGTGGAATATCTCTGCAACAAAGCTGATGTTGGAGCTGCTGCAATGGATGACATGGGTGCCATTCACTTTGCTGCTCAGAAAGGTCACACAGAAGTTGTACGGATTCTCATCAACTTTGGAGTCTCCATCAAGTCTTATAACCGCAAGGGCATGACTGCTCTGCACTATGCTGCCCAAGGTTCACATTTGGAACTTGTCAAGTACTTGATTAAAAAAGGCGCAAATTTAATCAATGCAAAGAACAAAGCTGGGAAAGCACCGGTGGATCTGGCAAGCAGTGACGAGATTCGCACATTCTTGGTGGAATGTCAAACCAAATCCCGCAAGGGGGTCTTGAATGATGAAAAGGGTTCAGAAGCTCAGCCAAATTCATCTCTGCAGGAGAATGCTGAAAATACTGACATAGTTCTAGATAGAGATGAAGAACCTGAAAATGAGAGAGACGAATCCATGAAGAGAAAGAGCAATGAAGATACTACCAAGGAAATTTTCCCACCCACGAAAAAGCCAAAAGTTGCTCTTAATCATCTTCTAGCTGCTGATGACACGCAAGAAGAGGAAGAGTAAGCATATAATTAATAATGTCCTTAGTTCAGTAGCATTACTGGGAAACATGCAGGCTAGTTCTCTTGTTCTCTGTTGACTCTGAAAGTACTAGGCTATACTGCTTTTTCATTATGTAAAACTAACTTCCATCAGTAGTTCAAAATTGATAGCATTTTGCACTGAGAAGCTCTGTTGGTTGCACAACTCTGTACGCTTACTACCACCTATTGACTAACTTGACAAAAGTTAGGGCCATAAAGTTGAAATTTTTCCCGTTTAAGTTGGTTACATTTGAGGATCTCACACTTGTATCTTTATTTATTCTTTTATTTTCTACTAGTTCCTTGTGCCGAGTATTGAGGCTGCATTAAGGAGGTGCTTGTTGGTTTTCCACGCTCTGATTTGCACTACTTAAGTAGCTTAATTACAGGCATGCTCTGTATGGATAAATGCTCCGTGAAATGTTTCTACGATTTATATTAAATTTCGTTGTGAAAATATAAACATGCAAGTTTCCCGGGAGCTGGTGAGTTCTTTGTTAGATGATACTGGCTGGCAGGGGCACTTCTGGATAAACCATCCTAACGCTCCAGAAGATGCATTGGTCCGATTTTGGTTGGAATATTGGTGACAGTAGCTACAATTTGCATTTTAATACTTTTCTGCCAAATTTTTTTTTTTTTTTTTAAAAAGGCCAAAAGGAAGAAAGAAAAATAGTACTTATTGTTTCATGTACTGAAATAGTGAAATGTAGTTTACAGGTTGGATTTAGTTTGCAAGTACAAATTGCAATGGTACAAATGTCATAGGGCAGAGCTGGTTCAACTCCTAGCAGTCTATCCGTGAGCTCTGTAACCGAAGTTTCAAGTAATAGAGAGAATTTTCTGAAATCCCTTTTATAATGCATCTAGTATGCTGACCATAAAGGTCTTTAGGTAGGTTACTTAGAAAGACATTTACTTGTACAAGTTTCACATCTGACAAATCAAGAATTCCTTATTTATGAGTCCCAATAATGAGATCAATCAATCATCATTTCTACAATTATAGCCAATGAAACAACCCATAGTTATTTAATAGATTAGATAATTCTCAAATTTTCTTTTTTTCTTTTTGGTTTCTAGTTTTCCGCGTCTATGGTTAAGATGTCAATTTAAAAATAAACAGGAACTTACCCAATAGTGTGCAATATAATTCAGACGTCAGTAGATAATT
The DNA here is from genome assembly GCA_025175665.1 of Cinchona pubescens. NCBI lineage: Eukaryota > Viridiplantae > Streptophyta > Magnoliopsida > Gentianales > Rubiaceae > Cinchona > Cinchona pubescens. The sequence goes on from JANKKI010000133.1 coordinate 343,138, forward strand.
AACTTATCAATTTTAGCCAATGTGATCCATTAACTTAATTTTGGCCAACTTAGAACGTCGAAGGGAAAATTCTTAAATTTTTACAGGGGAGTTGACGGATGGCTGATTTGGTCCAACTTTTGAGTCTAAATTTATTTTAATATTTTTCAGAATTTATCTTATTTATTAATCTTGATCAATAAATAAAGAAATAATGCGTAATTTATTTGTTTCGTAGTAATGTACATGATAATGTGTATGAATTCTAGCCAAATACTAACCCAACTCTAGCTTAATAAAAGATTAAAAATTCATTTTGTATATGATACTTCAAAATACTAGTATTTATATACGTGATGAATCATAAAATGGTCATACATAACACTATTCATACGATTGGAAAGTAAAAATGCTCCAGAAGGTTGCTTAAAATTTTGTCCAATCGGTCTTGACAAAAAATTAAATGATTTGAAAAATAAATGAATTTGTAAAACTTACTCAAATTAGACTTTACAGTGAAGAAAATAATTTTTGCTCCTAGCAATTGTATCAAATCAATTTTTTTCAAAATAAAAGCCAAGCCTTTAAGCTTATACTAGTTAAAATATCATAATAAAATACCGATCAAGTTCGACAAATTCTCATTTTTTGCAATAATATTTGGAATGTCAATAAAATTTATAAATTTAAGCATCGCTTCGAGCTCGTTGGTGTATTTCATGCTATTTTAACTAGGTCAAAATACTTTATGTTTATGTTTGCAATTCAATAGGAGTTGAGTAAATTTTAAGAGGTATTTTTAAGGTTAAAAAAATTTATTTGTTCTAAAGTACTTGGATAAATTGACAACGAAGTGTATAACTTAACAACGAAATATATTTTAGGTGTTAAGATTTTTTTCCTATAATCTAATGATCGTGGATTCGACTCACTAGTTAGTAGGAGAAGTAGATTTTTTTTAAAAAAATAAACTTATTAGGTGAATTATTCGAGTTTTTTTTTTTTTAATTATTGATGAGCTTTAAAAAATTAACTCTTTTATTCTTTAATTTTTTTAGCAGAGTGCATTATTGGTAAATTCTATGAGATTTCTTGATTGTTTTCCTCATTAGTAGGCCTGTAAATGGGTTGAATTCGAATTTGATCTAGCATATTTAGATGTTGAATCCGATTAATATAACCAAATTTAGATCTGGATCCGGATTTCCGATGGATCTACAAAAATAGATCCATACTTGGATCCGGATCCGAATCCTGGTTTTAAATATTTTTTTTATAATCTTTAAAATTATATATAAAACTATTATAACTTTTTTTTTTAGGAGCGGAAATGACATTCTAAATTTGGAGAGGTTAAATATGACGCATGAAATTTTATGAGGGACATGATTTCACTGACCGAATGAACACTCCTTATAAAATCAAGTGAGGAATCATTTACCAATTGAATAAACACCCTAATTCACACTAATCAAACTTATGTTATATCGAAAATCCTTGCTCTAATAAGCAATGAGCTCTTATTCATATTAGATGTAATTTTGACACATTTAATTATAGTATTAAGTCTAAATAATGCAATAATTTAGAAACATTTCACTCGATAAGTTTGGAACCTTCCATTTTGGTGTAATTTTAGTTTGCATTTACTAAATGAATGAATAAATCAAACAAACGCAAGTAGTAAGTCCTTAAGACTTGGAAAAAGTAACTAATTCTAGAAGTTAAAGGCTTTATTCATCTTTGGACATAAAAAATTATTACGTTCTCAGTGAAAACCCACCTTAGAGATGAAAAACAATAAGATAAGTTGACTTTCAATCTAAAACAACATTGATAGTTGATCAACAACCCCTTATTAAACTAGTCAAAAGCAGGCTTTGCTAAGTCCCATTAAGCTCCCACAAGGAGCTCAGAGCTCTAAAGCAACTAATTCGTAGCTCATATTATCGTAAATAATCAAAGAAACTGTTTTTGAAGAATTACTTCCCAGCTCAGGACGGCGTCACAATGGCCTTCTTGTCTGATTCAGCAAGACTGCTCTTTCAAACTTCATGGAATTAATCTATCTCTGTCACTCTTTTTAAACTTCTTAATTTATTACCCTCAAACTCTAACTAAGACAGGAACAAAAACTATCATTAGGACAGAAAGTCGACACACATGCTTGTCATGTTTTATATGCTCCGATTTCAAAAGATTCAGACATCTAAAAGTAAGATTAAAGCCCCTTGACTAGCAAGGGACTATGAGCTACTAGCATTTGGTTTAAGAGCAATAGGAGTTTGATTCCTTATCCTCTTCCTACCCCGACTTCCTGCAAGCCATATGGTAACAGATTGAGTCTCTCTTTGGGCCACTTGTTTGATTCTTTGGGATCAAACACTACTGAGAAGGATTTAACCATGGAAACGAAACTACAGGGCTATCATACTTAAGTGTCTCTTAAGCACAAATGATCTCAGCAACCTCGTTGTTAATAAACACCGCTTCTAGGGAGTACCGAAATGTGCGAGGGATGCGAACACTGCTGGAGTGACAGACAAAGATGGAAACAATGATGCCTTGGGAAAGTAACCTACTGAAATAAGAGTAAGAGAAAGACCTTTCGACGTGACTGACAAATAATTTGATGTTAATATCATACCTAATTCTTGTAAGAAAGTAAATAATCAAGTGGAATATAAAATTTTATTTTTCTATTACATATCATTTTGATTAATTTATACTTAGTATAAGAAAAATTTAGAAATTATACCTTAGAATTGTGATAAAATCTTTAATATGTTTAGGATATCGATCTACAAGTCACACAAAGGCCCGATCTCTAATGATATCCATATAGATAATTAAATAAAAAAATTTCACAAAATTAATCGATTCAAACCACAGAGTGTTAGCTGCACAATTATTTTTCCCTTTTCCCAAACGTGACTTTAACGTTTTCAAAAAATTTGTTCATGGCTTTCAATGATTAGCCGTGCTAGTACTTCTTACGTGTACTAGTCTTGTGTGTGTGCGCGCGCATATAAAGAGAGAGAGTATCCCAATCAAATTGGATTTAGAGAATTATAATAATTCGAATCAGTTTGGTCAAGGGCATTATAAATAAGTATAAAACCATTAGAAGTACTAATATATATAACACATTAGCACCTAAAATTTATAACTTATTACAATTGAATTCAAAAAGTTAATTTATCTTATAAATTAACCTATAAGTATCTCATACTTATTAAAGTCAATTTAATCATGAATTAATTATCCTTAAGTGTGTGACCCTTTAGCTTCCCAATCATGTTGGCAATAAATATAAATTATAATTCTAAATTAATTAGCATTAGATAAATTAAACACCTTTGATTTATCATTATTTCATCAATTAATTAATTTACACTTATAGATCAAGATTGGCTTCTAGCAAAACATCATGACCACCCAAGTACTGAGATATGTCAATGGTTCGACATCACCCATCCGTGATTTAGTTCCCGTGTAATTATTATCCTTTCACTAACATATATCTCGAATTAATTCAAGAGTACAGATATAATGCCAACTCTTATACAATTAATCAATTACTTCTTTCCCAAATACAAATCACTTGAAATATAATTTCAAACATTCCTAATTCGATTCGAATCTCTGTACAAAGATTTTCTAATCTTATTTGAAGAAGTGATCATACTGAGATATGACTCTCCCAATATAAGGATGGTGAATCCTTTATTGGTCATATCTTATTTTATCATGATTCATACTAGATTAAAACTCTACAGTATGTGTGACTCCTTAAGGAGTAACGACTAATAGAGTCACAGTATCTAATTTATATATCAAGATAAACTCATGACCTCAATTCCAAGAAGCATTACACAACTATCACAAAGAGATTAATCTACTGGTATTCGATTAATAATCTGTTTGGAATACTCTTAGTGGGTCAATCCGATACACTTATTCTCAATATGCGTTCACATATAATTATACTTATGTGCTAATCTCTCCGTGTCAAATACTAAAATTTGGGATATTTACGAATAAAATATAATTACATCATAACTATTTATGATTGTACATATATATTTTATTCAAAAATTCTATATTTACTAAATATACATAAATATAAAAGTGCAATTTATTCCTAAAAGAAATTGGTTTTAGGGCATGCACTAAGAAACTCCCACTTGCATTAAAGCCAATCATTCAAGTGATTAAAACCGAATGAGTTAACATGACCTTCATGTTTAGATTGGGACAAGACTTTAGTGAACGAATCAACAATATTATCATCAGTGGAGATCTTTTCTACCTTTACTTCATTTCTATCAATGCTTTCTCTAATCAAATGATAGCACCATAATATATTTTTGGATCGCTAATGAGACCTGAGTTTCTTTCCTTGTGCAATAGCTTCATTGTTATCACAATACAAAATTATACGATCATTAATAGAATGAACCACTCCAAATTCAGCCACGAACTTCTTAATCCAAATTGCCTCTTTTATTGCTTCTAACGTTGCACTGTATTCACGACTTCTGTTGTAAAATCAGCCGTGGTGTCCAACTTGTAACTTTTCCAACTGACTGTACCACCATTAAGAGTAAATACATATCCAAATTGCAACTTGCTGTCATTCTTGTTAGACTGAAAGCTAGCATCTGTGTATTCGTGAACTGTCAATTCTTACCAACCATAGATCAAGAATAAATCTTTAGTCTTTTTTAAGTACTTAATAATATTCTTGATTACTATCCAATGACCACTCCCTAGGTAAGATTGAAACCTTCTCGTAACACTTAGAGTATAGGAGACATCGGGTCTAGTACATAGCATAATAAACCTATAGTCGAAACATATGGGATCCTTTTCATGCCATCTCTTTTGACATCTGTCTTTAGAAATGTATACACCATGAGACATTGGTAAGTAACCTTTCTTTGACTAATCCATACTAAACGTCCTTAGCATCTTGTCTATGTATATTGATTGAGTAAGACCAAGCAGCCTCTTTGATCTATCTCTATAGATCCTCATTCCTAGAATGTAGGTCGCCTCTCCTAATTTTTTCATAGACAAATTCGTAAACAACATACCTTTACACTTTGAAGAATAGGTATATCGTTTCTTATCAACAATATGTCATCCACATAAAGTATCAAAAAAACAATGGCTCTCCCACTAACCTTCTTGTATATACAAGATTCATCCTCATTTTTGATAAAATTGAAGGAAGGCAAATGAAAAATCAAAATGATATTCCAACTTCTTGAAGTTTTCTTTAGTCCATAAATAGACCTTTGTAGCTTTCATAGTTTATTAGGATCTGTAGATATAAACCCTTCATGTTGTATCATATATACCTCTTTTTGCTAATTTCCATTAAAAAATGCAGTTTTTACATCCATTTGTCAAATCTCATAATCATAATATGCAGTTATAACAAGTAAAATCCGAATCGATTTTAGCATTGCAACTAGTAAGAAAGTTTCATCAAAGTCAACTCCTTGTCTTTGTGTATAACGCTTTGCAACCAATCACAGCCTTATAGGTAATCACATTACCATCCATGTCAGTCTTTCTTTTAAAGACCTACTATTACCTTATGGGTTTAATCCCTTCAAGTGGATCGACTACAGTCCAAACCTTATTGTATATATGGAATCTATCTCAGATTTTATAGCTTGTAACCACTTTTGAGAGCCTTTATTAGATAGTGCTTTTTCGTAAGATGTAGGTTCATCATTCGTAATGACTAATACATCATTGTGCCCAATTACAAGAAACTCATATCTCTTTAGAGTACGACGTATCCTAGTAGTCCTACGAAGAGCTTGTGTATCACTGGTTTTATCCTCTATCACATCATCATATGATTGAAACTCTTGTTCTACTTATTGATCAATACCATATTGTATTTCTTGAACTTATTCAAGAATAAACTTTTCTTCTAGAAAGATGGCACGCTTTGAGACAAACACTTTTTGCTCAATAGGATTGTAGAAATAGTATCCAAAAGTCTCCTTTGGATACCACACAAATAGCACATTTTCTAATTTAGTTTTAATTTTGTCAGATTCTACATTTTTCACATAAGTAGGACAACCGCAAACCTTCAAGTATGAAATTTTAGGTTTCTTTCCAAACCATATCTCATACATTGGTGATGTCGAACTTCTGTGAATTATATTTAGAATTGGGAGGCAGCATTAAGGGCATAGCCCTCAAAACGATTCTAAGAGATCTGTAAGACTCATCATTTACTGAACCATATCCAATAGAGTTCGATTATGTCTCTCAGATACACTATTTAGTTGTGGTATATAAGGAGGAGTCCATTGAGTTAGAATCTCATTCTCCTTAAGATAATCTTGAAACTCTTGGTTTAACTGTTCCCCACCTGGATCAGATTGAAATATTATTATATTTTTACCAAGTTGTTTTTCAATTTCATTCTCAAATTCTTTGAATTTCTCAAAGGTTTTGAACTTGTACTTCATCAAGTACCATATCTAGAATGGTCATCTGTAAATGTAATGAAGTATGAGACCACCTCTAACATGAATTGACATAGGACCCTTGTGTGCAACAAAATATTTCAAGTTTGTAAAAAATAAAAAGACAAGAAAATAACGAATATAATTTATTTATATTAAAAAAATGAGATACAATCTCTAGGATCTCCTCTGATTCTTCTCTTCAATTGTCGACTCGAGAGCCTCACGACTTGATCCCGAACTTGAAATTTTTCGAGGGCTTGAGAGATTTATCTCAAACTTGGAGTTGATCAACGGCCTCACGGGTTGATCTCGAATTTGGAATTGATCGAGGCTTGACAGCTTGATCTCGAACTTGGACTTGATTGCTTGATCTCGAACTTGGACTTGATCGAGGGCTTCACGACTTGATCCCGAACTTAAACTTGATCGAGGGCTTGACAACTTGATCTCGAACTTGGACTTTGACTTCTTCAACTCTAGATATGGAAGACTTGAAGAACACTTGATGAAGATCTTCAAATCTTGATATATGGAAGATTTTTAGAGAGAATATAGAAGCATCAAGTAGTGTTTAGGAGCTCTTAGTAGCTTGTAGAGAAGATGGATATGTGTTGTGTCTTCATGCCTAGGAGTGACCCCCTATTTATACATGTAGGATGAGAGGGGTTGAGTGGTTTGGCATAATGCTTCCAAGAATATGTGTTGTGTCTTCATGCCTAGGGGTGACCCCCTAATTATACATGTAGGATGAGAGGGGTTGAGTGGTTTGGCATAATCTTACTCCTAACTTTTCTCACAAGAAACAAGAAGTGCAAATAATTACACTACTTATGTATCATCTTTATTTGTTGAAGAGATCAAATTACAAGAGAACTAATCTCTCTAAAATATTGTCTCCTAAAGTAATATAAATACATAAGGAATTTAATTACCTATTATACTATCCCTTTATTTATTAATTTTTTTTAAATAAAGAGATAAATCCTCATGTATACATCTTTATGACATAATGCAATTTAATTAGGATACCACTCCAAGATTACAATGTAGAGAATTTAATTAAAGTAAAATTTTGACACCTACAAATGCCCCCTCGAGACTTGTCCACGAATGCAAAATTTGAGCATGAAAATGAATGAGTCTCAAAACAACTTATTCATCTATCTGCATAGGTTTATTATGCTATGTACTAGATGAGATGTCTCCTATACCTGTCTCTTATACACATCTAGATGTGTATAAGAGACAGGTCAATATGTATCAAGTTAAACATATGAGATAGTTTATTCACTCGTGCCAAGGAGTCTTGGATTTGAGATATGTAAACAGTTTATTCTCATATCGAGGAGTCATAGATTTGATTTATGTAGACAGTTTATTCTCGTGTCAAGGAGCATATGACATGTATGTATAGACAATTTATTCTCGTGTCGAAGACTCTTGGACTCGATATATGTAGACAGTTTATTCTCGTGTCAATGAGCATATCTAGATAGTTTAAGTTCATATCAAGGAGTCCTTCATATCCGCACTTGAACATTTGGAGACAGTTTTAATAAATCCTTTCTTCGCCTCTATCAGGCAAGTCGATAAGATTTGCTTCTAGAACATCATTGAATATGTACAACACATTGGAGTCGAGAAACGAATATCCTTGTCTTTCATCTCCTTAACAGTTGCTCGCTTTCTCACCTAGTCTTAAGGGTGGTTTGACTTTTCATTTGCCTTCCTTAAAATTTTGATAGGTTCAATGCTAGTTGTCATTGGCTCTTTGACGAATTGTCCACTCGTGCCCACGGTATAGAGTCTGTCTCTTATGGACATCTAGATTTGTATAATATAACTTAGATCCCAATGCATGCCTTGAATACATATCTCGATGGCAGAACTTTCAGAAAGTCGATCTTTATAATTTAGACTAAGATCTCCCCACCTATCGATATAGTCAATGACGGGTTCATTCTTCCATTGACGAGTTCATGCCAATTCCACCATGCTAAGTGTGCTATAGAAGCGATCAAAAAAATTCTTTTTTAAGTTGATTCCAATTGTCGATGGAGTTAGGTTCGAGGCCGGTGTACCAGTCGAAAGCATTCCCCTTTAATGATCGAACGAACTGCTTGACGAGAAAGTCATCATCAGTTCCAGCATTGTTGCAAGTTTCGATGAAATGTGCCATGTGCTGCTTGGGAATATTTCTTTTGCCATCAAATTGTAAGAGTTTTGGTGGTTGATAGCCGACGGACATCCTCATGTTGTTGATTCTTTGAGTATAAGGCTTTGCATAAGTGAACAAAGATTTCTTGCCCCCTTCATAGTTCTCTTTGATTGTGCCTTCGACTAACTCTTTTAATTGATGAACATCAATCATCCTGTCCTGAGAAATTTGAATCTTTGTTTGTGATTTTGAAGACTCTCCACTTTCATCATGGCCCACGGGTTGTTTGGAGTCCACTCGACCTTTTTCTTTATTATCAACAGTCTGGTTGACAAGTTGGGCAATTTTGACATCTTGATCTTGAATGTGTTTTGCAAGTCCTTCAACGGCTTTGGTCAATGCTACGACTTATTCTTCAAGAGATGTTGATTGAATCACCATAACTTCTCCAACGTCGTAATCGCTTGAGTTGTAGGAACTGCTTGACTTATCATGAAGATTTGCAGATGCCTTGAACATGATTGGGTGCACGAACACTTCAAGCGATTTCTGACCTAAATTATCCAAGAAGGAGTAAGATTCTCTTATACACAATCTAGATTGTATAAAGACACTGTCTCTTTACATCTGATGAGCAAGATTTGTCTGGTTAATATCCACGATTTGTCTCAATTGTAAAGTCAGCATATTGGGAGCCATCGATGAAATTTGAATATACTTGATAAAAGAAGAGATGGAAGGCAGAGATGGTCCCACCGGGCTTGCCAAAATTGTGGGCAACGAAATATTTCAAGTCTGTAAAATTAACAGACAAGAAAATAACGAATATAATTTATTTATATAAAAAAACTTTGATACAATCTCTAGGATCTCCTCTGATTCTTCTCTTCAATTGTTGACTCGAGGGCCTCACGGTTTGATCCCAAACTTGAAATTGATCGAGGGCTTTAGAACCGTATCTTATACACATCTAGATGTGAGTCAACAGCCTCACTCGAATTTATTCTATAGAGGAATTTCTCGAGGGCTATGACAGCATGATCTCGTAACTTGGACTTGATCGAGGGCCTCACGGCTTGATCCCGAACTTAAACTTGATCAAGGGCTTGACAACTTGAACTTTGACTTCTTCAACTCTAGATATGGAAGACTTGAAGAACACTTGATGAAAATTTTCAAATCTTGATATATGGAAGATTTGAAGAGAGAACTTGAAGACTTGATAGAGAATTTAGGAAGCTCTTGTAACTTGTAGAGAGCTTCCAAGAATATGTGTTGTGTCTTCATGCCTAGGGGTGACCCCTTATTTATACATGTAGGATGAGAGGGGTTGAGTGGTTTGGCATAATCTTACTCTTAAATTTTCTCACAAGAAACAAGAAGTGTAAAACAATTACACTACTTATGTATCATCTTTATTTCTTGAAGAGATCAAATTACAAGAGGACTAGTCTCTCTAAAATATTATCTCCTAAAGTAATATAAATATATATGGAATTTAATTACCTATAAATATTATCCCTTTATTTATTAATTATTTTTAAATAAAGAGATAAATCCTAATGTATACATCTTTATGACATAATGCAATTTAATTAGGATACCACTCCAAGAATACAATGTAGGAATTTTAATTAAAGTAAACTTTTGACACCTACAACCACAAACGTCAGTATGTATTAGTCCCAACAATTTACTAGATCTATCACATTTTCCAGTAAAAGATGATTTGGTCATTTTACTGTAAACAAGATTTACATATATCATATGATTCGTAATCAAATGATCCGAAATAACTCTTGTTGTGTAACTGAACATCTTGCATTTCTCATTTATATGGCCTAATATACAATGCTTCAAAGAAATGACAGCTTTCAAATTATAAATTTATGATGTGTTTTGGATTTATGTTGAGAACTGGATTTTCCATGTCTAGAATATAAAGGCCATTATTCAAAATAACAATACCATACACAATGCCATCATGTGAAAAAGAAACAACATTTATTCTTTTGCATTTATTGTAATGACAAAACCATCAGTGTCTAAACTCCGAAAATAAACAATATTTCTAATAAGAGATGGAACATAATCTAGCCTTGTGTTTAAGAGACAGATTTAAAGGTATAATCTCTTATAGAAATTCTTATAGTACGTGTAAATTAATTTACCATTGTCCACGTGATTGTGCATGGTCTGTCTCTTAGCCAACATTTTACTTCTCTTTAGTCCTTACAAATATGACATCTGATCCAGTATCTGATAGCCAGGAATTTGAATTAGAAGTAGAAATATTGATCAAAATCATAAACATATTTAAAGTAGAAGCTTCATTAAACTTTTTTTATTTCAAGGTATCTATATAGGCCTTGCAGTTTCTTTTCCAGTGCCTTTCCTTTCCACAATGGTAACAAGTACCCTTGGCTTTGCCCTTCTTGATCACAGGTATTGGTTTGAACCCAGGCTTGGCTTTCACAAAACTAACCTTGGATTTCTTTTTCTTTTTATTAGAAGAATCAACAACCATACGCTTGTTTTTTTCCTTCTTGATAGTTGTATCAACAGTTTTTAACATATTCAATAGTTCAGAAAGAGTTGTGGACAACTTATTTATGTTATAATTCATAACAAACTGTGAAAAGCTATTAGGCAGAAATTGTGAGATCAGAGTCAACATTTAACTTATGATTTTGCTTAAATCTCAATCGTTCTAATTTTTTAATTAATCCGATCATCTTCAGTACATGAACTACTACTGAAACACCCTTTGCTATTTTACAAAGGAATAGCTCTTTAGAGGTCTCATTCATTCCTTGGATCTTCATCAAACAACTCCTTGAGATGAAGAATCATAGAATGAGCATCCATGTCATCATACTGTTTCTGTAATTTAGAACTCATAGCGACCATTGTTATACAAGTGGTAGTATCATTGTCCTCTATGTGCTTACGATAAGTATTCTAAATTGTTTCATCAGCATCATCTATTGGGACATAAGGAATAGATTGATCAACGACATAGCCAATTTTCTCTACACATACTTGAGAACAATTCTCAAGTTACGATGCTAGTTCAAAAAATTTACCGTAGTGAATTTGTTATCATATAAAATGGGATTTAAATTGACGTTGCTACTTAAATTCTACAACATATAAATAAATATAGTATAAATATTTATTATTTATGCATAAACAAAATCAAAATGTAATATAGACTTCTTTTAATTTGGTTTTACTCCGACTATTTTAATTTAAATCAATAACCTTCACGTATTGATTCGGGAGCTCTCATAGAACCCATAGTAGGCCAGGATCCTATATTAATTATTTTGATTTTGGTGTACCCAACAAACCAAAATAATTTCAAAAAGTAGGTAATTTTTACCAATTCCAACACCTTGTAATTTCTAGATAGTTAGGTATCAAATCTTTGATAGTATATCATATGTGACTCCTAACATTTGCCTCAAAGACATATAACTTTTAGTGTACCCAACAAATTATATGCCTCCGTTAAGTCGTACCTATTATTCAAAGATCTCATCTCATAACTCAAACATGTTCATCGTAGAGTAACCTTAGATTAGCCTAATAAGTTAAATCTAAGAAGAACTCTCGTTTAATGTTATAATAATAGAAGAAAACTTATTTATTGACTTAATATTAATTTGAGGGATTTTTCCTTTCAATAATTTATTAGGTCTTATCAAATTTCATGCAATATTATCATATAATCATATAATAAATAAAACATTCATAAACTATGGATGATTATGGACTTGTATTAAAATAGTTTTCTTAAGTCACTAAGCAAACTAGGTGATAAAATCCTAACAGTAATCTTCAACTCTTGAAAATTTCTATGTGGTTGCACCTTTGCGTCAACTCCATTATCTTGTACATTACAAATGTAATTCTATCTAAAGAATTTAGATATTCAATCCTATCACTAACCTACATCTATGTACATTACATGATTGATTAAGAAACCTCAAGTTAAATTCGAGAGGATTGATACGAGAAAATTACATTCAGAATAATACTAGATGTGTATAAGAGACAGTTATTAAATAGCAACCAAATAAATCAAATACTTCACACACATCTAAAGTCCATAATAATCCATCATGCTATTATATAATTCAATAATTAAATAAAAGCATAAATATGTATTTAGTATCTAATCATGAATCACTATACATCATAATTCCAATCTCACTGAAATTATCAATTTTTTAATTATTTATGAAAATATTTTATGAAAAAAAATTATTATTTTCCAATCTCATTAGAAAATAATCCTTTAAATAATAGAATTTCAAAAATTAAATTAGAAACAATTTCTAAAATTTTTTGAACATTTATTACATTCTTATCTCATTGAAACATAATAAGTTTCTAAAATTTAAATAAATTATCGAATCCAATCTCATTAGAATTAAATTAATATTTTAAAAAGTTTCATACTTTCTAAATTTTAATCAAATTAAAATAAAGAAAGTTTCTAAATATTAACAATTAATTTGTAAACAATTGTCAAAAATTAATTGCTAGTTTCAAAAACCAAAATTTAAACCTTTAGTATGCAAATATTAATTAATTGTCACTAAAAATTATTTAACTAGTTAAATGCTTTTAGTGTCAAACATTGATAGTGTCACTAAAAGTGACAAATATTTATGTTATCATCTATGGACAAGCCATATTGCCGTGAATCAAATTCATGGTAATAAACGACCTTTTTTTTTTTTTGAAAAATATGTCTAATAATTTTCATAAATAAAAAATAAAAAATTTATATAGTTTGAAAACTTAATATTCATGACAACTAAATACATCTACATCATAAATTAATCAAGGGTGACTGTGATACCACTATAAGAAAGTAAATAACAAGTAACGCAGTGGAATTTAAAATTTTACTTTCCTATCATGGATCACCTTGATTAATTTATACGTACTATAAGAAAAGTATAGAGATTATACCTTAGAATAGCGAAAAATCTTCAATATATTCAGGATATCGATCTGGCACAAGTTGCACAAGTGTCCGACCTTTAATAATATATACATAGATAATAAATCAGGAATCTTTACAAGAATTATTGAGCTAAACGACAGAGTGCTAGCTCCACAATTATTTTCCCTTTTCCCAAATGTGACTTCCACGTTTTTAAAAAAATTGTTCATATCTTTCAATGATTAGCCATACTAGTACTTCTTATATGTACTAGTCTTGTACACACATACATACATGCATATATATATATATATATATATATATATATATATGTATGCTGTCGTAGCCACCCAAAATTATACAATTATGAATGTATAAGTAGACAGTTGTGATTACTGTGTGGGACAGATATCCGACTCACCACTTACTTTGTCTCTTATACACATCTATGAATGCTTTTCAACTATAGTAATCTTAATCAAAGTAAATTGAAGAGAATTCGTTTAAGAAGAATCATGGTTTTGGCACCAAGGAAATTTTACTAGTCGATCATTGACTCTAAAAATAATTCAATTGTCTATACCAAGTACTAATTGAAAAATTAACCGGAATTCTAATTCAAAGTTGATTCTTATTTCTATCAAAAGTTGGCTAATTATCAACATGTAGATCCAATTAACCCTTTTTTAATTTAACCCAGACACACGCAAAAGATTAATTAATATAAGCATTAAAATCAACAAGAATAATTAGACTAATTAAACATAAACACACACAGTTATGCCAATTAGTTGATTATTTCTCCTAAATTCAATAACACTAATCAAGCAATTATCAAATTTAGTTGTTTCACAGATTGAGTTAAGCACATACGGTTAAAACAATCTAACAGTAGATTAATTCCAATAACTTAATTATTCTGCAGTAATAATAAGTTAAAAAGAACAATCATAAAATTAATTGCAGAAAAATAATCAATACTTGATATAAAAGTGAATAAGTTGAAGAACAAAACATCACAAACATAGTAGAATTGACCATGGGTTCAATTCCCTCGACCAAGAAAAAGGATTTAGACATTAAGTGCCATGAAAGAATATCAAAGAATTTTCTCTACAGAAAACCCTAGCTAAAATGAGAAAATAAAGTGTGGATGTGTTCTCCCTTTCAAATCACCCTACATGGGATATTTATAATGTATACCAGGGTTACAATCATGGTTTAAGGATAAGAATGTGAAATCGTATGAAAAATAGTCCCATCGGGCGAAAAAATCTATCAAAAATCCAAAAATCACTTAAAAATACTATTTTGGGTGCACATGCTCTGCCTGATTGCATACATGTGCACCCTAGGCAGTGCTAGAATTTTCCCTTCTGGACTCGGTGCACATGCGCTGCCTGATTTGGGCGGATGTGAGCTGGGCCTTGACGTTGAACTTCACCTTCGGCTTTGATTTTGACCTGATCCTCTTGAAATTTGGAAAAGTGTAAAACACAAAGTTGTAGCTCTCCTTCTTAGCATTCTAATTGATTTTGAATCAACTCAATCGGAGTTTGGACTCGAAAGTTAAACTTATAATACAAAGTCAGTGTCCAGAATAGCGTCATACTCGTGCATGTTCCGCCCTTAGCATTTTTTTTCATCTTTTCCATCTTTTCCAACTCTTTTTCACTTTAACCCTAGAAAAACATAAGAATAACCAAATTAAACTCAATAATTACTCAAAATTTGCTTACAACACATAAAAACGTGGTAAATGATACATAAAATATAGCACAACTATGAATTTATCAATATATATACACACACACACACACACAATAATCCTAATCAATTAGGGTCAAGGGCATATAAATAAATATAAAACTATTAGAAGTTCTAATAAATATAACACATTAGATCCTAAGATTTATAATTATTACAATTGAGCCCAAAAATTTAATTTATCTCTTAAATTAGCCCATAAGTATCTCATACTTATCAAAATCAATTTAATCCCGAATTATTTATTTTTACGAGTGTGACCCTTTAGGTTCCTAATCACGTTGACAATAAGTATATTTATAATCCTAAATTAATTAGGATTAGAAGGTTAGTGAATGCCAAATCTTATTGAGTTAATCAATTTAGTTCTTTCCGAAACACAACTCACTTGAAATAGAATTTAAGACATGCTTAATTCTATTTCCACTTTGCGTAAAGATTTCTGAATCGTATTTCACGTAGTAGCCATACTGGGATATACTTTTCCATTATAAGGAGTGGTGAATCCTTTATTGGTCATATCTAATATTATCATGATTCATATTGTACCCAAACTCTACAGTATGTGCGACAAGAATAGAGTAACGACTAATAGAGGCAAAATATAATGTCTCCATAGTGAAGATAAATGGATTATTATACCTGTCCAAGGACCATTACATAACTATCAAAAAGAGATTAATCCACTGGCATTCGATTAATAATCTTTGTGGAATACTCTTTGGGGGTCAATCTGATGTACTTATTTTCAATAAGCATCCACATACAATTATATGCTAATCTACCTGTGTAAATTACTAAAATATGGAATATTTATGTATAAAATATAATTATATCGTAACTATTTATGATTATATATATATATATATATTATTCGAAAATGCCATATTAATAAATATACATAAATATAAAAGTATAATTTATTCCTAAAATAAATTGCCTTTAGGGCATACATTAACAATTCTGCAATAAAAGATCTCTATTTTTAAACAAATTTATCTATCAATAATGGGGATCACATTGGTAGGAATATAGGCTGATACGTCTCCAACTTATATTTCAATAACTGGTTGACTAAGATATACTATACTATGGGCACTCATTTTGAAAATGAAGATTAGAGTGGTAGGAGAAAAAAAATAGTATTACTAATGTACTTCGGAAATAAAAGGAAGTTGGGCTACCAATAAAGAAGAATCCACTAAAAATTGCTAGTTCATTTATTGCATATATTTCATTAACCGTTTATAACTTGAAAAAGTAGTGATCGGATTTGGAGCACTATCATAATAACCAATCCTCAAATACTGTCTCTTATACACATCTAGATGTGTATATAGAGACCACTCTTATACATTCAGATGGTGTTACACAATTCGATGGTCAAAACCCTTGCAACCTAATTATAACTACCAATAATAACACATAAACCTAATTCTTTTTTTTAAAGGATAGAATATTATCATACTTAAGAATCATTAGCCAGGTGGCTTATATCACCTTGTGCCTCGTATTGAAGTCACAAGGGAAAGGAGTCCTTCCACACAACATCATTACATAGACCTAAAGCAAAGTTAGCCAATTTTATGACTAACTTCATTGCTTGATCTTTTAATAAACCCAAATTCTTCTTAAACATTAAAAAAAAAATGGATTTCGCCATTGTGTATCTAAAGAATAACAATGAAAAATGGATTTTCCATTGTGTATCTAAATATTTATTTCAGAATATTATTATGTATCTAAATAGTTTCTCTAAATAATAACTAGGGTTAATTTTATTCAAGCTCTTAACATTTAGGGTCACTATCAATTTAGTTTCAAACATTATTTTTTTGGCACTTAAGTCCTGGACTAACAGTCAAAACTAATGGTGTTAAATTTTCAATCTAAGATGACATTTTTACTCTCAAATTAGATGAGTGGACAAATTTTTCTATGAAACCCAAAATGTCTTATTTTATTTCCATAAATAGAGTTTGATAAAATTTAAGATGTGTTGATAAATGATAAAAAAATTATTGAATCATATCAATAAAATGAGACCTGAAAAAATACAATCAAGTAAAAAAGTTGAAAAAAAAAAGAAAGAATAAGGTATTTTATCAAAAAATAATGATTGTTGAGTTGGATTTAACATAAGGATTTAAGTGTCTAAAAATAACGTGTTGTTGTTGTTACTGAAGTATAGTTGTACACCCTGTAACTATTCTTTATGTTCTATCTAAATAGGGATTTTGAAATAGTATTTTGTATTTAACAAGCATTACCATTATGTAAAAGTCATCATTATTTCCCAAATGCCAAAAAAAAAAAAAACTTTTGACCAATTTATCGGCCAATTATTTCCTCATTTTTTGTAATCTGAGCGGAACCATTACAACTCCAAGACCTACTCCTGGAATTTCAACCTGTTTTTTTTCACTTGACCTAGGCCTAGTTGATATTAAAAAAGTAAGAGAAAAGTGCTAAAAATGTCACCATACTTTTAAGTTCTATGAGTTTTGGTCATCAAATTAATATAGTGGTCCGAAGGTCACTGAACTTGAAAAAAGGTATTTTTTTACCCCTTCTGTTAGATTCCACTATTAATTCCTCCGTTTGTGTCACTTATGTGCTTCTCTTGTGACCTAAACAAGGACAAAATTATCCAAAAAAGGGCAGCCTTCTCTATTTCATACTTTATCAAAATCTAAAGTCCTAAAACAACATCATCCATCTTTCCTCGAAATGAACATTGCACCTGTCACAACCCCCTACCACCCCTCAACCAGCCTACAAACTAGTTATGCAGCCTCCCACCCACTGCAACCAGCATCTCCACAACATATCAACCATAATATGCTTTTTTTCCCTTAAATTCTGAATTTAATTTATATCAGAACCCAAAATCTTCAATAGCTTTCCAACATTTTGCTTATCATTTTTTCCAAATCTGATACTGAAATCCCAATTTTGACACCAATGAAGATGGCACTAGCTTAAGTTTTGCCATCATCAAATAGATTTGCTGGTTTGAAATAAATAATGGAATAAGTAGAAGGACCAAAGAAATAAACAAAGAAAAAGCCTTGGCTTGGTTTGAAATTTATCCTTTCTGAAAAATGATAAGAAATATCAATTACTACTATTGTTTACATGTAGGAGAAGAATAAATATTTGTTGAAATTACCATGATATATGTTCTTTGCAGACGACATTTTCTTAGTAGATGAAACAAAAGATAGGGTAATGCTAAATTCGAGATCTAGAGAGAGACATTTGAGGCAAAAGGATTTAGATTTAGTTAGATTAACACATAATATATGGAATTCAAATTTAGCAAGAATGCACATAGGAATAGAATAGGAGTCAGTATCGGACATCAAGAGATACCTATAAATGAAAATTTTAAACATTTAGGTTCAGTTTTTCAGAATAATGGTGGTATAGATCGGGATGTTACACATCGGATACAAGCAGGTTGGACTAAATTGATAATGGCATCGAGAATATTATGTGACCATAAAATTCCTTTATGATTTAAGGGTAAATTTTATAGAACGACAATTAGGCAAGCTATACTTTATAGGTTTGAATATTAGGCAGTGAATTACACAGATGAGTAAAAGATGAGAGTATAAAAAATGCAAATGTTAATATGGATGTGTGGGTATAATAGGATGGACAAGATCACGAAATGAGCATATTCGTGATAAGATTGGAGTAGCACCTATTGATGAATAGATGAAAGAAACACACTTAAGGTGCTTAGGTCATGTGTTAAGACGGTCGATAAGTGCTTGCCAGGCGAGTAGAATTTAGAGAGAGACCATCAACATAAGTGCCCATAAGGGGAAGACCGAAAAAGACACATGGGTAATTTGTAAGAAAGATATAACTTATCCTTAGGAAGGTAAGGAGGATATGGTCAATGACAGGTGCATAAAGATAATTGGTAGCCCAACTTCAAATCTTAGTGGGGAATAAGATTAGAT
The DNA here is from genome assembly GCA_025175665.1 of Cinchona pubescens. Classification (NCBI taxonomy): domain Eukaryota; kingdom Viridiplantae; phylum Streptophyta; class Magnoliopsida; order Gentianales; family Rubiaceae; genus Cinchona; species Cinchona pubescens. Next base: position 362,482 of record JANKKI010000133.1, read on the forward strand.
CTCTTTTTTGTTTCCATTTCGATTTTGGTACAAGTATAAGGTAGGGAAGAAGACTCCTTTTTTTCGGACAATTTTGTCCCTGTGTGAGTCACGAGGAGGCACGTGACTAACATAAGCGGCGGCCAGTAAAGTATTATCAGATGGATTAACGGAATGCCCGAAAAGGTTAGTAGACTTGTCTACTAAACATTTCTAATAATAAAATTTGATGACTGTTATACAACCCATACAACTTAAAAAAAGTACGCTGATTTTTTTGACATTTTGCTCAAAAAGTAAACCAAAGTGCCAAAAGAATAATCTTTTTATTTTCTTGACATATGAACTTAATTTCATTCACTTTGAGAAATGCTAAAAGAACACGAGATGCAACAGCATTTGATTCAGCCATTCGCAAAAGGAAGAAGTTATCTTATGTCAACATACCCAATAGTTGCTACAAAATCAAAATAAAATTATTCATTCACGAGAAAATCATTAATTTAGTCCTTCAACTTTTTTACTTTGGCCAATTTAATTCTTAATATTTTATTTTAGCTAATATGTTCTTCAACTTTTTATTTTTATGCTAATTTGATTCTTTTATGGTAGCACAACCAAACGTGAAAATTTTCCGGTCATAGGGAGGGCATTGTAGGAACTGTGACAATTCACATACAATGGCAAATGATATCGCCATAGCAAATTTGCGTGAATGCTGACTCTTACCCTTTTGAATGTTAATCTGAACACCTCAAGCTTATGTGGGACCCACCACAGCCACATCAATCCGGCTAGAAGTCCATCTTCGCCGTGTTAGTCCTTTATTCTTGTATCTCTTCTAATCTCTCCTTTTCTTACCCCATCAGCCTACCTCTCCCCCTTCCTCCTCTTCCCATCCCTCACCAATGACCATCCATCCAATTATTTCTTTCCCAAACAATCAAGGTCTTTCTCACTCCGTTCTTAACACATCTTTTCTCTCCTTTCCCATATGGAGAACTGCCTCCTGAGGTTCAAGCTTCCCACTTTCAACAAAACTACCCCACTGCTTTTCTGCTAAAGCCGAGAAATTGCCGCAAAAAGAAATTGAGATCAAAATCCTTGGCCAATTTCTAGTGAATGAGAAAAATCCCAAGAAACCTACAGGAAAAAAAGATGATATGGGATATTTATATCTATTACTTTCTCAAGTTTTTGTGTGGGTAGTATGTTCCAGACTAATATCTTAATCCTTTAATTGATTTTCCATTCCTGTTGTGATTTTTGGTACTAGATGTTGGCTGTTGTGATATGAAATTATTGTGGGTGTTTCTCTTTGGGAGTTATTAGAAATTATGATGACGGTTAACCGGAGAAAACTTAGTAATAAGCTTAAGAGCTCTATCTGAAAGATAGAGACCAGAGAACAGAGAGCCAGATAACTACTATTGAGGAATTAGTGGATGCCTACTAGCAAGGAGAGGAAGATGTTCCGGACTAATATGCTATTGTAGTTGAACCTAGAGCTGAAGGTGATAGAGATCTCAAATTCTTGAACCAAATGGATTAGCATTTCTTTAATTTAATAAAACTATTGTACTTCCTAAAATGCCTCTATCATGGTCCATTCCTTCAAGAATAAAAGTACTTTGTTGGTGGCATCACTGTAAAAGAATCAAATTAGTTTAAGAATAAAAATTGAAGAATCATATTGACTAAAATAAAAGATTAAGAACTATATTTGCTAAAATAAAAAAGTTGGAAGACTAAGATGTGTGGATTCTCCCTTCATTCACAAGTGGATCCATAGCAGTGTGTTGCTGCTGATGAACATTGAACACTACAGAATTATACAGAATTACATAGGGCTCTGATAAAGTGCATAATTCATTAATTTGTCCACCATTCTTCAACACTTCATATTCCCTCCCTCGGTTTCTTGTAAATGTGAAACTTCATTACCATTGAAACCCATCATACCCGATAACTTTAATTAAGGGAAGACAACGAAACTCCCCGATATTCAGCAGCAGTAATCCTTAATTTGCTTTTCCATATCTTTTCCGTGGCAAGAAATCTCATGTCTTGTAAATTTCACACAAGCAAACTTGTCCTGGAAAGCACTCTCATCACCTAAAATTCCACTACAAATCAAACCTGTTCTATCAACTACTATTTTTGTCCTTTTCCCTTAAGCATCCAAATGATGTGGTTCAACTTAACTAGTAATCATCTATAATATCTTGAGAATATTAATCAAACAAATTCCACATTCCGCTTCCCATTAAATTATAGGAACTGAAAATACAGTTCTTCCTTTTATTGAATTTTTTTCACTGCCATCTTTGACACGCATCAGAGTTCCAACCTCCTATAATATCAATCTTATCTTATACACTTCCTTTTCTTAGAGCAACAACAATTAGTCCCACTAATAAATCAGATAATCAGATTGGCAAACAAAAACAATCAGTTTGCATTAATTTAAAATAAAAATCCGAAAAACTTTTCATATATTTTTTCCTCCTAACTCTGTAAAATTGCCTTAAAAATCACAACTTGGGGAAAAAAATTATGATCCTTTCTTAGTAGTTAACTCAAACGTTTCAAAATCTGGGAAGTCATAAGTAGATCCATCTCAGCGGTTGTCTGGCCGCCGCTGAGTTAACTCAGCATTTCCTTTATAAACTCTCAAAACAAAAGCCTTGCTATTTCAAATTCAGCAAAGCTGATTAAAATTACGAGTGCAATTAATCATTTTGATAATAAAAACAAATATTAATAATCCTATAGAAAATTATAATTTCAGAATTTTGCCGAAGCACATATATCGCAACTGATACAACGTTTTGTAGGTTTCACAGTGGCCAAATAGGCTTCGGCGCCATAATTTTCGATTGAGTTGAAGAATTCTTTGGCAGAGGAGAGGAGAGGAGTGAGGGAATTGGAACTCTAGGACTTTTGATTAAACCCTAACGGGGAATGGGGTGGGGAATTATATAGATGGATTTGGCCTTTGGGTCTTGGCTTGAGGTTTGAGGTTGGGCTTTTGAACCGTTAATTTTTTTTTTTTTGATAGTTAAATAAATTACTTAATTGTTGCTTGGGACTGTTTTGAATAAATTACTTAATGTTATATTTCAAAAAAAAAATAATAATGTTAGATCATTAATTTTTGAAAATTAGCTAAGTTACTTATATTCGTTTGGGGTTGTGGTACTTTTGTTTAAAAAGTGCTTTTAAACTATCAAAGCACTTTTTTCGAATATTTGATAAATATTATTGATAAATTTAGGGGGCTTCTTAGAATTTTTGGTATTAAAAACACTTTTAGTACAAGTTAAGATTTGTACTTTTGTATTAGCTTTTTTTTTTGAAATCAATAAAGATAAATTTTAGCTATTTTTTTCATAAATTATAATTGAATAAAGATAGAATGTTTTTGAATTCAAAATCATACATTTCCAAATATTAAAAAAATACTTTTGCAAGTTTACACCAAAATAACAAAAATTAAGTACTTAATAAGCACTTTCATTAAAACTGTACCAAGAAAAGTATTTTATGATAAGTTACCACGACCCCAAATGGGGTCTAAGATGTGTTTGAGATCCATAAATCATTATGTTGTAAACATCCATTAGGACTTTGGAAAAAGTATTTTGCTAAAAAAAATACTATTAAATAGTCTTAGTACACATTTTAAAACATTGATTTAAGCATTATTGTACATTTAGGATAGAAATTTTAGTGTCAAAAGTACTTTTAGCATCAATTTGATTAATTTTTCTTTTTAAAATAATTAAAAATAAAAGTTTGACAATTTTCTATAAATTTATAATAAAATAAAGATAGAATACTTTTTAAAATTCAAATCATACATTACCTAATATATATATATATATATATATGCAAGCTTGCACTCAAACAACAAAGATTAAGCACTTACTAATTTTTTTTTTTCTTTCATAACCCTACTATGTGAAGTGGTTTATATAAGCTACTGCAACCTCAAACAAGACCTAGGACTATTTTTCTTTCATATCAAATTTTGGATGGCTGATGATCTACAAATCTTATTTTGATAATGACAAAATGATTTAACCATTTTACCTAAGCTGTGTAGGACAGCTAGGATATTTGCCTGAAGTAGGGCTTTCAGACGATGTACACCGTCCAAACAGCACTGTATTTCTTGGACACACAAGCTTGTCCGAACAAGATTATCACGGACACAATTCACTGTCTGAACGATCAGACAGAAAACAAGATTTTGGAGCATCTACAACGGACGCACAAGCCCGTCCGAAAGAATTTTTCTCGAAAGGATGTATTTTTTCGTCTGAAAGAGCAAGGCATAATCAAAAGTCTTAAGGCACTTGCAACAGAAGCATCTAACCGTCCGAAAGAAACTTACACCGGACGAAATTAACTGTCCGAAAGAAAAACATTCCCAGTTTTGCTTTAAACCTTTCGGACACATTATTCCATCCGATGTATGAACTCTTCAAGCATACCTAGTTCGGACGATGGAACAGACGCAATATCGGCCGTCCGAACGATGTCCTTTACTTTATGATATTTGAGCACGGACGATGGATCGGATGCATAACAATTATACCAAATGTCTGAAACCTATAATGGCTAGTTTTTGAGCATTTATTATTGAGCAGTTAGGAAGTGGTTATAACTCAATTTATTGCACCTATAAATACCAACTCCGATGGATAATGCAAAAACAACTTGCACATTAAATACAAGCAAGTAGAAAAGCAATTTGAGTGCAAATTATCTATTGGGCAATATTTTATTAGTGTGTACTTTAAAGTTGTTTAGAGTGCTATTCAAAAATTATTGAGTGGAGTGATAATCTTGTACAAAAGTGAGGTTGAGAGTAAAATCCTTTGTTCAACTAAATAAAATTAGTGTGAGCAAGGATTGTCCTACTTTGTGTACATTTGAGATTATTGGCTCACCAAATTTGAAGAAGCATTTTTAGTGGATAAACACTTCAAGCTTGGTAGCTTGGAAGTGTTGTTTGTTTAATTTTTCTCTTTACCTTTTTCTATACTTCTTAAGCTTAATTGATTTTATCTCTATCAAATTACTTGTTAGTACAAAAGATTTTATAAGTGCATATTTTGTAAAGTAATTTTTAAGAAACCTAATTCACCTCCCCCTTAGGTTGCTCTTGGGCCAACAATTGGTATTAAAGCATTGGTCGCTTTATTTTGCTTAAATTGCATTTGAGTAAAGATCCCTTATGACAATCAATAATGCTTTATTTTTTGAGAGTCAATCTATCACAAGACCCCCTATGTTTAATGGGGTAAACTTTAGATTAGTTGGAAAGATATAATGGAAATATTTTTGCAATCCTTAGATATTGACTTGTGGTATATTGTAAATGAATGTCCTTTTGAAGCTACCATCATCGATGATCATACAAATAGAAGAAGAGAAAAGACAAGGGATGAGCTTACTCCACAAGACAAGGCAAATTTGACTTTAAATGCCAAGGCTATGAACATGTTATACAATACCTTGGATGTCAACGAATCTACTCGAGTCAAAGGATGCGTTTCCGCTAAAGAAATTTGGGACAAATTGAAGGAAATTCATGAAGGGACCGATGATGTTCGAGAACTAAAGAAATCCTTACTTGTTACCAAGTATGAGTCCTTCAAGATGATGTGCCATATGAAAACATTGATAAAATGTATTGTAGATTTAATGATATCATCAAGGATCTTGAAGCCTTGGGAAAGGAATACCCTTTGGGTGAGAAAAATAGAAAAATCATGAATGCCCTCTCCAAAGAATGGGAAGCAAAGACTATTGTAAGAGACACTATAGAGGAAGCAAAGAACTTAAATTCTATGCCCATTGAATCACTATTAAATTCCCTCACTTCATATGAATTGAAGCTTAAAGCCAAAGTTGTGGATGATGAGGAAGCAAGGCCAAAAAGAAGCATAGCTTTGAAGACCTCTCAAGAAGAAGATGAAAGTTGCTGCATCAATCTAGAAGATAAAGATCTTGATGAAGGAGATGTAAAGCGCTTATCACCTAAGAATTTCTCAAACACTTTCAATAAATAGAAAAAGGAGAAGAGGTGAAATTATTCAACTTATAAATTTAGAATTGTATAAGACCAATTTTCCTTTATTTTTTCAAGAAAAATAGTGCTTTGAATGTGGTCTACCCGGACACTTTGCAAATGTCAAATCCTTAAAGAAGAAAAAGGATTCAAAATCTGTCTTTATTTAATCTATCAACTTTCAAGTCACTTGGAATGATTTAACTCCGAAAGAGACAGTTGAGAAAGAAGTGGAATCGGCACAAATGGATTGTATGCCAAGAGCTAATCTTGATGAGGTAACCTCCACTTATGATTCGAATGATGAAAATGATGACAATGATCTTGAAGCTTTCATTTTAAAATTGCATGATAGCTTAAAGGAATCATATGCTAGAAATAAGGAGTTAGTTAAGAAATTAAATGCTTTATTGAATGCTAACTCTAAACTTGTGAATGAAAATAATAGGTTATCACAAGAAAACAGTGATTTGAAGAAAAGAATGCATGTGAAAACAATGATCAAGGAAGAACAAGCCTTCTTGAAGAAAAGATTGGATGACTTGAATATTCTCTTGCATAGATAAAAGGAAAATATAATTGATTTGAAAAGGAATAGAAATATATTGATCAACAAGAACTTTGTCACTTTTAGAAGGAATGATTTATGCTTTGTAAAATCAAAATCTTTTTTATATGGAAATAAAAATGTTATTTGCAATTATTGCCAACAACATGGACATGTGAAAAATAATTGCTATGTTAAGAGAAATGAAAAACTTGGTATGAATACTACTGTATGGATTTGTAGTCATTTTACTAACTCATATAGACCCAAGAAAATGTGGGTACCAAAAGTTATCACTTAATTTCTTGTGTATATAATGAACATCACCAAGAATGTCAAATGGTTCACAGATAGTGGGTGCTCAAGACATATGACGGGTGATGCATCTCTCTTCACCAAACTCATATCCAAAAGTAGTGGAAATGTGACTTTTGGGGATAACATGAAAGGAAAAACAATTGGTCTCAGTGATGTAGGTAAAAATGGTGAGATTTTGATTAAAAATGTGCTTCTTGTTGATAATTTGAATAACAATCTATTAAGTGTGAGTCAACTATGTGATAAAAATCTATATATGTTATTTATCAAACATGAATGTCTAATTCCTGATAAAAATTGTGTTGTTTTATTTAAAGGTACTAGGCACAATGATGTTTATGTGATTTATTTTGACAATATTGGTAGTAGAAATGTAAAATGTCTAACCGCTTCTACAGATGATCCTGTTGGCTTTGGCATAGAAGGTTTTGTCACTTCAACATGGATTTAATTGAAAACTTTGCCAAAAAGGAATTGTCTTTTAAACCAAAGAATTGTGTGCCTACTTCCAAACCCTTAGAATTATTACATTTGGACTTGTTTGGTCGAACTCAACATGCTAGTCTCGGTGGTAGTAAATATGCATTTGTGATTATTGATGACTATTCTACGTATACTGGGGGTACTATTTCTTGTTCACAAAAATGAAACTTTTGAAAATTTTGTAAACTTATTTTCTAAAATACAAAATTTTTTGAATTTGAAAATCATCCGTTTGAGAAGTGATAATGGAGTCAAATTTAAATTTTTAGGTTATCCAGAATTGTGTGATCAGAGTGGTATTTCGCATGAATTCTTGGTGGTTATAGTGCCTCAACAAAATGTTGTGGTTGAAAGGAAAAATAGAACACTTCAAGAGGCCGTTAGAACCATGATTAGTGAATGTGATTTATCAAAATATTTGTAGGGGTCCTCATGACACGGCTTGTTATGTTATGAATCTATTTCTTTTGAGTCCCATTTTAAATAAAACTCGTTATGAACTCTTGTTTTGCAAAAAACCCATTGTGAGCTATTTCAAATTTTTTGGTTGCAAATGTTTTATTTTAAAAATGAAAGAAAATATTGAAAAATTTGACAAAAAATCAGATGAAGGAATTTTCTTGGGTTACTCTAGTGACAAGAAAGCATACCGAATATACAATAGAAGAACTCTTTTGATTGAAGAAGTTGTGCATGTTACATTTGATGAGGCTAATGATATTATTTTAAAGAATGTGTGAGAGGATGAAGATGTAGGTATTCAAAAGGAACTTCAGAAGCTCACTATACATGAAGATCGTCAAGAGATCTTGGCAAGCAATGAGGAGAACACTCATCACTTGGATGAAGAACAAGAAAAGAACGAAGATACTCGAAAAGATCTCCCAACGGCATGGAGATTTGTCTCTAGACCCTCAAGATTTGATCATAGGTGATCCATCCGACGGGTAAAAACTCGTTCTCATAAATCTTTGAATAGTAATTGTGCATTACTTTCTCTTATTGAACCTAAATGTGTGGATGATGCATTGAATGACGAATCTTGGGTCATTGCTATGCAAGATGAACTTATTCAATTCGAGAAAAATAATGTATGGACCTTAGTTGAAAGACCATCAACTCATCCCGTGATAGGAACAAAATGGGTTTTTAGAAACAAATTAAATGATAAAGGTGTCTCTTATTAGGAACAAAGTTAGACTTGTTGCAAAGAGTTATGCTTAAGAAGAAGGTATTGATTTTAATGGAAGTTTAGAATCTATTCGCATGTTTCTTGCATATGCATGCTTTAACAGTTTCAAATTATTCCAAATGGACGTCAAAAGTGCATTTTTAAATGGTTTTATTGATCAAGAAGTTTTTGTTGAACAATCCCCTGGTTTTGAAAGTAAAAATTTTCCAAATTATGTTTCAAACTTTCTAAAGCCTTATATGATTTGAAACACCTTAGCTCCCAGAGTTGGGTATGAAAGGCTAAGTGGTTGTTAATTGAGAATGGTTTAAAAAGAGGTGTTGTTGACACCACTCTCTTCACCAAAACTAATTCTAATGGTTTGTTAATTGTTCAAATTTGTGTTGATATTATTTTTGGAGCAACTAATGAAAACTTGTGCAATGAATTCTCGTGCTTGTTGCAAAAAAAATTTGAAATGAGTATGTGATAACTCTAGTAAACTAGAGTTATTTTCCTCTAAATTATAGCATTTTGATAGTTTAAATTCCAAAATTAGATAAGTAATTGAAGATTTTAGTTAATTTCTTTCATATGTATTTGTATTTTCGTTTTTGAATTAATTATGATAATTTTTGTGTTAAACTTTTAGTTTATTTAAGTGCTTAATGGTGTTAATATTATGCAGGTTAAAAATTAAAGGTTAGAAGCTGAAAGGAACAAAGCTCAAGGGACTAAATAGCAAAATGGAGGAAATGAGGATTGCTGGAAGGAGAGTCAAGATCACGGTCTCGGACAATTTTGTAATTTCCAGCCCAAAAACCCTGATTTTTGCCTTGTATAATGCTGCACTATTTAAGCTAATTAGAATGAGTTTTAGAAGGAGAGTAGAAAGTAGAGTAAGAGTAGATAGTTTAGAATAGAGAGTTTTAGATAATTCTAGAGAGATTAGGATAGCTTAGACTACAAGTTACTTTTTCTAATAGAATTTTCTCTTAACTTTCATGTTAGATCTTCTTTAAATTTCTTGTCAAGTTTATATTTTTATTAGATAATCATAGTGGGTTTTTCACAAGCTTTAAGTAGATATAATTTTTATTTGCTTTCCTTTTTATTTTAGTAAAAAATCTCTTTACTTTCAAATTATGGTTTTTAGGAAATTTAGGGTTCTTATCAATTTCTTGCTTCCTATTTAAGAATTTTCAATTCTAGCATTAATTTTTAGTTAATTCTTAGTGGGTTTCCTTAATTCCAATTGACAAATCCAAAAATATTTAATTTGCCTTGTTTATATTTATCTAATTTTCACCTTGGAAATGAATGTTTTAGTATTCAAATTTTCTTTCTTCCTTAGTCTTTGTAGTTGATTTACTCACTTGTTCTAGATTCTAGTTTAAATTAGACTAGATTAGGTTAGAATTAAAATTGTAGTTTTCATTAGACATAGTTTTATCATCTACTAATCGATTTAGCTTAACTACACAAATACCTTTAAACCTTGGTAATTGCATCCGACAATCCTCGTGGGAACGATCCCTACTTCCCTTGCTACTAGTTAACAACCGTATACTTGTGGGATGCCACCTAGTTAGTGATAGGATTTAGGTGTTTTCATTGATTTAAAACTAGGGTGTTAAAAGAGACATCAAGTTTTTGGCGCCGTTGCCGGGGATTGTCTTTGGTTTTTGGCAATATCAAGCACTTTAGATTAGATTAATTTAGTTTTTAATTTTAGTGATTTTTATGTTTGATTTGGTTGCCTTGTGGAATTGACTTGAAACTCCAATTGACTATTTTTGTTTTGTGTAGTGCATGGTAAGAAGTACTCAAGAGCCATTCATTTGCCTAGACAAGGAAAGGGATAAGAGACAGTTCCAAACAAATTCAAGGTTGAGAAGGGTGCAACAAGAGCAAGAAAGGATAAAAATGGCACATGCTAATGCTCATCAAGGGAATGTGAATATAAGAATGAAGATCTGTTAAGGTAGTTGGAAATAATGGAATGGGTGGCTATACGAATGGAAATGACATGAATGGGAATGGAAGGCCATTGAGGGAATATGCTTTACCCAATTTTGATGGGGCAAACTCAAGCATTTGCCCGTACAAGCCAACAATTTTGAAATCAAGCCCGCTCTAATCCAAATGCTCCAAGCCCATGCTATGTTCGGAGGTGGACCAAATGAGGACCCCTACACTTACCTGATGAATTTTGAAGAAGTCTTGGACACATTTAAGTTTAATGGAGTACGTCCGGATTGTGTTTGGATGAGGGTATTTCCTTTTCTCTTCGTGATAGGGCGAAGTCGTGGTTGCAATCCCATGCCCAAGGAACATTCACCACTTGGAACCAACTCGCTCAAGAGTTATTGGCGAAGTATTTTTCTCCCACAAGAACCGCTAAATTAAGGAATGAGATTACATCTTTCAAACAAGATGTTGGCGAAAGCCTTGGGGAAGCTTGGGAAAGATTCAAAGAGTTGCTAAGAAAATGCCCACATCACGCCATTCCTTTGTGGCTTCAAGTTCAAACTTTCTATAATGGTCTACTTCAAGAGACGAAATCCATCGTAGATGCCTCTGCCGACGGTTCTATCTCATACAAGACTCTGGAAGAAGCTCAAGAGTTGTTAAATAGGATGGCATACAACCACTACCATCATGGACCGATAACTCCACCGGTGGTTCAACATCAAGCTAATCAAGCAAATGCAAGACGCCCTTCTAGCTCAACAAAGCATGTTCATGAATGTCATGAGCAATATGGCAAAAGCATTGGAGAACCTCTAGGGAAACCTAGTAGTGTAAATGGTATGACCTCTTCTCCAACTCAACCAAGCATGACATGTGATTTTTGTGGAGGCGGCCATGCCAATGGGAATTGTGAAATGCCATATGGGGTTAATGAGCAAGTCAATTATGTGACTAATCAATGTACTTAGAACAACCAATCCGGAGCTTATGGGAACACTTATAATCCGTCTTGGAGGAATCACCCAAATTTCTCATGGAGTAACATCAACAACCAATCCAACCTTCCTTACCAACCAAATCCCCCACCTCAAAATGCCCAACACACCCAAGCCCCGAATTCCTCATCTAGAACTTATCAACCGCCACATCAAAGAAATGTCCAACCCAACTCATAACAAAATTTCCCCAATCTTTCTTTTCAAAACCAACAACAAAGACCTCCTTTCCATTATGCAAATTCTTCCCAACCCATGTACCATGGTCAATATGCTCCTAGAGATAATTTGGGTGAAGAAGGTTGGAAAAGAGAATTCTGCTGCCGAGTATCTGAGAAGGAAATTGGATAGGAAAGCGGAAGAGCATAAAAGAGATTATCAGAATTTGAAGGCTTCGACAAGAAATTTGGAACTTCAATTGGGACAATTGGCAAGGTTGAATAATGACAAACCTATTGGGGCATTTATGAGTGATACTATTCCAAACCCCAAGGAGCAATGCAATGCCATAACCCTAAGGAGTGGAAAAGAATTGGTTGAATGGACTATAAAAGAGCGCTTCTTGGGAGGCAACCCAAGTCTTTGATTTAGTTCTTATTATTTTCCTTCAGTGTGATTTTTAATTTTGAGTTGATTGGTTTGAATTAGAGAAAAAGAATTGAGTTTTTTTTTTAATTGAATAAATGGTGCTAAAGAATGAGTGAAAATTGTCATCCTAACTTGTAATTTTTTTATAGGTTATCCTTGCAAATGGAGAAAACGGTCAAGAGTGAAGCAATTTCGCTAAGTGTAAACAAATTTTTCACTTTGCAGAAGTTTGGCTTGAGACAATGATCTCAAAAATTTTTGAGATCGCGGTCTCAACCGTGAACTTTTGCAAAGGCAATTTTGGGCCCGAGTTGATACCACGATCTCTACTTTTTGAGATCGCAGTCTCAACCGTGAACTTCTGCAAAGGCAATTCTTGGGCCTAATGGATACCGCGATCTCAAAAATTTGAGATCGCAGTCTCGAAAAAAAAAAAGAAAAAAAAAAGAAAAAACATTTTCTTCCTTTCAAAATCACTTCAACCATGAATTTATTTTATTTTTAGTATTGGAAGTAATTTGATTTTTTGTTTTTTTAATTTGGCTAATGGCCTTGAGTTGACGCCAAGTAGCTAATTAATTTAATGCTTCATGGATTGAATTTTTGTGAAATTTCTTGCTAGATCCTTGGTGTAGCTTTGGTCATGATTACTTCCAAATAAGAGTAATATGACCAAAGCTACACCTGTCTCTGATGCCATCTTTGCATTAGTTTATGAGTTGAATGGAAAATTGATTTTGTTTGAAGCTTAACTTGGCGAGATGCATGGCATGGTTGCTCTTGATACTTTTACTCAATTTTAATTCCAGGCTTAAAAGTAGGGCATAGTTTAAGTAGTTTTCGTTAATTTTGGGTTTGTCTTGATGTTTAATTTTGGGTGAGTGGAAGGATGATTTATTCATCAACTTGAATAAAAGTGACAAGTTTGGGGGTGTTTATCTTTTTGTGTTGGAAATGGTCATTTTATATATATTTTTTGTTGCCACTTGATGATTAATGGATGGAAAGTTGATCAATTAGGTACTCAATGATGATAATTTTGATGTTCAATACCTTGTGACTGAAGTATATGATTGATTCTATTCAAGAATTTTTGTGTGAGTGAGTAGTTCATTTGCAATATAAAGAATTCATAAACTTAGCATTGCTATTTTTCAAAAAGAAGTGCTGAAATTTTAGGAAAATTTATTTGAAATGCTGTTTCTTATCAAATCATTTATATTATGTGGTTGATGAACTATCTTTTGGAAAGATTTTCTCAAATGAGTTAATTGAAATAGAAGAAATTTTGGGACATTTCGTGTGTTTGCATAGGGAATGTTCTTCTAACTTGTGAATAATTGATATTTGAGATTAATTTTTGGTGCATTTTACTCCTTTTCCTTGGTTTAGGCCCGTCAAAAAAAAAAAAATTTAGGAATAAGGCGAGTACGGGATTCCGACATGTACCCGTGTTGTTTCTCCGAAATAAGCCATTAGAGTAGTAATAAGGCGAGTGCGGGATTCCGACATGTAACCATGTTGTTTCTCTGAATTAAGCCATTAGGAATTGCATTGTTCGTATACCAATAAGTTAAGGAGTAAATGTTTGTAAGACTTATCATTAATCTCATATTATTCCTTGTTGGAGATTTATTCCCGAAATGTGTGACAATTGCATTTCAGTTGATTCCTAATTGAACTAGATTTCATAATGCTTAGTCGAGAAAGTTGATTAACTTTATAATATTTGTGAGTTGAGAAGTAATGATGTTTCAAAGTTTTTATGAAAAGAACTAAAACTTTTGGTAATTCTTTTCGAGAATGGTAATGCTTGGTGATGTGAAATCTTGTGTAGTGAATGAATTTGTGCTTCTTTGTAAAATGAAATTTCAATTTTGGATTGATTTACTCATATTTTTCATATAACGTAGTGTTGAACATTTCTTGAGAGATCGCTTAACTGTTCTAAGTACATCCATGATTCATCAAGTGTCACGTCAACTTTGGGGGTGTTTAAATGTTTGAATGTTAGTAGGTTTCATTTATTGTTGATCTTTGTTTTGCTCGAAGTAGATATGTGAAAGTTTGGGGTGTGATAACTCTAGTAAACTAGAGTTATTTTCCTCTAGTTTAAATTCAAATTAGATAAGTAATTGAAGATTTTAGTTAATTTCTTTCATATGTATTTGTATTTTCTTTTTTGATTTAATTATGATAATTTTTGTGTTAAATTTTTAGTTTATGTAAGTGCTTAATAGTGTTAATATTATGCAGGTTAAAAATGGAGGAATAAAGGTTAGAAGCTGGAAGGAACAAAGCTCAAGGGACTAAATTGCAAAATGAAGGAAATGAGGATTGCTGAAATGAGAGTCGAGATTGCGGTCTCGACTATTCCAGATCGCGATCTCGACTCGGGAATCGGACCTATCATTTTAGAGTCGAGATCGCGGTCTCAAAACTTCCAGACCGCGATCTCGACTCGCTAATTGTTAAGTTGTAAGGGTAATTTTGTAATTTTCACCAAAACCTTGATTTTTGAGTTGTATAATGCTGCACTATTTAGTCTAATTAGAATGAGTTTTAAAAGGAGAGTAGAAAGTAGAGTTAGAGTAGATAGTTTAGAATAGAGAGTTTTAGATAATTCTAGAGAGATTAGGATAGCTTAGACTACAAGTTACTTTTTCTAATAGAATTTTCTCTTAACTTTCATGTTAGATCTTCTTTAAATTTCTTGTCAAGTTTACAATTTGATTACATAATCATAGTTGGTTTTTCACAAGCTTTAAGTAGATATATAATTTTTATTTTCTTTCCTTTTTATTTTAGTAAAAAATCTCTTTACTTTCAAATTATGATTTTTAGGAAATTTAGGGTTCTTTTAAATTTCTTGCTTTCTATTTAATAATTTTCAATTATAGCATTAATTTTTAGTTAATTCTTAGTGTGTTTCCTTAATTCCAATTGACAAATCCAAAAATATTTAATTTCCTTGTTTATCTTTATCTAATTTTCACCTTGGAAATGAATGTTTTAGTATTCAAATTTTCTTTCTTCCTTAGTCTTTGTAGTTGATTTACTCACTTGTTCTAGATTCTAGTTTAAATTATAATAGATTAGGTTAGAATTAAAATTGTAGTTTTCATTAGAATAGTTTTATCATCTACTAATTGATCTAGCTTAACTACACAAATACCTTTAAACCTTGGTAATTGCATCCGACAATTCTCGTGGGAACGATCCCTACTTCCCTTGCTACTAGTTGACAACCGTATACTTGCGGGATGCCACCTAGTTATGTGATAGGATTTAGGTGTTTTCATTGATTTAAAACTAGGGTGTTAAAAGAGGCATCAGTATGATGGGAGAATTACAATTCTTCCTTGAACTCCAAGTTCGCCAAACAAAAGAAGGAACGTTCATTACACAAATCAAGTACACAAAGGAGCTACTCAAGCGATTTGGAATGGAAGACTGCAAACAAGTGGGAACACCAATGTGTACTTCAACCAAACTTGACAAAGATGAAGAAGGTAATAGTGTTCATGAAAAATACTATAGACATCTAGATGTGTATAAGAGACATTTAACAATAGCGGACCGGATATTATGTTTGCTTTTTGTCTGTGATAAATTTCAATCTTGTCCCAAAAATCACATTTGATTGCAGTAAAAAGAATTTTTAGATACTTAAAAGGTACAATGGATTTTGGTCTTTGGTATCCAAAATCCTCTACTTTTGGTTTAATTAGTTATTATGATGCTGACTTTGCTGGTTGTAAAATTGATAGAAAAAGTACTCCCGAATATATTGCTATTGGAAACTGTTGTGCTCAACTTATGTGGATGAAACATACATTGAAAGACTTTGATGTTATCTTTGATTGTGTGCCTATAAGATGTGATAACACTAGTGCAAATAATCTCACAAAAAATCCTGTCATGCATTCTAGAACCAAACACATTGATGTCAAGCACCACTTTATTAGAGATCTTGTGTGCAAAAAGGAAATTTGTGTTGAATTTGTGTGTACAAAAGATCAACTTGCTGATATTTTTACTAAACCCTGCCTTTAGATCACTTTGAATCTCTCAGAACTCGTTTGGGCATCATTAATTTCAAATCTGTGTGAACTCTGCATTCGGACGCATATAAACATCCGAAACGTCCGAACTTCTCTTTTCTGTCTTGGATGCTTATAATCATCCAAAGTCTCCTACTCAGCTTCCTTCCTCAAACTCTGTGAAATTTCTAACGTAACAGTATCACTGTCCGACACTTCCTCTGACGCACATCATAGACCTTCGGTCGTCCGTTCATCTGCGTTCGGACGCATACAAATCGTTCGGCCGTCCGAATGATTGCTCTGCCCATTTAAATCCCTTTATTTTCCTCCATTCGGACACTTACAATCCACCGAACCCTAACTCTGGCGACTCAAGATCCCTCTCAAGATTCTCTCAATCTATCCATTCTCCTCTAAAATTGGTTGAAGAATTTCTATTCCAAAACCCTCACCTCTCTCAATTGCACCTCATTTCACCTGTCTACCATCTCATTTCTTGCAACTTCCCACAAATTTCCTCAAACTCTCTTTTCCCTCTTTTTCTTCCTTTTTTAAATTCACAATGGTACGATCACGTGGAGGATCCTCAACCGCTTCCAAAGGCAAAAAATCGAAGGCAAGGATCTAGTGCAAGGACAAATATCCACAAATCCTCAATCCAACCCAATCAATTTCTACCTACATTTATTGATGCCAAGGCATTCGAGAGGTATACCTCACTTGTTAGCAAATAAATCATTGTCCAACGACCCGTTTCTAATAGTCTTTTTGATGAATTGAATTTACCTCAAGATTAAACTTGCTTTCAAGTTTAATCAAGAGGTAAATTCAGTTCACTTGGACTTACCTGTTTATCATGATGTGGTAAGAGACAGCTATTAGATAATCTTAGAAAGGGCTTATGTTTGTACATTAGTCTCTCGTGTCAATCATGTAAATCTTGACATTTCTTCGAATGTTATCAATTCTATTTTCAAGATGTGTAGTTGCCTCCCTTAATGACATTTCCTATTTATTTTCTTTGGATAAATGGCCTATCTTAGACACTCGTTTCGATATTGACGAGGTCCAACAGATTTTTAACATCAATTTTAAACAGGTTTCAGAAGCCAAAACCACACTGCTTACACCTGAACTCAACATTTTATATACTTTAGTCACTAATTTACTGCTAGTGTTCCAACTGATGGGCCTCACACTGAGCCTTGCAAAATGAAGTCGTATTTGTTTTATTGTGTTTTTAAAGGTATCCCACTTGACTTTGGCTATCTCTTTTGCTCAATGGGATATTTTTAATTGATACATGCAGAAACATTCATTTTGGCAAATTTCTCACTAAAGTTTTTTATCACCTAGATGTCCCCTTTACTGGCAAAAAATAATTTCCTCCATATTTTAATAAATCATACATTGAATGCAAAGGTCTAAGGTTTTTTAATGATCAATGGTTTACCAAGGCTGCCTTTGAACTTGAAAAGTCCAAATCTCAGGCGTCTACCTCCGGCCTTGCACCTCCGCATTCCCCTCATCCTCAACCATCCTCTTCCACACTTCCAGTACCCATACCCTTCATTTTTTGAATCCTCCTTATCTCATCTATGTACCCTTGTTACCTCCTTGAGTAATCAAATTAGTACATTCCAACGCCGCACCACTCGGAAGCTAAAGAGGCTGGAAATCTCGACAAACCATTCTTCGAGAAGCATTCAATTTAGGAATGTCTAATCACTCAGTCTAGTTTGCTAATATCCAGTCCCAATAAACTCTTGAGTCTTCCTCGACAGCGATGACAGTACCAATACCGAAGGTGATCGTTCTAAACTCGAAGACCGTGAGGATCCAACGATACTGACCATTCTGCCAAATCAATCTGCATCGGTGCCGATGATGACGATGATGAAGACGTTAATGACACCTTCAACTACATCATGCAACGCCGAGATCCTGTTGATCATGATAGTGACGCTACTGATGACGATGTACCCACCAAGAAGCGCAAACTAGAAGAACGCTCCAAGAAGAAAAATGACTCCACTTAAAATTTTAAATTGATAGTTTTTTTTTTTCTCTTTTTAAGCTTGTCTTATATTTGATTAACTTCTCTAAGTTGTATTTATTAAAATTTTCTGTGAAGTCTTGTTTTTTGCCTTTTCTGGATTGCTTTTATATTGCCTGCTTAAGGGGAATGCATACTCCTAGGAGGAGCTTATTTTTTCTTTGATGATGCCAAAAGGGAGAGTAAGTGTTGCATTGATTATGGTTGTTTGAACTAATTATATTGTGTAAACTTAGTTGCTGCAAGTTATTTTACCTCATGGTTTGTCATCATCAAAAAAGGGGTAGAACGATGATCTACAAATCTTATTTTGGTGATGACAAAATGATTAACCATTTTACCAAAGCTGTGCAGGACTGCTAGGATATTTGCCTGAAACAGGGCATTCGGATGATGTACACCGTCCAAACAGCACTGTATTTCTCGAACACACAAGCTCGTCCAAACAACATTATACGGACCCATATATATAGATGTTCTTAATGATCAGATAGAAAGCAAGATTTTGGAGCATCTACAACCGACGCACAAACCCGTCCGAAGGAATTTTTTCCTCAGACGTATTTTTCGGTTCGAATGAGCAAGGCAGAATCAAAAGTCTTAAGGCACTTGCAACAGAAGCATCTAACCGTCCAAAAGCAACTTACACCGGACGAAACTAACTGTCCGAAAGAAAAATAGTCCCAATTTTGCTTTAAACCTTTCGGACACATTATTCCATCCAACGTGTGAACTCTTCAAGTATACCTGGTTCGAACGATGGAACGGACGCAAGATTGGCCGTCCGAATGATGTCCTTTACTTTCTGGTATTTGAGCACGGACGATGGATAAGAAGCATAGCAATTATACCGAACGTCCGAAACCTATAACGGCTAGTTTTTGAGCATTTATTATTGAGCCATTAGGAAGTGGTTCGAACTCAATTTATTGCACCTATAAATACCAACTCCTATGGATAATGCAAAAATAACTTGCATATTAAATACAAGTAAGTAGAAAAGCAATTTGAGTGCAAATTAACTATTGAACAATATTGTATTAGTGTGTACTTTAAAAGTGCTATTCAAAAATTATTAAGTGGAGTGATAATCTGGTACAAAAGTGAGGTTGAGAGTAAAATTCTTGACTCAACTAAAGCGAATTAGTGTGGGCAAGGATTATCCTACATTGTGTACATTTGAGATTATTGGCTCCCCAAATTTGAAGAAGCATTTTTAGTGGATAAATGCTTCAAGCTTGGTATCTTGGAATTGTTGTTTGTTCATCTCTCTCTTTACCTGTTTCTATACTTCTTATGTTTAATTGATTTTATCTCTATCAAATTATTTGTTAGCACAAAAGATTTTATAAGTGCATATTTTGCAAAGTATTTTTAAGAAACCTAATTCACCCCCTTCTTAGGTTGCTCTTGGGCCAACAATGGCTATATTGAGATCCCGTTTGGGGTTGCGGTGATTTATTATAAAGCACATTATCTAATAGAGTTTTGAAAGAAAGTTCTTAATAAGTATTTAATTTATTATTTGGTAGTAAACTTGAGCAAGTCTCTTATTTGTATTTGATAATATTTGATTTGAATGTTTAAAAATTATTTCTATTTTTATTCAGTTTTAAATTCATCATAAAATGGTTAAATTTTATATTTATAATTATTTTAAAATAAAATCTATTTCAAAAGCACTGATCTTGAATTTGAGATAAAAGTGATTTTCAAACTAAAAACTCTATCCTTGAATTTAGGAAAGCACACATTTACCATGCACTATAAATGTGCCAGAAAAAAGTACAATTTTAACCCTCAAAGTTTAGGTCATGGTCCATCTTGGTCCCCAAAATTTCAGGCAAAAGATATTTATCCTCAAACAAACAGAAAAAAGTCATGTGCAGAGCATGTGACAATTAAATCTCAAGTTCCAAACGGGAAAAAAATGCAATTTTAGTCCTCAAAATTTAGGTCATGATTTATTTTGGCACCTAAAGTTCCAAACAAAATGCATTTAAATCTAAAAACCAATTTCAAACAAATTTAAAAATTTTGTCAATTATAGATAGAAAAAGTCACCTACATTACACGTGACTACTAACGTTTGTAATTGACAGATTTTTTAAATTTGTCCTTAATTGGTAGAAATTGAAAAATATGAGAATTAAATGTGTTGTACGTAGAAGTTTAGGGATCAAGATGGAACATGACCTAAAATTTGGGGACTAAAATTACATTTTCCTCTAAAAGTAATTATATTACCAACAAACACGTTTTCAACTACTTTTGAATTTAACTAGATAATCATCCTATGTAATTGGTGTATGAACAAGTTAAGTACAAAATCTTCCCATGTAATTGTGTAGGGGTGCTCATTCGACCATTGTCAATTTTTTGACTTATTTTATTTGAATTATTTGACTTTTGATTTGAAAATTTCAAAGTCAAAATCAAGTCATATAAGCCTAAAGTCAATTAACGTCGAGTCGTTTAAATTCGATTTGTTCGATTGGTAAGTCGAACAAGTCGAACAAGTTGAACACAAATTTTCTTCTATTTCATATTCTAATTCCAAAATTTAGTACATCATACCACAGATTTCTTATCATTCTACAAATTCAAAATATTTTTTCATTTTTCATTTTTATTTTTTATAAAATAGTTTAAATTCAACAATTTTTTTTCATTTTTCATTTTTATTTTTTATAAAATAGTTTTACTTTCTTATATTATATTTATGTATATCTTTATCAAGTGTTTTATTTTTTTCTTAATTATTCCTTATATAATTTGTGTAAAAAAATATAGTTCATAATATATTATATATACAGGTTTCAAATAGATTATACGTATAAATTTACACACATATCTTTTTTTTGTGTGTGTGTGTGCGTGTGTGTGTATATATATATATAAGCTACAAATTTAATATATAAGTATGTGCAGCAGTATATATATCATATATAGATATTAAAACGATTTACAAAATCACAAATCTAGAACTACTTACCAAAATCAATTCATATAGCAAAATCTTATTAAACCACCAGCCCTTGGTAAGTTATATCCTATAAGTACATAGAAAAATATATTATTACCTAAATCTATTTATATTAATGGTAAGTTAATAATGCTTTTAATATACTTGTTGTTAGTAAAAATGTTATAGTAATATGTAGTATGATAAGTATATAAATTAGATATTATATAAAACATATTTTTATTACAATTATAAGTTATACAAATCTTAGTATATGAATATAAGAACATGTATGTATAAATATATCATATATTGATATTTTAATAAATATTTAAGCATATATAATTTTAACTCTAGTATTTATATGTAATAAAAGAAAATTAGTAATCCATTTAATTAGTTATTGAAATAAAAGTGCTACATTAATAAGTTGTACACTTATATTAATGTATAAGTACATAAAATGTACATAACTCTAACAAGTATACAAAGAAAAGATATATAAGTATTAAGAAAAAAAATAATATTATCAGTTATTAACATATTTAGTTATTAAGAATTAAGAATATTATGGCTAGAATTTAATATACACAAATATATTAATATATTATTATAATTATAGATCCCCTCATATATATATATATATATATGTATAGAGACAGTTCAATTGGTGGTTGATAATATTTGTCTCTGACCACACATCTAGATGTGTATAAGAGACAGAAGTTGAAATCAAACCATGTCACCATTTGTCGTTCAAGAATTTGATTTTGAGTCAAAGTCAGTCGATGGTCACTTCCAAATCAATCAAAATTTTTTGACTTGACTCGACTCGTTAGTTTGATTTGACTGACTTTTGAACAATCTTATACTAGTTGGTTTGAGTTCATGCGTCGTGTGCACATGCCCGGTTTGTAATAATATTTTGTAGAATGCATAGGTAAAAGCAAAAAAAATTGTAGCAAACAAATAAAATTATGCATAATAGTAAAAGCTTATATAAATCTATGTTTTATCCTTATATTGTAAAAATTCTAACTTTCATGGAGTGGAAGATAGTAAGTATATATAAATGATATCATATTGGTTTTGTTTAGATAGAGGCAACTATGCATTATGCAATGCATAAGCATACCCAAAACTACTTATGAGTAGGTTTGAAGGTGGCAAAATTGTATAGTAGATCTTCCAGAAACTAGTTCTAACACATCTTCATAGATTATTAGATGTGTTCTAGTAGGCATTATATAAGCTACTACTTGCTTAGTAAATCTTCAACTGCCTGGTCCTCCTATTTTCTAGTTACGCAGCCCTTTTTCACCATTTTGGTAATTTCTTGAGATGATGTCAGCATGGTATATTCTTTAGTTGGAATAAGATTGTGTGCTACTTGTTTCTCATTGGTGTGTGAACATTCAACAATGTTCATTGGTTGTTGTATAGTAGATAGACAAGCAAGTACATTATAGCGAGCTCTAGTGCCTCTTTCCATTGTGAAGGAAGTTTCCTTGATCTAAAAGTAGATTTCTTCAATCTTTAGCCTTTCATTCACCAAGCTAATGTCATGCTCTTCCTTCTGCAATGATAAATATTGTTGTTCATTTTTTTTTTCTTTTGGAATTGGATGAATAAACAAGCAATTAGAAGCTATTTGGAGAATGTTAGAAGCCTGTACTTCCATTTGAACCATTTCCTCAGCTATAATACTGACAATGAACTCTGCGTCAATTTGTCCTCAATTTAAAAATTGATTATTACAGTACCATCTTTGATGACAATTTCTAATCTTGTTTTTTGAATTTAGAGTATATTAATTTATATATAATATTATTAAATTTGTTTATATATAGTACTTATCTTAGCTATAGAAATTTATCTTACCTTAGATATGAATTTGCAATAGGCATGTTAAAGTAGTGGCAAGTAAAATCCATATCAATCTTTGCTCCAGAAAATTTCAAACAAATTTGGGCTAAGTCAAGGCGTATAGTTTTTTATCACTATTTCCTATATAGGATGTGCATTGATCCATATTGTTTTTGTCTTTAGAGATATATAGATATATAAGAATATTGTATTTTGGTTTGAGTATTTAGCAGTTATAATTCTACAAAGTGTATGGCCAAGACAAGAAGTATGAGTACCCCATGAGTAATGCTTTAAATGTGCTTGATCAAGCGCAGTTGGGTTTGAGTTGGCACTTCCATTGTTTGATGGTTCTTATCATCACATATAGTCTTTCCAGAACAACTCTTTTTATGCATGCTTTGTTTGCTTTCACCCTAGTATTAGACAATTAAATGTATTAGGATAAGGAATGTAATAATAATAGGCATATAGCTATATTTAATAATAATATAATTGTTAGGTTACCAATTCTTTAGGAGTGCATCTTCAAGAATTGGAGGGTTCTGCATAATAGTTGTTTTAGCTTGTATGTCAATTGAAAGTACTGTATTATAAGAATAATAATGAATAAGACTTGATTATTATTATTTTTTTTTCAAAAAACTTGTAATGATATTGATAAAATTGGGTCTTTAGAATAGGTCAAGTTGTTTACACTATTGAAAGAGGTTGATTTGGCACTCATTATGAGCACAAATGGTATTTTTGGTATAATGCTCAGAAGTTCTGTAGTTTCAAATCCAAAAATTCTTCCCACATGGTGAAGAATAGTGTTTTTCATCTATTGATAAAAAAGCTAATTAGACTATAATAAGATAAGTGGAAGTGTCTCTATTTACTTGTTATGTAAGAGTCTTACTCTTTGTTCACAACAACAAACTCTTAGATCGGAACTTGTCTGCATCATGAATTACAGTACGTGGTGGCAGAGCATGGATTACACAGCACACGGAACATCTGAAAATGAAAAGTTTAGAAGTAATGATTTGCATATATAAACCAATAAAATATGCATGATGTAAGTAAATAATAAGAGTAAATTTTGGTATGTTATTAATCCTGATGTCATGATTTATGAATTTGTGAAAGTCTTTGAAGGGAGTCAGCGTGTAGCTTCCATCAGTGATAAACATGTATGATTCATCAACTCCGTTAATGAAAGCATATTTTGTTGGGATCAAACGCTGAATAAACACAACTAGTGAGAAATCAAGAACACAACAATTTAATGAAAAGCAAATCACAACATGAAATATGAGTGACATACAAGATTTAACGTGGTTCGGTTTAATTACCAAGTCTACGTCCACGGAGAGAAAATCCATTCTTTCTTATTATGAGAGAAAAAACACACATACAAGAATACAACTTGAATCCCAAATCCAACCCTTGTATAACCTCTCTCACCGCCAAGAATACTCTCACCACAAGTATAGGACTACATGGCTCCTAACTTGTATTTTTCTCTCTTGTGTTGTGTCTTTGTAGTTAACCAACCCGCCTATTTATAGGAAACATTACTTGATCACCACTCCAAGTAATAATAGGAAATAACTTGTCTTACACCCTAAATCCTATACAAATAGGAAATTATTTGGCAACTACTCCAAGTAAGTAAATTATTAGGAAACTACTTACTCTCTACACAAAAGAAATTACCTAAAAAAAAATTAGCTAATTTCCTAACAAATCTCCACCTTGGCGAATATTTCTTTTAACAAACGCAAACCAACAAAAAATATAACCATTTGCCTTCCACCACCAATTGACATGGTGACTAACTACACACATCGAATCAATGCTTATTGTTTCTAATTGTAAGAGACAGGGCAAATGAACCCCAAACTACCAGCAGGATTTTCCTTCTCACCACCATTTGCAACTTGGAAGCAATCTTGGATCCCTCTGCTCCCAATCTATTGAGGTAACCAAATGGTACAAATCACAATATTTCTTCTCTTTCAACAGGACTGTCCAGCCATGTGTGGTTTCAAAACTCCACCTTCAACGAAAAACTCGTAACCTTAGAGTTTAACTGGCTCAAGGAAATTAGATTCTTTCATATTTTTGGGACAAGCCACACTACCCAAAATGGACCACTCCATTAATATTAATTTTCACTACTCCAATACCCGTGACTTCGGAAATATATCTCATGATCACCCAAAGACAAAAACTTGCCTTCTTTACTTGATACGCATCAAAATATTCTAACCAGAGAAAACATGTAAAAATAACCAGAATCTAAAATCCAACACAGAAGAAATATCCAAATGGAGATTGTGAGAATCTAAACAAATTTAAGAAGTAAAAGGGCCTAATCTTCCTTCTCGATTTCAACACAAACTTTTGGAGATAATCAAAAATTTCTCTGTGTCCATAACAAAGAGTCAAATCGACTATATACACCTCGATTCCAACTCTTTCCACTTATCATCCTTCATGCTTGTTGGCTTCCCATCCTTTCCCTTCAACACCTTTTTATCGAGTCTTGTTAAACCAGGATGTCCTTTACTCTTCAATCCTAAAGAGTATATCTTGTACGCCAACCATACACATCTAAATTGTTGTATAAGAAAATTGCCACCAACCCACTTGATCTCAATAGTTGACCAGAACCCAACGAAACTCTGATACCAATTTGTTGGGATCAACGTGGAATAAACACAACTAGTGAGAAATCAAGAGCACAACAATTTAATGAAAAATAAGCCACAACATGAAATATGAGTGACACACAAGATTTAACGTGGTTTGGCTTAATTACCAAGTCTACGTCCACGGAGAGAAAACCCGTTCTTTATTATGAGAGAAAAAACACACATACAAGAATACAACTTGAATCCCAACTCCAACCCTTGTATCAACATCTAGATGTGCTTATTCATACTTGGCAACTACTCCAAGTAAGTAAACTGTTAGGAAACTATTTACTCTCTACACAAAAGAAATTACCGAAAAGAAAATTAGCCAATTTCCTAACATATTTGGTGAGAGTTAGTTGATATGGTTAAGTACCATACTGGAACCTATCTTGAGTAATCTTCCCAATGCTTTTTGCATTTTCAGTATCGTACGTCTCTTCTAGTTGTAGAATATGATCTAAAGTGCCAACATCTTTTGTGCAACTCACTCGTTGAATTGTATTTTACTGTAGAGAGTGAATATTTTGCAATAAAGATTTTATAGATTTTGTAGATAATGATTTATCAATGTTTTCAACACTACTTATTTATATATTTGATATGCTATTTTTCCATCTTTGATAGTCCCGATGCCTAATTTCTCAACAAGGATGAGTTTTGCCATCCAATTTGTGATTTTGTTGTTAAGCGAAGAGATTGGCACACATCTTGCATCCATTTTTTCTCTACAACAAAATAAAATAATCACATACAAGGAATAAACATTTTCTTTTCATTATCGCATATAATAATCACAACGTATTCCTTTAAATTATGGTTATAGATTTTTGTGTCAGTTAATGGATATTACTAGTATTGTATGAGCTGACAGAACAATACTTGTGGCATTAGAATGCAGCAAACAGGTATAATAAGCAAACTATGTTTTGGATTGCCATGTATGTGATAAAATATACTACGAACATTATAGATAAAAGATCTTTTAAAATGTAGTTGTTTTATATATGATGTTAGCAGTATATTTTATCACATACATAGCAATCCAAAACATAGTTTGCGTCTTATATTTTGCATTAATAATGCAAGTACTAAACAAAAGACGGAAGAAAAACAAAAGTAAATCAAGTTAAGCCCAAAATAGACATCAACAAATATATGTTGTATTAGCAATGCAATGCCAAGAATAAAAAACGTACAAGCCGATAGTATATTATGTAGGCCAATTATGTGCAAAAGTAGAGGCTAAATATCGCATAAGACCAAAAAGAACAATATTTCTCAACTGCTGACATACAGATGTTGAAATAAAATCAATTACTTTATTATAGATAATGTTTTTAGTCCAATTTGTGGATTGTAGAGATGTTGTCACTAATCTAATTAATGTTGGAATACGAAATTAACTTTAATATCATGACAACCAAAGTTATCATAACCCGGATCCTTCATGTTTAATCATCAAGAATATAAATTAAATACTAAATGGGAAAGCGTACCTGAATCCATAAGAATTGATGTGATTCTTGAATCTACGGATTTGATTCTTGAATATTGTGGTTATGGATCTTCCAAATTACTATGTATGTATTTTAGAGAATAGGGTTCTCACTTTTCTGATGATGAGATGTCAAGAAAAGTAACAGAACAACATAGAATTTGGGGACCATAACCTATATATATATATATAGATATACTTTCCTTATCCCCTTATGTTTTGCCCATCATAAAACAAGAAATAAGATTTTTGGGTATCTACACATACATAAAAGCCCATACTAATTAGATGACTTAGGCCCATTTATCTTAAACTATAACAGATCACTTTATATTGGGCCAATTAATTATGATAGCACATATTACACAATTAATATATATGTAAATGTCCAAAACCCAACATTCTCCCACTTGGACTACATATATATTATTGTATAAAACCTTATGAGCTCAAAACCTTTAACTATCATGACCATAGTCATTTCCGAACAATATCGTCCATTAATCATGTTAATATAGATCAAGACAATTTTCGTTACATTAATCGTAACTAAACCCATTCTTGGTCACGTACATCAACACAACCAAATGACATAGATCAAGTATGCATGTGAGCATGAAAATTACATGCGCGTCTCCTAGCATGAAGTTTCAATGGTCCAACTTTATTCTTTATAGAAATCAAACCGCAATTGGAATCGAGTGAAACTTAAATGAACACTTTATTTCTAAAATCGATATGCAATCATCTGCATAAAATATCTGATAAATATATGATCTATCTTGAAAGATTTAAATATATTAACAGAATACAAACTCCCACTAATCCTGAATATCCTCAAAAGACATAACACCCATATGAGCAGTGTGCAGGATTGAAAGACCATAGGTGGTGATCCTTTAGTGTCTGTCTCTTATACACATCTAGATGTGTATAAGAGACTCTATAGACACCTGACTACTCTGAACTCTTTCTTTAACAACTAGGAACTTGATGTCTATGTGTTTAGATTTCGTTGAACTCCTATTATTGTTAGAATATAATACTGCCGATTTATTGTCACAAAATAACTTAAGTGGTCTTTCAATACCGTCCACAATTCGCAGCCCTGTGACAAAATTTCGCAACCATATTCTATGATTGGATGTCTCATAACATGCTATAAATTCAGCTGCCATGGTGGAAGGAACTATGAGTGTTTGTTTAACACTTTTCCAAGAGATAACTCCACTAGCCAACAAATAAATATAGCCCGAAGTGGATTTATGACTGCATGAAGGATCCAGCAAAATCAGAGTTGGAATACCCACTGATATACTATAAGACCGATCTTATACCTATCTGTGAGCATATAATGTTTTGTTCTCTGAAGATACCGCATAACTCTTTTGGTTGCTATCCAATGAATCAACCTGGATTGCTTAAATATCTGCCTAATATCCCAACAATATATGCAATATTTGGACGCGTACAAACTTGATCATACATTAGACTTCCTACTGCCGAAGCATAGGGAATCTTTTGCATTTCTTTATTTTTAAAATCATTCTTAGGGCACTGAGCGAGGCAGAATTTGTTTCCCTTAGCAACAGGGGTATCTCCTGGTTTGCTATCTTGCATGCCAAATCTCTTAATTACCTTTTCGATATAGTTCTTTTGCGATAATCTAAGAATACCCTGAGAGCAATCTCGATGTATTTGAATCCTTAATACAAAAGAGGCATCCCCAAGATCTTTCATCTCAAATTTCTGTGATAAAAATCTCTTGGTTTCGTGCAAGTAAACCTATATCATTACTGGCAAGCAGTATGTCATAGACATATAAAACCAGAAAAATGTACTTACTCTCACTAAACTTGTGGTATATACAATTATCAACCAAATTCATCTCAAAACCAAACGAGATGATAATTTGATGAAATTTGTGATACCATTGATGAGAAGCTTGCTTGAACCCATAGATGGATTTCTTTAATTTACATACCATATTCTTTGCATCTTTGGACACAAAGTTTTCTGGTTGCATCATATAAATGGTGTCATCAATGTTACCATTGAGAAACGCAGTGTTTACATCCATCTGAAGTAACTCAAGGTCAAAATGTGCCACTAAAGCCATTATTACCCTGAAAGAGTCTTTTGATGATACTGGAGAGAAAGTCTCTTTATAATCAATGCCTTCCTTTTGAGTAAAACCCTTTGCGATAAGACGAGCCTTATATCTCTCCACATTACCCTTCGAATCCCTTTTGGTTTTAAATATCCATTTACAACCAATAGGTTTCGTACCTTCGGGTAGTGTGACGAGTTCCCAAACGTCGTTGTCTTTCATGGATTTAATTTCCTCATTCATAGCATCATTCCATTTGTGTGAATTAGCACTAAGCATGGCTTGATGAAAGTTGATTGGATCATCTTCCACCAATCTAATGCCATCCTCATGTTCTTGGAGAAATACGATGTAATCATCCGAAACCGCACTTATCCGTTCTCTAGTGGATCTCCTTAATGGCATTTGTTCTTGAGGTTGTTGAGTTTGTTCGTGTTGTTCTTGATAGGGAAGATTTTCAACATTGTCTTGTGGTACTGGTATTGCTTCTTGAACAATGTCAGGAATAGAAGGCTGATCATTATCAATAACAATCGTAGGAAGGGAAATAGATTTCTCTTCAAAGACAAAGTCTCTAACTTTATCTCTCTCCCCAAACTCAATATTCTCAAAGAATTGGACATTTCCCGTCTCAAAGAAGGATCTGGATGTGTGATCATAGAATTTGTACCCCCGAGAACTTACCGTTCAGAGTAACCAACAAAATAGGTGTTGACCATTTTCGAGTCCAATTTCTTTTCATTTGGCCTATAAGGCTTTGCCTCAGCTGGACAACCCCAAATATGTAAATGCCTTATACTAGGCTTTTACTGAGGCAACGCCAAGGGTTTTGAATCCTAGCCTTAGTTGGAACTCTATTACAGATATAAATTGCAGTCTTTAATGACTCTCCCCAGAGTGAATCTGGTAAAGTTGTTTGACTAATCATACTTCTCACCATATCCTTTAAAGTTTTATTTTGTCTCTCAGCAACACCATTCATGCTAGGAGATCCTGGCATGGTGTACTGTGGGACGATTCCACACTGTTCTAGGATTTTAGCAGAAGGTCCTGGGCGTTGTTCACCTGATCCATCATATCTGCCATAGTATCCA
Organism: Cinchona pubescens; assembly: GCA_025175665.1. NCBI lineage: Eukaryota > Viridiplantae > Streptophyta > Magnoliopsida > Gentianales > Rubiaceae > Cinchona > Cinchona pubescens. The sequence continues at coordinate 392,938 of JANKKI010000133.1, forward strand.
CCACCACGGTCAGATCTAACAGTCTTAATTCTTTTACCAAGTTGGTTTTCAACTTCAGCTTTAAAAGCCTTGAACATGTCCAATGACTTAGACTTCTCAACAATGTCATGAACTAGATAAAGGTAGCCGTAACGAGAAAAATATCTATGAATGTAATAAAATATTGTTGACCCTTCCAAGAAGCAGTAGGGAATGGCTCGCAAATATCCGTATGTATTACTTCTAAGACGTTCGAAGATCTACTGGCACCTAATCTCTTTATATTTGTTTGTTTCCCCTTAATACACTCAACGCATATTTGAAAGTCTGACAAATTAAGGGGATCAAGAATTCCATCTGACACAAGTCTTTCAATTCTTTGTTTAGATATATGACCTAAATGCTTATGCCAAAGTGAAGCAGAATTCTCATTGATTAATTTACGTTTAGTACCACGTGAACTTATATGCAAGGTTTCATTATATGAAACAATAGTTTCGATTAAATAAAGGTTATCATGAGAAGACAAAAAATCAGTACCAATAATATTTGAATTCAGAAAAAAACTAAACTGCCTATTTCTAAATGAACAAAAGTAACTGGATTTGTCCAAAATAGAAATAGAAACCAAATTCCCTAGAATTCTTAGAAAAGTAACAACCAAATTCCTCAATTTGTTTCTTTTGTTGTTTCTTTTGAAGTGGATCACCCGCAACTTCTTTATCCTTTTTCCTTTTCTTATTTTTGTCCTTAAAGGTACTTACCAAGTGAGCACTTTCGATCTTTTCTTGCTTCAATCTTTCCTCTTCTTGCACACAATTAGAAATGAGCTCATTTAGAGACCATTTATCCTTTTGACAGTTATAACTGACCTTAAATTGACTGAATTGTGCAGGAAGAGAGATCAAAATCAAATGTACGAGCAAGTCCTCAGACAGCTCTAACTTTAGTGCCTTAAGTTTTGAAACAAGATGAGACATCTCTAGAATGTACTCCCTTATATTTCCTTTTCCTTTATACCTCATTGAAATTAAGTTCGATAGAATCGTACTTGTTTCAACCTTATCGTTTTTTACAAAACGCTTTTCAATTTCCATAAGGAACTCTTTAAAGGCTGTCTCTTATAGACATCTGGAAGTTGTCCATTCAACATAGTGATGGAATTGATATTGGCAGATATCATAGAAGCAGATGTATTTACTGAAAATAAAACAAAATAATATATTCACATAAGTTCCAAATCTTAAATAATAAATTAAATTCAAATAATGGTAGGGCCCATCACAAGATACCCAACACAACATTAATATTTAGTCTTTGGACATAAATATTAACTTGTAAGTGGTACTCTTGGTGTAGTAATCAAATATTGACAATAAATCCTGTCAAATAATAAGTCTATCTTTGGACTGACTTATTATTCACATGGAATACCAAATAATTGTCATATATTTATTACTACAGGTGTATATATAATTCGGCCAAATATTAACCTTCTTTTGGGTCGATAAATATCCGCATGAATTACAAATATACAATCATCTTAATATTTCAAAATAAATTGACCTACAGAGAGGCTATTTTGATAGCATGTTGTGTTAATCAATATATTTTTTGAATATTAGACATTATTTAATTAATTAACCTTAAAATTTGAATTTAATTATTTTACCAAATATTTAATAAAAAAAAATATATGACCATAATAGTTTTATTGGTCATGAACTAAGTTCATGACCATTAAACCAATTACGTACGGTCATGAACTAAGTTCATGACCAATAATCCGATTCCTTATGGTCATGAACCAATCCCTATTGGTCATGAACTAAGTTCATGACCGTTCCATAATTTTTTTTTTAAACATTCCTTATTGGTCATGAACAAATTTGTTCATGACCAAAAAACCGTACACCTTAATAATAATAATAATAAAAAATTAAAACTAAAATTTTTAATCCAACAATTTAATCCAAATAAATTTAAAAATTATTGGACTCAAAACTTTAAATTCGTAAAATAACCACAATTATTCTTAAATACAACAAATTAAATCACATAAAAAATTTGTTGAATTCAAGAACTAAATCCATATGAAATGGACATAATAAATCAATTAATGAAAAAAAAATTGATTGCTCGATGATTCAACATGAAGATTTTGCTCTGATACCACTTGTTGGAATACCAAATTAACTTTAATATCATGACAACCAATGTTATCATAACCCGGATCCTTCATGTTTAATCATCAAGAATATAAATTAAATACTAAATGCGAAAGCGTACCTGAATCCATAAGAATTGATGTGATTCTTGAATCTACGGATTTGATTCTTGAATATTGTGGTTATTGATCTTCCAAATTACTATGTATGTATTTTAGAGAATAGGATTCTCACTTTTCAAGATGGGATGTCAAGAAAAGTAACACAACAGCATAGAATTTTGGGACCATAACCTATATACATATAGATATACGTTCCTTATCCCCTTATGTTTTGCCCATCATAAAACAAGAAATAAGATTTTAGGGTATCTACACATAAAAGCCCATACTAATTAGATGACTTAGGCCCATTTATCTTAAACTATAACAGATCACTTTATATTGGGTCAATTAATTATGATAGCACATATTACACAATTAATATATATGTAAATTTATGTCCAAAACCCAACAATTAATACTTTAACATTTGCAGCTGTTTCGGCCCAGATAATGTAGCACAAAACTGACCATGGGAGAACACAGGCTTGATAAGAAGTTTGACAAAATCTAGTGTTTGTCCCTATGTCTTGTTTATTGTCATATCAAATTGTGTTCTCTTAAATGGAATAGAGTAAAATTCATCATTTGAAGACTATAGAAGAATGCGCAGAATAAAAATTTATTTTCCTAAGAAAGAGCCAAATGTAATTTCTGTGTGGATAACATTAGGTGAAAATCCCTTGCATATCAGCCGCATTCCATTTGCTAGGCCTTCGATTGGATCACTATTTCTGAGGAGCATTACTAGACAATTTCTTTTCAATATCAGTTCATATGGAGCAAGACCTTTCAACATCAATATGTGAATAAGTTTTGATGATTCATTTGTTTCGACGAATCTATTGCTTCAGCAAGACTAAAATATGTTTTCTCCATTCTAGGGAATTTTCTAACGACCAAGTCATTTATCTCGTGTGCAAAGTCATTTCTTGTCATCAGGACTACTTTATTCATGAAAGTAGTTAGGTTAGACTTCATGTTATGTATATCTGGAAACACAGATTTTAGTAACTGAGCCAAAGAGGCATCATCACTGGAAAAATGTATAGTTAAAGAAGAAGGCATATAAATTTCATCATTTTCATTAGTAGCTTCTTTTCCATCAACAATCCTTTGAAGAAAAGCTGCAAACTGAGGGTCTAATCGAGCGTGCATATTTTGAGTGAGCATTATATATTGTAGTTTAGGCTAGATAAAATATTTAACAAAGCTTGAATTCACAATATCAGGCCTCTTGCCCTTTGTTATCACAGGTAATACACATCTAAAATCACTATAAAAGACAATAATATTTCTACCAAATAAGTCTGAGTATTTCATAATGTTGACATCTCATTGAAAATTTCAATAGATCTTCTTTTTGCCATAGTTGCTTCATCCCATATGATTAGTTTGGCAATCACACATTAATTGTGTAGATGAACTTTGTTTGCTGATATTACAAGTTTTTGAATTATCATCATTGATAGGAATGTGAATTAAATCTTGATCTTTGTTTGACCATTGGGAAAGATAGATGATGTACTCCCGATGTTGCTGTTGCGAGTGCAATTTGTTTTCTAGACCTTATAGTTGCAAGCAAAGCCTTATATAGAAAAGTTTTACCCGTACCACCTGGTTCATCTCTGTCTCTTATACCAAGCTCATTGTTATCAATACCATTTAGGATCTGATGATAGACTGCCTTTTGTTCTTTTTTCAGCTGATTGACTATCTATAAATTTTCCTGAGTAACAATGATATTTTTTTCTGCCTGAATTTCTTTACTTTGTTGTCAGAATCTAGTAAATCCATTGAAATATCATTGAAGCCAAAATCAGACAATCTTTTGCCCATTGATTGTAAGAATTGTCTATCCACTTTAATACTTTTGCTTGTACCATAGGACCAGAAATGGAACTATTTGCTCTTCGAATATCTTCTGATAGATAATCCTCAAACTCGAGCCATAATTCCTTCGGATTCTTTGCATTACTATTCACATGGACAATAGGAAAAAGATGATGAAGAGTCTAGATGTATATTACATCTAGATGGAACGGTCATGAATTGTTATGATTGTGTGGCAAACCAAGAATGTTAGTTGCTTCTCTAAATGATGATGCAGTAGAATCATCATTCATGGTTCTTAAATCCTTGAAACAAGTTGGTTTTCTGATATGCATCAGGAGTATTCGTAGTGATATCATTTGGCTTGTGAAGGATGAGCAGCTGAGATCTTTCCTATTTCTTCTCTTTGTTGTCGTAAGTGCCATAACCTTGATTTTTGGTCCCAGGCAAATGTTCTAGAAAATCAGCATGAAGGCAATTAAGATTCAGAGCATTCTTGTCATGCTTACTCATGTTAAAAAATTCTGTAAGCATAGTCCTTGAAGAAGCCTCATTTTTTACAATGTTGTGAAGCACAAGATTGTCTTTTTGGGAAGAAAATTGGCTGTTCATCTTCAAGATGAGCAAGTAAAGTAATCACATCAAGGTGTATTCATTTATGTCGAAATTGAAAATATGCCACATTGCTTCAAGTGCTGAAACATATCTTGCACTTTGAAAATTCTTAATCTCATCAATTATCTGATTTTCTTTGGCTACAATCAATTGAGACAGGATCTTGTCATGAACTTTGTAGATATACTTATATATGTACTTCACAACTTGTACAGAAGAACAAAGTTTAACATTGTGGCAATTAAATCTAGATAGTAAGTAAGGATTGTAAGGAACAATCCATTTATTGTCCAATAGATACCCCTGAATTTTAACTGTTCTCTTATCATATTTGCACCTATAAATAGGATAAGAATGTGTTGAAAGCTTTGTTTCTTCGACAAATTCTTTCGGATAATGATACTTACAGCCATTTTGACCTTTCATGCAAGAGCACTTAGGATCCAACTTGCCACATGGTCCGGAATATGTATCGTGTGATCAACAACCAATGAATGCAAATATGGATAAGCTTTTTGATCTGATAGTACTGCACTGAATATTCGGTCATATGCCTCCGGCGAAAATAGCTTGGAGCGTTATTTCAATATTAACAAAAGAATGTGCATGTCGAAGGCCTTTTTTTTTTTTTTGGTTGAAATTCAATCACATATGTATATGCTGCACCATTACCTAGGACATGTTTCTTAAATAACAAATCTTTAAGCACTCGAAGTTTTGCTCGAAAAATCAAACTACTCGATAAATATTGTTACGTAAAATAACACACAAACAAGTAATAAAATAGACCCTACTATATCAAACCAACACTCACACACTTGCAGGTATACGGGGTAGGTTTGTAGACGGGTATCGTTCCCACAGGGATTGATAGGTGAATACTAGTCTATGCCGAATCTATGCACTAGTTAGAAAAATAAAAAGACAATTTATCTACTCTATTAAAACAATTAAAGATGCATAAATAAGTCAGAATGCTAAGCTAAACAAAGGAACAATTAAAGCTACAACTAGGCAAATTAGACAAGATAAACATACATAAGCATATAAGAGAGTAAATTATGCTAAAATGAGGCATGTATTGTAACAATACAATTAAAAAGTAAAACTAGTGAAAACCAAATGTTATACTAATTTACTTAACTAAATGGCAATAAAGAGGGTATCACTAAGTGAGGAATTTCAATTACTAAACTAGGAGGCAAATAGAATTAGACAAATAACGAACCAAACCAGAGTTATAACTAGGCATTCTATCATTCAAGGTGCAATTAAACTACTACTAGCTATGAAGGAAAAGCATTGAATTTAACAATAATATAAACTACAATGATTACCACACTAGGAAAGCATTTAAAAACCAACTAGCTAAGGATTGGAAGAAATGATTGGGAGGTATGAAGAACTATACTAGAAATGAAAAATCCTACAATAAAAGCTAGAGAGTTCTTCAATTTTTACTATTTTGGAAAATTTTTTTATTCTCTTCAATTAGCAAATCAAGAAAGCTAGATTAAATCAAGTAAAATGGATCTCAAATTGAAGAGAATAAAAAAATCAATTAATTAGAACTCAAAAGTAGAGTTTTTACTACTAAAATTAAAGCTAGGATTAACTTTAAGATGAAAAGAAAAAGAAAGGTTTGACAAGACTACTCTATCCTAACTAAGGGTGGTTACTAAACTACACCTATTGCTATGTATTAAAGGTGTGTTTTTGGCAATAATTTCTAATGTCCTCTTGGTCAAGAGCTCACTTATTGTCCACAATCGCGGTCACCATTTTAGCTATACAAATTCGGTGACCACGATTCTTAAAGGCGTTTTCGAATTTGCTTTTCTGATTCCAAGACTGCGGTTGTTGCACTCAAAGGTTGAAGAGGTGGAAATCACGATTGTCATTCTCATAGCTTGTATTTCTTGTTTGTAATTTTGACGTTGCTGACAAGATTTTTTCTAGTTAATTGCATAAGTCCCTGACTTCTTCCACTTCTTCAAATTGCGGATAATCATTAAAAATTACAAACAAAACATACCACAACACATAAATTAAAATTCACCTAGCATCATAAATGTCAAATTAGTCCAATCTATACGAACCATGATCCAAATATACATCTCTATTCCTAATGTAAATCACATTGAATATGAAATATATTACAAAAATGCACAACTGCATTATGAATACTGTTATTATAGGTAAAAATTGCATAGGAAATAAGGGTAAAATAATTCTATTCTATGTAATAGAGTTATCGCACCCCCAAACTATTTTTAAATAAGACCGAGTTTGAACACGAAAGAAAAGAATTAAGCACACCCGCATATGGAATTGAAAGGGAATTGACAAGGGGAATCAGGAAACATTCAAACATGTGCTGATGGTGATTTAACTCAACAAACTAAACATCTTCGACCACTTGCTAAGTTTGAAAAGTAAGACTAATGTTCAGTGTAATATTAACTAGGCAATTCAATTCAAAAATAAGTTAATAAATAAGCCTTAATAACCCTAATCAATACTTACATACGCTCGCAAGGATACGAGGTAAGTTTGTAGATCGGGTGAATAATGATCGTTTTCACGAGGACTATTGGTCAAATATTAGGGTTCACAAACCAACGAACTAGTTAGACAATTAATTCCAAGAGTTTTGTTCTACCTTTAACCACTATAAATCAAGAACAAATACCAAACTAATTAAAACTAGCAAAAGCAATAAAATTTACCGTAATCAACTTAAACTAATGAACTAGAAAAGTAAATCGCTTGAAAATTAAATTAGAACTATGAATTGAAATAAGAACTGAAATTAAATTGAATAGAGAATCAAGAAATCAAACTGAATAAAGTTGCCAGAATAAAAAATTGATGTTGAAGTTGAAACAGAGTGTAGAGCCCACACACAAGCGAGCCCTAATCATTGAATTTTCTATTCTAATGTCTAATCTAACTAAAGGCTGCTACGTTATGTTCAAATTGTCAAAGTACATTTATAAGTAATCATCAGGGTTTAGGCCCCCAAAATGATAACAATACATTAAAACCCAATAAGGAGTCCAATTGAATGGAAAAAACTTTCAAAACATGCAATTCACTTCACCAGCTGCTCGGCGCACATGAGCATCATTTTCTTGAGCATGTGCACAAATTCCAACAGCTAAATGTCTTTTTTTCTTGGCTTGCACACATGCACAAACTTCCACTCGCTTGTGTGTGGGCTCTACACTCTGTTTCAACTTCAACATCGATTTTGACCTTGATGCCGGCCGAATTTGGAAAAAATGCAAAATGAAAGTCGTATCTCTTTCTCGTAGCTTTCCAAAAACATCTGATTGAATCACGTCAATTGGAACTCAGACAAGAAAGTTGTGCTCAAAATGCCAAACAGTGTCCAAATTCGTTCCTTGTCGGTGCACGCTTTGCGTCCTTTCAATTTTCCTCGAACTTTTAAATGTTTTTGGCTCATTTTTTATTGCAAACCTACACAAAGTAAAAATAAATCAATTAAGCTCATAATTAACTCAATTACTACTCAAATTACATGAAAATGGAGGTAAACAACACATGAAATATATGACAATTATGAGCTTATCAAATATCCACACTTAGCTTTTGATAGCCCTCGAGAAAAAATAAAAAAAAAAAATAGATAAGCTCATAGCAAACACACCCGCACATCTCAACAATTGTCCACATGAGTAAACATGAACTAATCCACCACCATGAATAGTCCAAAACTCAAGAGTTCAAATGCTAATAAAACCCTATACATGAAATCTGATGTGTCTGTGTGTGAATATAGCCATTTAATAGAAACTCAGGCTTAGTGACACTCGGAATTTGGACAATAAATTATGCAAACTCTTAGAATTTTTCTAAAGAACCTATAGCTCACTTTGCTTACACATCTATACTAGTGTAGACAACTAATTTAATTTAAATCTGATAGGACTTTTAGTTTGTAATGGTAGTGAGAAAGCACTGCCGAGTAAGGGAATGCTTGTGTAGTCAACACTTGCACTAAAAATGAAATAATAGAAGAAGAGTGCCTACGTCTGGTCCTAAGGTATTTGCTAATCAAGGAAGGGAGAAGATATCACAGGACAAAGAAAGAGCTTTAAATTAATACTGTTCAAACATCAAAATAAACTTCCCATTAAAACATTAAACTCCAATCCTTCATAGAAATAACTCCACAATTAATCAACAAACACCCGTAAAAATTTCATGCAACAAGCAAAAAGTCTTTCTTTTTAAATTCCAACCCAATACGCCAACCCTTTTCCCAGATATTTATCTATCAATTTTTTTAATGTCTGTTCCCAATATGGGTATTAGTGTTAGGCACAACTGCCCGCAAACACACCAATGCATGTAACAGTGATAGGCACTACCTGTAAATACAGGTACTAGTGATAGGTATTACCTGTATCACAACAAGGTAAGTACCAGTGATAGGCATTACCTGCACTTGTCAAAAATTTTCTTCTCAATTCAAAATTTTTTTTAGTACCCCTTCTTATTCCATAATTTCACACCATTCACTCATACAATTTACCCCTCATTTAACTATCTTTCATCCTTATATCCTCAAATAAATGTGAGCAATAACGCCCTTAAGGGACATTTAGGTTAGAAAAATAAGAGAAATCATTGAGCTCATCAAGGTAGGTAAAATGAGTTTTAATGAAAAATGAATGGTGTTTCTCTCCATTCATTACAAATCAAGGCTCAAACAAGGTACTAGGGATAAAATTTCAATAAGGGTTGGCTTGAAAGGCTCAAACATCCAAAGAAATTCTCTACCTCATCGTTAAATCAAATTTAGCTGTTTATAAAATTCACTTAAAAAATGTAAGACAAGGCAAGGTTATTGGATGCGATATAAATGAATTTAGATAATTATCTCTAAGTGTTAGAAATAAAAATAGTTTATGGCTATTAGTGCTTAAAAATTCAGAAATCATGCAAGGAAATTATTAACATCGACTACCCCTTGATGACGGTTCAGCTCAAAAATTATCATTCAGACAATCAAAGAGACATGCTAAGCAATTGCAAAATTTTTGAAAATTTCTACTAATTCGCACAAAAAATTTAAAAAATATTGAAAAGCTCTCGGATTAAAAGAAAAACTGAAATATTGAAGCAAAAAATGAGCTAACTCCACCAAGCAAATATAACTCCAAATAACTCCCCACCCCACACTTAAAAATAAACATTGTCCCCAATGTTAAGAAAATAAAAGCATAAAGAGGGAAAGGAAAATCTTCTCTGGTAATGCAGAACGGTTGTTGAAGAATATCCCATCATAAATATCTACGAGGTGAGTTGAAACTTGTAATAGCACTAAAATAAGAACAAAACGAGTATATACCCATTAAGACATTGCTTGGTCTGTCTCTTATACACATCTAGATGTGTATAAGAGACAGGGATAGAACAAGAAGAAAGAAATAAAAACCGTTTGCCTCCCAAAAGACGCCCTTGTTTATAGTCCTATGCTTGACTTTGGCACTTGAGATTAGTTCAAGCACTTAAGGATGGTCGGCCATCCTTTTCCTTTTGGCTTCCCCAGGAAAAGTTTGACACCATTTTTCATAACTCTTGAAGCTTGGTTCTCGAATCGAACTTGAACTTGCTGTTGTTTCCATGCATTTGCCAACGATAGTGCATGAATTAAAGCATCAAGTTGCTTCTTGAACCACTTTTTCTTCTTCTTGGTCATGGTCACTTGCTCAAACCCTCACCTTTCCGCTCTTATGAAATCATCCCATGAGTCTTTCTCAGCGAACACTAAATGAGCAAAGACCTTTTATCCAAGTCAATTTTGCGGTGAGGGTTGAAGCAGAGTGACCATGAGTGTAGAGCCTGAGACAAATATACACATCTAGATTTGATCTTCAACCTAGACAGAATGAGCCAAAGAAATAATTAGCACATTTTTCTACAAATATTGGGACATTGTCATCATAATTAAAAACATCAACTTCAAGAGATTCATCGTTCATCATCAACTCGCAAAATCAACTTCCCTTTATTAACGTCAAATAAAGCATGTGTGGTTGATAAACTTGGTGTCTCCCTAGAATCAACAAAATTTCATTATCCTTGCCGACGTCCAACACCAAGAAATCAACAGGAAACACCAACTTTTCCAATTGAACAAGAACATCCTCCAACAAGCCATATGGTTTTATCTCAGACAAATCTGTCAATTAGAGTGTAATATTAGTTGGTTTCGCAGTGGTGATCCCTAGGTTATCATAGATGGACTTTGGCATGATATTGATGCTCGCCCGCAAATTACAAAGTGATCGATGCAACGTGTATCCTCCAATGTTCACAGATATAAAGAAACTACTGGGATTGTTGAGTGTTGCTGCTTTCGAGCCAAGTGATCCTTCATGATACCGAGCATAATTAGGCATCTTGTTGAGAACATCAACCAAAGGGATGTTTACATTCAACTTTCTGAGCATATCGAGGAAATTGTAGAATTGTTTCTCTTTTTTCTTCTTTTTTAGCTCAATGAGTCGGTGAGAAAATGAAACTTTTATTGTAGGATCAAATTTAAAAAATCATCCATTTTCTTCTTCCTCAACTGCGTCATTGCATTCTCCTTGGCCATCTGCTCATCGTCACCTTCAATTTCAAGTTTTTCTTCAATTGTCTTGGATTTTGGAATTTGCCGCTTCAGTATCAATCTTTGTCTTGTCATTTTGTACAGCCGATTCCTTCCTACTCACTCAGATGAAATACCATTGCATTGCTCCCTTGGATTTGGAATTGTGTCGCTTGGCAATACTCCCATAGGACAGTTTGTTTATTAATTTGGTGAGCTAACTGTCCCAATTGAAGTTCCATATTCCTTGTAGAAGATCACAAATTCTCATACTCCCTCCTCAAAGTTTCAAAGACCTTCCTCAAATTATCCTCGGTGGATTTAGAATGGAGTAAATATAGAGGATAATCTATTGGTGGTGGAGGTTGGTATAAGTTATTTTGTTGTGGTGGAAAGTTTTGGAAATTCCTCTAGTGTGGTGGTTGATATGGTCTAGAGGATGAAGTTTGATTGGAAAAGTTTTATTGTGGTTGGTTTGATTGAAAAGATGGATTTTGGACATTGTCTCCATGAAAGATTTGACAAGTTTTGCCAAGATGGGTTATAGGTATTACCATAGGAATTAGGTTGATTTCTTGGCCTTGAATTTTGATTGGCCATGAACTGAATTTGCTCACCTTGGGGCACGGGTGTTTTGCAAAGGCCATTTTGATAGCTTTCTCCACAAAAACCACAAGTTAGAATTGTTTGAGGTGCTGGGTAACTCTATCGAGTTCACTGGATTTCTCCCCAAATTCTCTAGGGCCTTTGTCAGATTGGTCATCATATTCAACATCATGCCTTGTTGACCTAAGAAGGCATCATTAAGATTAATCGTACCTCCTTGTTGAGCACTGACTTGTAGGACTTGCTGTTATTGCCCAACCAAAGGAGTGATTGTGCCATGATAGTAATGCGTTGATGCCATCCTCTCTAGCAGCTCTAGTGCTTCTTTTGAAGTTTTAAGAGGGAAAGCGTCCCCAACACTTGCATTGACGATCAATCTCATCTCTGGAAATAATCCATTGTAAAAGTATGTACTTGTAGCCATAATGGAATGGCATGATCCAGACACTTTCTGAGTAGTTCTTTGAAATGCTTCTATGCTTCACTTAGACTTTCCCTAGTGATTTGCCGGAATGATGTGATGTCATTGCGAAGCTTTGCTGTTCTTGACGATGGAAAGTATATAGCCAAAAATTCTTGTGCTTGTTGATTCTACGTTCGTGAAAGTACCTTATTGGAATGAGTGCAACCAAGCCTTTGTCCTATCCTGTAGAGAAAATAGAAAAGCTTTCATTCGAATACAATCAGGATGTACCCCATTGTATTTAAATGTATCAATGACTTCATCAAAATTCATTTTATGAGCATAGGGATCCTCATTTAGCCCACCTCCAAACATAACATCGGTTTGAAGGATTTGAATTAAGGCTGGTTTGATCTTGAAGTTGTTGGCTTGTACGGGTATTCAGGCAACACTAGAACTCACCCCTTCAAAATTTGGTATGGCATAATCTCTAAGGAGTTGGTGATTAGCATTGCCTTTATTGCCATTGTTACTCGCTACTTCTTCTTGATTCCCAATATTTCGATTTGGATTCTCCATTAAATTTTCCCCTTGGCTTGATTCCTGTAGTTTTCTGTAGTTTCTGGATATAGTTCGTTCAATCTCCAAATCATTTGGAAGTAGTGGTTGGTTGGATGAACGAGTATTTATCATAAACTATATAAGGAAAAGGCCAAAGTTTGAAAAGAGGAGCAGCCTGTCCAAATGGAAAATTAAAAAGAACAAAAATAATTGTAACTAATTAAAAGAAAATAAAAGGTCTAATCTAGTTAGGTTCGCTAAACCTAATATTGAGCCAAGAATAGTCCCCGACAACGGTGCCAAAAACTTGTTCGGTGCAATATTGACTAGGAAATTCAATTCACAAACAAGTTAATAAATAAGTCTCAATAACCCTAATCAATACTTACACATGCTGGCAAGGATACGAGATGAGTTTGTAGATCGGGTGAATAAGGATAGATCCTACGAGAACTATTGGTAAAGTACTAGGGTTCACAAACCTACAAACTGGATAGACAAATTAATTGCAAGAGTTTTGTTCTACCTTTAGCTACTAGAAATCAAGAACAAATACCAAAATAATTAAAACTAGCAAAAGCAATAAAATTTACTATAAGGAACTTAAACTAATGAACTAGAAAAGTAAATCACAGGAAAATTAAAGTTGATGTTTTTAATTAGAACTATGGAATTGAAATAAGAACTGAAATTAAATTGAATATAGATCAATAAATCAAACTCAACAACGTAGCTGGAACGTAATGTTGATAGAACTTGTAGTCTTGAACACCTAGCCCTAGTCTACTGAATTTTCTATTTTAATGTTTAATCTAACTAAAGGATGCTACGTTATGCTCAACTCTCTTCATAATGGGGTATTTATAGGGAATACATTAGGGTTATACACATCTAGATGTGTATAAGAGAAGCAACTGTGAATGTATTTTAAGGAGTCCAATCGGGTGGAAAAAGTTCCAAACCAAGCTGTCTCTTATCACCAGCTACTCGCCAATAACATGCACAACTTTTCTTGTGCATGTGTGCAAATTCCAATGGCTACTTGTCTTTTTTTCTACGCTTGCGCACATGTGTAGACCTCTAATTATGCATGTACGCGCTCTACACTCTACTTCAACTTCAACCTCAATTTTGATCTTGAAGTCGGCCGAATTTGGTAAAACGCAAAACTATGAAAGTTGTAGCTCTTTCTCTTTCTTTCCAAAACATCTGAATTCATTTCAATTGGAGTTCAGACAAGCAAAACGCCGAATAGTGTCCAAATTTGCTCCCTGCCGGTGCACGTTTTGCATCCTTTCAATTTTTCTCCAACTTTGTGATCTTTTGGCTCATTTTTTATTGCAAACCTACACAAACTAAAAATAAATCAATTAAGCTCATAATTAACTCAATTATTGCTCAAATTATACAAAAACGGAGGTAATCGACACACGAAATATATGACACTTATGATCTTATGAACTAGTTTAAATGTATGTCTAATGTTAACAAGTGAAGTAATAAGAGGATGCCAAATCAATTCCACAGTGATCAAGAGTAAACAAATTGAATTTCTCAAAAATTAGCTTCAACTATAGAAAGATCACTAAGACTTATTTTAAAGCACTAAAAGCAAGGATGTTTATGGACGCCACACATGCTATGTTTGGGGATGGGTTTAATGAACATCCCTACAGGACTGACTAGATGAAATTTGAAGAGGAATTGCATACATTCAAATTTCATGAACTGTAGCCGTTTTATGTTAAGACTTTAACTAAGAATACTAGTCAAGGTAATGTTTTACCTCATTAATCTCTAAGATCTTATTGCCCAAATTAAGGATCCCATAGGACTTTATAAGATTGTAATGTAGGAAAAGGTGAACAGAGGATAAACTTTGGATAAGTTACTCAATTTCACCTTAGTCATTTATGAAAAACTTGAGGACCTTAACTCATGAGCAAAAATCCCTACAAACTCCACACATAAACCAATTTCTACTTGAAGCACTAAAACATTGTATCTAAGTCTAAGGAGATTATTTTGATTCTCCTTTATTACAAGAAGTATATATAACATTGTAATAAAATGAAATTTTTTTTGAAGAAAAATGAAAATAATATAAGAGGATTCAACTTTATTGTATCTAATTATAAGATCTCCGCCGTCTGCTTAAGTGTTCAAATGAATCTAGATGTGATAGCAAACCAATGTGCAAAAGAATCAACTTCATTCCAGATATCACACTATCAATTTCCCTCCAAATTTAGCTAAGGTGATAGGACAGCACCTAGGGAAAATTTCTATATATATGCCATTTTTCAAATGTGTTCTAATTGTATGCCTATTTCAAAGTTGTGTTCCGAAGCAGTGGAACTCGCATTCCCCGAATGCGAGTTCCAAAAAAATTTTTTTAAAAAAAAATAAATAAATAAATAAATTAAATTAGTGTTGACCGACCTCGCATTCGAGGAATGCGAGGTCGGCAATCACTTATCTTCTGTGAGGCCTGGAGGCCTCGCAGAAGATAAGTCCCCAAATTCCCCAAATTCCCCAAATTAATAAATAGGGGAGAATGTTTGTAAAATATGGGAGGTTTTGTCAAAATTTTATAAAAAATACGATAAATTAATAAATTAACGGGTTTACACATTTCATTCGCGTACTATTTCGTTAATGTTATAGTTTATGATTTAAAGATAATGGTTAAGATATACTATTCCCAAATATCCTACAACTTCGTTAATGTTATAGTTTATAATTTACGATTTACTATTTAAATGATTTTATCTTACAGTCAAATCTTCATTTTTCTATTTTTGTAATAGTCCACAATTTCCATTCGCAATATACATAGTCAAATTTCAGAAATCATTCATTTTTTCTATTTTTGTAATAGTGCACGATTTCCATTCGCAATATACATAGTCAAATTTGCTAAATTCTAAAATATATATATATATATATATATATATACATAGTCAAATTAGCTATAACCAAACAAAAAAAACAAAACAAAAATTCATTACAATGCATTTAAAAAAAAAAAAAAAAAAAATAGGACCTCGCATTCTCAGAATGCGAGGTCAAGAACAAATAAATTTTTTTTTATTTTTTTTTTTTATTTTATTTTTTTTTTAAATTTTCTGGAACTCGCATTCTCCGAATGCGAGTTCCACTCTTTCGGAACACCACTTTCAAATAGGCACACAAATAGAATGAATTTGGAAGAGAATTGTCTAGTTCATTTCCAAAATCTTGTTATGTAGTAAATAGGGGGTTTACACTACCTAAATTCATGTCCTAACTAAACCTTACTAACCCACAAAACATCCTATCATGTAATTTATGTAAAATAACCAAAGATGCTTAAATAATTTCTTTCTACACTATCTACCAATTTCCAAAAACTTCAATATATTTAAATCCAATCAACTACGAGATGAATAGAGCATTCAAGTAACACTTACAATCAAAATAGATCATAGCACCTAAACTAGTCAAAAAACCATTTTTAAACAAGTAGTAGAACAATTGGTAGAGTTTAAAGATTTAAAGACGATTTTGCAAATGCAACTGGCCAAACTTACCAAGTCAATTCATTCCATTCCAAACACACAAACCGAAAACATACATAAAAGACACCATCACACTTTCCATCTTATTAGCAATGATGAGCACCTCATACTACCGCTCCCAGTTGAGCACAAGAAAGCAAAATGGAGTAACGCAACAGAAACATAAAAATAAACCAAACTTGGACTATGCCGATAAGGCATCCAAAAGTCAAACATCTAAACTGAAGAACCCCAGTTATGTTAATCATGTTTTGATGATGACCAAATCATGCTAATGGTTTAAAGACAAGTGTGCAGAAAACAGGGAGGTTCGGACGCAAATTATCGTCCGAACAAAACAACCACACAGAGCTTCGGACGATGGTAATCGTCCGACACAAAGAATTTGAAGCAAGCCTCGGACGAAGAACAGCGTCCGATAAATTTCCAGAAGACTCCTCGGACGAAGAACAGCGTCCGATAAATTTCCAGTAGACTTCGCTTCTATCGGACGCATCCTCGGACGTCCGAACGAACACCCTCAGAGAACGGACGCAGTGTCGGACGCAGGGTTCAGCAGCGGCCGTCCGAAAGGTCCAACGGCTAGTCTGTTCGGACGCACTCTTGCTGGCATCGGCCGTCCGAAAGGTCCAACGGCTAGTTTTCCAGTAGATAGAAAATAGCCGTTGGGAAGTTGTTGAAAGCAGATATTTGGCAACTATAAATACCCCAAGGTCTGAATTAAGTAAAGAAGGACTACATTCAATACAAACACTTGTAAGAGCTATTTGAGGAGAAATAGGCTAAAATATTGTGGGTTGTATTGGTTTGAGAAGTCTAGCTTTCTTGGCTCAACTAGTGGGAATTAGTGTGAGCAAGAATAGACTAGTGAGTGATCTTCAAGTGTAAGAGTGGAGGGATAACAAGTGTACAAAAGTGAGGTTGTAGTGTAAAACCCTTTGGCTCAACTAGAGGAACTTAGTTGGTGCAAGGGTGAGCCTACTTTGTGTACAAGAAGGTTATTGCCTCACACTAAAATAGGTCTTCTTTGAAGAAGCACTACTAGTGAATGTACTCCAAGCTTGAGAAGCTTGGGAGTTTGGTTTGATATTCTTTATCTCATTCTTATTTGTTCTTTAAGCTTAAACTGTTGAATATCTATTATATTCATTTGTGCTTAAGTATTCATTTGTTGCATAAAGTTTTGAATTTCTATTAAGCACTTAAAAAGGTTTGTCTTTAGAGATAACCTAATTCACCCCCCCTCTTAGGTTGCTTTTGGGACCAACATAAATTATATTGAAAAGATTTTTAAGCCTGTCTTTTATTGTTTTATACGGTCAACCCTTAGTTAGTTGTTTCAACTATGTTTATGTTGGTCAAAACCAATCTAAGAGGGGGGGTAGACCCCTTATAATTGCTCTGCTTATACACATCTCGAATGTATAACAGTCAGGTGGAGGTTTCAAGAAAAGGAATGTACAAATGTATCTCTCTTTCTCTCTCTATACTGTCAATTATACCAATTTAAAAGGGGTGATGGGAAGATAAAGCAATAAATAAACAAGCTAGAGGGTCTTCTCAATCTCGTGTAGGGGTGCCGCTGCTCAGAGATCTCCTCCCTCCTCTTCGTCATCTTCTCCATAGGCATCATCACTTGATTCCTCCAAGTTAGTTTCTGCTTATCCTTCTCTATCTTCATATTCTTGTGATTGTGGCTTACCATGCGGGTAGAAAGAGGTCTCGCCTTGAGTTGGTACAAAATGCCAAAGTGGAAGAGGATGTTGGTGGACCTAAGTCTCGAGAGTTATGGTCATGAGAGCTTAGCCTAGGAATGTCAGATTGTTGTGGAGGGCCATGTGACTATACGTCTAGTAAGCATACAACTCCTCCCTTTCATAGTCCATTTGAGAGGGATTATATATGAACCTGGTTGTCTAAGTGACGCTATGTACTTGCAGGGGTGCTTGAACTTGTGCTTGAGGAGGTTCACTGGATGCCACATTCACTAGATTGTGCCTTCAAAATTCATTGAACGTGTTGTAAACTATGAGATATAGGCACCATTGATTATACCTTCAGGACCCACCTCCTCGTCTCCCTCCAAATTGGGACAACCTGCATTAACAAATAAATATGTGACATGGCCAAGCAGATAAAATGTATGTTGTCCTGACATGCCATTTCTCAGGAACTCATAGCAGATGGTCTTTTCCAAATCTATACTTAGGTTTTTTTAAGAATCCTAAAAACCAAGCATGCCTTCTCCTTCTACATAGAATTGAAAGTGGTGGTCCCTGAAATCCGACAACTGATAAAGTACAACCAAATTTTGGGCAATAGTTGCATATGCTTCTTCTTGAAGGCCAAAATTTTGGTTTTGGGGCATCCCATTTAGGTTTCCCCTCACATAGCCTATGCCACATCATCAACTCTCCATACCCGCTACCATTCAAATTCAGTGTTTTAAAGAATGCATTAATTTTCTTAGGATGATCTCTACCCACTTCCCCCTAACGTACACCTTATTATCCTCTAACCCACACAAGTTGCAGTAAAACATTTAATTCTTAACTAGATTAACATTCCCCATTGGAGTTGTTTCGGTAAAAGCTAACTAATTTCTCTTTCAATTGGCTCTCAATTTTCATTCTAAAATTTTCAAATTCTTCCCAACTCTTGGAAGTGTCAAAACTTCTCTCATCAATGATACCATGTTTGCTATGATTTTTGTAAATTTTTACTGCCTTGGAATTAACAAAAATATTATCATCATTCCTAGTCCCGACATTATCACTACCTGTTGCACTAGTTTTTCTTTTCTTACCAGCTGGGGTCGTCGATGTTGTCTTCCCTTTACCCTTACCCTTACTCCTTTCCATTTGATCATTTCAATAATAAAACAAAAATTACAACACAAAGATAAAGCACAATTTCACAATAATGGAATAGCCATAATAACCACATTTAACACCAATTTAACATCAATTACTTGATCATTTATGACCACAAGAGAGATTGGAACAAGTTTACCGATGGATGGTGTCAAACTTGAAGTTCTTGTATGTAATCTAGTGTAGATGACTCCCAAATCCCAAGCGAAGTTGGACTAGGAAGAGGTAATTGAGAGTGAATTGGGGGGAAAATAAAGTGTTTACCATGCAAGGGAAAGGAGTAAGAAGGAAGAAACATCTGAAAAATACAGAGAAGAAAGGGTGTTCTTGTAAAAAGTTTGCCAAAAATTTATTTATAATCAGGGGGTTGAATACCGTAGTTATGGATTTTTATACTGCGAGATGGTGACTGCCGAATCCAGGCCAGCTAGGGTTTTTCGAAAACATGACTTGATAACCACGGTCATTGAAACGAAAACTTAAATTGGTGCCTACAGTATTCAACACTTAGATCACTTTGAAAGGCCTTCAACTACTGTCAAACTTCCAAAGGCTTAGGATCCTTGACAATTGCAGTTTTGAAAATGAGGAAACTGTGATTCTTAATACTTGGAAAATATTTTCATTTAAAACGTACACGAAAACCATGGTATCCGAATTTTGTTCTTTAAAATGATAATCCCAGTTGTCAACACTAGGAAAAGTTTTCTTTTAAAACCTCAGGTCTACAACCGCAGTTCTCAGACTGTAGTCAAATTTCTAGAGATTTTGGCCAGACTGAAAATCACGGTTGTGAAATTAGGAAAACTGTGGTTTTGAACACTTAGGAAAAATTTTCAAGAATTTTGCACTAATGTTATATGGTTTTGAAAAATACCCTTTGAAAACAACAACCGCGGTGGTGAACACTTAGAAATTTTTTTGTAAGAATACTTTCTGGTGACTGTGGTCTAAAAACTGTGGTCAAATTTCTACAGAGCACAACTCTTCAAAAACCGCAGTTCTCAAAATGAGAAATCTGTGGTTTTGAGCACTTAGAAACAAATTTTCATGTCAAATTTCTAGCTTTTCTCCAATTTATCCCCTTGGCCTCTCTATCACCTACAAATATGAAAATTTGGACTTAGAGAGTCATTCCACTATCATTCCAGCTGTAAACAACTTCATACTAAACTAAACCATAAAGATACCCTGTCTAAAATGAAGCTACCTAGGCCTATTTAACTTAAACAAACCAAATATAAACAACAAGTAAGGGAAAAAGAAACTTGGGTTACCTCCTAAGAAAAGCTCTTATTTATAGTCGTTGGCTCGATTTTGGTACATGAGATCAAGTTATGGTGAGGTAAACGGTTTCCTGTTCTTTTTCTATCACTCATTCGAAGTAAATCTTGAGACGATGTCCGTTGACCATGAAATTTCCTTTGCTCCCTTTTAGTTCCACTACACCATAAGGAAACACTTGAAACATTTCATAAGATCCACTCCATCTCACCTTGAGTTTTTCGGGAAACAACTTTGAGCCTTGAATTATAAAACAATAATAGATTCCTGGCCTTGAAATCTTTTCTCATCATGTGTTTTTCATGCTAAACTTTAGTTCTCTCCTTGTAGATTCATGAGCTCTCATAGGTTTCTATCTGGAATTTTTCAAGCTCATTCAATTCAAGTAACCTTTTCTCACCTGCCTCCTTCAAATCATAAACCAAAAAGTTTAGGCTTTTAATACTTCAATATGCCTAGTGCTCAATTTCAACTGGGAGAGGGCATGGTTTATTGTAAACCATCCTATAAGGGGACATCCCTATAAGGGTCTTGAAGGCGGTCTGATATGCCCACAATGTGTCATCAAGGTTCTTTGACCAATCCTTCCTTGATGAATTTACGATTTTCTCGAGTATCCTCTTTAACTCCCGGTTGAAACCTCCACCTGACTGTATATTCGAGGGTGGTAAGCAGAGCAATTATATGGGTAACTCCATATTTGGATAGGACAGATTCAAACAATGAGTTCTTCAAATGTATTCTCCCGTCACTAATGATGGCCTTGGGCGCTCCAAATCTCGAGAAAATATTCTTTCTCACAAAATTTACCACCACTTGAGCATCATTTGTTGGAAGGATACAGCCTCTACCCAATTTGAAATGTAATCCACTGCCACAAGAATGAATTTGTTGTTGTAAGATAAGGAAAATGGTCCCATGAAATCGATTTGACACCGCATACGTCGAATACTTCGCACACCAATATGTTGTTCAAAGGCATCTTGTAACACCCCGGGCCCTGGGCTGGCCCAATAACTTTTGAACAGAAACTACAGGCTGAAAATGTTTAAGCCAAGTTGTAAGTAGCCCATAACCCAAAGGTGTTATAGACAATACAATATCTCCTTCCACTTTCGATATGGGATGGGGCATTACATTCACCCCTTCTTTAGGCTTTGAGTCCTCGTAAAGCCCAAGTTGGGGCTCAATAACATGTCACATACACTGCGTAGCATAGTCCAATACAATTGGCCCACTCTCACCCTATGCAGAGATCACACAAGGTTCGCTCTGATACCAACTGTAACACCCCGGGCCCTGGGCTGGCCCAACAACTTTTGAACAAAAACAACGGGCTCAAAATGCTTAAGCCAAGTTGTAAGTAGCCCATAACCCAAGGTGTAATAAAAAAATACAATATCCCCTCTCACTTTCGATGTGGGACGGGCATCACACATCTCATCCCTCTTTCATGGTCAAGATTCCAGCATATTGGCATTCGTTGCATTGGAGAATGAAGTCTCTAGCATAGTTAATAAGCTTGGCCAAAAGAGTCTGCTTTGCAAGATCTTGGTCACTATCCTTTGAGAACCGTGGTGTCTTCCCATCGGTGAGGAATGGCAATGATAGTGCATACTTGGGATTTAAACTTCTGGAATACGTCTTCAAATTACTTGACCTTTTCACTGATGGTATGGGTAAGGATCATCCCAAATGTAGTACCTAACTTTTGAGAGGAATCTCTTCCTTTGATTAAACTCTATAGCTAAGGGGACCACCTTGGCCACTGGAAAGTTGACAAAGTCTGTATACCAAGGTGTAGACCCTCTAACCATCCATAATTCTTCCTACTAGAAATTTTTCTTGATTGGCACCTTCTTACCTAACTTTCCCATTGGCCATTCTAATCTTGAAAAGTGGTTGGCCACGGTGTTCTCACTATCATTTTTCTCCACCATGTCACAATCAATTTCCTGGTAATAATAAAATCCAATGAATAACTCCAGGCTTGGCATCATTTTTAGTAAAAAGATATTTGAGAGCCAAGTGATCGGTGTGAACAGTCACTTTGTTCCCAATGAGGTAAGGCCTAAATTTATCGAAGGAAAATATGATTACAAGATGTTCTTTTTCGGTAGTTGAATAATTAATCTTGCCTCATTCATGGTTCGACTAGCATAATAAACTGCATATAACACTTTATCAATCCTTTGACACTAAATTGTTACCACGGCATAATCACTACATCACACATCAATTCAAAGGGCAAACCCCAATTAGGAGAAGCTATTACTAGGGCAGTCATCAAGGCATTCTTCAAATGATTAAAAGCATGCAAACAATCATCATAGAAATCAAATGGAACATCATTTTGTAAAAGAGCACATAAAGGTCAAGAAATCAAAGAGAAATTTTTAATTAAACGCCAGTAAAAACCATCATGACCCAAAAAGCTTCTTACCCCTTTGACATTGGTTAGGGGATAGCAATTTCTCAATAACTTTTAATTTAGCCCTATTAACATCAATGCCTTTTTTAAAATCCTATGACCTAAAACAATACTTTCCTTAGCCATAGAATGGCATTTTTCCCAATTCAAAGCCAAGTTGGTTTCTTCACATATTTTAAGCACACAAGTGACGTTTTGCAAGCAAGAATCAAATGAATCACCGTAAAAACAAAAATCATCCATATAAACATCAATGAATTTCTCAATCATATCATGGAAAATGGAAAACATGCAACATTGAAACGTGCTAGGAACATTGCACAACTTGTAGAGCATTCACTGAAAACCAAAGATACCATAAGGACAATTGAAGTTGGTTTTTTTTTAGTCTTTCGGGGCTTTCACAATTTGAAAGTAACCCGAATAACCTCCTAGAAAGCAATAAAAGGCATGTTTTGAGAAGTGCTCAAGCATTTGGTTAATGAACAGTAGAGAAAATTGGTCCTTCCTAGTGGCTTCATTAAACTTTCTAAAGTTCTTAAGTATACCCACCATGTGGTCACTATCTTAAAGGGTTAATCCCTTTTCTTTGGCACCAGTTGAGTCGGGCTTACCCACTTATTAACACTTATGGGGTATATGATTCCGGTATCTAAAAGCTTAAGTACCTCCTTTCTAACTACCTCTTTTAAGGTGGAATTTAACCGATGTTGAGGTTGCCTACATGGTTTGAATGCATCATTAAGGAGGATTTTATGCATACAAATGCTGGGGCTTATTCCCTTTATGTTGTCAATACTCCATGCAATAACTCCACGATACATTTTCAAAACAACAATAAATTTTTACAGTTCAACACGAGAAAGTAAATCACTCACAATGGTGGGAGAAGATTCATTATCAGCAAGAAAGACATATTTAAGAAGTGACGTCAGTGGTTTGAGGTCAACCTGGGGGTCTAACCACTTTACCTATAGTCATTGCAATTTGCTCTCACATCCATTTTCAACTCTTTATCACATTGTCTATGCCTTCTTGTGTGTATTCTCCTTGAGGTCTACTTCATCTTAGGTTTGCATGCAAGTCAAGTCCACGGAGTGCCCCTTGAAAGTTTCCCTACAAAAATCATTAACTAGACCATCAATCAAATCCACTCTCATTACATCATCATGAATTGAAGGAAATTTAAAAGAATCAAAAATATTAAAAGAAACAATATCCTCGTTAACTCTAAATTGCAATTTTCCTTCTTGGAATTCAATGAGTGCTCTTCTGATAGCTTAACATAGCCTCCCGACAATAAATGGTGGCATATGAAGAAGGATCTTATGACACCATCTAGCACTGTCTATAAGAGATACACATCCCACTTTAATCGTGCATCTTCTACAATCCTTACCGGTTGGCTAATGATTTGGTAGCCTGTTTGGAGTGTCACATTTGTGGCTTTCAAAACCCCCATTCAACATCTTATATGTAGCATGGGGCATATGGTTGATTGAGGCCCTGAGATCACATAGTGCCCTATTGAAGACAACCCCTCTCCATCTCTCAAGGAATTGAAGAGGAGCTAGGATCCTTCAACTTTGGAGGGAGATTTTTCTAGATTATTGTGCTGCACCCATCATTGAAGCATAAGATTTCTTCCCCCATAAGCTTCCTTTTACTTGTGACAATTTGCTTCATAAATTTGGCATAACATGACATGTTCTCCAACGCTTCAATGAAAGGGATATTTATCTTGGTTTTCTTGAATATCTCTAGGAATCTCTTGAGCTTCTTTGCCTTCTCATCCTTCTTCATTCTTTGAGAAAATGGGACTCTAACTTGTTTAGTCAATGAAACTAATGGATCCTTGCCTTTATTTTGTTAGTTAAGGGTCATAGTAGGTTCTTCTTCTTGTCCGACCTTGCCCTTAGAAGACTTCCTTTTTTTTATCCCATTCTTTACGTATCTCTCACTCTTCATATCCTTTGAATTTGAGCCCACAACCACTTTTTCGTCCAAAGCTTTCTCGCTTTCATGATTGTCTCTTGGATTTGGACTTGCTATTCTCTTTCATGATTGTCTCTTGGATTTGGTATATGGCATCACTTGGCAAAGTCCCCAATAACCCCTTGGAGAGTTTTGACTGGCCAATTGGCCGAATTGATTCTCCAAGTTCCTTGTCATGGCTCTCAAGTTCTCATACTCCCTCCTTTTATGCGCTATCTCTCTCCTTTGATTATTTTTTTCTCTTCTAAAATTCTCCAAGTTCTTTCTCAAGTTATCCTTATGTGCATGATTATTATATATGGTTTGAGAGAAATTTGAGAGTTGAAATTGCTGCCTTGGATGTTAGGGTTGATATGGAGGGTTTGGTTGATATTGGTAAGATTGAGCATTCCTTTGGTGAGGGGGTTCCAAAAGAAGTTGAGGTTTGGTTTTGGAAGTTTTGGGCTTGAGGATTGGGTTAAAAGGATGGATTTTGTTGAATTTCTTGTTTGCTCCATGCGAACTTGGGATGCTTAGACCATAAGAATTATAGGTGTTGCCATCCACTGGGATGATCAACAAAATGTTATCCTTAAAACCCCTGTCTCTTGGATACAAATTCTACTTGTTCATTTAATCATGTTACTATCTCACATTGGCCATTTTGATGATTACCTCCCACAAAAATCACAAGCAAGCAACAGTTGAGGAGTTGAAGACATTGCATTGACTATACTTCCTTTCCCAAGATTCTCAATTGCTCTAGTTAGGTTTATCATCACATTCATCATGAGACCTTGTTAGGCAAGTAAGGGGTCATTTGTGTTCAAATTCAATATCTCCCCATGTTGGATATTAGCTTGTGGAGCTGCTTGTTGTTGTTCTCCGGTTGGGTTGATTGGCCATGGTTGTAGTAATTGGAGGCCATCCTATTGAGCAGAGCTTGTGCGTCTTCCAGGTTCTTGAAAGATATTGAACCATTCACGCTAGCATCCACTATTGGCCTTGTCTCCAGAAACAAACCATTGTAAAAAGTTTGGATTTAGGGCCATAATGAAATGGCATGATGTGGGTATTTTCTCAATAGATCCCAACTTTGAATCACTCCCATGCTTCACTCAAGCTCTTCCTCGTGTCTTGCTTAAAGAATCTGATGTCATTGCAAATCTTCACGGTTCTTGAGGGTGGGAAATATTTAGCTAGGAACTCTTGAGCCAATTAATTCCAAGATGGAAACGTTCCTTGCTCATAAGAGTGTAACCATGCCTTTGCCCTATCTCTTTGTTGGCCCCAAAGAGAAACCTAAGAGGGGGATGAATTAGGTTGCTTCACAAAATAAACCTTTAAATGTGTTTAATGAGAAATGCAAACTTTATACAACAAATAAACACTTAAGCACAAATGAATGTAAAAGATATTTAATAATTGGAGCTCAAAGAACAAATATAAGATGATTGAGATAGAGAGTATCAAACCAAACTCCCAAGCTTCTCAAGTTTGGAATATATCCACTAGTAGTGCCTCTTCAAAGAAGGTGAGGCAACAACCTTCTTGTACACAAAATAGGCTCACCCTTGCACCAACTTAGTCCCTCTAGATTGAGCCAAAGGGTTTTACTATACAACCTCACTTTTGTACGCTTGTTATCCGTCCACTCTTACACTAGAAGATCACTCACTAGTCTACTGTTGCTCACACTAATTCCCTCTAGTTGAGCCAAGAGAACTACACTACCCAAACCAATACAACACACAATATTTTAGCTTTTTTTTTTTTTTTTACATTTACAGACTTGGGGGTATTTATAGAAGCCCAAAAATTGACATCCAACAGCTCTCTAACGGCTATTTTTTGTATCCTAAGAAACTAGCCGTTTGGTCTTTCCGACGGCCGATGCTGTGAGTGTGCGTCCGAACGAACTAGCCGTTGGACCTTTCGGATGTCCAATGCATAGCCTCTGTGTCCGGTCTTGCGTCCGATACTCTTGACAATTCCACTTAGCTGTTCGGACGTTATGCTTCATCCGAAGCTCTGTCTGTCGGACGGTCTTCAGCGTCCGATCCATGAGGACAAAAACTTCTTTCCTTGTCTCGGACAGTCTTCATCTTCCGTTCATCTTGGGTTCAATCTGTAGGACGGTCTTTAGCATCCGATCGTTGAGGACATAAACTTCTTTGGCTTTGGGTTCCTTGCTAGGACAGTCTTCATAACCGTAAAGTTTGAACGGACGTTTTTCCTTCTTTCGGATACACCTGCAGTGTATACACATCTAGATGTGTATAAGAGACAGGTTGATTGCAAACCATTAGTATGAGAACTGGTCATCATAAAGACCAAATGGCTAGTTTCTCAGATTGAACAATCAAGCCGTTTGATGAGACTATTGAGACAAAAGAACACATATAATCATGTACAAGTCTGATCATCTACAGATTACAGAACGGATCATGAAGCACTGTCCGAACATAAGAATGAACCAATTTAAGTCTTCTAAGGGCAAGGTCGGACAAGAAGAAGAACCTACTATGACCCTCCCTCTTATACACTTCTAGATACATATTCCTGAAGGGAAGAAATGTTTTGCATTTGTATTCAAGTCGATATGAGGGAATACATACAACGAATTAGGATCAAAATATTTTTCGCTCATTCCTTACCAAAAAAGCATCATCAAAACAACAAAGCCTATGTGATGCAATTTCTTGTAATGCAAAATAATCCATTTAAAAAAGAGAATGCTGTCTCTTATACACATCCAGATGTGTATAAGAGACTAAACAATTAGAAATACTTATTCCCTTGCATTCTAAACAAATTCAATCACATAGATGAGTAACATTCAAGAGAACATAGTTCATCTTAAAAAAATGAAAGCACATTCTTAACACAAAATTTTAGATGTTACCCATTTCAATGTCATCTTAGCTCATATGCTCTGAACACCCTCTATTGATAATCTATCTTGAATTCCTTGGTGCCCTCCAAGTATAGATACATGCAAAGTTAGGCAACAACTTTAGGTATCCAAACTTTCTTGGGTCGAATTGGGTTAGTAACATGCTTAATCACCCAAATAGAATTTATTCCCAATTTTTCATTTCTTTTAACATAACAATTTTTCTTTACATGGCCATGTTGATGATGATAATTACAAATAATATTCATATTGCCATAAAACGAAGATTTAGATTTTACAAAGCATAAATCATCCTTTCTAAATGTGATAAAATTTTTGTTTAAAAACATATTTCTAGTTCTTTTCTTTTCAAAAACATTTTCTTTCTTGTTTCTCAAAATAACATCAAGATCATCTAATCTCTTTTTCAATGAAGCTTGTTCTTCCATGATCTTGGTTTTTCCATCAAATTTTTTCTTCAAAGCATCATTTTCTTTTGTCAAAAACTTATTTTCACGCACAAGTTTTGAATTGGCACTTAATAAAGCATGAACTTTAATTTTTAACTCTTTGTTCTTAGCATATGATTCTTTCAAACATTCATGCATTTTAAAAACAAGTGATTCAACATCATCATCATTATCGCATGAATCATCACAAGAATCACAACTAGAGGATACCTCATTATTGCCAAGTGCCATAAAAGCCATTAAGAGACAGCTCATATTCATCTTCAATTCAAGAGGAGGTTAGAGAATTAATCAAAGACTCGATAGGTATAGAATTTAAATTTTTTGACTCCACTATGGCAATGGAATTAGGTTCCTATTCCTTAGGTAAAGCATTCAAAATTTTTCTATTCTTTTCACCCAAGGAATATTCTTACTCAAACCTTTCAAATCCTTTACAATATCATTGAACCTACAATACATTTTGTCAATGTTCTCATAAGGTTCCATTTTGAAGGATTCATATTTAGCCACAAGAAGTGACTTCTTGTGCTCTCTAATATCTTCATTTCCTTCATAGAGATCTTTCAAATTTTCCCATATCTCCATGGCTGTAATTTGCAACCTTTTACTTTAGAAAACTCACTTGCATCCAAAGCATTATACAAAATATTAATGGCTTTAGCATTTAAAAATAAACTTACTTTATCTTGTGCATTTAAATCATATCTAGTCTTAGGTCTTAATCTATGAGTATTTACATCAATGATGTTAGCTTCTAAAGGACCTTCACAAATAATATACTATAAATCACTATCAATATATTGAACAAAAATTTTCATTCTATCCCTCCAGAGAAAAAAAATTAATGCCAATAAACATGGGAGGTCTAGTAATAGAATGCCCCTCTAAAAACAAAGCATTATTGGTTGCCATAATGATCTTTACTCAAAAGCAGTTAAGCTCATATATTGCATATTAGCTCTGATACCAATTGTTGGCCTCATAGAGTTGCTCTAAGGGGGGTGAATTAGTTATTGCTTCAAAAAATAAACCTTTTAATGTGCTTAATGAGAAATGCAAACTTTATGCAACAAATAAACACTTAAGCACAAATGAATATTCTAAAGATATTCAACAATTGGAGCTCAAAGAACAAATATAAGATGATTGAGATAGAGTTTAAACCAAACTCCCAAACTTCTCAAGTTTGGAATATATCCACTAGTAGTGCCTCTTCAAAGAAACTGAGGCAATAACTTTCTTGTACACAAAGTAGGCTCACCCTTGCACCAACAAAATCCCGCTAGTTGAGCCAAAGGGTTTTACAATGCAACCTCACTTTTGTACGGTTTTTATCCCTCCACTCTTACACTTGAAGATCACTCACTAGTCTACTCTTGCTCACACTAATTCCCTCTAGTTGAGTCAAGAGAACTACACTACCCAAACCAATACAACACACAATATTTTAGCATATTTCTTCCCAAATACACATCTTACAAGTGTTTGTACACAATGCAGTAGTTCTACTCTTTTTTTTTTTTTACAATTACAGACAAGGGGGTATTTATAGAAGCCCAAAAATTGCTTCCAATAGCTCTCTAACGGCTATTTTCTATTTCCTGAGTTAGAAACTAGCCATTTGGTCTTTCGGACGACCAATTCTGTGAGTGTACGTCCGAACGAACTAGCCGTTGGACCTTTCGGACGTCCGATGTATAGCCTCTGCGTCCGGTCTTAAGTCCGGTACTCTGGACAATTCCACTTAGCTATTCGGACGTTATGCTTCATCTGAAGCTCTGTCTGTCGGACGGTCTTCAGCGTCTAATCCTTGAGGACAAAAACTTCTTTTGTCTCGGATAGTCTTCATCGTTCGTTCATCTTGGGTTCAATCTGTCAGACGGTCTTCAGTGTTCGATCCTTGAGGATAGAAACTTCTTTGGCTTTGGGTTCCTTACTTCGGAAAGTCTTCATCGTCCGTTTATCTTTTGGTTGTTTTTCTTTCTTTCGGATGATTTGCAGTGTCCAGACATCCTGATACTTCTCTGAACACTTGATTGCAAACCATTAGTATGATTTGGTCATCATAAAAACATGATTATCATAACTGGGGTTCAACACTCTCAAGGAAAAAGGAAATCTGCTCTTATCCTAACACAGTACATATGCATACCATTATACTTGAATGTCTCAATAACCTCCTCAAAATTCACCAAATGTGTATACGGGTCCTCATTGGCTCCACTACTAAACATGGCATGAACTTGGAGCATTTGGATAGGGGTGGGCTTAATCTCAAAATTGTTGGCTTGCATAGCACAAACAAAGAGTCAAATTCTATCAACAAACACAAAAAAGCAAGAAATAAGGAATATTTAAAGAAATTACACTAATCCTAACTACAAGTAATTACAAGAAAAGAAAACGTCTAATCTTGTAAAATCGCTAGTATCTAATATCACTATTGCAATAGCACCAAAAACTTGTTCGATAAATATTGGTTAGGTAAATTAACACACAAACAAGTAATAAAATAGACCCTACTACACCTAACCGACACCTACACACTTGCAAGTATATGAGGTAGGTTTGTAGGTAGTGCCACGTGGGTATCGTTCCCACTGGGATTGATAGGTGAATACTCGCCTAGCCTTTGCGAATCTTTGCACTAGTTAGACAAATAAAAATGATGATTTATTTGCTCTAATAAAACAATTAAAGATGCATAAAAAAGTAAATTTATGCTAAACTAAGGAAGAATTAAAGCTACAACTAGGCAAATTAGACATGCATAAGCATATAAGAGAGTAAATTATGCTAAAATGAGGCATGGAATTGTAACAATGCAATTAGAGAAAGTAAAACTAGTGAAGACCAAATGTCATACTAATTTACTAAACTAAATGGCAATAATGAGGGTATTACTAAGTGAGGAATTTAAATTACTATACTACGAGGCAAATAGAACTAGACAAATAACCAACTAAACTAGAGTTATAACTAGGTTATTCTATCATTAAAGGTGCAATTAAACTACTACTAACCATGAAAAAAGAGCATTGAATTTAGTAATAATGTAAACTACAATGATTACCACACTGGGAAAGCATTTAAAAGTAAACTAACTAAAGATTGGAAGAAATGATCACTTTTCAAGATATGAATAACTATATTAGAAATGGAAAATCCTACATTGAAAACTGGAGAGTTATTCAATTTTTACTATTTTGGGAAAGAAATTTAAATTCAAGATCTATAAACCAAGGTTAATGATTAGGCTATGAGAAAAAGATAAAATGAAAACCCACCACTAATTTAAGCTTAGAAATGAAGAAAACACAAGATTAAAGGTAAGATTAACTACGAAAATGGAGATTTACACTACTTCTAAAAAACTAGTTAATGCTTAACTAGAGTGAAAATGCAAGAAAGCTAGATTAAAGCAAGTAAAATGGATCTCAATTTGAAGAGAAAAAAAAAGCTAAATTAATTAGAAGTAAAAGTAGAGTTTTTACAACTAAAATTAAACCTAGGATTAAGTTTAAGATGAAAAGAAAAGGAAATGTTTGACAAGACTACTCTATCCTAACTAAGGGTGGCTACTAAACTACACATTCTACTATATGTTAGTAGGAGTATTTCTAGGTTAATTTCAAAAGCCCGGCTTACACTACATGGGATGCAAATACGTCACGCTTTACGATTTGCCATTTTAATCGTAAGTGGAATCAATTTGTTTGCGAGGAGTATACTGAGGGTAATGATACACTTGTGAGCGAATTTATTGCTAACACACATAACTCACTGGCACTTTAGTTCAAGTTGGACATCGACTAGTAAATTTTAGTCATGAGATTATCAATGATTACTACCAAGTTCCGAATATTCCTAGTTACAGTGAGCTTGTTGTTTTTGGACGTTCTAATATTGATTATGATTTTCTATTGTGAGAGTTATGTGATCCAAGTGTCTATAAGGGTATGGCGACATGGGAATTTTAAATTAGTGCTATCATAGGTACTAAAAACTAATTGAAATTCCTATCCTAATGTAGCAATAGAGAGTACGAGTCGTCCCACAAAGAACGGAGTTTATTGTTGCGCTCAAAGTAAAAAATGAGGTTTTGAATATTTTTAACACTCCTGTCTCTTAATGCAGGAATTAAAATTGAAGAAATTTCAATGAATGAAGGATCTTGGTTCCAGTCATATCCACTATGGAAATTCTATTCATCGATTATCGACACCAAAGATAATTCAGTTTTTATACCAAGCACTAATTGAAGAATTAACCCGAATTCCAAATCAACGCCTATTCTTATTTCTTTTCTGAGGTTGGTTAATTTTCAATAGATTGCAATCCAATTAACCCTAACTAAGAGACAGGTCGAGGGATTGTGTTTGTCATGATAGAATTTGACTCTTTGTTTGTAAAACTAGCAAGATCAATTATTCTAATATAACATAAACATATGCAGTTATGCCAATTAGTTTATTATTTCTCCTAAATTCATTAATGCTAATCGAGAAATTATTAAACTTAGTTGCCTCACAGATTGAATTGAACAAAGCAGAAGAAAATAATCTAGCTATAGATTAATTCCAATAATTCACGATTTTGTAGCCATAGCAAATTAAAAAGAATAATCATAAATTAATGTAGAAAAGTAATCAATACTTGATATAAAAAATGAATAAATTCAAGTATAAAAGTCTCACAATATACTAGAATAAACCATGGCTTCAAATCCCTCGACCAAGAAAAGGGTTTTAGGCACTAAGGGCCATGAAAGATCTCTCAAGAATGTCTACTAAAAAACTATGATCAGGGTTTTGAAGAAATATCGTCATTTCCATTAAATCACTTAGTTTATTTACATGAGCATCAAGGTTAAATCCATGCCTAAACATAAGACCAAATCGAAAATGGCTAATGGTTTGCATGCAAAACTAGATGAAGAAATCTGCCAAAAAATAAAAATATCAAAATACTACATATTGCTCATGCATAAGAGCGCCTTGAAGCTTGTGCATGTGCAAACATACCCTAACTCAGAACTTTGCTCACTGGAAATCACTCATGTACGCAGCTCCTGGGTCGTGCACTTTTAATAGTTGTGCACCATCTTCAGCTTCGATTTTAACCTTGATGCTCATGAAATTTGGGAAAGTACAAAACACAAAAGTTGTATCTCTTTCTCTTAGCTTTCCAATGCATCTTGAATCGAATTAATTGAAGCTTGGACAAGAAAGTTGTGTTCAAACTATAAACTGGCATCCAGATTTACTTCATACTTGTGCATATCTCATCCTTGGAATTTCTCTTCATCTTTTTCATTCGTTTCAATCCTTTTTCACATTAACTGTGTAAAAACTAAGAATAACCAAATTAAACTCAGTATTAACACAAATCTTTCTTACAATACATCCCTAAAAATAAGGTAAATGACACATAAAACATAGAAAAATTATGAGATTATTAGATTTTTATCCGAATAGGGAATATAAACAATTTCTGAAAGCTAGGTTGTCTTCTTATACTTTGGTTTGGTATCATTTTTTGACTTCTCGTATTCTTCCCATAACTCATTTGACTAAAGTGACTTGGGATAGGGCTGCACTTCTTTATGCTTTGGTTAAGGTGTGCTCTATTGATATTGGTTTGGTATAAGATGGAGATTCTCTGTAATGGTGTTGAAGATCAACCTATTTTGGATTTATGTTATAGATGATAATGTGTAATGGCTACATTCACATAGTTTATAATCTTCCATAGCATTTGATATCGGACGAAGATTTTAGAAGCAAAGCGATAAAATAGTGCAAGTGCTGGAAACCACACACATGTTGGGACACTTTGGTATTTGGAGCATAACTTTCTTTTCCAGGATCCAATTGAGGTGATTCAAGATGCTTTGAAAATCTAGAGCACCATGAGGTACAACGTTCATGTTTTGCGTTTTTTCCAAATTCTGTCGATATCGAGGTCAAAATTGAGGTAGAAGTTGGTACATGTGCACTGGAGACCGTGAACATGTGTGAGAATGCTTGTGCGTGTGTTCAAATTTCAGAATCAAAGTTCCAGGATGATCCTATCATGCACATGCGCGAGTTCCTGTGCACATGTGAACACGTTGTACTCGCCTATGTTGGGCTGCTATGCGATTTTGGTGATTTCTACGGTTCTGGGTGTCCATTTTGATCCCATAAATATGTGTTTCAAATCTTATTCAGACTCCTATGCTATGGAACATTTGAAAACTATAAATAAGAGGGTTTAGGATCTCAAAATTACAGTTTTTCTTCCAACTTCCCTTTGACTGTCGCAAGAGTAGAATAGACTTTTCTTTATTTGTCCAGAAGAGTTGAAGAGATGTTCAAGATTGACGATCTTGGACTTAAAACTTGCTATTCTTTAGTAGATAAGAATTCTTGAATTCGACCTTTTTAAATATTTTTACGCCATTTAATCATTTTCATTGTTCTTTTAAATGCTTTCTAGGGTTTAGGTGTATTTTTCCATGCCTTCCTTTAATGTTTTTTTAAAAATTGTTTTTCATAGTTTAATGGGTAGAGTAGTTATTTTTTTTATAGATTAATTATAAATTTAGTTTTTAGATTAATTTAGTCAAATCCCATCCATTATGATTTCTTTAAATAGCATTTGAGTCAAATAGTAAGTAATTGCTAAACCATCGACCCCTACTTCCAATATATACTATTGATCCTGTACACTTGCGGTGTGTTATCTAGTTAATAGTTAGATTAGAAGATTATAAATTTTATAACTAGATATTTTACATATCAAGTTTTTGCAAAAAGTTGTTCGGGTAAATATCGGTTAGGTGATTCAATTCACAAACAAGTCATAATAAGCATTAATAACCCTAATCATTACTTACACACATTCGTAGGAATACGAGAGAATTTGTAGATTGGGTGAGTACGAAGGATGTTCTAACGTCACAAACCTTTATGCTAGTTAGACAAATTAATTAAAAAGGGGTTCTTCTACTAACTATGCCGATTGAATTAAAATTAACCTAATTTGTGCACAGATTAAAATCTAAAAGACCGAATAATTCTATCTATGATTGAATAAAATAAATATGGCAATAATTAATAGCCTAAAGATTTCAATTAAAACTATGAATTACAACTAAGAAAAAATGTAAACTACGAACGACAATAATTAAAGAATATAAAACTAAAACCAACAGAATTGAATAGAATTAAATTGAATAAGAATAAGCAAACTCAGTAGTGCAGCCAGAATTCACATTGATAAAGCACAAAATCTTTACAAAGAATGGAAATTGCAAAAGATTCATGCGTCTTGAATGAAAACCCTAACTACACTGAGAGCTAACCCTAACTATCTATTTCTAACTATCTAATTTTGATGATGTCCCTCAACTCTCTACAATGGGGTATTAATAGGAGATATCAGAGAGAGGTTAAATCCCCTCTCTAATGATAATGTCGTCAAAGTCTATGAAAAGGAATACACCCGGATGAAAAAGCCTACCAAAATAATAATTTACGCTGAAATTTGCTACAACATGTGCACATGCACACAAATTCCACGCACATGTGCATGAGAAGGGCTTCTAAAATTTTGCTCCCTAGAATTTGTGCACATACGCTAGCGTTTGGTCGCGCTTATGCGCAACTTCCAAAATACTTGCTTTAGCTTCCACCTTAATTTTAACCTTGATGATAATGGAATTTGGGAAACCTCAAAACATGAAAGTTGTAGCCTTTTCTCATAAATTTCCAACACATCTTGAATCAATTTGGTCAGAGCTCAGACAAGAAAGTTATGCTCAAAGTACCGAAAGTGTCTGAATATCGCTTCTATCATGTGCAAGTTTTTCATCACTTGTGATTTTTGTCCAATTTTTTTTTTATCCTTTTTGACTTTTTTTTCTAGCCGAACAAAAGCTGTAGCCACAAAAATAACTCAAACAAATATAAGATCAAATCTCTTATAACATCTATTGTGTATATGAGACATTCTTACTTTTCTTACACCTCTCTACTAGTATAGACAACCAATTCAATTACTACAATTAGGTACGACTTTTTAGCTTGTAACATTAGGCTGGGTATTAGTTAATTAGAGAAGGGATAAGGATATCACAAAAGTACTAAAAAGAAAGAGCTTTGAATTAATATTGGCCGCTATCATAATAAAATTGAATCTCTAAAACATTAGATACCAATCCTTCATAGAATTAACCCCACACATAATCAACAAATATCCATAAAAAATTTTAGACAACAAACAACAAAAAGTCCTCTTCTTCAAGTTCAACCCAACATGCCAACCTTATCCCGAACATTTATATGTTTTTAATGTCCACTCTCAATACAGATACTAGTGATAGGCACTTGCCGCAAACACACGAATACAGGTGCCAGTGATAGACACTACCTGCCTTTTCAAGAATTTATATTTCCTTAATTTTTTTCGAGTACCCCTCTTTGCCCCATAAGTATACACCACTCACTCATACAATTTTCCACCCTTATTCAACTACCTTTCACCCCTTTTATCCCCTTAACACATAAAGTGCTCATCAAAGCTCTTAAGGGACATTTTGGGATAGAAAAATAAAAGAAATTATTAAATTTATAAAGGTAGGTAAAATGCGTTTTAATGAAAGAAAGTGAATGGTATTTCTATCCATTCATTACAAATCAAGGCTCAAATAGGGTACTAGGGATAAAAATTTCAATAAGGGTCAACTTGAAAAGTTCAAACTACCAAAGAAATGCTTTACCTTCATCTTTAAACCGAATCAAGTTGTCTATAAATTTTTGCCACGAAAATGTAAGAAATCAAGTTCTTGGGATGTAAGATAAGTTAGTCTACATAATTATCTCTAAGTTGTCAAAAATGAAATATTTTATGGCTAAGTGCTCAAGAATTCTCAAAAATCATGCAAGAAAAATATTAACATTGACTATTTACTCATGGATGGTTTAGGTCAAAAATTATCATGCAGAAAATAAAAGAGACATGCTAAAAGATTGCAAAATTTTCGAAAGCTTCAAAGATTTGTAGCTAATTTGAACAAAAATTTTAAAAAATCTTTTAAAAAACTCTTAGATCAAAAGAAAAGCTAAGCTATTGCAACAAAAATTGAGCTAACTACACCAAACAAATGTAATGTAAATCCAGATTCCTCCTTACTCCACACTTAGAAATAAGTACTATCCTCAATGTTAAATAATACAAAAGCATAAAAAGGGAAAGGAAAAGCTTCTCTGGCAATGAAGAACGATTGGTGTAGTATATCTCGACAACAATATCTACGAGATGAGTTGAAACACATCATTAACACTCGAAAAAGAAATAACAAAACGTTAAATCCTTCATGAAATTTAGAAAAATAAGAAAATTGAGGAATGAGATTCCACGATAGTTAGAAAGAAAACTTAATCCCTTAGGGGCTTACATAACTATCAGTTTGATAAGTAAAAAATAAAATAACAAAAAGTATGATCTCATCCTAAAATAAACTAAAAGGCAAGAAAAGAAGAAAGCATCATTAAGTTCCTCTTCAACAACAATAAAATCCCAAGGCTACATCAACATGAGAACGACCAGATCAAGACTTGTTGTCAGAAGGTGCAAACTTCTGTGAAAATGGAGGAAAAGCATCAGTGAGAATGTAGAGGAATCCTCCCCACGCTCCCGGGTTAACTGACGAGCCTCCATGTTCTACTACCACGCATGTTGATAGTGAATGTATGTATCAAATTGGCATCGCATGCATTGTTGTTCCATCAAAATTTGCTCAAGCATCTCCTCTTGAGTAAGCCTTGGAATTTGTTCACTTGTCGAAGGCAATGAAGTGGAAGCTTGAGAACCAGTTCGTCAATCTAAGGCCCTCGTGCCATCCAACGTAATCAAATTACCCACATTCAGCTTTTCTTCGGCTAGATCCATCTCTACATCGTCATCAATACATGTGTATGAAATAACCAAATGTGGGAACCATAAGCCAGATTGTTTAACAACTGTGATATAATGGATCTACGGGCTAATCAAATACCCCACATCTATCGACTTACTCGAGGAATGACATTCAAAAGTTTAGCTCGCTCCAAAGTGACATGAGTAAGATGACAAACTAGGAAGAGACAAGCACATAAAAACTTGAACCAAACTTTTTAATCAAACAGGCTTAAGTAGATTAGCATTGAAATGTCAAACAACACCCCAGCACCATAAGTCCACTCCACTTCTCCCGTGCAAATAAGACTCGTGATATCATTATGTGACATATTGGAGGTACAAATAGCCGGCCACTAATCATTGCAAACTCGGTTCACTCTCAAGAGCCAATTAATCATGTTTCCAGAAATATCTATAGTTTTTTCCCAGACATATACCTTAGTATCCTCATACACAACTAAATTGGCATAAAATTCACACACGACATGGACAAGTGCGTCCTTAGATGTAGTATAGTAATGATATCTCGAATCTCCGGGGCTCCAATAATTGGGATTAGTATTCCCTTTTCCTTAATAGCTACCCTTATCAAAATATCAGATTCATACCTTTTGTGGGTAGCAGCATTGAGAAATTGCTCCGGAACATTCTCATTCTTCAAAATCTCTTGGGGCCTTGCTATTATGCCACAAAAGAAGAGGCTCTGGCTATCCCTCGAGTTGCCGGTCATGATGCTTGCCCTTTCTTGCCATTCCTACGATCAGTACAATATGAGAGATAAGACATGCGAATAAAACCACTACCACCCCACACTTATTAAACTCTATAATTGCAAACAAAAAATTAAACTTAGCATTCACAGGATAGAATCAACTATGTTAGTGCCAATACTAAGTTATGTGTATATATTCAAGACACTCCTATACCAATCAATAAAATGAATGGAGAAGAATTATATGGCCTAATCAAAGTCCTAGTAATGGAATTAATGCACAAAGGCCTAGTTTTCTAAGTATTTTGGATGAGAATGAAGTGGTTTAAATTCAACCTCGGGGGGTTGTTAGTTGGAAACCCCCTTCACCTTTACTCTCCAAGTTGTTCTCTTCAATAACTTCCTCCATCTCCTTCATTTCAGTGCTTTCTTGTTCACTAGACTCCATCTCATCTCTCTGGATTTCTTGCATGTTATTGGTGTATATTCTACAGATTTCCTGTAAAAATCCATAACCAAATTATCGTTATAATATTAACACTCATCACATCATCTTATTCAGAAGGAAATTTAAAAGAATCAAAACATTAAATGACACAATGTCATTATTGACTCTAAATTGTAGGTTTCCAACTTGGACATCTTTGACAGCTCGTCCGGTGACCAAGAAAGGTCTTCCTAGAATTAACGGGATCACCACATGTTTCTCCATGTCGAGTACTGTGAATTTTGCCGGTAGGAATACTTTGCCCACTTTGACTATGAGATCCTCGACCAATCTCACCGGTTGCCTTACTTTTCTATCAGCCAACTGAAAAGTGACATTTGTGGGTTTTAGTCCTCTTCCATTCAACTTCTTATTAGTGGAATGAGGCATAAAGTTGATCAAGGCACCCAAATTACAAAGGGCTTTTTGAAGCGTTACCCTTCCAATCTCGCATGTAACGGAAAAAGAGCCAGGATTCTTAAGTTTAGGAGAAAGATTCTTTTGAATGATAGCATTTCATGGTTTGTTGGGACACAAAATCTCATCGAACCCCATTAACTTCCTCTTGCTTGACAAAATATGTTTCATAAACTTGGCATAATTGGGCATGTTTTCAGTAGTTCAATAAAAGAATGTTAATTTCAATCTTTTTAAAAATTTTAAAAAATTTCCTGAATTTCTTAGCTTTCTCATCCTCTTTCATTCTTTGATATAAAGGAATACTTACCTACTTACCTAGAGAAGCCCAGGGGTCCTTAGTTTTACCTTGTCTGTTAAGAGCTTTGTTAGGTTCGACTTTATCATCACTGCTCTTGGATGACTCTCTCTTTTTCTTTGAGTCACTTTTTTCCACAGTTCTTGCATCATCCTCGTCAACTTTTCTTAGTTCCACAATTCTACCACTCCTTAAGGTGACTGTTGCACTTGTTCCCTTCTATGGGTATTATCCCTTAGGTTCGAAATGGTGTCACTTGGAAATGCCCCAACCGATCTCTCATTATTTTGTTGAGCTTGTTGTCCCAATTGCAATTCCAAGTTTCTTGTCAAAGCTCGCTCAAATTCTCATGCTCCCTCCGCAAAGCGATAAAGTTCTTCTCAAATTATCCTTAATGGATTGATCATGGTGATAATTGGGATAGTGAGGTGGGGGTATTGATGGTAGAGGTTGGTATGAGTTATTTTGTTGAGGCAGAAAGTTTCAAAAGTCCCTCTGATGAGGCTGTTGATGTAGTCTAGAGGATGAAGCTTGACTGGAAAAATTTGATTGTGGCTAGTTGGGTTAGAATGATGGATTTTCAACATTTCTTTGATTAGTTGAATAAAAGTTTGGATGGTTACACCCAGATAGGTTATAGGTATTACCATAGGAATTTGGCTAATTCCTTGATCTTAAATTTTGATAGGCAATAATTGAACTTACTCACCTTACGGCATAGGTGTTTCACAAAGGCCATTCTGATGGTTTCTTACACAAAAGTCACAATTTAAACCCCTTGCGCTATTGAAACTATAGAGTTCACTAGATTTCTTCCCATATTTTCTAAGCACTAGATTTCTTCGCCATATTTTCTAAAGCCTTTGTCAAATTTATCATCATGTTCAACATCATACCTTGTTGAGCTAAGAAGGCATTATTGAAATTAATCATACCTCCTTGTTGGACATTGACTTGATTCACTTGTTATGATTGTTGCTCAACCAAAGAAGTGATTGTGCCATGGAATAGTGAGTTAATGCCATTCTCTCTAGTAGTTCTTGTGCTTCTTCCGGAGTTTTAATAGGAAATGCGCCTCCTACGCTATCATCAACTATCAATCTAGTCTCCAAAAACAATCCATTGTTTAATGTTTGTACTTTCAGCTATAATGGAAAGGTACGATGTGGACACTTCTTGAGTAATTCCTTGAAGCACTCCCATGCTTCATTTAAACTGTCCCCAGTAATTTGCCTGAATGAAGTGATATCGTTGTAGAGCTTTGCAGGTCCTCGATGGTGGAAAGTACTTGGCTAACAATTCTTGAGCCAACTAATTTCATAGAGTGAAAGTACCTTGCTTGATGGGGGATTGTAACCAAGCCTTTACCCTATCTCGCAATGAAAATCGAAAAGCTCTCATTCGAATAGAATCTGGATGCAATCTATTGTATTTGTATGTATCAATGGCTTCCTCAAAATTCATCAAATATGCATAGGGATTCTCGTTTGGCCCACTACGAAACATATCATGGGTTTGGATTATTTGAATCAAAGCAAGCTTGATCTCAAAATTGTTGGCTTGATCGGGCATTCAGGTAATGTTAGAACTCGCCTTCTCAAAATTTGTTATCGCACAATCTCTAAGAGGTGGGGGATTAGCGTTACTTGCATTGCAATGATTACCTGCTACCTCGTCTTTCCTCCCAACATTGCGGTTTAGATTCTCCATTATATTCTCTCCCTATCTTGATTCCTGCTATTTCCTGTAGTTTTTGGTTAGAGTTCATTCAATTTCAAATTCATTAGGATGTAAGGTCCGTTTAGAAGAACGAGTATTTACCATAAACTAGAAGACAGAGGCCAAAGTTTGAATATCACTTATGATTGGTATAAGCAAAATCCACAAGAAAAAATAAGAGAAAAAGCAATCGTATATAATTATGAGAAAATAAAAAGTCTAATCTAATAAGGCTCGATAAACCGAATATTGCACCAAGAATAGTCCCCAAAAATAGTACCAGAGTACTAAGGCAGGGTTGCGTTCTTTAACCATTTATCATAATCGGAGTCTTCATGCTATTCATCGCAAATTAGACATTTTTGCTTACCATTTGAATTATGTCCATCCTCTTAATATGTCGTGTCACACCCCAAAAACGGGACCGTAACACGCCGCGCTAATGGTACACCGGCCCAAAGCGCAAGGCACAAACGAACAGAGCAACAAACTTAACCGCAATGTAATAGAACCCGATTGCCATTTCTTAACTATCTCGAATACACAAGAAAAAAATACGAATTACAAAATTTCTTCTTAGTACAAAAGATGCTACAACAAAAACAAAGTTCATCAATACAAAACCTATCTAATACACTACCCCTCTCCATCAAACAAAAGAGAAGCTTGGAAGATTATCCGCAGAGTCCTACCAGTAATGTGGAATGGAGAAAATCTAAAAGCTGCTAACGCGGTGGAGAGTAAAAAACGAGCACCTAATCTGAAAAATTATAAATCACGTGGGGTGAGCATAACTAGCTCAGTGGATATCATAAAAGCTCTTCAAATGGGGCCAAGCATTGCGAACTATTTGACTGTAAGATTGTTATGGGATTTTTGACCTCCAGGTCAGACTAGTAGCAGTGTGGTAGATTACTAGATCTATTTATAAGTATGTCATCCCTTTCAGACTAGTAGGTGTAGTAGATTGCTAGATCTGACTTGTAGAATGGCATATGCTTTTGAGCCAGTTCTGATCTGATTGTCTCTTATACACATCTAGATTCTATAAGCACAGCTTCCCAAATCCATAGTACAGTTTCTTATCCGGAATATTTGTGTAATAGCATGTATCTTATATACATTTAGAATGTATAAATACAGTGCTAGGCCAGATTTTGGATGTCTACCACATGTTGCAAACTAGTCTGATATCCGGTTCTAAGACATCCCACACACTAGATGTGTATAAGAGATAGGTTCGTTTTCTATCATAGCAGTCACCATGGCGTCCCATGGATGACTATAGAACCGGTTCTCCCCAAATCAAACATTTCCAAACACATCCAAAATTATATACCTAGGTCACCTATGAGCCAAAACAGTTATAAAATGCTTTCATATCAAAAGAGTTTGCAAACATATCAATTGATTAACATAAAATAGCTTGGTCCCGATTTCATATGTAATAGTTCCAAAACTTAGTAAAAGTGCAGTTCCAAACATCATACATATTCTAAAATCCATCCAAACATATTTCGAAAGTCGTTAAACAAA
Organism: Cinchona pubescens; assembly: GCA_025175665.1. Taxonomy (NCBI): domain Eukaryota; kingdom Viridiplantae; phylum Streptophyta; class Magnoliopsida; order Gentianales; family Rubiaceae; genus Cinchona; species Cinchona pubescens. The sequence continues at coordinate 436,437 of JANKKI010000133.1, forward strand.
ATACAAGTGGAAGAGGGTCTATGTTACCCACCTATCAAAGCAAAAACTGCACAAATGATCACTGAACGCGATCGCCGGCGGTAGGTGGCGTGGTACCTAAAACAGGTATAAGAGGACTCTTAGAAGAGATGTAGAAGTTAAAGAATGACTAGGGAAGCGAAAATGACGCGAAACGATAGAAAACGACACCAACAGCTCTTTGGTCAAAAATGACCTATTCACAAATTCCGACCAACTTCGACAAGCTAAAACCCCAGTCAAAACACTTAGTTAACCCCTCAAATTCGTATTACATCTAGATTAGGAGATAATAAGCTCAGTTTTCCAGAAAAACCGAAAAACTTCGCCTCTCCTAGGCTGTTTTTAGCTTGTCGAAGTTGTTATACACAAAATTTGTCAATAGGTATTCAAGGGACCTTGGTTACAACCCAACTCAAAACAACATATTCTAACCAACCAATGCATAAACATAAGCATTCATAGCATAACACTCTAGGGCCACATATGGAAGACAAAACCCCAACTCATAATCTTAAAATATGTAATCTAACCGTGGAAAGTTGTTAAAAATCAACCCCAATCACTTCCCAACCTCCAAAACACTAAAAACAACCCATAACATACATAAATCATAACATATAAGGCTGCAAAGAGGCGATAGTTTTCTCAGCCATAAAGAATCCTACAAAACTTGAAATTAAAGCTTGGATCATAAAGCCCATAAGCCAAAAAGTGCTAAAATACATAAAATCTTACCTTCCAAGTGATTTATACTTGATATCCAAGAAAATTTTGGGGGAAAATGGAGGAAGAGGAGTTCGGCTGCTGCTAGGAAGAAATGAGGAAGAAACAACAAGAAGAAGACTTAAAAAGCTTCCAAAGTTGACCCAAATAGTACCCAAGTTGACCAAATAGTCTCCAAGTTGACTATTTGACCCAAAAACTAATTTTTTTGCTACTAAATTAACATTATAAATCAGCCATCAAACAACACTCACACACCACAATGCACTAATTACACTTAGTCCAACTTTTGACCCGTTTACCTGCCGGTACCGAAATCGCGTAACGAGACCGCCTATGCGAATTGAAAAACGATTAAGTTGAAGTACTTTATAACTAAAAATAATATGAAAAACATTTTAAACCAGTTAAAATCAAAGAACAAGACAAGTTATAATTGCTATTAAAATACTGGGTTTCACATGTCGAGTTGGCCACCAAACCAAATGTACTTCAGTGGCACTTTGGCCTACCTGATGATGAATCTGGTCATAGATCTGAGAAGTAAGAGGCGGAGTTCGTAGACACGGGGGATCATGATGGAGTTGGTCCTTCGAGATTCTCTTAGAGGGAGTTTTCTATCACTTTTTCTTTTTTTTTTTATTCGTGTTTCGTTCTTTTCCTTTTGATCATTTTATATGATGTGATATGTGTGTTTGTTTTTGTTTCTTCTCTTACTTTTGTGGAAACATTGAAGACAATGGTTCACTCAAGTTGGGGAGAAAAGTCTAGAGTACAGTTGTGTGTTCTTGTCGTATAGGTTGTGCTAGTTGATTGTGTTGTGTGTTAATTTAAGTGTGTCTTTGTAGAATTTCTGTACTTAATTAACTCTTTTCTATATTAATATTTTGAAAAAAAAATTTGAATTTTTGAATCCACATATGTATAGGAATTTTTGTTCGTTAATGAACCCCATTGATTCATGGAATGTGACATCACCTTTATGTGACAATGTGTGAGTATGTGGGGTAGTTGCATTAATTATTTAAATATGTGATAGCCTTGACCACTTATTGTAATTTGAATTTAAATTGTGACATATTATTTGGAGTCATTTCATATTTGCGAAGTATGAATGAAGTTTGGACTAAAGAGATAATTTTGGCGATTTCTATGTTATTGGTTAAAATTTGTTAGTTAAATAATGATGTGGTTCATACATGGATTTGGGATTTCAATTCAATGCTGGCAAAATTATGTAATTAAGGTAATTTGAACTACTTTACCTAAATTTATTCTATCCTTGTCCCCTAGCCTACATTACAAGCCGGAAAGTCCTATATGATCTTTGGTCTAAATTAATTCGTATTAGTGATTGTCGGGTGAAAACATTCTTTTGAATGTCTAACTGGATTGTCACTTGTGAAACCATGGTTAATATAAATCTTGTCAAGATGGGTTAGGGAGTGATATTCTACTTTCTATATTTTTTCTTTATGAGTGGAGTGGTTGTATTGTGATGATGAATGTGGGATTATGGATCAAATTTTCTTATGTGTGTGTGGAATTCACTTGAATTTTTCGTTAAAAAAGTTTATTATTGATACATGGGAAGAGTTAGTTTTGTGTGAATTTTCTTTTTATTAGTGTTTGTGTTATTGTATTAGTCTTTTTCTTTTCTTTTTGTCCATGGACATACAAAAGTGCTAAGTTGGGAGGAGTTGGTAACTATAGAAATTTGGGCATAATTTATTTACTATGAACCATAATTTGATATTTTGTAACCCTAATTTTAGGTATTTTGTGTGTGATTTAGCAGTATTAGGTTAAAATTAGGTTTTGTGTGTTTTAATATGTTTTGATAATTTTTAGTGTTAAGGCTGTTAGTAATGTTCGTATGTTTTTGTTATGCAGGAAAAGGTAATTTTAGAAGTACAAAAGTGGAGCACATTGAGTTAGAAACTTGCAATCCTGGATAAGGGGAAAAGTGAAAAAAATAATAAAAAAATTAAAAGAAGAAGAAGAAGAAGAAATAAGCCTGGCCAAAACACTTTGCTACAACAAGGATTTTAGCAAGGGTACTAAATATGTCCAACAAAGGAATAGTATGTGGGCCATCAAGGAGAAGCAAACATGGGCTGAATTTTGATTATTAACAAGAAGCTCACATATTTCTGTCGATAGACCTTTCTCCTTATTAAGTTATAAGTTAGTTTTTAGGGTATTTTTTATAGTAGCCGCTAGGGTTTTTCTCTTGATAATTTTATATACACATTTGCATTAAATTCCTTAGTAATTCTACAATCACGATTTTTGTAGTTTGTTTGTGGATTTATTACACTTTGTGTTTTTGAATTTGTGGACTTTCTAAATAACCTATGACAATCTTCAGAGGATTCATACGCTTCATTATTATCAGTTAATTATTCGTATTTTAATTTTTTCTTTTAATTATTTAATTACTTTTTGTCCAGTTTAATTAATTTTAATTTCGGATTAATTTGGAGTTCAATTTCATTATTTATTTTATTTTTCTTTATTTGATTTTCAATTAATTCTAGTTAAGGTTTTCGTTAATTAACTCTTTCGTAATCAAATTAATTAGTTCGTCGTTCAATTTATGCAAATTTATTCTTCCGTAATTTTCTAGGGTTAGTTTGTTATTTAATTTATTTCTATAAAAATTCAAAAAAAAAATCCAAAAATAATTCTTTTTAATTGTGATAATCTAAATAGTGATTGATACTAAGTATTCTGTAATTGACTAATCTGATTCTCGTGGGAACGATCCTTATTACCTGTATACTACTACGTGACCCATGCACTTGTGGAATCGTGTGTTAGTACATACTTAATTTTTAAATTAAAGTTTGACACGTATCAATGATGAATCGAAAAGGTTTAAAAGTTTAATTATGGTTTTAATTAGTGTAGTTTCATCTCCTATTATTTGAATTTGCTTAACTATACAAGTATTCTTAAATCTCGGTACTTGCACTCGCAAAACAATCTTCGTGAAAACGATACCTACTCATTTTGTACTACTACCAACTCCATATACTTGCAGAAGTGAGGTAGAGTGTTGTGATTTTGTGAGATTTATTATTACTTGTTTGTTTTAATTTGACCATCTTACCAAGGGCTTGACAAGTTTTTGGCGCAGTTGTCAGGGATTGTCCTAGGTATTTGGTAATATTGAGCGCTTTACTGGTCGTGTAGATTAAGCACTTTAGTTTAATTTAGTTGTAAATTTTTGTTTCTTCATTTATGTTGGTAGTTTGTCTTGTTGAATTGTCTTGGCACTTGAATTGACTACTTGCTTTGGCTTTTGTAGTGCATGGTAAGAAGAGATAAAGGGCCGTTTATTTGCTTGGACAAAGAAAGAGAATAAGAGTGAAGGGAAATTCGGAAGTTTAGAAGAGTACAACAAGAGCAAGAAACAATTGAAATGGCAAATGCTAATCAAAATCAAAGGAATTTGAACATTGGGAATGACAAAGACAGAAGAAGAGGTTGGCGGAAATAATGGAATGGGTGGTTATGGAAATGGGAATGGAATGAATGTGAATGGAAGACCGTTGAGAGAATATGCCATACCAAGCTTTGATAGGGCAAATTCTAACGTTGCACAGATGCCCGTGCATGCAAACAATTTTGAGATTAAGCCCAATTTGATACAAATGCTACAAGCTCACACAATGTTTGGGGGTGGTCCCAATGAAGATCCATACACACACCTAATGAACTTTAAGGAGGTTTTGGACACATTTAAATTCAATAGTATGTACCCGGATTGTGTAAGAATGAGAGTATTTCCTTTCTCTCTAAGGGATAGGGCAAAAATCTTGGCTTCAATCTCATGCCCAAGGGACATTTACCACTTGGAATTAACTTGCTCAAGAATTTATCGCAAACCATTTTCCATCTTCAAGGACTGGCAAATCGACGAATGAAATTACCTTCTTCAAGCAAGATGTTGGTGAGAGAACAGGAGAGGCTTGGGAGCGTGTTTAAAGATTTGCTAAAGAAATGTCCTCATCATGCGATTCCATTATGTCTTCAAATTCAAACCTTCTACAATGGGTTAACACAAGAGATGAAATCAATAGTGGATTCCTATGCCGATGATTCTATCTCTTATAAGACACCGTAGGAAGGTCAAGAATTGCTCTATAGGATGGCCTACGATCATCATTATCATTGACCAATGACTCCACCGGTGGCTCAACACCAAGTCAATCAAGCTAATGCTAAAACTGGAGTATTGAATTTAAACATGCAAGGTGCTCTTTTGGCACAACAAATTATGTTTATGAATGTGATGAACAATGTGGCAAAAGTGTTGGAGAACTTAGGGAAACCGAGTAGTGTGAATGAAATGTTTTCTTCTCCAACCCAACCACCCATGGTATGTGACTTTTGTGGGGGTAGACATGCAAATGGGCAACGTGAATGCCTTATGGGTCCAATGAGCAACTCAACTATATGTCTAATCAGTCATCTTTTCGACTAGAAAGCCATCTAGAGTTTATAGGAACACATATAATCCTTCTTGGAGAAATCATCCCAACTTTTCATAGAATAATACCAATAATCAATCTAATCTTCCCTGTCAACCAAATTCCCCACCTCAAAACTTCCAACACAATCACGTTTCAAGTTCTTCACCTAGACCCTATCAACCACCACATTAAAGAAATTTTCAAACCAACTCATATCAATTTTCCCCTACCCCTCCATTTCAAAATCAACAGTCACGCCCTTCCAATATGCATATTCTTGCCAACCTATGTATAATGACCAATTTTCTCCAAGAGAGAATGTACGTAAAGATGGTTGGAAAAGAGAAGCGGAGTATTTGAGAAGAGAGTTGGAAAGGAAAAGGAAAAGCATAAGAGGGAGTTTGAGAATTTGAAAGCTTCAACAAGAAATTTGGAAATTCAACTGGGTCAACTGGCAAGAATTAACAACGAAAGACCTATTGGGGCACTTCCGAGTGATACTATTCCAAATCCGAATGAAGACAATGAACAATGCCATGCCATAACCTTAAGGAGTGGAAAAGAGTTGGTGGAACCTAATGAGAAGAAAAAAGTGGAAGTAGGAAGTGAGGAACAAAAGTCTAGGATAATTGAGAATGAAACGAAAGTTGTTGGTGATGAAGACAAGAAAGAACAAAAGGATGATATCAAGGTATCCAAGAAGAAGCACGGGGAAGAACATTTGAAGATGGATTCATCGATAAAAGTGTCATTCCCTCAAAGGCTCATTGATCCAAGAAAGTAGGAAAAAGAGAAGCAATTCAACCACTTCTTGGATATGTTGAAAACGATTAATGTCAACATTCCTTTAATTGATGTCCTCACCAAGATGCCTAACTATACTCATTTCATGTAAGATCTTCTGGCAAGGAAGCAAAAGTGGAATGATGATGAGATAGTGTGCCTTGATGCCAGCCATTGTTCAAAGGAGGCTACCCCCTAAACTCAAAGATCCTGGTAGTTTTATGATACCGGTGAATATTGGAAGAAAAAAACGTGGCATCGATCACTTTGTGATTTGGAGGCAAACATAAATATTATGCCAAATGCCATCTATGACAAATTAGGTATCAACAATGTCAAACCAACTAATATCACACTCCCATTAGCGGATTTATCTGAGAGGAAACCATATGGCTTGTTGGAGGATGTGCTTGTTCAAGTTGAAAAGTTGGTATTTTTCGTTGACGTCTTTGTGTAAGATATGCGTGAAGAGAGTGAGATTCCAATGATTCTAGGGAAGCCCTTCTTATCAACCACTCATGCATTAATTGATGTGAACAAAGAGAAGTTAGTTTTACAAGTTGAAAATGAATCAATTGAATTTAATGTGTTTGAATATAATGATAATATTCCCATTGTTGGAGAAAAATGTGCTAACTAATCTCTTAATTCTTTCATTGCTAGGTCAAATGAGGAGCAAAATGAAGTTAACCAAGGCAATTTACTCAAGCAAGTGACGGAAATAAAAGAAGATTCGAGAAATGAATTGAATGGAAAAATCACCTGATAAGGGATGTGATTTGACGAAGGATCAAGAGATTTTTGCAAAGGATCGGCAAAATGGTGATGTCAAGAAGTTGAAAAGTCGCAAAAAGAAAAGAAAATGGTTTGAGAAACAATTGGGGATACTAATTGGGGCATTAGCGATGACTAAGGCTTGGAAGAAAAGACTTGTGCATGAGAGAACCGAGAATCAAGCTTTATCTATAAAGAAAAAGGGTATCAAGCTTTTTCCGTGGAGACCAAAAGGATAAGCATGGTCGATCATCCTCAAGTACATGGAATAAACGCCCATGCCATAGCCAAGCTAGTGACTATAAAAGATTGTTTCTTGGGAGGCAACCCAAGTCTTTAATTTAGTTATTATTGTCTTCTTTTAGTGTGATTTTTAATTAGTATGATTTTGAGTGATTTGGTTTGAATTAGGTTAGGATTTTAGTTTAAAAATATAAGTTTTTTGAATTGAATGAATTGTGCTAAAGAAAGAGTGAAATTGTACCATCTTAGCTTGTTAATTTTGTGTTTGTTGGTTGTGCATGGAATTGGAGAAAAGTGAAGAAGAATGGAGAAATTTTGGGCTAAGTGTTGAAAATACACTTTGCAAAAGTTTAGCTCCAAATCGCGATCTTGAATTCCAAATCGCAATTTGGAACTCAAACTTTTGGAGGGTATTTTGGTCATTTGTGCAAATTGCTATCTTAAAATCCAGATCGCGACATCAAACTCAAACTTCTGCAAAGGCAAAATTTTCATCCAAGTAGAGATTGCAATCTGGAATTCAAACTCTCGATCTCGAAACCAGCCAAATCGCAATCTCAAAATCCAGATCATGATTTGTAAAACCCGAATTGCGATTTCAACTAGGCAGAATTGAAAATTTATACAATTCTTCTCCTTCTTTTCTCATTTTTCTCAACTTCTTCTTCTTTCAACCAAAAAACCACCCTTCCCCTAGCTCCTCAAATTCTTCCATTCTCTTCAATTAAAAATCACTGCAAACATTAGATGGATATAATCCACCACTAACATATTGCTACATCATCCTAGGAGCATCAAAGAGAGAATATCTTGGAGTCTACTTGGAGAAGGTTGAACATCAAGAAGGGGTTTGTGCACAAATTTGTGGGAAATTTTTAGGCAAAAATCGGGTAATATCTTTCCTTAATTTCGTGATTGAAATTTTTCCAATTGTTGAAGACAATTTTTGGGTGTTTTTGAATTAGTTATATTTTGGAATTGTGGATAACAATTGGGTAATTTTGGTGCAAGAATTTGGTGTGAATTTCTTGAGCAATATTGTGTTATAAAGATGAACAAATTTTTTTTTTTCATTTTTTAGCACGTTTATTTTTAATTACTCTTATCTTTAGTATTTTATTTTGGGATATTTTTGTTTTTGAGTAGATTGGCTAATGGCCTTAAGCTGACACCAAGTAGATATCTTTTTAGTGCTTATGGATTAAATCATTTCGAGAATTGCTTTGTTGAGTACTTGGTGTGGTTTTTGGTCATTTTCAAATCTTGACTAATAATAGTAGAGTGACTAAGGAAATTAAACTGATACCATCTTTGTAATTGTTGATGACTGGATTTGGATATTGATTTTTATGGAGCTTTATTGATGAGATACATGAATTAGTTAAGTACCCTTAGTACTCTCACTTAGTATTAATTGCTAGATTAAAATTTTGTCATAGTTTATGTAGTTCTTGTTCAATTGTTGCTATGTCTTTATGTTAGGATTTTGGGTTTAGTGGAAGGATGATTTATTCATCAATTTGAATAAAAGAGACAAGATTGGTGGTGTTTATTTCTCGTGTTGGGAATGGTTATTTTGTGTGTATTGATGTGACTTGATGTCAAGTGGACGGAAAAATGATCAAATGGGTATTCCCTGATGATGGGTTTTGACGTACAATATTATATGATTGAAGTATTTGATTGGGTCATTTCATGAACTTCAGTGTGAGTGAATACTTCTTTTACAGCATAAAGATTTCAAAAACTTGGCATTACTATTTGCAGTTCAACACAGAATACTAAAATTTTGGAAAATTTTATTTGAAATATTGTTTTTGATCACAACACTTATATTATTTTTGTTAGTCGATTTATCTTTTGAAAAAAGTAGGTTAAATGAAACAAAGGAATTTTGATACATTTTGTGTGTTTGCATAGGGAATGTTCTTCTAATTTGTGAATAATTGTTATTTGAGATTAATTTTAAGTACATTTCAGTCCTTTTTCTTGGTTTAGGGTCGTGTAAAAAAAAATTGTTGCTAGTAATAATGTGAGTAGGAGATTCCGATGTGTACCCATGTTATTCTCCGAAATAACCCATTAGAGTAGTAATAAAGCGAGTACGGGATTCTGACGTGTACCCAAGTTATTTCTTCGAATTAAGCCATTAGGAATTGAAATCTCATATATCAATAAGTTAAGAAGTAAATGTTTGTAATGCTTATCATTGTTCTCATATTACTTATTCCTTATTAGAGGTCTATTCCCAAATTGTGTGACAATTGCATTTAAGTAGATTCCTAAATGAACTTCTATTTTCATGCAACCTAGTTAGGATAATTGACTAACTCCATAATATTTGTGATTTGAGAAGAAATGATGTTTTAAATGGATAGAACTAAAACATTTGGTAACTCTTTTTGAGAATAGTAATTCTTGGTGACTTGAAATCTTGTGTAGTAAATGAATGTGTGCTTGTTTGTAGAAAATTTGCAAACTTGGATTGACTCATTTAAACACTTCACTTATCATATAATAATGAAAGTCACTTGAGAGATTTCTTAATTGTTCCAAGTACATCCACAACTCATCAAGTGTTTTGTTAATTTTGGTGGTGTTTTTGTGTTTAATTGTTAGTAGGTTCTTCGTAATTTTGTTTTGCTCAGAACTAGAAAAATGCTAAGTTTGGGGGTGGGATAACTCTATTAAACTAGAGTTATTTTACTATAAATTATGGCATTTTGATAGTTTAAATTCCGAACTTTGGTTAATTAATTGAAAATTTTAGTTAACCAATTTCTTTATTACGTGTTTATATTTTTGCTATTGTTAAATATGATAAGTTTTGATTATAATTTTAGTTAAATTAATTACTTAATTGGGTTAATAGTATGCAGGTCTTAATTAAAGGTTGAAAGTTGGAATGAACAAAGTGCAAGGACCAAAATACAATTACAGAGGAATTGAAGATTTGTTGGACGGAGAGTCCAAATCGCAATTTGGATTATTCCAAATCTCGATCTGGACACAAACCTCAAATTAATTTGAGGTCAATGTAATTTTAGGTCCATGTTGCAATCTTAAAATTCAGATCGCAACATGGACTCGTTTCCAGCACAAGTAGTAATTGCAATTTTTTAATATTTTAGCATCCAATTTAAGATTTTTCCTTGTGTAATACTCCACTATTTAAGTTACATTAAAGATTTAATAGAGAGGTAAGTAGGTAAGAGAGTAAGAAGTATAGTTAGTAATTTTAGATTAGTTTAGAGTAGTATAGGGTAACTTGACTCTTAAGGAGTTATATATGAATAAAGTTCTCTTTATTTATCCTTTGGATCTAGATTTAAATTCCCTACAAGTTTAAATTTTGATTACATAGTTGTAGTGGGTTAATCATTAGTTTCAAGTAGATATAATTTTTACGTGATTTCTAGTTTAAATTGGTGAAATCTCTTTGCATTCAATTGAATCTTTCATAGCGAAATTAGGGTTCTTGTTGGTTTAGTTCTTTGTATTAAGAATTTTCAATTCCTTGCATTAATTTCTTGTTAATATTTAGTGGGCTTTCTTTATTGTTATCGAAATCCAAAAATATTTAGATTTTAAGTTTAGCTCTTTAGAAATTCTAATTTAGAAATGGTAATTTCTAACTTTACAACTTCTTTATAGTCTTTTTAGTTGGGTTAATTACTTGTTCTTTAATTCTAATCCTATCTTAATTAAATTAGAGTAGAATTAAGTGCTTTTATTTACTTGCTGCTATTAGAGTAGATTAAATAGTTTCTCAATTTCATAGAATCTCTTGCTTAGTTCCATTTATTTGCTTTAGTAGATAATTTAGGTTAAATTTAGATTTTAATTTCTTAAGTTTTAATTATGGTTTTAATTAGTATAGTTTCATCTCCTATTATTTGAATATGCTTAACTATACAAGGATTCATAAATCTCCGTACTTGCTTGCCAAACAATCTTTGTGGAAACGATACCCACTCATCTTGTACTACTACCTACTCCGTATACTTGAGGAAGTGAGGTAGAGTGTAGTAATTTTGTGAGGTTTATTATTACTTGTTTGCTTTAATTTGACCTCTGCCTAGGGGCTTGATAAGTAATGATTAGTTTGATCATCAATTGGAATAATCATAAGAATTGGGTAATAAGTGTCATAAATTGGTGAATTAAAAACTTTGAAAACTCTTGTTTTGGATAGGTTGGCCAAGGTGATACAGAAGTTGACCCCCCATCATAGACCCATGCTATTTGTTAGACTAATTTAATTCAAGATCAAAGTAGTGGGATTAATTAACTAGTTAATTCATGATAATTCCATATAAATAAGATTCGAGTTGATTAATCTAGTACACAAGAGGAATCTACCCCTAATTAATTAATTTTAATGGACCAATTGCGTGAGGAATCAGGGTTGGGCTGATATTTAGAAATTAAACTTCCATGCATTACAAGTGGACCAATTAATTGAATGAATCAATCAAAATCGAAAATTAGCTAGTCTTAACCTAATCTGTTATTTTCATTACTTAAAGTTTTAATTCTAGTTTATCCAACTCTTCTCCATTGTCGATTCTTCAAATAGTGTTTGAGCGAAAGAACTGATACTTGTTAAACTAATACTTGTGGGTTCAACTCCTATTTCCACTATATACTATTTGATCTTGTACACCTATATTGTGTTATCTAGTTAATTATAGAGTCCGGTGTTTATTATATTTTATAACTAGATATTCAACCGATCAAGTTTTTAGCATTTTTGCCAAGGATTGGATATTTAGCAATATATGTGTAATTTGACAAGGAATACTACTTTGAAACATAAATTGTGTTTTTAGTATTATTCTTGGAAAAACAAAATGGATTTTCCTTTTTTCGTGGTTTGTGTTCTTTATTTAAAAAATCCAAAAATAATTTCTCTTTTTAGTGGATAGTTTAGGCTAGCTACTAGTTTAAATTCTCTTATTTTTCCTTTTTGTGTGCTTTTTGCGTTAGTGCTTATTTTTGTGCTTTATTTTTTGTGTCAGTCTTATAAGAACATGCCAGACATGAATGGGAATAAGTCATGCCAAGGATATTATCATCCTTGTGATTATGGAGAGATGACCAATGATAATGATTCTTATGGGAATAAGTCATGCCAAGAATGATTCTTATGATGTTTTGGATTTACTCGGGATTGGTTATCTAGATATGTCAATCAAATTAGCAACTTTAATCGAAAAATGAGCAATTTTCATGCTAATTCAATTCCTTATAATAGTTTATATAGTGATTCTCTTGCAGGTAACCATACAAATAGGGAATTGTGCATACCACCAATACGATCTACCCACACGATAATCAAATGGGATGGTCTAACTAGCCAAATTCCTTTTCTAGCTACCAAGAGTATCTATATTCTTTTCCTACATCTTAAGAGCCTATGTACGATCAAATGAAGCACCATAGCATGAATAAATACCCATGGTCCATAACGATGGATGCTACCCAAGGAAACTTCCATGACCAACCAAACATCATGGAAAGTTATAGTGAACAAGCATTTTTGAACAACTACAATTCACCATCACCTGTGGGACAATGCATGTTTGGCAAGTATGGCATTTATAGAGACACTCATGATTGCTATGGTTATGACTACACTCAACCACCACCAACCCGTGAAGAAGATACTGTTGTAAGATTAGAAAGGAAGATGATTGCCTATATAGAGGAGTTAACAAGCACCTTCGAGAACCGAGACGATTCCTTAAAGTGCCAGAACAAATTTTTAAAGCTCCAAGATGAATTTGTAAGGAAATTACCAGACCATACTTGACAAACTCGCAAGTAAGTTTTTGGGTGAAATTTTAAAGGACTCCTATACCAATAACAAATGATCAGGTCGTGAAACATGATCAATGAAGATGAACCAAAGGATTGTTTTCATCACCCTATCACACATTCTATAGAGGTGCTATTCGGTGTGTTGATTACGTTGGCTTGACTAGTGAAAGATGTGGGGTATCTACCAGAAGGTATCAAGGATATGGAGACTAAATATGCTGGAGTTTCACTTGTCCTTGGGAGTTTTAGATGTACTACACAATGTAGACAGTTGACCAAGGACTACAACATGCTTGACAAGCCTTCTTGGCTTTATTAGGGGAGTATTTCTTTTAGTTATGCTTTTTATGCTTTAGTTTAAGAATTTGGTAGGGTAATAAAGGCTTGAAGGCTCTTGATTAGTAGGTTTATGTGTTTTAAGTTGTCAAATAGTTGTGATTATGCTTGGATTATGTTTATACATGACGACTAATTAGTCGAATTTTGCTAATGATGATGGATTATATACTTACTTGATGAATTATTGTTATCATGGAATTCTCAGTTGAACTTAAACTTGTTTTGCTATTTGGTTATGGAATTTCCAATTTCGATACATTATATTTGCTAGTTGAGTAATTTGAAGAGAATATTATATAAATGCTTGTTATAAATTTGTTAGTCTTGGTTGTTGAGTATTTTTTGAATGAATTATGTGCAATGTTAAGTTGGGAGGTATGAATTGGGAACATAAATGACCATTGTATTGTTATAAACCATATTATACCTACGTTTGTTTTGTTTGAACCCCATGAAGCCTTAATGATCCCTACTTAACGTGGCCATGTTGGTTGAAGAAAAGGAAAAACAAATTTTCACATTCATGTTTTTCATTGAAGCTTGCATATATATGATTCACTTAAAATTACTCATATTCTTGGTAGTGTTTGGTGTGTATTGTTGATGATTTCTATAATTAGTTTTTCAGTTGCATATACTACTTATTGTGGTATGCATTCACATTCATTTGTATAGATTTTATTCCTCATTTAGTAGAGATTTTTGGCTATCCATGTATAAATATTAGTACTTCACTAGGGTTAGTTTTTGAAAAATAAAAAAACTAATAAATTTCTAAAACTTTAAAACATTTTATGTTTAGAGTGTGTTTTTTTCAGTCATGACCTGATTTTTAAAAAGACTCTTAACTACCAGACAGCAGCTTTTAGTATCTCTATACCTACTTTGCCTGAAGTATTGTAGAGGGTTAACAAAAAAAGATTTTCTATTTATAGTTATTTTTGAGTTCATTAACTTTTGTAACATGTTTTAATAATTTAAAAATGTTTCAAGGGACTATTTATTAGAATTTTTGGATTGAAAGTGTTTATAAGTTTTCTTTGCCTTTTGTGAAAGTGCTATCACTATACACATATATTCCCTTGAGTGAGAGTGTCGAAGTGAGATACTTTTCAATGAATGTTAATCATGATTGCCTTGTGATATTTATTTTGCTTGTACAGACATTCATTTGAATTTTGTGTGATTTATACTTGCGAAGTATGAGACCAAGGAAATGATTTAGGTGAGTTTTTTTGTCTTTTTAAGCCAAAAAATCTACCTCAATATCAGTTTATCCTTCGTGCTCCTTTTTGAACCTTTTAAGTCATACTTCTTTGTTTAACACTGTTATTTAGCCACAATTATCTTTTTATTTTTATCCTTCTTTCTACCCATTACCTTAGTAGGTAATGCACAACATCAATCCTATGTGCTCAATGTTATGGATAGTTGGAAAGAATATAAGTTGTGTTTATTGGGGGAAAAAGTTAAAGTTATACATCTTGTTTGACATAAATCCCCTATGTTATGTAATATTTAGATGGAAAAAAAAGAAGGAAAAGAATAAAAAAGAAAGATGTTTAAAAAGAAAAAAAAAAGAAGGAAAAAAAAAAGAAACAAAAAAGAAAGAAAAATAATTGTTCAATTGTTTGTGAATAAAGAAGGAAAATGTTGGTCCCAAAGCAACCAAAGAGGGGGCTTTTCATTGCGAATTAGGTTTCTAAAAATACTTTTAGAAATATTAAACCTATTGAGATTTTTCAACTAATAATTAATATAATAGAATCAATGAAACTGTGAAGTAAGAAAGTGAGGAAATTAAACAACTAATACTTCCAAGCTAACAAGCTTGAAGTATTAATTCACTAGAATGCTTCACACACTTGGTGAGAAAATAATCTTTACAAAGTAGAGAAATTCTTGCTCACACTAAAACTCTTTTAGTTGAGCCAAGAATTTTACTCACAACCTCACTTTCGTACAAGATTATCACTCCACTCAAAATTGAATTGCACTCTAAGCTGAACACTAATACAATATAGCACTATAGTCAATTTGAACTAAAATTGCTCTTTTCTAAGGCTTGTATTCAATGTATTAGATGATCTTTATAGAATAGTAGAGCAGTTATTTATAGGAGCAATAAATGGTGGTTGCAACTACATCCTAACGGCTAAATAATAAATGCACAAAAAGTAGCCGTTGAGTGTTTCGGACGTCCGAGATAAGAAGGATACGTCCGACACAGCGTTCGATCTCCATGCAGTTGGTGAAGAACATCGTTCGGACGGCCGTGCATGCATCCGTTCCATCGTCCGAACGGAGCTTCATCAACGTCCTCATTGTCGCCTTCATCTTCATTGGAAGCAACTTGATTATTTGTGTCCTCTTCGTCATCCTCACGAACATCCCCTTCTTTTGCATTGTCATCACTTTCGGTAGCGGAGTCGAGTGGATATTGTGATTGAATATTGGCAAATTGAACCTGAGCTAAAGTAGACATGCCCAAGCTAAGTGCCTCTTGAAGAATCAACTGACGAGTTTCAAGTCGCTTTTAACTTATGATTAGTGCGATGTTGAAAGGAACTTACTTGAGTGCTCAAAGAAGTGAGAAGGCCACAGATTTGAGAAAGTGAAGGTTCAGAGGAAGATGGACGAGGATCATGGACTGGTGGAGGTGTTTGAGGAGGAGGAGAATGGGGAAGTGCCAGACACAACCAGAGGTAGAGGCCTGGGATTTTGAACGTTCAATATCAAAAGCTGCCTTGGTTAACCATTGATCATTAAAAAAATGGAGGCCTTTTCATTCAATATAAGAATTGTTGAAATAGGAGGGAAATTGTTTGTTTCCGCTGAAAGGTACATCAAGGAAATCAAATACTTTGGTGAGACATTTTCCAAAAGGAAAGTTTCATCGGGTATCAGTAAGAAAGAGTTCCTACAGGGAGCAGAGGAGATACCCAAAGTCAAGAGGAAACTCTTTTTGCATTAAATGTGAAAAATTCTTGCACAAGCTTTCATTAGTTGCTCCAAAAATAAAATCATCAACATTAATTTGAACAATTAAAAACCATTGGAATCTATTTTTGTAAAAAGAGTGATGTCAACTACACCTCTTTTAAATCCATTTTCAATCGAGAAACACTTAATCTTTCATACCAAGCTCTTGGAGCTTGTTTCAAACCATATAAAGCTTTAGAGAGTTTGAAAACATGATTTGGATAAAATTTTTATTTTCGAAGCTCGGAGGTTGTTCAACGAAAACTTCTTGATCAATAAAACCATTTAAAAATGCACTTTTGACATCCATTTGAAATAATTTGAAATCATTGAAACATGCGAATGCGAGAAACATGCGAATGGATTCTAATCTAGCCACGGGTGCAAAGGTTTCATCAAAGTCCATACCTTCTTCTTGAACATACCCTTTTGCAACAAGTCTAGCTTTGTTCCTTATGATTTCACCTTTATCATTTAATTTGTTTCTAAAAACCCATTTTGTTCCAATTACGGGATGAGAAGATGGTCTTTCAACTAAGGTCCATACGTTATTTTTCTCAAATTGACTAAGTTCATCTTGCATGGCAAAGTCCCAAGATTCATCATTCAAAGCAACAACTACATGTTTAGGTTCAATGAGAGAAAGTAATGCACAATTTCTATTCAAAAGTTTATGAGAATGAGTAGTTACCGCATCGGATAGATCACCTATGATTAAATCTTGACAGGTCTAGAGACGAATCTCCAAGCTTTTGGATGCTCTTTTGGAGTATCCTCATTCTTTTCTTCTTCATCATCTCCTTGATGGTTGTTGACATCATTGCTTGATGTGATCTCTTGATGATCTTCATGGATAGTGAGCTTCTCGAGCTCCTTTTGAATACCTATATCTTCATCTTCACATAAATTCTTTGAGATAACATCATTAGCTTCATCAAAGGTAACATGTGCAACTTCTTCAATCAAGAGCGTTCTTCTATTGTATAGTCGGTATCCTTTCTTGTCACTAGAATATTCTAGAAAGATCCCTTCATCCAATTTTTTGTCAAATTTACCAAGATTTTCTTTGATTTTTAAAACAAAAACTTTAAAATAGCTCACAACGGATATTTTACAAAAAAGGAGTTCATTAGAAGTTTTGTTTAAAAAGGATCTTAAAAAAACTCGATTCATGACATAACAAGCCGTGTTAATGGCTTCGGCCCAAAAAATATTGTGGTGAGTTGCATTCCAACTAATCATAGTTCTAGCGGTTTCTTGAAGAGTCTAATTTTTCCTTTCAACAACACCATTTTGTTGAGGGACTCTAACAACCGAAAATTCATGGAATACCATCGTGATCACAAAATTCGGGAAAACCTCCAAATTTAAATTCAGCACCATTGTCACTTCTTAAACGAATGATCTTTAAATTCAATAAATTTGGAATTTTGGAAAACAATTTTACAAATCATTCAAAGGCTTCATTTTTGTGAACAAGAAATAATACCCAAGTGTACCTAGAATAGTCTTCTACAATAACAAAGGCTTATTTGCAACCACCAAGACTAGCATGTTGAGTAGGTCCAAACAAGTCTAAATGCAACAATTCTAAAGGTTTATGAGTGGACACAAAATTCTTTGGTTTTAAAGAAACTTTGACTTGTTTACCTAATTGGCATGCATCACAAATTTTATTTTTCAAAAACTTTAGTTTTGGCAAACCTCTTTTCAAATCCTTCTTAGCAAGTTTTTGCAATTAAATCCATATTAAAATGACAAAGTTTTCTATGCCAAAGCCAAGGATCATTTATGGAAGCGGTAAGACATTTTACATTGCTATTGCTAATTTTATCAAGATGAATCACATAAACATCATTGTGCCTAGTGCCCTTAAATAAAACAACATGATTTTTATAAGGGATAAGACATTCATGCTTGGTAAAAAACACATATAAATTTTTATCACAAAGTTGACTTGCACTTAATAAATTATAGTTCAAATTATGAACAAGAAGCACATTCTTTATCAAGGTTTCACCATTTTTACCTACATCACCAATGCCGATTGATTTTGCTTTATTGTTATCTCCAAAAGTTACTTTTCCACTGTTTTGGATTTGAGATTTGTGAAGAGAGAAGCATCACCCGTCATGTGCCTTGAACATTCACTATCTATGAACCACTTAGCATTGTTGGTGATGTTAAGTACCTACACAATAGATCAATTGATAACTTTTGGTACCCACATTTTCTAGCTTTGGGTCCATTTGAGTTAGTGAAATTGCTATCAATCCATGCGACTTTCATTCCAAGTTTCTCATTTTTCTTGACATAACAAATATTCTTGACATGTCCATGTTGTTGGCAATATCTACAAATAATATTTTTATTTCCATATAAAGAGGATTTGGATTTTACAAAACATAAGTCATCCCTTCTAAACATGATAAAATTTTTGTTGATTAATACATTTCTATTTCTTTTCAAATCAACAACATTTTCTTTCTTTCTAGTCAAGAGAGCATTCAAATCATCGAATCTTTTCTTCAAGAAGGCTTGTTGTTCCTTGACCTTTGATCTCACATGCAATCTTTTCTTCAAGTCACGATTTTCTTATTATAGCCTATTATTTTCATTCACAAGTTTAGAGTTAGCATTCAATAGAGCATTTGATTTCTTCACTAACTCCTTATTTCTAGCATACGATTCCTTTAAGCTATCATGCAATTTCAAAATTAAAGCTTCATGAACATTTTCATCTCATTGGAGTAATAGTTAGAATTTACCTCATCATCTCCAATGGCCAGAAAGGCCATTTGTGACGACTCCATATTTTTTTCGACTTCTCCTTCGGAGTTGCAATCATCCCATGTGATTTGAAAGTTATTGAACCTAGGCTTTCTTCCTTCCTTCTTTTTCTTGGAAGGACACTCATTTGCAAAGTGTCCGAGTTGACTACATTCAAAGCACTTTTCATTTTGCTTCTTCATTTCTAGCATAGTCTTTCCTTTGAAGTTATTTGAATTTGTAGTTCCACCTCTTCTCATTCTCCGTTTGTTGATGTAATGTTTAAGAAATCCTTTGATGATGAGTGCAAGATCTCCTTCATCAAGATCTTCATCTTCTAGATTGATGGAGCCATTTTCATCCTCTTCTTGAGAGGTCTTTAGAGCAATGCTCCTTCTTGGTCTTGCTTCTTCATCATCCACCACTTTGGCCTTCAACTTTAATTCATAAGATGTAATAGAGTTGATTAGTGATTCAATAGGGATTTAATTTAAATTCTTGGCTTCCTCTACAACAATTGTTTTGGCATCCCATTATTTGGATAGAGCATTTAGGATTTTTCTATTCTTTTCACCAAAAGAATACTCCTTACCCAAGGCTTCAGGATCCTTAATGATGTCATTGAACCTACAATACATTTTGTCAATATTTTCATGTGGTTCCATCTTAAAGGACTCATACTTCCCAACAAGTAAGGATTTCTTTTTCTCACAAACATCGTCGCTCCCTTCATGGATTTCCTTCAATTTATCCCAAATTTCTTTAGCAGAAAAGCATCCCTTTATGCGAGTTGATTCATTAGCATCCAAGGCATTATATAGCACATTCATGGCTTTTGCATTTAACGTCAAGTTTGCCTTGTCTTGTGGAGTGAACTCATCCCTTGTCTTTTCTCTTCTTCTATTTGTGTGATCATCAATGATAGTAGTTTCAAAGGGACCTTCATTAACAATATACCACAAGTCAATATCAATACTGAGATTGCAAAAAATATTTTCATTCTATCTCTCTAACTAATAAAATTTGCCCCATTGAATATAGGGGGGCCCAGTAACGGATTGACCCTCAAAAAATAGAGCATTGTTGGTTGCCGTAATAGTACTTTTCTCAAAAGCAATTTAAGCAATAAAATGAGACCAAGCTCTGATAGCAATTGTTGGTCCCAAAGCAACCTAAGAGGGGGGGTGAATTAGATTTCTAAAAATACTTTTAGAAATATTAAACTTATTGAGATTTTTCAACTAATAATTAATGTAATAGAATCAATGAAACTGTGAAGTAAGAAAGAGAGGAAATTAAACAATCAATACTTCCAAGCTAACAAGCTTGAAGCATTAATTCACTAGAATTCTTCACACACTTGGTGAGCCAATAATCTTTACAAAGTAGGGAAATTCTTGCTCACACTAAAACTCTTTTAGTTGAGCCAAGAATTTTACTCACAACCTCACTTTCGTATAAGATTATCACTCCACTCAAAATTGAATTCTATAATTGTACTGCACTCTAAGTTGAACACTAATACAATATAGCACTATAGCCAATTTGTACTAAAATTGCTCTTTTCTAAGGCTTGTATTCAATGTATTAGATGATCTTTACAGAATAGTAGAGCAGTTATTTATAGGAGCAATAAATGCTGGTTGAAACTACTTCCTAACGGCAAAATAATAAATGCACAAAAAGTAGCCGTTGAGGTTTCGGATGTCCGAGATAATAGGACGCGTCCGACACAGCGTCCGATCTCCATGCAGTTGGTGAAGAACATTGTTCGGACGGCCGTGCATGCGTCCGTTCCATCGTCCGAACAAAGCTTCAGACGGTCATGTTCGTCCGAAAGAGACTTTGTTCGGACAGTTATGTGCGTCCGTAGAGAAGCATTAAGAACCTTGCTTTCTGCCTATTGGTTCGGACGGTGAAATGCTTCCGAGGAGCTTGACATAGTTCAGACGGTGTACTGCGTCCGAACCCCCTGTCTCTAGCAGAACAAGTAACAGACCTAAGAGGCAAAGCCTGTTTACAGAGTTTAGTGCTTATGTCATCATCAAAATAAGGTTTGGAAAATATCAAAAAATTCCTTCTAAGTTGTAATAAAAATGTACATTTTTACCTTCTAAAGTGGTAGTTGGTTAAATGCTACAGTTGTTTCAGGGATGTTCTAAAGGATTATGGTTCAAAGTGATTCACTAACGTATCTAAGGTGATATAAAATTCTTTTATCTAAATATATATCCTACCCTTATCCCTTAGTCTGCATTACAAGATTTAAAGACAAATTTTTTTTTTGGTTTGAATTCATTTGTATTAGTGAGTATTGTATGTGCTAATTTCTTCCAACATGTTTGCCACTTGCTGAAGTTTTGTTCAATGGGTTTTTCATCGATTAGTGAGTGAGTGATATCTACTTTCATGAGTGGAGAGATTAGCACTTTCATAATGATTTGGGGTTGATTATTAAAGTTTCTTATATACATGTTTGGTTCATTTCTATATTTGTATAGTTTTCCTTGTATGTATGATTGTTGATGTACTGAATAAAGTTCATGTGTTTTCTATCATTTTTGTTTTGTTTTACTCGGAACCAACAAAATCTTAAGTTGGGGGAGAGATATTGACAACCCTAAAAAAATATGGTTATTCCTACTCTTTTTTTGTACGACTTTTGTACTAGGTTTTATGTGTGTGTTTAAGTTCATTTCCATTTCTATGTGTTCATAAATGTTTAATGCAGTGTTTTAGTTTTAACTTAATGTTATTTAACATGTACTTACGTTTGTATCTATTTAGCGTTGGGTTTAAGTTATTTACCAAATTTCTCTTTAAATTAGTGTTCTTAAATGTTTTCCTGTTTGTCCATTATTTATAGTTTTAGTCAGTATTTAAGTGTTATTTTATAGTTGAATTATACATATAAATGTGTGTTTTTGTTATACGATTGTGAAGGAACAAATAGGCGATAATCGAACGTTGGACGAAAATTTTAGAGAAAAAACGAAAAACCGCATAAAGCTACCAGGGGCCACTGCAATCGCAGATTGCGATTGGTCAAGGAAAATTTAAGCACTGACAGCACTTGATTTAGAAGCACAAGAGCAGTTTGTTCTTGAATCAAGGGAAACAAGTGCAGCCAGCACTTGGGTTGACTGGAGCAGGCATGCTAATACGCGATTTTGATGTTTTTTAGAGTTTTGGTTGTCCGTTTTCGGCCTGTTTTAGTGCTTTTCGATACTTATTCAGATCCCTACACTTGGTAATTTTTAGAAACTATAAATAAGGGGCTTTTGAACCTTAAAAACAAGTTCTCATTCAGCTTCCCTTTTGGGTTCTACAAAACTAGACTAGGTTTTCTATCTTTCTTCAGAAGAGTTGAAGAGAAGGTTCAAAGTTGATAACTCTGGACCAAGAACTTGTGATTCTTCATTAAAGAAGCTTTATTAAAGTTTTTGAGAACATTTTTATATTATTTGATTCCATTTTTACAAATCTTTATCGTTTGCCTTCCATCAATGTTTTCCTTATTTGTTTTTTTAGATCCTATAATGCTTAGATTAGGTTATTTGCTTCGAATGTTTTCTTTTGTGTTATTACTTTCATTCTTGTTCTAAATAGTATGGATTAAAGTTGGATGATGCCAATTCTTTTGAGTCATGATTAACTTGATCATCAACTGGAATAATCATTAGAATTGCGTAATAATTGTCATAAATTGGCAAGTCAATAAATTAGTAAACTCTTGTTTTGGATAGGTTGACCATGGTGATATGGAATTGGACCTCTTGTCATAGACCCACGCTAATCATTAGAGTAATTTAATTCAAGATCAAAGTGGTGAGACTAATTAGTTAGTTTATGATAATTCCATATAGATAAGATTCGAGTTGATTAATCTAGGACACAGAATAAGCTATCTCTTGTTAATTAATTTCACAGGACCCAATTGCGAGAGGAATTGAGATTAGGTTGACATTCGGGAATTAAAGCTCTATGTGGTATAATTGGACCTTTTAATTGAATGAATTAATCAAAACTGTGAATTGGCTAGTCTTAACCCACTCCATTATTTTCAGTACTTAAAGTCTTTACTTCTAATTTATTCAGCTCTTCTCTATTGTCGATTCTTCAAATAGAGTTTGAGCCAAAGAATCGGTACTTGTTAAATCAATCCTAGTTGGTTCGACCCCTACTTCTGCTATATACACTATATGACTCTATACACTTGCAGTGCATTATCTAGTTAATAGTAGAGTTGGGTGTTTATAAATTTTATAACTAGATTTTAATGTATCCCTGGGAGGATGGACGAATGAACAAATGGATTTTAACTGATTAGAATCTCTTGTCATGTGATTAGATGTGCTTGTATCAACTATCCAAGTATTATTCTTATAAGATATAGAAAGTACAATTGCCTTCCTAATACTACCTGGGTGGACAACATTGGCCGTGGGCTGGGATTGTGCTTCGGGTGTTGGGACAATATCATTCAGATTCGCCATTTTGTGATTCACTAATAAAAAATTCTGCAGGAACTACGATTTCAAACAAAGAATACGAGAAGATAAAAGTCTTGTGAAAATGCGAGAAAATTACTTTTTGGTATGGTATTACTTCTAAAATACATGAAAACTACTTTCGCTATGATGTTACTTTGATACCATGTTAGAATGACAAACAGAGTGGGAGAATTTGATATCTTTTCAATACTACAATAGACTATATTTAAAAGTTTTATAGATACAATAAGCCTATATAATTAATTTATGCATATCTAGTGAATCTAGACAGTTTTAAAGGTAATTACATGATATAATGAATCTAGTCTTTAACAGTAAATCAATTTAATATTGGGTTAATTACATTTATACTTCCCTTGAGGTTTGACCATATTACGAATCAAACCCTGTGGTTTAACAAAATTAAAAATTCTCCCTTCTCACTGACTTCCATTAGTAGAACCAATAAAAAGAATAATTTACCCTTATCATATATTGCAATTAATCCCTCAAATAGCCCTCAAACATTTTCTTTTTAACAATTTAGTCCCAAAATAGAAGATTCCTCCAAAGTAACACCATTTCCTCCATCTCTATATTCACATTCACTTATATCTTATTCCCCTAGATGACAAACCCTATCCCCACATATATATTCACTGTTGTCCCTACACCAAAATCATTATAATCAACCAAATTTCTGACACTAATTATTATTATTTTCTCAAAAAAAAAAAACAAAAAGCCACCGTCATATTTGTTATTGCCAAGGACAAGCTAATTGTGAGAGGAGGGAAAGGGAGAGGACAAAATGGTTTCCAAGCTATTGGGGGTAACGGAGGTAGGTTAGGGAGTGAATTTGTAAACTAAATTATAGTACTATTTTCAGTCTTCATTGATATGGTAGAGACATTTTTTGAGCCATGCTTGTCCATATGCCACCTGTTTCACTTTGTCACTTTTGCGAATATTTTTAGCAATGGAATTATAATAGGCCTAATATATTTTCTTTAGTCTACCATAGATTTGGGTTTGATTTGAGTTGATTGGAAGGGGTAGCGGAGAGAAATGAGAGATTTGATGGTGGTTGAAGGGTGAAGTGGCAAAGGAGGACGAGGATGATGAAGAGGAAGAGAAGTTAGGGAAGAGTTTTAAGTTTGAGCTTGAGTTGGATACAGGTTTGGGAATGGGAATGAGCATGGACATGTGTATGGGTATGGGTTTGGGGATAGAGGAGGGAGGGGAAGTAAGGAAGGGTTTGGGTTTGGGTTTGGGTTTGGGTTTGGCAAAGAAAAAAATATTAGAAAAGAAAAATATATAAGAATTGATAAGGGTAATATTGAAAAAGAAAAAAAAAATTTTGGTTGACGTCACCTTTTCTAACAGTGGTTAACGATAATGGGGTATCTGTTAAACGTTTGATCATTCAAGGTATTGACTATAATTTTGCCAAACTACAAGGATCGATTAGTCATATTGCCAAACATCAAGAGAGATAAATATTATTAACCCTTTAATAATATTTATTTTCTAAAATACTTAAGTCAATGAATCAATCTAATATGTTATTACCTAACTCAAGTAATATGGCGACATTAAGCAAGAGCAGATAAATAGAATACTAAAAGCACTTGCAATATAGAGTCATTTCCATTTACCACTTTCACACACTTAACATGGAAGAAGTATCTACAAGGACTACTGTCACGTTCCACTCCCAAGGGTCCCGTGACCGCCGTGCCCTCACATATGCCTGAGGACACTAGGCTCAAAATAACTTCCAATCCTTGTTCAAATCTCTTAATCGAATCTATGATTATAACCTGTAAAAATATTAATTTTGTGGGGTGAGCGACAAATCGCTCAGTAAGTAACTAACACCACATTTGTTGGACCAAACAAGTAATATACATATATATTTTACAAAATTTTAACACACAGTCATACAAAGTTTTTCAAAAAAAATTTATTTGACATCACAGCAAAATCTTATTTCACATAATTGTAAATGTTTCTTTTCAAAATGTCTAAACGTACATACTTTTATAGCAAGTGGCATTATATCAAAGATTTACATAACAGTGGGACATTTCACAAATATCAAAAGTTCAAAATCAGAATCAGAATACAAGAATCAGAATTCATAATCAGATTTCAAAAATTAAGAATCAGAATATCAGAAAGTTACTGAGCTTTGCCCAATGCTAAGAGACCCCACTAAAAAAGGTTGCAAGGGGTTCAGCCGAAACTTACCTTGACTCAGAAATAGAATATTGAGTCTTAGGTCACCCAAATAGAATACCAAGTCTTAGGTCACCCAGACAGAAAGTTAGAACTATAGTTCCTACCGACTATTCATGATTTTTTTAAGAGCCTTGGTCCATTATTAATTACTGAACAAATAATTCAAACATACACATGCAAAACAATCATACGAAATTAAAATAATGCCACTTATATACATTTATAATTTAGAACAATTCAAGTATCATGTAACGTCCAATTTTAATAACCAAAATAATATGTTGTCAAAGATAATATTTAGACAAAATATTTTTGAAATTAAAAAGATGTAGTAACTACTTACCTCGAAGTAGCACAAAACATCATAGAAAGGAACCAACTAATTTCCTAAAAAAAATATCAAATATTAACTATGCTCAATTTCAAAATAAATCAGTTCGTGTATAGACTATCATGCCTTCGGTAATATTATTCAAATTTCAAAAATATTTAATCATATTCGCACTAAAATATATATTCTTCTTACTTATATAAAAATATAACAGTTAAAATATATTACTAATACCACAAACGTATTCAATAAGTTATTATAAAATAGTTTTTTAAAACCTTTAAATTACTTATACAATAAGTATCCAAGTTTTCAATTCAAAAATTAAATCTCAGAAAGTTAAGGGACTTACTATGCAATTTATCCCAAACTATCATGTCAAAGGCCTAAAGGACCTAAACTGTAATTAACCCAAACTTTGAAACTTCCTGCCAAAACTTGCCAATGTCCTGTCAAGTCTATTCCCTCTCTCCTAGTCACTTGTCTTCTCTCTCCTACTCTGTTTTTGTCTTTTTCTCCCTTTCCTTCCTCTTTGATCTCTTTCTTCCTTATTTATCTCAGCAACCACACACCACTACCCCTTCCATTCCTGATACCAGCAACGTCCAGCAGTAGTAGCAGAGCAGCTAGCCACAGCAACAGCCGATCTTTTCTTTTTTTTTTTGAAAATTCTAGTTTTAACTTTTCAAAATAAATATATAATATTTTTAATGCAATTACATAAATAAATTTTTATACTTTGAATTAAATCTCAACTTTTAACAGGAAATTAAATTTATCAAATTCAGTTCATCGAATAATAATTAATAGCAAAATACCGGTTCAGGCATGACATTCCACGTATGAAAAATACATATAAAGAAAACGGAATAACTGAAAATTTTGGTTAAAAAATTATATCGATTTGATACACGATAAACTCCTAGTGTGCACGAAAACTCATCTCTCCAAAGCTCAAAATTTCAGCCACCAAAAATAATTTCTTAACCCTATAGAATCCCCTATTTATACATAATTTACACCCAAAAGTCTCCAGCTTCAAATTGCTCCTAAAAGTTAGATAAAAATCCTATAATTCTATACTTATTTGGTAATTAGAAGTGGCTGAAAATTTACACCGTTTTTAATTACAAAAATTACCAATTAATTGGCAAAAGACTTATTTTCCAAAAGCAAAACATATTTAGACAATAAGTTAGTCCAAGGCAATTACCATAAAACCATTAAGATTTCTAACTAGACAAGAATTTTGCCAACACAAGTAATTTAATTTCATATGCAATTGTTTAATTAAAATATCATTATTTTATATTGATAATATATACGTTGGAAATTTGCCTCGAAAATATACTTTCAATAAATTTGAAATTCCCTCCAATTGTGTTCCCTCCTTTGTGAAATCTTTAGTCCTACATTGGAACTTTGTGTTGGATCATGTTATATGTGTTTGGGTTTTTGCCAATGTGCAACACTAGTTGAGAGCCTAGACTATGCATGGTTGATGATTTGGGGATTTTCCTCAAACACACACATGCGCGCTCCCTCCCGGCTTGTGTTGCACGTCGCGGTGTGGTGTGGTATGGTGCGTGCGAACCATTAGAGTTTTACTTCAGTCACATTTTTTCTTTCCATATTTTTTGGTTGCCTGTTCCGTTTGTTGATTACTATTTTGTGTGAACTTGACTTCTGTGTAGTTCATGCCTTTTCTCTTAAGGCAAACGAATTTCCTTTCTTTTCTCCCATGTCACCTACCTTTTCTCTCAAGTCAGTGCTATAACTTCCAAATTCTGGACAAGTCTATCACTACAAATAAAGGCCTTGAGGTCCACTTGAAGACATCCCAAAAAAATCTCTTTTCTTCTGTTCTCCTTCGGTACTGAATAATCCGGTATTAAGCTCAAAGCCTTGCTTACAAGTGCATGCCACCGAGGCTGCCGTTGAATCCTAGAGAGTGACTGCCTAGTGTTTCGATCTGCATCTGTGGATTAAGATCCCGTGGGGGGCGAAATCACTTTCATGGATAGTGATCACACGTCTCGGCAAATTCTGTTCTTTTTTAATTATCATTCTGTCCTATCTGTCTTAAAATTTTGTAACAATCTTGGAAATGATTTTTCTGTGTCGCTGTGATGGCCAACGTTGGTGTTCCTGACATGTCAAAACTGCAACTATTTGACAGTAAGAACTACAAACGCTGGTCCAAGACGGTTCTATTTTACCTACAAACACTCAACGTGGATTACGTCTTATTCGGAGATGCTGCCCCTCCCGAATCCGCTAGGGTTTATACTGGTGACAACCGACCTGCTAGGGGTCACGTACTCATTTTCCTAAATGATTTCCTATTTGATCCATACCGCCCATATAAGTTTGCCAAGGAAATATCGGTGGCCCTAGACAAGAAATACAACTCTGAAGATGGTGGAAAGAAAAAGTGCGTGGTCGCCAAGTTCCTGGATTTCAAGATGGTTGACGACAAACCTGTCACCGACCAAATTCATGCATACCAGAATATCATTCTAGACACTACTCAGGAAGGCATGAAAATTGATAATGTTTTCCAGGCTACTGCTCTGATTGAGAAATTGCCACAGCAAGCCACTTTCTTGGAAAGAGTATAGGAATACACTGAAACATGACAAAACTGCCATGACGCTTGATGAGGTGATATCTCACATCCAGATCGAGGAAAGCAATCGTTTGAAGGATAAGACTGATCTGGCCAATGAGTTTGCAAACAAGGTGAATCTGGTCGATAGTAAGCCCGAAGGAGCTTCTCAAAGGTTCAAAGCCAAAAGTCGTGGATCTAAACAGGGCTGGAACAACAACGGTCAGAGTCAAGACAACAAGCAATCAGGTAAGTTTAAAAAGTTTGGTAAGATTAATAAAAAGTTTAAAGGACCTTGCTATGTCTGTGGAGTTACAGGTCACAAAGCAAATAAATGCAAGTTTCGCAAGGGACAAGAGCAGCAACCAGCCAATCAGGTGAACCTTACCGAAGGCAATGATGAGGCAATTGTTGCTGTTGTCTCCGAAGCAAACTTGGCCCATAATGTGACCGAATGGATTGCGGACACTAGAGGCACATCACTTCCTTGAGTATGAAGGAGTGAGCAGGATAGGGAGCAAGTCTTCCTTGGAAATGTTCGTGCTGCTCCAGTCCTAGACAAGGGAAAGGTCCTTTTGACTCTTACCTCTGGAAAGACTATACTTTGACCAATGTGTTGCATGTTCCATTCATGTGAAGAAATTTAATTTATGGTTCTTTGCTTAATAAAGCTTCTATTAAACTTGTTTTTGAAGGTGATAAGTTAGTTCTGACTAGGAATGGGACTTTGTGGGAAAGGGATTTTTCTGTGGGGACTTCTTTGTACTTGATGCTACTTGCATGGAATGAATAAGAATGCTACTTTTGTTTATATTGTTGATTATATTGATATGTGGTATGCTAGATTAGGACATTTGAATGTTGACTCCATAAGGAGAATGAAAAATTCAAATTTGATTCCTAATCTAACTAATCATAAGTTCACAAAATGTGAAATTTGTGTAAAAGCTAAATATCATAAGAAATCCTTTAATTCCATTGAATGATCTAGTAGTCTTTTGGAATTAATTCACATAATTCATTGATCTTGGGGATTTTAACAGTAATATGAGTAGAGGTGGGATGAAATATTATATCACCTTCATTGATGATTATTCAAGATACACTAAATTATATCTCCTAAGTCAAAAAGATCAAGTTGAGGAAATGTTAATTAAATTCAAAAATGATGTTGAGAATTAGTTAGAGAAAAAAATTAAAAGACTTAGGTCTAATAGAGGAGGTGAATATGATTCTATTCTGCCAGAAGTTTGGTGAATAAAATGGAATAATTTATGAGACTACATCACCTTACTCGCCTCAATCTAATAGGGTTGTAGAAAGGCAAAATAGGACTCTTAAAGACATGATAAATGCCATGTTAATAAGTTCTGGGTTACCTACAAACATGTGGGGGGAGGCTATTTTATCTGCTTGTCATATTTTTAATAGAATACCTCACAAGAAAACTTTTAAGACACCTCATGAACTTTGAAAAGGTTATTCTCCTAACCTTGGGTATCTCAAAGTGTAGGGATGTCTAGCTGAAGAATTAAGGTAGGGATACCGGACTTTAAAAGGAATAAAATTGGGTCTAAAAATGTTGATAGTGTCTTCATTGGGTATGCATTTCATAGTACTGCCTAAAGGTTCTAGGTTTTGGAGTCTAATTATCTTGTGGAAACTAAAGATACTAAATTTTTTTAGAATATTTTTCCAATGAATAAAAATTCTATAAAAACGTTGTCTCAAGAAAATCAAAATTCAAAAGAACATGATAATGAAGGAGTTCAAGAATTATGAAGAAGTGTGCAAGAGTGGAAACTAATTTTGGGTCTGATTTTATAACTGCTTTCATAACTGGAGAAGATCCAAAAACTTATAAAGAGGCAATGAATTCGATTGATGCTAGTTTTTGGAAAGATGCAGTTAAGAATGAGATTGAGTCCATAATGTATAATCACACTTGGGAATTGGTAGATTTTCCTAGAGGTATGAACCTATTAGGTGTAAGTGGGTATTTAGGAAGAAATTATTGCCTGATGGTTCTATTGTTAGGCAATTCAAGGCACATTTAGTGGCCAAAGGTTTTACACAAAAAGAAGGCATTGATTTCTTTGACATTTATTCACCTGTTGCTAAAATCACTACCATTAGAGTGCTTGTTGCTATTGCTTCCACATTTAATTTGATTGTGCACCAAATGGATGTGAAAACTGCTTTGTTGATTGGTGAGTTAGATGAAGAAATATACATGCATCAACCTGAGGGCTTTGTGACAAGAACATAAAGTGTGTAAACTTGTTAAATCCTTGTATGCCCTTAAACAACCTCCTAAACAATGGCATGAGAAATTTGATAAGACTCTTGTTTCTAATGGTTTCAAAGTAAATGAATTTGATAGATGTGTCTATAGCAGATTTCATGAAAATATTGGAGTCTTGATTTGCTTGTATGTTGATGACATGATTATCTTTGGAACTGATGTAACTATTGTTAAAGAAACCAAGTCTTTCCTTATTTCTAATTTTGATATGAAAGACATGGATGAGACTGATGTTAGGATTTTGGGTCTTAAGTTGACTAGATTTAACAATGGTTTCGTACTTTCTCAGTCGCACTATGTGGAAAAAATCCTTAAGAAATTTAACCACTTTGATTTGGATTCTCTGAGTACACCTTATGATCCTAGTATGCACTTGAGAAAGAATAAAAGGTAATAGTGTCTCACAAATTGAATATGCTAAAATTATTGGAGTGTGATGTATTTGATGAATTGTACTCGTCCCGATATTGCATATACTGCTGGTAGATTGAGTAGATACACTCATAATCCAGATAAATGCCATTGGAATGCATTATCTGGATTGCTTATATATTTAAAAGGCACCATGCATTTAGGACTTTATTTTTCTGGTAGTCCTTTTGTGCTAGAAGCTTACTGTGATGCTAATTGGGTGTCTGATAATGATGAGATTAACTCCACAAGTGGTTATGTTTTTACTCTCGCTGGAGGTGCTGTTTCTTGGAAATCATCTAAGCAAACATGTAATGTTAAATCTGCCAAGGAAGAATTCAGTCTGAATTTGCTGCTTTAGAGTTCGCATGCTCAGAAGCAGAATGGCTTCGTAATTTATTGTCTGACATTCCTTTGTGGCCAAAGCCTGTGTCTTCTGTTTCTTTAAATTATGATTCACAGGCAGCGATTGCTAGAGCCAAAAGCAAAATTTACAATGAAAAGATCCGGCATATCCGTTTGAGACACAATATTGTGAGACAGCTCGTGAGTAAGGGGGTCATTGCCATGGACTTTGTGAGGTCTGAAAAGTATTTGGTTGATTCTCTGACTAAGGGATTGAATCAAAAGTTAGTCCAAGATACATCGGGGGAATGGGACTTAGACTCGTTGATGGGAATTGAATGTGACGGTAACCCAATCTACATTAGTGGAGATCCCATGAAGTAGGTTCAATGGGTAATAACAAGTCACAAAGATATTCCAATTGCACTATAAAATGTGGTCCCTTCCTATTGTGTAGATAGTTCTTACTGTCTATAATTCGTGAGGGTTGAGTCGGTAACTATTAATCTCTAATGAGCTTATATCCTTTATAGGTGGTGTATAGCAGTGCACACTTAATAAGCTCACCCATATGAGTGTGGAAGTGGGGGCCGCTTTCTATGAGACTAACGGGTTTGTCTCTAGAGCACTCATGAATATCCAGGTAGGGTGCATGGCTCGGAAAGGCACCAAACCGAGAACTTACAATGGAGCGAA
This sequence comes from Cinchona pubescens, assembly GCA_025175665.1. Classification (NCBI taxonomy): domain Eukaryota; kingdom Viridiplantae; phylum Streptophyta; class Magnoliopsida; order Gentianales; family Rubiaceae; genus Cinchona; species Cinchona pubescens. The sequence continues at coordinate 468,808 of JANKKI010000133.1, forward strand.
GTCTAACATGTGCTTAGCTATAGGAGTGTGTTTCAAGGAGAAAGGTTCAAGACTTTTGTCACCTATCTTTCGTATACTTCTCTGTTGAATGCACTAAGTGCGATTCAAGTCCAAAACACATTGTCATTTATGTGTTAGATTTCTTTACTCAGTACCACTTTGTATTTTCGAGTCATGTGGGGGATTGTTGGAAATCTGCTTCCAAAATACACTTTCAATAAATTTCAAATTTACTCCAATTGTGTTCCCTCCTTTGTGAAATCTTTAGTCTCACATTGGAACTTAGTGTTGGATGTTTTCATATTATATGTGTTTGGATTTTTGCCAATGTGCAACATTAGTTGAGAACCTAGACTATGCATGATTGATGGTTCGGTCCTTAAACACACACACGCGACATTAGAGTTTTACTTCAGTCATGGTTTTTCTTTCCATATTTTTTGGTTGCCTATTCCGTTTTTTGATTATATCTATTTTTTGGGAACTTGACTTCTGTGTAGTTCCTGCCTTTTCTCTCAAGGCAGACGGATTTCCTTTCTTTTTCCCAAGTCACCTATCTTTTCTCTCAAGCCAGTGCTATAACATACAAATTCTGGTCAAATCTATCACTATAAATAAAGGTCTTGAGGTCCTCTTAAAGACATCCCAAAAAAATCTCTTTTCTTCTGTTCTCCTTCGGTACTGAGTAATCCGGTATTAAACTCGAAGCCTTGCTTGCGAATGCACGCGACCGAGACTGCCGTTGAATCCTGGAGAGTGACCGCCCAATGTTCCCATCTGCATCAGTGGATTACGATCCCGTGGGAGGTGAAATCACATTTAAGGTATATAGTAATCACATGCATCGACAAATTCTGTTCTGTTTTAATTACAATTTTGTCCAGATTTTCTAACATATATATATATATATATAAAACGGAGGTTTACTGCAACAGTAGTAAACCCATAGATTTGGAGCATTTTACGGTCACAAACTCTGCATTTCTATCTGAATTTACTATATTCAACTGGAAGACAATAAGCTAACGTCAGCGAGTGATTGTGAGGCTTGTGTCTGACGGTGTCTGGAAGTGATGCACATTTCTCGTGGATCAAAAATGGACAAGTAGTACACATGTGCGATGAATCTTCATCTTCGATGTGGCAAGCATCACAAAAGACAATAGCAGGCCTTTGTCGGAGTGTCAATAGATGCTCATGACTTTTGTGTTGAAATCCTCGATCCCCAATTTCATGTTCAAATCTTTGGTCAGCCGTCGCGCATGATACATGAAGATCAAAATCGCATGAGATACAATGATAGGTGAAATACTCATTTTGTCTGCAACCATTACAAAAATCCGATGCGGGGTAGTACTGAGGTGGCTTCTTAAGGAGAATGAGTGGATGTTGAGAGTGCATTGGATGTCTAATCTGCCGATGTAGCTCTGCACATATTTTGTGGAGAAAGAAATCACAGACAAAACAAGTGTATGCTGTTGGTTCTAACATTTGGTCTTTACACCCATAACAGATTATTTTTTTCTGCACTTGGCTTAGGAGCAAAGGTGCTTCTCATGGCTATAATGGTTAATCTCCCCGGCCATGTCTTCAATTCATTTGGACATTGTTTGTTGAGGGTTTTTCTCGAAGGATTGGATATGAGAGTGACAACACTGACAGGCAAAAAAGAGATCTATAATGGTTGAATGCAAAAATGAAATGCAAAAATCTCTGTTTTATTTATTTTGTTAGCTAATACATCAATTATTATTATAAATTTATTTGATTCTTAATGAAATTTTTTAATAAAATTGAAATTTATCAAATATTAACATATATAAATTTAAATTTTGAAAAACTAAAATAACTTTATATAAAATTGAGATTTAAAAAATTAGATCATTGATAAAAAAGTAAAATGATGACAATATAAATGCGATGAAGGAAGTTATTTCTACATCTTTCCTTATAAAATCATGATGAACAAGTCAACATCTAGAAAAGGACTAAATTCCTCTCAATTATACTTTCCTTCAATTCCCTCTCAATATCACCAAGCGGGTATTTGAGAAAAATCTTCTTGCTTATCATCATCACTAGGACCCTCCAATGCTGGCATGGAGTCATCTACGTCCTCGCTTCCTTCACTTACCACTTTATTTGCATGAAAGTGCACGTTTCGAGGGACATTCATTCGTATAGTGGCTTACACCCAAACAATGATAACACTTAATATCTCGGTGCATTTTGAAGTGTTAAAAGAAGAACCTAGACATAGAATCCATAGGATGTTTAACAGGTCTATGTTTGGAATCATTAGTTTTAGGGTTAATTGGTCTATTTGGAGATCGATTAGGATGAGAAGGATTATTATACAAAGCAATTCCCACGCCAATTAGAACTAGACTCAACCCTAGATGTACCTCCATTTTAAGTTCCCTTTCCACTATAATTGCTTTTTCGACCATGTCTTGCAATTCAATGTAATGATGCAACTCTACATTGTTCGCAATTTCTCTATTAAGTCCACACAAAAATTGAGCCATAGTGGCTTCGCAATCCTCAACTACATTAGCTCTCATTAGACACATTTGAAGCTACCTATGATACACTCCTACAAATTTATTACCTTGCCTTAAAGTTTGCAATGATTTATGCAAATCAAGATGCTATGTAGAAGGTACAAATCTTTGACTTAATGCAGCATTTAATTATGTCCAATGATTAATTGGTGGTTCTCCACATATAATTCTACGGGTTTTAGATTGATCCCACCACTCTAAAGCATAATCACTAAATGCAGCTATGGCTAACTGTGCTTTCTTTCTTTTGTAGTAGTTATGGTAGTCAAAAATAACCTCTACCTTCTTTTCCCACCTGAAGAAATTTGAGATAGACACTAGGAAAAAGATTACCTTGAAATGTAGGAATAATCAATTTAATGTTACCAGTATCGTTGTCAACCCTACCACCATTCTAAACTTGTCGATGCTTCCTTGACCTTGAACCTACATCATACAATTCTTTGTCAGATTTGTAGTCATTGTAATTGTAATTACGATATGTCGACAAGCTTGTGGAAATGTATGAGGATGAGGCTTAGATCGGCCAGCTTGCGAAGGTTGCTTATTCCGGCCTTTAATTAATGTCTTGAGAGAGCATTGAATACTTTCAAGAGACATTGCCATTTCAGCAACGCGAGATTCTAAGGCATTAACCCTTGAACTCTCTCCTTCTTGAGACAATTTCAACTTGCGAAAGAACCAAAAAAAAACAAGGAATTTCAAGAATTAGGGTTAGTAAAACAAAAAAAGGGCCTCACAGCACTTCTTAAGTGTTTGTGCTCAAATTTGAAGATGTCACACATTTTTACTCGTGCGTCACTCAAATTCGGTTAAGACTTTTACCCTCAATGAACTCACAACTCTCGCATTTTCCATCTCGTATAAATTCTCCTCACAGTCTTTCCTAGACTTGAAAGTATAAAGCAGTAATGACACAAATAATTACTAACACGTAGAGCACAATTAGTAATAACAGAATAATGAAGCAAAAAAATAGCGAAGTAATGGTAGATTGATGTAACAATGAATGCACACTAAGCACTTTAAGATAGCTAAATTAAACAATCAAACAAAACTAGCATTTCTGGCTAGAAAAAAATTGACACGAGGGGAGTAGGGGGTATTTTTAGAATTTCACATTTTTTTCACAAAACTCGAGAGCAAAATTATTGGGAAACTGAATAATGAATACTTTTTTATACTCGAGAGCAAGAAGAATAAACAATTGGAAACAAATCCTAGTAAGAATTACTAATGACAATTCCTAGTATGAGATGGGATTTTAGCATGTTTTCCAGGTTGGAAAAGGATTGAAATGGCATCCAACTAAGAAAAGGGATTCAAGTTGTGCAAGTTGGAATGAACAATGAATAGAATTTGACAAAACACAAGAAATCATGCATACCCCAGTTCACTGGGGTTTTGGAAAAATAGGTTTTCCGTCTCATTTTTTTTCTCTATTTTTTTCAATAGGCTACTTCATGAATTACAGCACCAAAAATCATAATTAACATCACAAGAAACTTTCACAAAACAATGGAGCTTTAAAGAACAAGAGAAAAACACAGAAACCCTAAACTGCTAGGGTTTGTATCTCAACTTTATTTTTTTTCTAAACAGCATATTATTGGATGAAATACCCTCTAATAATCAAGAACATGAGAAAAGAAAAAAGTTCACAAAAAACTAGAAGCCTGATAATCATGAAAAATAGCCAGAAACCCTAATCAGCTAGGGTTTCTTGAATCCTTTTTTTTCTTTTTTTAATCAACAAGAATAATGAATATCATTTGAATATTGATTAAAATAACAGAAAAAATTAGTTCAATGAGCAAGTATGAAGCTGAATTGAATTTTTCAGGAGTAAGAACAAAAAGGAATAAGAACGAACAAGAATACGAACAAGAATACGAACAAGCTGATTATATACATATATATATATATATATATTGAATTAAACTGAACAAGAATAGAAATAAATGATTTAATGAATGCATGAATACAAGAAAACAAAAATTTTTATGAACCAAAGCTCTTGATACCACTTTGATGCAAACCCCGCAGTTAAACTGACAAGACCCGAGATGAACATGGAAACCAAGATCGCCTAAACAATTCTGACTTCACGGATTTAAATCCTTTGATTAAGAAAATAAGAATTTAAGGTGTCTATTCTCGACTGTATGACATATCTCTTTATTTTCTATAATGAGACTAGAACAAATAATGTTCTAGTTAGTTATCAAATGAATCAATTCTCGTTAATACCTAATTCTTTGGAAGACAATTTTGATAATTTTCTGATAAAAATATATTGAATAATGTTGAATGAATTTTTGGTTATGGAAAAGTATATGGTAACGAAAGGACCAAAAAACACAAGGAATTTCAAGAATTAGGATTAGTAAAACTAAAGAAGGGCCTCATGACACTCCCTAAGTGTTTATGCTCAAATTTGAAGATGTCACACAATTTCACTCGTGCTTCACTTAAATTCAAGACTTTTACACTCAATGAACTTACAACTCTTGCATTTTCCCTCTCGTATAAATTCTCCTCACAGTCTTTTGCAGACTTGAAAGTATAAAGCAGTAATGACACAAATAATTACTAACACGTAGAACACAATTAGTAATTACAGAATAATGAAACAAAGAAATAGCAAAGTAATGGCGGATTGATGTAACAAAAAATGCACACTAAGCACTTTAAGTTAGCTAAATAAAACAGTCAAACAAAAAAATGGTTTCATGATAGAAAAATGGACTCCAGGGAAATAGAGGTATTTTCAGAATTTCACATTTTTTTCACACAACCCGAGGGAAAAATTATGGGAAATTCAATAACGAATACTTTTTTTATACTCATGATGAGAGCAAGAGGATAAACAATTGGAAACAAATCCTAGTAGGAAAAGGACTAATGACAATTCGTAGGTTAGATGGGATTTTAGCACGTATTCCAGGTTGGAAAAGGATTGAAAATGGCATCCAACTAAGAAAAGTTTTAAAGTTGTGCAAGTTGGAATGAACAAACAAATAGCAATTAATGGAACACTAGAAACCATGCAAACCATAGTTCACTAGGGTTTTGGAAAAATAGGTTTTTCCCTCTCTTTTATTTTTCTCTATTTTTTCAATAGGCTACTTCACCAATTACAGCACCAAAAATCATAATTAAGATCACAAGAAACTTTCACAAACCAATGAAGCTTTAAAGAACAATAGAAAAACACAGAAACCCTAAACCGCTAGGTTTGTATCTCAGCTTTTTTTTCTTAAACAGCATATTATTCGATGCAATACCCGCAAATAATCACGAACATGAGAAAAGAAAAACTTTCACAAAAAACTAGAAGCTTGGTCATCATGAAAAATTTAGCCAGAAACACTAATCGGCTAGGGTTTCCTGAATCCTTTTTTTTTCTTTTTTTAATCAACAAGAATAACGAATAACACTTGAATATTCATAAAAACAACAGAAAAAATTAGTTCAAATGAGCAAGTATAAAGCTGAAAATTTTCAGGAATAAGAACGAAAAGGAACAAGAACGAACAAGAATACGAACAAGGTGAATATATATTTTTTGAATTAAATCGAACAAGAACAGCAATAAAAGATTTAATGAATGCATGAATACAAGAAAACAAAAATTTTTATGAACCAAAGCTCTTGATACCACTTTGATGCAAACCCCGCAGTTAAACTGACAAGACCCGAGATGAACATGGAAACCAAGATCGCCTAAACAATTCTGACTTCACGGATTTAAATCCTTTGATTAAGAAAATAAGAATTTAAGGTGTCTATTCTCGACTGTATGACATATCTCTTTATTTTCTATAATGAGACTAGAACAAATAATGTTCTAGTTAGTTATCAAACACATATAGAAAATCAGGCAATGTTTGAATCAATTCTCATGAATACCTAATTCTTTGGAAGACAATTTTGATAATTTTCTGATAAAAATATATTGAATAATGTTGAATGAATTTTTGGTTATGGAAAAGTATATGTAACGAAAGGACCAAAAAACACAAGGAATTTCAAGAATTAGGATTAGTAAAACTAAAGAAATGCCTCACAACACTCCCTAAGTTTTTATGCTCAAATTTGAATATGTCACACAATTTCACTCATGTTTCACTTAAATTCAAGACTTTTACCCTCAATGAACTCACAACTCTTGCATTTTCCCTCTCACATAAATTTCTCCTCATAGTCTTTTGCAGACTTGAAAGTATAAAGTAGTAATGACAAAAATAATTACTAACACCTAGAATACAATTAGTAATTACAGAATAATGAAAGAAAGAATTAGCAAAGCAATGGTGGATTGATGTAATAAAGAATACACACTAAGCACTTTAAGATAGCTAAATAAAAAAGTCAAACAAAACTTGGGTTTTGTATTGGCTAGAAAAAATTGACTCGAGGGAATAAAGTTATTTTCTGAATCGTCTAAACAATTCTGACTTCACGGATTTAAATCCTTTCATTAAGAAATTAAGAATTGAAGGTGTCTATTCTCGACTGTATGAGATATCGATTTATTTTTTATGAAGAATCTAGAACAAATAGTGTTCTGGTTAGTAATCAAATGGATCTATTACCTTGAATACCTAAGTCTTTGGAAGACAATTTAGATAATTTTCTAATAAAAGTGTATAGAATAATGTTCAATGAATTTTTGGCCATGGAAAGGTATATGTAACGTGAAAAATCAGCCCCAAACTCTATACATAAGTCCTACCAACACCAGGACAATAACTTGCCAAAACCCAACTAGTTTAGGATTGGAATCTAAAGACTAAAATCGGCTAAACTAAACTAATGTGGACTAAATTTTTTACCAAATCAATTAACTACATGAAACAAAAATTCTTAGAAACAATTTTTGAATCTAAATCCTGATTTAATTAGGAATGGATAGCCATAAATAGATGTTCCCAAATTGGGGTTTCTGCAGCCCTCTTTGGAGATCTTCGATTCTTGGGCTAGAAATCTCTTGGACATGGGATTCCAAAACATGGACAGGCCTCTTGACTTGATGAACTCTTGGAAGCCATTTTCAAATAATAAGACTTGTTGTTCAACAACTCCTTGACAATACCCAACATTGCTTGTTGCAACTTCTTAGCCCTTTACGTTGCGATTGGCCCGATTGGAACTTGAATTGGATCAACTCCTTGAGTTTGGTCCACAACCCCATCAAGAAGTACATGGTGCATGCTCTTATCATCTCCTTCCCCCTTTACATGATTCATCCTCGAATTGCTTCCTACATCAAAATCAAAAGAAGAAAGATCAGCAACATTAAATGCAGCACTAAAATTATACTCTCCAGGAGGGTCGATCTCATAGGCATTATCATTGATCATATCAAGCACTTGAAATGGTCCTTCTTCATGAGGAATCAACATAGCATTTCCTTTTGTTCAAAAATCTATCCTTTCGAAAATGTGCCCAAACCCAATATCTCAGTTGTCTATGTTTTTTACCTTTATTAGCTTTTGTGGCATTATGTTGGTTCATTTTTATCATTTGTTTCCTAGCTTTCTCATGAATGGACTTGATCAATTCAGCTATTTTCTGTGCATCAAAATTGCTTAGCTCCTCCATAGGCAAAGGAATCAAAACAAAAGCCGTTAGTGGATTAAAACCATAAACAACTTCAAATGAAGAAAAACTAGTGGAAGAATGAATTGTACGATTATAAGAAAATTCAACAAATGGAAAAAAATCTTCCCATGTTTTCAAGTTTTTCTTTAAAACATCACACAACAAAGTTCTTAAAGTTCTATTAACCACTTTAGTTTGGCCATCAGTTTGAGGGTGACGTGCAATAGAAAACAACAATTTAGTGCCCAATTTACCCCATAAGACATGCCAAAAATGACTTAGAAACTTTGCATCTCTATCACTAAGTCTATGGTTTTAGGCACCCCAAGCAAACGAACTTCTTTAAAGAACAATTCAGCAATGTACACAACATCATCAATTTTATTACATGGTGTGAAATGAGCATTTTTCAAAACCTATCCACTAGCACAAAAATTGAATTGTGACCCTTTTGAGTTCTTGGGGGTTCTAAGATAAAATCCATGGACACATTGAACCAAAAGTTACTCAGAACAGGCAAAGGCATGTAAAGACTATGTGGATTAACTTTGGACTTAGCTTTCTTACATGACACTTAGCACACACATGCATTTCACATATTTTTGCATGTCAGGCCAGAAAAGTGTTCTTTAAGCATTTATAATATCTTGGCCACACCAAGATGAGCCATTAATCCTCCACCATGTGCTTCCCTAAAAAGTAATTCATGTAATGAGCAATTAGGAATGCACAATTTATTCTCAAGAAAAAGATAACTACCATGGTGATAAAATTTATGAAATCCAGTTGACTAACATGCCTCAAACATATTACGCTAAAGAGAGAAATCATGATCTTTAGCATACAAATCTTTGATATGTTCAAACCCAAGGAACTTAGTGTTTAAAGTTGAAATCAAATCATACTGATGAGACAAGCATTAGCAACTATATTATCTTTTCCTTGCTTATCTTGTACAACATAAGGAAACATCTCAATAAACTCTAACCAACCTGCATGACATTGGTTTAACTTATCTTGACCCATCAAAAATTGTAGTGGTCTATCTGAATTACAAATTTTTTAGACCACAGATCATGTTGCCTATTTTGCAAGGCCCGAACTAATGCGTAGAGCTCCTTGTCATATGTTGAGTAGCTCAACGTGACTCTACTTAGCTTCTCACTAAAGTACGCAATTTGATGTTTATCTTGTATCAAGACTGCACCTATACCAAATACCAAAAGTATCACATTCTACTTCAATAGTCTTAGAAAATTTTGGTAAAAGTAAAACAGGAACAATAGGCAACTTAACATTTAGCATCTAAAAAACACACTTTTGTGACTGTTACCCCACTTAAAACCTATCTCTTTCTTGATTATTTCAATTAGAGAGGTAGCTATAGTGCTGAAGTCTTTCACAAACCTATGATAAAAATGTGCTAAACCATGAAAACTCCGTACTTCAAAAATATTAGTTGCAGTCAGCCAACTATTAATGGCCTTAACCTTCTTTTTATCTACCTTAATTCGTTTAGAACTAACAATAAAACAAGAAAAACAACTTCATTCATGAAAAATGAGTACTTTTTAAGATTAGGATAAAGTTGTTCTTTTCTTAAAGTTTCAAGCACTAGACGTACGTGCACATGGTATTTGTCCAGGGTTTTCTATAAATCAAAATATCATCAAAATAAACCACAACAAAATTCCCTATAAAGGCACGCAAAATACGATTAATTAATGTCATGAAAGTACATGGTGCATTTGTTAAACCAAAAGACATGATTAACCATTCATAAAGTCCATATTTGGTTTCAAATGCAGTTTTTCATTCATCCCCTTCTTTCTCATGCAAATTTGATGGTATCTATTCTTTAAGTCAATTTTAGTATGAACTGAAGAACCAAAATTCATCTAGCATATTATCAAGTCTAGGAATAGGGTGGTGATAATTTATCGTAATGTGATTTGCCGCACAACAATGGACAGGCACGCCATGTCCCATCGACACGGACTCATGTTCTTTTGAACGCAACCTTGAGCCAGCAGCTCTTTCACTTGTTTCTGAATTTCCTTTGTGTCTTTTGTTTTGGTTCTGTATACAACTTTGTTAAGAATAACCATGCCTGGGACAAATCAGCCTGGTTCTCAATACCCCTGATAGGTAGCCTGGGGAAAACTCTTTCAGAAAGATATACTCGAAATCTTACAGAAGGGATGTAAAAGACTTCGACAAGGCCAGATCAAGATCAAATAGCACAAAATAAATTTCTTTGAAAATAATCAAAAGCACAGGTAAATTCGAACACATGGCTATCTGAATCTCTTTGAACCCTACAAAGAAATCAGATTTCTTTTTCAACTAGATTTCCTTACTCTTAGAATTTTTAGATTTAACCAACTCACCTTTAAGGTTTTCAAATTTGAGGGTTTTATTAGGGTTTTCCATTTTCTTACCTTTTTTAAATTCAGCCTTTTTTTTACAATATTCAACAAATGAGTTTTTAATGTACAATTATTCCTTCCTCACTTGTTGAGGAGGTAGTGGTTTGAGTACAACCTTTTGGCCATCTTTAAGGAATGTGTACTTATTCAAATAGGCATCATGGTTAGTGTGTTTATCAGAAATCCATGGTTTATCTAACAATATATGATTCGCTTACATTGGAACATCACACAAAATTTTATGCTTATACGTTTCAATAGCTAATGAAACTAAAGCTTGTTTAATTATTTTAACTTCATCACATTCATTTAACCATAGTAATTTATATGAATGTGCATGTTTTTGACAAGGTAAACTCAATTTATCGACCATTAACTACTAACAACATTAACACAACTACCACCATCTATGATCAAACCACATGTTCTGTGCACGACCTTGAAAAATAAATTTTGTCAAAAAAATAAATTTTGTCAATAAAATATTCTCACATCATATCTCATTTTGGTCATACTTGGATTGAGTGTCAAGTGCCTACAAAATCACCAAGGCTAGTTTCTGAGAAAAATCCTCTTGCTTATCATCATCACCAGGACCCTCCAATGATGGCTTGGAGTCATCTTCGCCCTCACTTCCTTAACTTACCACTTTATTTCCTTGCATGAAAAGTTCATGCTTGTTGGGACATTGATTTGCATAGTGACCTGCACCCGAACAATAATAACACTTAATATCATGAGTCATTTTGATGTGTTACAAGAAGAACCTTTGACCAAAGAATTCATAGGATGTTCAATAGGTCTTTGTTCAAATTCATTATTTTTAGGGTTAATTGGTCCATTTTGAGATGGATTAGGACGAGAAGGATTGTTAGACCAATTCCTGTGCCAATTAGAACTAGACTCAACCCTAGATTTTCCTCCGTTTTAAGTTGCCTAATTTCCACTTTAATTACTTTTTCGACCATGTCATGCGATTCAATACAATGATGCAACTCTAAAATGTTGGCAATTTCTCTATTAAGTATACACAAAAATTGAGTCATAGTGGCTATATTAACTCTCATTAGACATATTTGAAGCTCCCTATGATACACTTCTACGGATTTATTACCTTGTCTTAAAATTTATAATGTTTTGTGCAGATCACGATGATATGTAGAAGGTACAAATCTTTTACGTAATATAGCTTTTAAGGAAGTCCAGTGATTAATTAGTAGTTCTCCACACCTAATTCTACTGGTTTTAAATTGATCCCACCACTCTAAAGAATAATCACTAGCTGCAGCTATGGCAAACTGTGAATCTTTCTTTTATAGTTGTTATTATAGTCAAAAATAACCTCTACCTTCATTTTCCCATTAGAGATAGACATTAGGATCATGATTGCCTTGAAAAGTAGGGATAGTAAATTTAGTGTTACCAGTATTGTCATCAACCGTATTTGTTCTTATACACATTGCCACCATCCCAACCATGTCGGCTATTCCTTGACCTTGCATCTATCTTATACAATTTGTTGTTAGATTCGTAGTCATTGGTATCGTAATTAGGATGCATACTTCGATGAGCTTATAGGAAACTATGTGCATGAAGCTCAGCTCGGCCCACTTGCTAAGTTGGCTCATTCTGGCCTTTAGTTAATGTCTCGAGAAAGCATTGAATACTTTCAAGAGACATTGCCATTTCACCATCATGAGATACCAAGTCATTAATCCCTGAACTCTCTCCTTCTTGAGACATTTTAAACCTGTAAAAGAACCAAAAAACACAAGGAAATTGAAGAATTAGGGTTAATAAAACAAAAGAACGACCTCAAGTCACCGCCTAAATATTTATGCTCAAATTTGAAGATATCACAAGGAATTTCAAGAATTAGGGTTAATAAAACTAAAGAAGGACCTACAGCACCGTCTGAATATTTACAATCAAATTTGAAGATATCACAATTTCACTCAAATTCATAGATAAAGGCTTTTACACTCTAATGAACTCACTACTCTTGCCATTTCCCTCTTGTATAAATTCTCCTCAAAATTTTTTGAAGACTAGAAAGTACATAACAAGAATGAGACAAATAATTACTAACTCGTAGAACATAATTATAAATTATAGACAATCAAAGAAATAAAAAAGTAATGGCGAATCGATATAACAAAGAATGTACACTAAGAACATTAAGATAGCCAATATAAGATAGTAAAAAAAATAACTGGGGTTTCGGGCTGGAAAGAATTAATGAGAGCAAGACGCACAAACTATTACAAACTAATCCTAGTAGGAAAAGAACTTATGACAATTCCTCTTAATGGGATTTTACAACATATTCAAAGATGGAAAAGAAGTCAAAATGGAAATATAATCCACCTAAGAAAAGAATTCAAATTGTGCAAGTTGGAGAGAACAAGGAATAGCAATTTATGGAACACAAGACACCATGCAAGCCCTAGTTCACTTGGGTTTTGGAAAAATCAAGTAGTTTTTCCTCCTCCTTTTTTCCTCTATTTTTTTTTCAGCCGTTTAATGCATGAATTTCAGCACCAAAAATCAGAATTAATATCACAAGAAACTTTTGTTGGTCCCAAAGCAACCTAAGAGGGGGGGTGAATTAGGTTTCTAAAAAAACTTTTAGAAATATTAATCTTATTGAGATTTTTCAACTAATAAATAATATAATAGAATCAATGAAACTGTGAAGTAAGAAAGATAGGAAATTAAACAACCAATGCTTCCAAGCTAACAAGCTTGAAGTTTCAATTCACTAGAATGATTCACACACTTGGTGAGCCAATAATCTTTACAAAGTAGGGAATTTCTTGCTCACACTAAAACTCTTTTAGTTGAGCCAAGAATTTTAGTCACAACCTCACTTTCGTACAAGATTATCACTCCACTCAAAATTGAATTGCACACTAAACTGCACACTAATACAATATAGCACCATAGCAAATTTGTACTAAAATTGCTCTTTTCTAAGGCTTGTATTCAATTTATTAGATGATCTTTACAGAATATTAGAGCAGTTATTTATAGGAGCAATAAATGGTGGTTGCGACTAATTCCTAACGGCTAAATAATAAATGCACAAAAAGTAGCCGTTGAGCTTTCGGATGTCCGAGATAAGTAGGATTCATCCGACACAGCGTCCGATCTCCATACAGTTGGTGAAGAACTTCGTTCGGATGGCCTTGCCTGCGTCCATTCCATCGTTCGAACAGAGCTTCAGATGGTCATGTTCGTCCGAAAGAGACTTTGTTCAGACAGTTGTGTGCGTCCGCAGAGAAGCAGTAAGATCCTTGCTTTCCGCCTGTTGGTTCAGACGGTGGAGTGCGTCCGAGAATCTTGACATAGTTCGGACCGTATACTGCGTCTGAACACCCTGTCTCCAGCTGAACAAGTAACAGACCTGCAAAGCTGTTTACAGAGTTAAGTGCTTATGTCATCATCAAATAAGGTTTGGAAAACATCAACTTTAACAAACCAACAAAGCTTTAAAGACCGTACAAGAAAAAAATTTATGGAAACCCTAAATGGCTACAGTTTTGTATCTCGGCAATTTTTATAAATAGTAGATTATTGGATGAAATACCCATAAATAATCAAGTAAAAAGGACAAGAATAACTTGCACATAAAACTGGAAGCTTGATAATTAAGAAAAACGAGCAGAAACCCTTATCGGCTAGAATTTCTTGAATCGATTTTTTCTTATCAACAAGAACAACGAATGACATTGGAATATTGATAAAATCACAGAAAAATCAGTTCAAACAAGCAAGAATAAAGTTGGAATTTTTAGGAACAAGAACAAGAACGAACAAGTATATGAACAAACTTAATATTTTTTTTTAATTAAACCAAACAAGAACAGCAATAACGATTTAATGAAGGCATGAACACAAGAAAACAAATGTGTTTAAGAACCAAAGATCCTGATACCACTCTGATGCAAACCTCACAATTAAATTAGCAATACCCAAGATGAACGCAGAAACCAAGATCGTCTAAATAACTCAGGCTTCAGGCTTGATGGATTTAAACCCTTTGATTAATAAATCAAGAATTTAAGGTGTTTGTTCTTGACTGTATGAGATATCCATTCATTGTCTATAATGAGACTAGAACCAACAGTATTCTAGTTGGTAATCACAAGAATCAATTCTCATGAATACCTAAGTCTTTGGAAGACAATTTGGAGAATTTTCTCACAAAAGTGTATTGAACAATGTTGACAGAATTTTTGGCTATGGGGAGGTATATGTAACAAGAAAAAATTGCCCCAAACCATATACATAAGTCCTACCAACACTAAGACAACAACTTGCCAAATCCCAACTTGTTTAGGATTGGAATCAAAAGACTAAAATCAGCTAAACTAAATTAATTTGGATTGAATTTTTGTCCAAATTAATTAACCAAATAAGAAAAAAATTCTTAGAAACAATTTCTAAAACTAAATCCTAATTTAATTAGGAATGGATGGCTGGGAATAGGTATTGGCCGAACTAGGGTTTCTAGAACCCGTCTTGGAGGTCTCCGATTCTTAGGCTCGAAACCTCTTTGACTTGGGCTTCCAAAATATGGACGGGTCTCTTGACTTGATCTTGGATGAATTCTTGGTCACCAATTTCAAATAATAACGCTTTTTGGTCCAACATCTTCTTACCAAAGCCCAACATGGCTTGTTGCAAACTTCTTAGCCCTTGACCTTGTGATTGGCCCTATTGGAACTTGAATTAGATCAACTCGCTAAGGTTGGTCCACGAACCCATCATCGAGTCCTTGGTGCATGCTCATATCAAAACTTGTACACGATTCTCACTTTGCATCCTATACTTTTTTGGACACTTTGTACCTAAACTGCCCAATTCTTCCTACTTCATTCCAAAATCGAATTCTGTCAAGAGAACTAACAGTTTTAGGGCACGTGAACAACACACACCATTATATTTAAATTGTCCATTAACAACGTGTGTTGTTCATGCGCCCTAGAACTATTAGTTTTGTTGACAAAATTAGATTTTCTAAGACAGTAAGTTGAAGTGGGAATAAGTAGACAATTTGAGGTGCAAACTGTCCCAAAAAAAGTATAGGGTACAAAGTGAGAATCGTACATAAGTTTGGTCGTACAAACTAGACTTAGGCCAATAATAGATAATCTAGCTTTAAAAATAAGGAACAAATACGTAAGAGGAGGATTTTTGTAATCAAAACAATGAAAATAAAGAATGGACCGAAATAAATGATTAATAAGAAAATTAAAACACCAATTGCAAGAAAGTTTTCACCTTATTTATATGCAATTAATCATTGATTTCTTGATAACCATATTTAATTCATGCATTATTAAATAATTCAACCATGGAATTTAACTCCGAGTACAAATTTCTATCTCTCCTTATTTATAGCTAATCTAGTGCAGTGCATCAATTAACTCTAATCATGCAAATTAAACCCTAACTCAGCGCATAAAGTCTAACTACATAAAAGGATGGAGAACAAGAAAGATGTAATTGAATCTTAACAACCAAACCACCGCAAGAAGGTGTTATTTAATTAAGTTTATGTTATTCTACCAATTCAATAAGCAGTTGTCCATAATTGTTACTTGCTATGTTCTATTAAAAGTAATTAAGCATGAAAGTGCATAAATTAGTTTACTGGCTAGATAAGTTCTGTAAAATAGCCTAGTATGAATCCTAGTCATGATCAATCATCCACAAAATAACATAAATATTCAAGTGTACATAATTTAAAATCTTCATAAACATTAGCACATACCTCAGAATTTGCATGTAAATTACGGTTACTTACCTCTTATGATCAGAAAAGAAACCTATTCTCTATACATCTCTTGTTTGCAATAGAAAGAAGAGGAATAATTGAGAGGAATGGAAAATATATTTTATTAAGAAAGAGTATAGAATAATGTTCAATCCTATGTTTTGAGATATCGTAATATGTATTCTAATCTTCCTATTTATAAATCATAAATAAAAGATAAGATATCTCCTAAATAATAAGAAATATGAATCCTACTCTCAAATCTAAAGACAATTAATTTGCTAAAAAAATAGTCTGAATACATAATCCTATTTGCTTTAAACTCCCAATCTAATTAGGAACACAAGTTCCATCAAATCAACTAAAAACTATGGGGTTTCTCACACAGGAGTTCAACTCTGACTTTGGATCCATGGTTGACAGCCTAAACAAACTCGGACTTTATATTTCTAGCCTATTTTGGAAAGCTCCAAATGTCTACTTGCATTCATATGAAGAATAATTTTCATTTGAGCAATCTAGGAATATGAAATTTTGTTAATCTTTTGTTGAAGTAAAATTGCTGGTTTGTTTTCCCAATCCTAGCTCAATTGGGATTCCAAACACCATTAGGAATCCAATAGAAAAAGGATTCCAACTACTATAAGGAATCCAAATACCAGTAGCAATCGAAATATTATTACGATTCCAAATAAAATTTCCAAATAGGATTAGTATTCCAAATGAAATTTCCTTGTCGAAGTAGGACTTATAGTTCATGGTTGATGCCATAAATGTTGCTTCTCATCCTTTACCACTATAACAAAATAAGCTTTTCGTGAGGTTTTCTATGCAGCACAAGATCAAGGTTTGGCAAATAAACAACACAGTTCAAATTGTGTAGCAAAATCACCACAATTTTGAGCATCACTAAGTGGACATTAATGAAATTACACCGTTTTGTGTGTAAATAGTATAAGTTCCCCAAATTTTGTTTGGTTAAATCACTACGTCTTTGGTTTGTGTTTATTGGCCAAGACTAAAAACAAGCCTCAGTTTGTTGATTCTGTGAGGAAAAAATTATGCCTTAGTAGTACATTTTTTGTTGAATCTGTGGTAAATCCCAAGGTTAATCGCATTCTGGAATAGTGATTTGTATGTTTTGGCTGTTCAATTTACTGAATATTCTATTGAAGTTCAAGTTCATGATGAATTTGGAAATTCTCGGTGGTGTATTTGGGTGTATTTGAATTGTGATAATGTTATCAGATTCAGAAAAGATGAATTATTATCTAATAGGAAGAATTTATGGGGTTCTGATTTTCTGTTAATAGGAGATTTTAATGATTTGTTGCATGCTTTTGAGAAGAATAGGAACAAAAGGATCTTTTCTCAAGTTAAGGGATATTGTCCAAGTTAATGATTTAGTTGATATTAGTTTTATTGGGCATAGTTTTACTTGGGTAATTATAGGGATTCAATGGGTTTCATTGAAGAAAGATTTGATAGAGTTTTGGTTTCTACTATTTGGAATGCTGAATATGACTCTGGTGATCTTTTCCATCATCCAAATGAGTCTTCTGATCATGTTATGTTATTGTTAAAAACTTGTCCTGAAGTTGTTCCATTTAAAAATGATATACTTTTGATTAGAGATGGATGAAGTGTAATGGTGTTTTTGAAACTGTTGATGATGCCTGGAAAATTTCTGTTACTGGGTGTAGATTTTATTAGGTCTGTCAAAATTTAAAAATTATAGAATGGCTCTTCTAAATTGGAATAAGGAGAATAATATGAATTCTAGAGACCCAAAATACAGTCTTTAAAATATGATATTAGTCAATTTTAGAATAGCTCTATTTTTTCTGTTGAGGGTCTTAGGAATTTAAAGATTCAATTGGGGTGGCTTATAAAGATGAGGAACTATTCTGGAAACGGATCCAATGGCTTCAGCAAGGGGATTACAATACCAGGTTCTTTGAGGAGAGTCAACAATGCGGTGATAAGGATGGCCAAGAGGGCATGAATGATAGCTGATGTGACACAAAAAATAAAAAAAAACTTTATTGGATAGAATTTTGAGACATTTTAAAACATTTTTACTCTTATTTCTTAGTACTTTAGTAGCTATTATATTCTATGTTTTTAGATACGTTTATTTGGATAATTGCTTTTGATTAAATTAGCTAAGGGCCTTAGGCTAAGACCAAGTTGCTCGTGTTGATGTTAGATTTAAGATTTATCCATTTGAACTTCATGGTTGTGTTGAACCCCAGTTTTGTTAATCATGTTTTGATGATGAGCAAATAGCACTAACACTCTGGTTTGAAAACAAGTGTGCAGAAAAATAGGTAGGTTCGGACGCAAATGATCGTCAGAACGAAACAACCAGAAGACTCCACGGCCGTAAATGACTGTCCGAAAGATAGAGCTTCGGACGATGGTAATCGTCCAACACTAAGAATATTGAAGCAGTCTCGGATGAAGAACAGCGTCCAATCATATTTCTAAAAGACTTTGCTTTGATCGGACGCATGTTCGGACGTCCGAATGAATACCCTTAGAGAACGGACACAGCGTGAGACGCAGAAGTTTGCAGCGGCTGTCCGAAAGGTCCAACGGCTAGTTTTCCAGTAAAAAGAAAATAGCCGTTGGAAAATTGTTGGAAGCAGTTTTTGGGCAACTATAAATAGCCCTAAGCCTGAATTAAACAAAAGAGACTTCTACATTGATTACAAGTATACTTGAGCTATTTGGGAGAAATAGTGGGTACAAGTGTTGTAATAGTGTAGGTAGTTTGGTGAAAAGAGCTTAGTAGTGTAAGAGTTCGTGTTTCAAGTGTAAGAGTGGAGAGATAACAATTGTAACAAAGGGAGGTTGTGAGTGTAAAACTCTTGGCTCAACTAAAGGAAATTAGTGTGAGCAAGAGTGATCCTCATTTGTGTACAAAAGGTTATTGTCTCACCTACTTTGAAGAGACTTATAGTGGCTAAACTTCAAGTTGAGAACTTGGTAGTTGCCTTGTAAGAAGCTCTTTGTGGTTGTAAGCTCCAAGCTTGAGAAGCTTGGGAGTTTGGTTTGATACTCTTAATCTCAATCTTTTTATTAGTTCTTTGTGATTCAATTGTTGAATCTTTACTTATGTTTATTTGTTCTTAAGGGTTCATTTGTTGCATAAAGTTTGCATTTCCATTTAAGCACATCAAAAGGTTTGTTTTTGAAATAACCAAATTCACCCCCCTCTTAGGTTGCCCTTTGGGACCAACAGGTTGAATATTTGAATTGATGCCTAATGTGTTCTTAGTTTATTTATGTGTTTGAGTAGTGATAATGGCTAAGGACCTTAAGCTGATACCATGGAAATTATTATTGATGCTTAAAGGTGGTGTGAGCAAAATGATGCTGTTGAGTTGCAATGCCGTCGTAAGCACCCAAAATTAATAACTTTAGTGTAGTAGTAGTGAGTCAAGTTCGTCCCACAGAGAGCTGGGATTATTTTCGTGCAAAATTGGAAAAAGGGGGCTTTGAATTCCTTTAAACTAAAACTAAAACTAAAACAATAAAATAATTGGAGAGAATTTGATTAAGAACAATCTTGGTTTCGGTCATATCCACCATGGCAATTTCACTAGTCGATCATGGAGACACAAAATAATTCAATTCTATGTCAAGCACTAATTGAAGAATTAACCCCGAACGAATTCCAATTCAAAGTTGATTCTTATTTCTTTCTAAAGTTGGTTAATTTTCAACACGCGATCCAATTAACCCTAACTATTAATTTAACCCAGACATGCGCCAAAGATCAATTAATAGAAGCATTAAAATCAACAAGAACAATCCTAGGCTAATTAAACATAAACACACGCGGTTATGCCAATTAGATGATTAATTTCCCTAAATTCAACAACACAAAACCAGTAATTATCAAACTTAGTTGTTTCATAGATTGAATTAAGCACACACGGTTAAAACAATCTAGCGGTAGATTAATTCTAATAACTTAATATTTTGCAGCAATAATAAGCTAAAAAGAACAATCATAAAATTAATCACAGAAAAATAATCAATACTTAAGATAAAGGTGAATAATTTAAGCACAAGAAGTCTCACAACTTTGTAGAATTGACTATGGCTTCAATTCCCTCTACCAAGACAAGAGTTTAGGCACAAAGTGCCATGAAAGAATAAAGAGAAAAATTTTCTGCTAAACCCTAGCCAACAAGAAAATAAAAGTGTCCATCCCTTTTTAAAACCCAACTTGGGATATTTATAATGAGTATTTAGGGTTACAAATAATGCCTACTGATAAGAACGTGAAATCAGGTGAAAAAGAGTTCAACCGGTCCGAAGAAATCCATCAAAAACTCAAAAATACGCAATTTTGTTGCTTCGCGCGCACATGCACAGAGGTCTTTGCGTGCATGTGTGTGCTAGCTGATGTTTTCCAAACCTTATTTTGATGATGACATAAACACTTAACTCTGTAAAACAAGTTTTTGCAGGAACAGCTCTTTCGGACGCACAGGACCGTCCGAACTAGGTCAAAACCATTTCGGAGGCATTGCAACGTCCGAACAAACTGGCAGAAAGAATGGAACTCTACTGCCTTTCTTTCGGACGCTCAGGACTGTTCTTCCGAAGCTCTATCGGACGTAGGATCGGACGCATGCTCGGACGTCCGAACGAAACCTCTCTACAACACTGGAAAAAGATCGGACGCTTCCTCGGACGCATACAATCCCTCTCGGACGTCCGAAACCCCAACGGCTATTTTTTGTGCATTTATTACTTAGCCGTTAGGAAGTGGTTGAAGCCAGTATTTATTTCTCTTATAAATAGGAGCTTTTATAACCTGTAAAAACATCATCTAATACATTGAATACAAGTCTAGAAGAAAGTAATTTGAAGTGCAAATTGACTTTAGAGCCTTGTTGTATTAGTGTGAAATTGTGAGTGTAATTCAACATTGAGTGGAGTGATAATCTTGTATAAAAGTGTGGTTGTAAGTGAGATTCTTGGCTCAACTAAAAGAGTTTTAGTGTGAGCAAGAACTTCCCAGCTTTTTCCAGTGTTGCTAAACCAGGTTTCGTGAAGCATTCAAATTTGATACTTGAAGCTTGCTAGCTTGGAAGTAGTTCTTTTTGTTCAATTTATTCTCTCTTTAATTTACTGTTCTATTGATATTATTATAACTGATTTTGTTATAACTGATTTCATCTTGAAAATATCAATATCTCTTAAAGTAATTTTTAAGAAACCTAATTCCCCCCCCCCTCTTAGGTTGCTTTGGGACCAACAATTGGTATCAGAGCTTGGTCTCATTTTATTGCTTAAACTGCTTTTGAGAAAAGAACTATGGCAACCAACAAATGCTCTATTTTTGAAGGCCAATCTATTACTAGGCCTCCCATGTTTAATGGGACAAATTTTATTAGTTGGAGAGATAGAATGAAAATATTTCTGCAATCTATTGACATTGAATTGTGGTATGTTGTCAATGAAGGTCCATTTGAAGCTTATATCATTGATGATCACACAAATAGAAGAAGAGAAAAGACGAGGATTGAGCTCACTCCACAAGACAAGGCAAATTTGACGTTAAACGCAAAAGCCATGAATGTGCTATACAATGCCTTGGATGCAAATGAATCAACTCGCGTAAAGGGTTGCAATTCTGCTAAGGAAATTTGGGATAAGCTGAAGGAAATTCACGAAGGAAGCGATGATGTTCGTGAGCAAAAGAAATCTCTACTTGTTGCCAAGTATGAGTCCTTCAAGATGGAACCACATGAGAACATAGACAAAATGTACTACAGGTTCAATGACATTATAAAAGATCTTGAAGCCTTGAGTAAGGAGTACTCTTTGGGTGAGAAAAACAGAAAAATTCTGAATGCTCTATCCAAAGAATGGGATGCCAAAACAATTGCCATAGAGGAAGCTAAGAATTTAAACTTAATGCCTATTGAATCACTAATCAATTCTCTTACCTCTTATGAACTCAAGCTAAAGGCCAAGGTTGTAGATGATGAAGAAGCAAGGCCAAGAAGGAGCGTTGCTCTAAAGACCTCTCAAGAGGAAGATGAGAACAGCTCCATCAATCTAGAAGATGAAGATCTTGATGAAGGAGATCTTGCACTCATCACCAAAGGATTCCTCAAACATTACATCAACAAACGAAGAATGAGAAGAGGAGGAGCTGCAAACACAAATAATTTCAAAGGGAAGTCAAGACTTGAAATTAAGAAGCAAAATGATAAATGCTTTGAGTGCGGTCAACTCGGGCATTTTGCAAATGAGTGTCCCTCCAAGAAAAAGAAGGAAGGAAGAAAACCAAGATTCAACAACTTTCAAATTACATGGGACGATTGCAACTCCGAAGGAGAAGTTGAAGAAGAAATGGAGTCGGCACAAATGGCCTTTATGGCTATTGGAGACAATGAGGTAAATTCTAACTATGACTCCAATGATGAAAATGATGAAGATGATCTTGAAGCTTTCATTTTGAAATTGCATGATAGCTTAAAAGAATCATATGCTAGAAATAAGGAGTTAGTAAAAAAGTCAAATGCTTTATTGAATGCTAACTCTAAACTTGTGAATGAAAACAATAGGCTATCACAAGAAAATTGTGATTTGAAGAAAAGAATGCATGAGAGATCAAAGGTCAAGGAAGAACAAGCCTCCTTGAAGAAAAGAATGGATGATTTAAATACTCTCTTAGCTAGAAAGAAAGAAAATGTTGTTGATACGAAAAGAAATAGAAATGTAGCAATCAACAAAAATTTTGTCATATATAGAAGAGATAACTTATGTATTGTAAAACCAAAATCTTCTTTATATGGAAACAAAAGCATTGTTTGTAGATATTGCTTCATGTCTTAAAGCGATTTGCAATAATTCAAAAGTTATCAATTGATTTATTGTGTAGGTACTTAACATCGCCAACAATGCTAAGTGGTTCATAGATAGTGGATGTTCAAGGCACATGACGGGTGATGCCTCTCTCTTCACAAACCTTATATCCAAAAACAGTGAAAAAGTCACTTTTGGTGACAACAACAAAGCAAAATCAATCGGCATTGGTGATGTAGGTAAAAATGGTGAAACCTTGATTAAGAATGTACTTCTTGTTGATAATTTAAACTATAATCTATTAAGTGTTAGTCAACTTTGTGACAAAGATTTATATGTTTTCTTTACCAAGCATGAATGTCTTATATTTGACAAAAATCATGTTGTTTTGTTCAAAGGCACTAGGCACAATGACGTTTATGTGATTCTATCTTGATAAAATTAGCAATAGCAATGTAAAATGTCTTACCGCTTCTATAGATGATCCTTGGCTTTGGCATAGAAGACTTTGTCATTTTAATATGGATTTGATTGAAAAATTAGCCAAGAAAGATTTGGTAAGAGGCTTGCCAAAACTGAAATTTCTGAAAAATAAAATTTGTGATGCTTGTCAATTTGGTAAACAAGTCAAAGTTTCTTTTAAACCTAAGAATTTTGTGTCTACTCATAAACCTTTAGAATTGTTGCATTTAGACTTATTTGGACCCACTCAATATGCTAGTCTAGGTGGTTGCAAATATGCATTTGTTATCGTAGATGACTATTCGAGGTTTACTTGGGTATTATTTCTTGTTCACAAAAACGAAGCATTCGAAAAATTTGTAAAATTGTTTTCCAAAATTAAAAATTTATTGGATACAAAAATTGTTCGTTTAAGAAGTGACAATGGTGCAGAATTTAAATTTGGGGGTTTTTCCGACTTTTGTGAGCATATTGTATCTTATACACAACGGTATCTTTCATGAGTTTTCGGTTGTTAGAGTTCCTCAACAAAATGGTGTTGTTGAAAGGAAAAATAGGACTCTTCAAGAAACGGCTAGAACTATGATTAGTGAATGTGACCTACCACAATACTTTTGGGCGAAGCGGTTAACACGGCTTGTTATGTCATGAATCGAGTTTTATTAAGATCTTCTTTAAATAAAACTCCTTATGAACTCATTTTTTGTATAGAAAACCCGTTGTGAGCTATTTCAAAGCCTTTTTGGTTGCAAATGATTTATAAGAAAAATCAAAGAGAACCTTGGAAAATTTGACAAAAAATCGGATGAAGAAATTTTTCTAGGATATTCTAGTGACAAGAAAGCATACCGAGTTTACAATAGAAGAACGCTTTTAATTGAAGAAGTTGTGCATGTTACATTTGATGAATCTAATGATGTTATCTCTAAGAATTTATGTGAAGATGAAGACACAGGTATTCTAAAGGAGCTCGAAAAGCTCGATATTCAACTAAAGATCATCAAGAGGTTACATCAAGCGTTGATATCAACAACCATCAAGTTGATGATGAAAAGAATGAGGATGCTCAAAACGATCTTCCGAAAGCTTGGAGATTCGTCTCTAATCATCCTCAATGGACAGTTAATTACAGGTGATCTATCCGAGGGGGTAACTGCCTGCTCTCATAAACCTTTGAATAATAATTGTGCATTACTTTCTCACATTGAACCCAAACATATAGATGTTGCCTTGAGTGATGAATCATGGGTTATTGCTATGAAAGATGAACTTAGTCAATTTGAGAAAATAATGTATGGACCTTAGTTGAAAGACCTTCTTCTCATCCCGTTATTGGTACTAAATGGGTGTTTAGAAACAAATTAAATGACAAAGGTGAGATCATAAGAAACAAAGCTAGACTTGTTGCAAAAGGTTATGCTCAAGAAGAAGGCATTGACTTTGATGAAACCTTTGCACCCGTGGCTAGATTAGAATCCATCCGTATGTTTCTTGCATTTTGCATGTTTTAATAATTTAAAATTATTTCAAATGGATGTCAAAAGTGCTTTTTTAAATGGTTTTATTGACCAAGAAGTTTTTGTCGAACAACCTCCGGGATTTGAAAATAAGAATCTTCCAAATTATGTTTTCAAACTTTCCAAAGCTTTATATGGTTTGAAACAAGCTCCAAGAGCTTGGTATGAAAGATTAAGTGGATTCTTGTTAGAAAATGGTTTCAAAAGAGGTATTGTTGACACCACACTTTTTACAAAAACAGATTTAAAAGGATTGTTAATTGTTCAAATTTATGTTGATGATATTATTTTTGGAGCAACTAATGAAAGTTTGTGCAAGGATTTTTCACAACTAATGCAAGAAGAGTTTGAGATGAGCATGATGGGCAAGTTGCAATTTTTCCTCGGACTACAAATTCATCAAACCAAGGAAGGAACATTTATTACACAAATCAAGTACACAAAAGAGCTTCTCAAACGATTTGGCATGGAAGATTGCAAAGTCAAGTTGGTACACCAATGTGTACTTCAACCAAACTTGATAAAGACGAAGAAGGTAATAGTGTTGATGAAAAACACTATAGAGGTATGATCGGAAGTTTACTTTACTTAACTGCTAGTAGACCAGATAGCATGTTTGCTGTTTGTCTATGTGCTAGATTTCAATCTTGTCCTAAAGAATCACATTTGATTGCAGTTAAAAGAATTTTTAGATATCTAAAAGGAACAACGGATTTTGGCTTGTGGTATCCAAAGTCCTCTACATTTGATCTAATTAGCTATTCTGATGCTGATTTTGCTGGGTGTAAAATTGATAGAAAAAGTACCAGTGGAAAGTGTTATTTTCTGGGAAATTGTCATGTGTCTTGGTTTAGTAAAAAACAAAATTCCATTTCTCTTTCTACACATCCGAAGCCGAATACACACATGCTAAATTGTTGTGCTCAACTTCTTTGGATGAAACATACTTTAAAAGATTTTGGTGTCATTTTTGATTGTGTTCCAATATGTATATGTGACAACACTAGTGCAATTAATCTCACAAAAAATCCTGTTTTACACTCTAGAACTAAACACATTGATGTTAAGCATCATTTCATTAGAGATCTCGTTTGTAAAAAGGAAATTCGTGTTGATTATGTGCCTACTTCAGACCAATTGGCTGATATTTTTACAAAACCCTTAGCTCTAGATCGTTTTGAATCACTCAGAAAATGCTTGGAGATTTTACAGATAAACTGTGCATAAATTCATTGCTCGGACGCACTATTCGTCTGAACAGATTTTCTTTCGGACGCTCTTGATCGTCCGAAAGCATGTGTTCCTTCTCGGACGCTCATATTCGTCCGAAAAATATTCTATTTTTCCTTAAACTCTCTGGAATTTTTCCGGACGCACTAGCTCGTCCGAAAGAAACTTCGGACGCACTAGCTCATTTTTGATCCGAAGTTCAGCTTTCGGACGCTCTGTCGGACGCAGGCCAAACGTTCGGCCGTCCGAACGGTACCCCTGTTCTATTAAGACTTGAGGGAAAAAAAACCATCCAAATTCCCCCTTTCGGACTTACCTCTCCCACCGAAAACCCTCTGGCGAATTTTTTCCCTTTCCCTTCCAAATCAAAATTCACACTCTCACTTCCAAAATTGATCAAAGAATCATCCTACCCATCATCCTTAGCCCCTAAATCACATCTTATTTCTCCCTTTCACCATCCAAATTCCCCAAAATGATCACTTTGGATGGGAAAGGGATTTCATTTAGACTTTCTTAAGAGACATAGAGGTAATGGTGAAAACGTGGCGGGAATTTCTTCGGCCATTCGCGGTAGAATAAACAGGTAGCGTCCGGACGGCCGAACGAATCATCCTGCAACTCCGACCTGTTTCTTATACACCATCTGTAACCGTCCATCTTGATCTACCTGTTTATCACGATATGGTGCTTCAATTCACGGCCAATCTTCGGAAAGGTCCTACTATTCGCACCCGTATTTCTCGTGTTAATAACACTGATATTGAGATTTCATCTAATATAATTAACACCATTTTTGAATGTGAAATCTCCGACCCCTCTGATTTTTCCTACTTCTTTTCCTTGGATAAATGGCCCTCTGAGGATACTCAGTTTGACATCGATGAAGTTCGAGCCATTTTTAATGTCCATTTTAAACAGGCTTCGGAAGCCAAGACTACTAGATCACCTATAACTAAACATTATGTATACCCTTGTAGACAATCTCTTGTTGCCAACTGACGGATATCGTTTGAGCCCGGAAAAATGTAACTGTACTTATTTTTCTGTGTGTTCAAAGGTATTTCTCTAGACTTTGGGTATCTTTTTTGTTCCCTATGGCAACTTTTTCTAACCGATACTCGAAGAAATATTCCTTTTGGAAAATTTCTCACAAAAGATGTTTTTGATTCCCTCAATGTTCCCTTTACAGGAAATAAACAATATCCTCCTTATTTTAATAAATCCTACATTGAACGTAAAGGTCTCAGGTTTTTTAATGATCAATGGCTAACTAAGGCAGCCTTTGATATTGCCAAATCCCAATCCCATGCCTCCACTTTGCAATTATAATGACGATGACGATGACGACAACAATGACAATGACAATGACGACGAGGATGAAGATATTGACGACACATTTGAGTATATCATGCAACGTCGTACCGGGGAGGAGCATGACAATGAAGCCACTGATGAAGATGTTCCATCCAAACGCCAAAAGACAGAGAAACGCTCAAAAAAGAAAAATGACTCCCATTAGTTTCTTTCTGTTTTGTTGTTTTCCGCAGTGAACCTTTTAGCATTGAATATGTATTTTCTTAAAACCTTCAGTTGAATGTACTAAACTTCTTTCAATTCTATAAAAACTGCCTGCATGTTCTAAGGGGGAGTCTTTTTGATTGATGTCAAAAGGGGGAGTAATTATACTTATGCTATGTTGAGCTATGATTACAACATTGTGCTGTGATATGACTAATATGCTGAGTTATACTATGCTGTGGTATGTTGAGCTGTGATTACAACATTGTGCCTTGTTATGACTAATATGCTGAGTTATGTTGAGCTGAGATTACAACACATTGTGCCTTGATATGATTAATCTGTGGAAAATTGATATCCCACTATGATATATTGCAAATTGATTAGTCATATTCAATTAAGGTTTGTCATCATCAAAAAGGGGGAGATTGATGTTTTCCAAACCTTATTTTGATGATGACATAAACACTTAACTCTGTAAAACAAGCTTTTGCAGGAACAGCTCTTTCGGACGCACAGGACCGTCCGAACTAGACAACAGCACCTGTAACTTATACACATTCTGATGTGTATAAGAGACAGGACTAACACTTAATAGATTATAGTTTAAATTTCGGACGCTCAGGACCGTACGAAGCTTGATCACGTAGGATCGGACGCATGCTCGGACGTCCAAACGAAACCTCTCTACAACACTGGAAAAAGATCGGACGCTTTCTCGGACGCATACAATCCCTCTCGGACGTCCGAAACCCCAACGGCTATTTTTTGTGCATTTATTACTTAGCCGTTAGGAAGTGGTTGAAGCCAGTATTTATTGCTCTTATAAATAGGAGCTTTTCATAACCTGTAAAAATCATCTAATACATTGAATACAAGTCTAGAAGAAAGTAATTTGAAGTGCAAATTGACTTTAGAGCCTTGTTGTATTAGTGTGAAATTGTGAGTGTAATTCAACATTGAGTGGAGTGATAATCTTGTATAAAAGTGTGGTTGCAAGTGAGATTCTTGGCTCAACTAAAAGAGTTTTAGTGTGAGCAAGAACTTCCCAGCTTTGTAAAGATTGTTGGCTCACCAAGTGTGTGAAGCATTCAAATTCGATACTTGAAGCTTGCTAGCTTGGAAGTAGTTCTTTTTGTTCAATTTATTCTCTCTTTAATTTACTGTTCTATTGATATTATTATAACTGATTTTGTTATAACTGATTTCATCTTGAAAATATCAATATCTCTTAAAGTAATTTTTAAGAAACCTAATTCACCCCCCCTCTTAGGTTGATTTGGGAACAACACTAGCCAGTGCTATAAAGTTGCCAGCTCACATTCGCAGCACAACCCCAGCGCATGTGAGTTTTTTGAAACATTGGGCTTCACTTTTGGCTTCGATTTTGACCCTGATGCAAACCGAATTTGAAAAAACTCAAAACATGAAAGTTGTAGCTATATGTCTTATCTTTCGAAAAAATCTTGAATCACCTCAATTGGAGCTCAAATATAAAATTTATACTGAATCTACCAAAATATGTCAGAATCACTCCTTGCCGGTACACATTTTCCAACTTTGCAATTTTGAAATAGATGTCTATAGAATATTGGAAAACTGAAAACATGAAAGTTCTAGAAATCTTCAATATCTTTCCAAATCATCCAAAATCATCTCAATCGGCACTTGGACTCGAAATTTATGCTTAAAATAGGAAACAGTATCCAAAATGGCTTCACAGTAATGCATGTTCCGTTCTTAGCATTTTCTTTCATATTTTTCCATCTTTTTCACCTCTTTTTCACTTTAACCCTACAAAAACTAAGAATAAACAAATTAATCTCAATAATAACTCAAATCTTGCTTCCAACACATAAAAACGTTGGATAATGTAGATTGGTAATTGACGCATAAAATATAGTACAATTATGAACTTATCAAAAGGTTGGAAATGATGAGCATAAGATTAATTGTTGGTTGTATCTCATGGATTGATGTGTTCTTGGTAGTTTCACTTAGTGATGTTTTTTTATTAAGAATGTGTCATAGTTTAGGTTATTTTTGTCTTAAGTTTGTCTTTATTCGTTATGTCAGAATTTTGGGTAAGTGGTAGGACGAGTTTACTTATCAATTGGAATAAAAGAGTCAACTTTTGGGCCATTTATTTCTTGTACCGGGAATTGCTATTTGACGTTTATATGCCTGTTTGATGACTTTTGGGTAGAAAAATTGATCAATTTCGTACTGGATGATGATATTTGATTTGTAATATTATATGATTGAATTATTTGAATTGGCTATTGATGAATTTAAGTGCGTGAGTAGTTCTTTTATAACATAAGGATTTCAAAAAGTTGGTATTACTATTTCCAGAAAAGAGGTGTTAATATTTTGGGAAGTTCAAAAAACTTATTTGAAATATCGTTTTTGATCAAATCATTGATATTTCTTTGCTGTTTAATTTAGCTTTTGGAAACAATTAGGTTAATTGGAATAGATGGAATTTAGAACATCTTATATGATTGCATAGGGAAGGTTGATCTAATTTATGAATAATTAGTATTAGATATTAATTTTAGGTACGTTTTACTCATCTTCCTTTGTTTATGACCGTGAAAAAAAATGTTTTGCATTTAATAATAAGGCGAGTATAGGATTTCGGCATTTACCCATGTTATTTTTCTGAAAAAAGCCAATAGAGTATGGAAGTATGGGATTCTGACATGTACCCATGTTGGTTCTTTGAAGTAATCCATTAAAGTAGTAATAATGCAAGTACAGGATTCTGGCACATACCCATGTTGTTTCTCCAAATAAGCCACTAGGAATTCCAATTTAGAATACCAACAAGTCGAAGGGGGAATGTTCACAATACTTATCATTGATAGCATATTACTCATTCCTTAATAGACATAGTTTAATGTTTCCAACTTGTTTGACATGTGCATATAGGTAGATTCCAAATAAACTTCTAGCTCCATGTGACCTTGTCGGAATAGTGAAGTAACTTTGTAATAATTGTGACTTGAGAAGAAATGAGGTTTTGAATTAACAGAACTCATTTTTTGGGAAACTTTTTTGAGAATAATTAATGCGTTGTAATTTGAAATCTTGTGTATTAATTGAACTTTTGATTTTAGGAAATTTTGAAATTTTGAATTGACTAATCAAAATGATTCAATTATCATATAATATTTGAGGACTCTTGAGACAATTCCTTATTAATCATAAGTACATCCATTATTCATCAATTGTTTTGTTATATTGGTAGTGTACTTGTTAATTGATAGTAAGTTTCTTTTTATTTCCTTATTTTGCTCAAGACTAGTGAAAAGCTAAATTTCGGGGTATGATAACTCTTGTAAACTAGAGTTAACTACATCTAAACCATAGTATTTTTTTAGTTTAAATTTGGAATTTTGAGACAGGTGTTTATTTTAGTAGTTTAGTTAATTTTTACATTATGTCTTTGAATTTTTATTTTTAATGAATATTATGAATTTTTATTGAGTTTCAGACAATTTATTTACTTATTTAGTTTAATAATATGGAGGTTAATAGTTGGAAGATGAAAGTTAAAATGAGCAAAGTTTGACGGTCAAAAAAAGATCAGAGAAGAATTGAAAACCTGTGCTAAAAGAGAGTCATTGTAGAGACACCAAAACCCATGATGTGATATCGAGGCAGAAATTAGATTATGTTATTTGAATTTGATGTCGCGACATCGAATTCCATATTGCGAAAGCGAGGCGCATTCATCAAATGTATTAATGGCATTTTTGTAAATTTTGACTACCTAATTTTAAGTATTGACTCGTGTAATATTCCAACTGTATATAGAATTTTAGTAAGTGTTAGTACACACACTAGAGTGGAGTAGTTAGTAGAATTTCACATGGTTAGTAGTGTAGTTAGTGTAGTCTAAAATTCTTAAAACTCTTTAGTTTAATACAAGTTCTCTTCTAATTTTCTTTAGATATTGTCTTTAATTTCTTACAAGTTTTAATTTTGATAGTGGGTTAATCTTTAGTTACAAGTAAATATGATTTTTACTTGGTTTCTAGTTTAATTTCTTCAAAATCTCTTTACTTCCATTTCAAGCTTTCTTAGTAAGTTTTAATTTTCTTACATTTTAGCGATCATTAGTTAAAATTTTCAATTACTTGCTTTAATTGTTAGTGATTCTCACTAGGTTTTCTTTAATTAATCTAAAAATCTAAAAATATTTAGTTTCAACTTGGTCTTATTCACTAATTTCATTGGGTCAATAGTAGTAGTGTCACGCCCCAACATCAGGACTATGACACGCCGCATCCCGGGTTAAAACCCCAAGCGTGCAAGGCACGGTACGCTGAGCCACTAAATACCATAATAACCAACAATAAGATCCATTAAAAGTAAGATACTCCAATCCACTGAATAAATTATAATTCCTTTATTGACTAAACAACAATTACATTTACAATCTTAGAGTACGGAGTAAGCCCTATCCACAACTAAAACCGTGACAAGCGCGAAAACTGATTTTAATAGTACCAAACATTCCGCTACATTTCCGCTTCGCCACTCTGATCACACTAAAGCTGCAAAAGTGGTTAAGAATAACGGGGTGAGCAAAAATTATGCTCAGTAAGTAGAACAAGTCCATTTCTATTTGGATTGAGCAAGTTAAAACATGGATCAGTGATAAACATACAAACTAAAACAAACAGTATAAATTGCAATAATACTATAACATTTTAGAGATTCTTTCGTTACGAGTCAATATGAAATTCCAAATATGGTGCATGTATGCAAGGCTCAAAGCTCCACATAGGTCTATCGGTTATTGGATCCAGATCTAGTTATTGTCAGCCCACAAGACAAGGCATCACATTTACAATTACAATTTCGAGACATGTGATCGGTTCATATTCATTCGATTCACATTCAAGATATTCATTACAAGCGAAAAGCAAGCAACATTTCATTCAATCATTACATTTACATTTCGGTTACCGAATCCACGAATGTAGAGTTTTGAACCAATGCAGTATGATATAGAGAATAATGATGCCATCACATCATCCATGATACATTTATCTAGTTCAATTCAATCATTCAAAAGGAGATACAAAAGCACATGCTCAAGATATATGATTTACACAATTAAAGTAGCTTATTACAAATCAAGAGGTACGATTTTAATCATTATTACCAATACAAGTATAAGTTATCAATTTTCATATTTCCTTAGATATGTAAATATCATATGCTCAACCCGTTTTACTTACGAAAAATATATCATGGGAATTATGCTTTTAAAAGAACAATCAAAAAAATAGAAAGGGGGTCCAGTACTACTTACCTCACAAATGAATTTACTCAAACTTTAAACCGTCAATCGGTCGGAGCACATTTTCTTGAACTAGGAATACTATATACACCACTATAAATCAATACATACTCTAAAGACACACACATCCTTGAACTAGAAATACCACGACAATATTAAAAATAAATACATCCTTTAAGATACTACTCAACACCAATAACAACATGTCAAATCTGGACCTAATAAAACATGACCAATAACAAACCAAACTATCATCCTTAAATTCAACAATAACAGAGGTAAGTAAAACTAATCATAACATAGTCTATACATGTTGAAAAATAATAAGGTTTGGACCATCCGAAACTAACTCGGGATGCTAAAATTTTCGTGAAGACAACATTTCGTAATTCACAACATAACATACTCTAATTGTCCCTCCAACCAAAATAGAACATATTTTCAGAACAGGAATTTCGGTCCACTTTCTAAAAAATCTGGTATTTATAGGGCAGGAAATAGAAGGCCATCTATATACCGTTTCAAATGCCTAGGAGTCTAGTTTCCAACGCAACAAACAGAACTCAATTCCGATATTCTTGCACAAAGATACAACAAATTTTCCAAAGTTGTGCAGTGCTGTCGATTCAGATCTGCACAAGTATGCTTACGGGTTTTTGAGAAAAAAATTTCATGGAAGCTTGTCAAACATCAATCATGCCATGAATCCATATAACCCATCAATCATGCCATGAATCCATAAAATTTTTCGTGGAAGCTTCTCAAACATCAAACATGCTTATTAAGTACAAAACATCACAACTAAAGCAACAATTCAACCCAATTTAACATTTTTATACCCTAGCAAACCATAAAATTCTAGCTAGTAAGGCTATCAAAATAAGGAAGAAAATTTATTCTCTTACCTTTCAATCCCTCTTGCAGGTTATTCCACAATTTGATGCCACTGCAATTCTTGAAATTTTTAGAAAATTGGATGAAGGATTAAAGAGGAAGAGTTTAGAAGACTTTGTGAGGCTTTTGGGGAAAATAGGAGTTAGAAGAATACTAAATTACGTTAGTTCCATTGGGAAATTTCGAAATAAGAATTAATATTTGGGAACAAGTCCCTCAACTTGTCTTTAATTCTTTCAACGAACCCAAATAACTATTAAACCCAAAAACTCTATATCCTTCTTGTAGTTATTCATGCCATTTTACACCCCAAAACTTCTCAAAGGTCACCAATTTGCCAGACAAATTGATAATCAACAAAGTAAAATATTGAAAATTCAGTGTAAGTTCAAATTTGAAATGTAAAACATTGAGGGTAGTGCAAAGCAAAAAGGTGAAATTGACCCGGGTATTACAACTAGAAAATGGATTTTACTAGTTTTGCATGCTTTCTTCTTGCTTTTTAATTTTAGTTCCTTTTTAGTAATTCTAGTTCCTTTATCAGTAATTTTACTTGTTTTCTTTTACTTGCAATTAGCCTTTTAATTAGTATGTCTAGTTGTTTCTCTTGATTAACTAAATAGATAAATTAGTTTTTTGTTTTAATTCATTTATTTATTCTCATCATGGATTTGAGTAGAATTAGTAATTGCCCTCTTTATGGATTGCCCAACTAAACAATGACTCCTAAATCATAGTAATTGCCCAACCAACAATTCTCGTAGGATGATCCCGTCTACCACTATCTACTATCTTCCCTATATACTTGTAGGATTGTGGGTAGAAAATAGTGAAAAAGTGAGTTTTATAACTTGTTTGAGTTCCTAACTGATTTTATTCTATCTAACACACAAACACTTTGGACTACAGTCAAATTACCTTGGCTTCGGCAAATTGTTTTAGATTTATTTAAAGCAGCTTCAGCATACTGCTTAAGATTTTTCGTTGGGCTCTGAGGCCTCTTATCATTTTATTTGGGCTCACAGGCCTCTTTGATTTTTTGATTTCCTTTTGACTCATAGGCCTCTTATACATCATTTTGGCTCATGGCTTTTTTTGTGGGCTCACAGGCCTCTCCTTTTTATTTTGGCTCATAGACATTTTTTTTTTTCCTGAACTTGATCCTTGCCACTTGAGTACATCGGTGGGTTTAGGGCAACTCTTCATTTCTTTTTAGATGGGACTCGTAGGTCTCTTCTTTTTTTCTCTTTTGCTCTCTTTTTTTTTTTTTCTCTTTCTAAGTTTGATCTTTACCACTTGAGCACATCGGAGGGGTTTAGGGTAGCTTCTATTTATTTAGGGAACCTGTAGGTCTTTCCCCTTTTTTTGCTTGATCTTGACCATTTGAGCACTTAGGCGGGTTCGGTCAACTTTTATTTATTTTAATGGGAACTTGTAGGTTTCTCGCCTTTTTTTAGCATGATCCTAACCATTTAAACACTTAGACCGGCTCAGATAGATCTTTTCCTTTCCTTTTAGGGAGGACCCATAGGTCACAGCCCTTTTTTCTTTTTTGGAAGGGCTAAGAAGCCTCGTCCTTTTCTTTATCATTGAGTTGAAATATCACCATATTTGCCTTTGGCCTTCAATAATCTAGTCTTTTGCCAATAAAGGTCCTACTAGAAAAATATAAAAGTCGTTATTATCATGCATTTTTATTTCAAGGATGTATACTACCACACATTTGAAATTCAAGTTCATGAGTTAAAATATTATTTCTTTAAAGTAGTACAACATTTGTACCAGTTGAACTCATGAATTATGAGTATTAGTTTTAAAAGTAGTAAGTTATGAACTTATTTTTTGGTAGTGAGCTCGTGGTCCTGCTGAACCGAGTTAGAAAAATTTAGGTTAATTTTGTTTCACCTTGGGCCAATTGCATTGTCTTTGGCCTTTTCACTTTCAAGAGCCTCAGCTCTAATTTTTCCTCCTCGGACTTTTTGCTCTTCTACATTTTTTTTGAATCTTTGATCTCAATAAATTGTTTCAGCAGCGAGTCATCATTCTAGTAGCTCGAATTTTTATTTGAATATTTATTTTTCCATCTTCCGTATGAGAAATCTTCTTTCTCAATCTTAGTTAACTGTCATGAGAATATGATTCACTTCAGCTTCGACTTTCAAGCTTAGCAAAGTTGCAAAAGCACTAAATATCTTGCTTTTCTTAGTCTGTTTGTCATCTTTTAGTTCGGATGACTTCAGACTTATCTTTTTTATTCCGTTTGTAGCTTTGTTTGCACATCTCATGCAATGGGTTCGTTAACCTCAGGTTGCCTAGTCGATGAGAGGGAAATTTGTAGTCTTGTGGACTAGACTCATCCTTAGCCAACCTGGTTTCTACTTCGAAGCTCCTTCGATTTGATGATAACTTCATAACTTTTCATTCAGTGGTGTGGTGGGTCAGCTTATGCATCCACAGAAAGAAGAAAAACAGAGCATGTCAAGTGGAAATCAAATGAACACCTGCGGTGCATATGAAACTAGGAATTTGCATGCAAGTCAAAATTTGGTTCGGCTAATGCCATGCATTAGAAGTTGTCAAAAGCAATAATCACTTTGTGATATCCATTTGCAATTTAAAATAAGATTCACATTTCTCCTATTTCTTAAAACAACAATTGAATACTTAGCTTTTTATCCGAGGTACAAAGCTGCTTTTTAGTTTCGCTTCAGCTTCGTTATTTTTCCTCGGGTTGAAGCTATTGTAGCTTGGTCAACTTCAAATTATTCCGCTTTTTTGAAGCTTTTCAACTTCAACTTCTGCTCAAGAGGGCTTCAGTGCAGCTTCGGACGTTTTTGTTTTGTTCAGTTCATCGAGAAATCAACTTAAGCCACACTAGTTGCATTTTTACCTGAACTTTCCAATTGCAGTAACTTTGCTCAGGAATTTTTCCTACAAATCGATTGTTACAACTTTTCTCCAAAACCCTCCAATTGATCGATTGTTCCATGTTTTTGAATGTTGCAGATGAGTTGATTACTTTTAATTCACATGTTGATGAGCTTCTTCTCATTTTGGGCTCTTCTTCACTTCTTATGATAAATTGTTTTAGTTTGCCTCCGCAAACCTTATCTTGTAGCGATAAGGTGGAAAATAAGATATGATGATTAGGAAGTTCGGCCTCAGGAAATTTTGAAATTAAACTTAAGCTTTGGCTCATTTATTCCTATTTTCACCTCTATGCATCGTTCGAATGACGAAGCCGACCCTTTTTGCTTCCAACATCATGAGGGACTCGAGCTTGGCCTTCCCTTTGTATTCAAGTACAGTGTATTCAAGGACGGCATACCCGAGCTTGGATTTCTTTGATATTTAGCTTCGGTAAGCCACAATCGGCTACTTTCAAGCATCTTTTCTTCAAATTGACCAGCTTCGATAGTGCAGCTGAGTTGCTTTATTTTTCTGCTCCTTTCGACTCTTATGGATCATAGCTTTCATGCCAAGTAGATCACATTCGATTAAGATGCAATGGAGCTTAAAGGTTAACAGAACTTTGCAGAAATTGAAATCTCCTTAATCCGGATTCTTGATAGTGTAGCTAAGTTTGTCCTGCTCGGCTTCTTTTTGTCAGAATTTTCTGCGTTATCTCTTTGTCATAAAGAACAGCTCAGACAAGGAAGGAAAAAAAGGCATGAACTTTTGTTCGGATTCTCACGAGCGGTGTCAATTGATGAGGGTAAATATGATAGAGAGAGAAATTGAGAAAAATAGAGAGAGGAAATTGTATTTTGTATTATCTATGTGACATAAGGTTGCCAATTATTAGAGGTAACCCTTTATTTATAAATTTTATATGGACATTAACTACTTTATAAAGATCTTGATCAACATAACCTATACTATTCATGTGTAATTTACAAATGACAACCTTATTAAATGCAATATTTAGTATCATCAAGCTACAAGACAACAATTACAGAATAAAGGCCAATATCTCAAATCAAGATGTCATGCTATGATAACTACAATGGAAAGTCGTGCTTCCAAGATAAACCAGATGTATTAATGGATGCATAACTTGCTAAATTCCTACCAGTGCTATTCCCTAGTTTGTTTACAAAAGAGAAGGTACAAAATGTAAAAATTGAGCTAAGAACGAAAATATCCTCTAAAATGGTAGTCAGGAACACATGATGACAGTTGAGGGAGTTTATTTTGTTGATCAAACTTCTGCTATCCGACTGAATCTCCACTACTGACCAGCCTTTTTCCCTTTTTGTAATTGTATTCTTTGTGCAGCTGGAACTTTTGTCGATTATCACTACCTACTCCTAATAAGGTCTTACTTCACTTTATACCCTTAACTAGTATTCAATTCTTACTTTGCACTTTATATTTATTTTTTAGATATATATTGCACCCTAAATTCTCAAATTTATCTTATTTCATTTAAATTTTAATCATTAATACCAAAGATAACAAATGCTAAGCAAGTGCACTATTTAGGGATATGTTACACCAATGGAAGTTGTCATGAATAATTTCATTTTGCATTTCTAATTTTAAATTTCAGACATATTACACCTCTAACTCATAAATACGTCTCACTTTGGTCCAATTTTTGATAATGTTAAAATTTTAACGAATATTCATGTAATCACAAATTTCATGTATGTGAATAAAAGACAAGAAAAATGAGGAAAAATATCAAATTTATTAATTTAAGAATAAAGGTTATAATCTTTGAATAAATTTTCTTAAAAAAAGAAAATAATCATCTAATTCTTCTCTCTAAAAGGTTTCACTCCAAGGGCCCAAGACTTGTTCTTGGACCAAAGCGGCATTTCCTACAACTTGATTGTAAAAAATTTGGATTTGACTAAGACGTTTCGAACACTTGAAGCTCCGATCTTCAAGCCTTCAACACGAACGGCGGGATTTGGGTTTTGATTTGGACTTGGACTTAGATTTGAAGGAATCTAAAAGAGAACACTCTCGAGAATTTGATATAATTTCTCCAACACTTGGGGATTTGAATGATCTTGACTTGTGAGGGAAGTTTCCTATTTATAACCAAAATTTAGGGCTTATTTGCTTTAAAGAAAACACTCCAAATAGTTTCCATACAACTTGGGTTACTTGTACCCCAAGAATCCCATTTTTTGTAGGTTTTAACAAGTGTGTTACCCCAAATAGTCCATTGTAAATTAATCAAATTAATTAATGCACCTCAATTTAAATGGCCATTGGACTTTTAATTTAATTTAAGACCCAATCACAATTGAACCAATTATAATTCAAACATTCTAGCAATGGACTTACAATTTTAATTTGATTAATCAAGATAATTAATTTAATTCAATTTTGACTAAACAAATTAAAATATTTGATATTAATTTCCGTTATCTGTAAATGCTCTCACTTCAAGACTTGTGGAGTAATTTTTGACAAATACGGAAACGAGACTTGCAGTTTGATTTGTTTTCTCTCGCTGTCTTCTTTTGCTTCTTGTAAAACTGAGCTTTATTTGAATTTGCTGGAGCAAAACCAAATTTGCTGGAGCAAAACCAATGCCGGCATCATTATTGAACGAAACAATGCATAGCTTGACCAAAAAAAGGTATCCTTCAAGTTAAACGGCTTACTTCAAATTGGTGAACAATGCTTACTTGAAGCTTAGGCCAGTAATAGAAAGTCAAGAACTCCCTTTGCTTTAGTTGACTTTCACTTATTTGAATCTAAATATTGACATCATAAACAAGTACATTTTTGGAAGCTCCAACCTTTAGACTTTAGTTGCCTTAAAAAAAAATACTCCTTCTCATTGCCATCTGGAAACTGGACCATTAACATAAATTAAAGCCTTCTTTCCATATTCTTTACCAGGACAGCCGTTAGTCACCTTAAACTCAATAGTTTCCAAAACTACAATTAAACAGATTGGAGATTTCCAGTTTCCAACGGCTTCCCAAAACTCGACTTCAAAGCATTACACTTGCCAATGTTTGTAGCTTCCAAACTAGAGAATAATTATCCCTATAAAAGATGGGTATTTTGCAGCTTGGACTACATGTTCTCTGGCAATTATACGCAAGCTGGTGATAGTAACTTGAAGAGTAAACAGTTCTCAGGTAAGACGAGCTTTTGAAAATTTCCTCTTTTATTGCCTTCCTTGTGAAATCCCTGATCTTCAATCTCACCAAACCCAAACTTGATCTTCTTGTTCAAGCTCTCTTCAATTGCCTTCTTAATTGGGAAATTACTTCACAGTATGTCAAGTCTTTACCACTTTGTCTTTTTCCTAGTAAATTGCATGCTTAGAGTCATCTTTTGATAGTGGGAGTGCTCAACCCATGTTTTGCAGAAAACATAACTACATTAATAAGAGGCAATAGGATGAAACCAAACTAAACAGCCATGCTCTACCAATGAAAGCCACTTGTTTTATGAATGTTTATTATAGCTGTTGAAAGCTCATCAAATTCCTTTTCCCATCCTCTTTATATATATAAAAAAAATGCATCAACTTTGTGGTACAATTAAGCCACACCTCTTTTCGCTATGTTTCTTTTCTTTCCAAGGCATAACAAATTTTTTTTTTTTTTTTCTTTGGATTGCCCTTTGAACTTGCACGCTTGAAAGAAGTCTCTCTGAATGCATAAGCTTAACAGTTGGCCTTTGCTGTCTTGAGAAGACAAAAACACCAAATGAGTAACACTTCAATGATAGCCTTCAATTCAGCATAGGATCATATAAGTTTCAATGATAGCTGTATCAGACTTGACAAGACTTGTAACGAAGGTCACACAAGCTCCAATGATAATCGTATGAAAGTCAAGCTTGACGACACTTATGTTGAAGGTCACATAAGCTCCAATGGTAGCCGTATTAGGCTTGAGATGACTTATGGTGAAGTTCACACAAGTTCAAATGAAAGCCATATCAGGCTTGAGAAAACTTGTGTCGAAGGTCACACAAACTCCAATGGTAGCTGTATTGGGCTTTAGAAGGCTTGTGGCGAAGGTCACAAAAGCCCCAATAATAGCCATATCAGGATTGAGAAAACTTGTGCCAAGGTCACACAAGCTCCAATGATATCTATATCAGGCTTGAGAAAACTTGTGCCGAAGGTCACACAAGCTCTAATGATAGACGTATCATGCTTGAGAACACTTGTACGAAAGGTCACATAAGCTTCAATGATAGTCGTATCAGATTTAAAAAGACATTTGCAACATCACATAAGTTTCTATGATAGTCGCATTAGACCTGAGAAGACTTATACGAGAGATCACATAAGCTTCAATGATAGTTATATCTGACTTGAGAAGACTTATATCGGAGGAGGATACATGAGCTTCGATAATAGTCGTATCAGGCTTGACAAGACCTATGTAGGAGATCACATAAGTTTCGATGATAGTTGTATCAGACTTGAGAAGACTTATGCAGAGGACACATAAGCTTCAATAATAGTCATATCAGACTTGAGAAGACCTATGCGGAAGTCACATAAGCTTCGACAAAAGACTTATGCGGAGGTCACAAAGCTTCGATAGTATTCATGTCAGACTTGAGAAGACTTATGCAGAGGTCACATAAACTTCAATGATAGTCGTATCAAGCTTGAGAAGACATAGAGAAACGGAGGCGCAAACTTCAATGATAGCCTTCACTAACTTGAGAAGTCATTGGCATCTAGAGACATGAAAATATTTTCAAGGACCTCCATGATAGAGAAATTCTCTACCATGATGGAGGCATGACGAAATCTATACAGACCACAACGATGAAGAAAAATTCGACCAAGATAAAGGCATAAAGAACTCTTCACGGACTAGGTACGATGGAAATGCTATAGAAGATGAAGGCATGATACTCTCTTCACTAACCAGATCGATGG
This sequence comes from Cinchona pubescens, assembly GCA_025175665.1. Classification (NCBI taxonomy): domain Eukaryota; kingdom Viridiplantae; phylum Streptophyta; class Magnoliopsida; order Gentianales; family Rubiaceae; genus Cinchona; species Cinchona pubescens. Next base: position 510,850 of record JANKKI010000133.1, read on the forward strand.
AAAAAGCTCTACCGAGATGAAGGCATGACGAACTTTTCATGAACCACGTCGATGTGAAAAGCCCTACCAAGATGAAGGCTTGATGAAATCTTCACAAACTTGTTTGATAGGAAAAGCTCTACCAAGATGAAGGCATGACAAACTCTTCACAACCAATGGCAATGAAGAAAAGTTTGACCAACGTAGAGGCACAATGAACTCGTCAAAGTCTTTGCACCATAGACAATTGCTAAAGAAACACATTTAGTAATTCTCTCTAGGTAATGCACACCATCTTTAGAGCGTTGAGAAAAGTGGAACCAATTGAAGATTGTAAAACATCATTCATAAGGAGCTTGGCAATGGATAAAGCTTTTAGAGAGTTTAAGAAGATAAAGAGCCTTCTCAAATCAAGTAAGATCATCATTTACTTTTCTTTATCTTGTCAATTTGTCTATTAAAGATAAGCAAAGTAACTATAACCATGATTGATTTCAAAAAAAAATTTCTGAAAAATCTTTTATGGAAAAGAAGTTGGTTTTGTAGAGGTATAACTGAACTTGGAAGTTTCCCTTTAAGCTGCTTACGTATCCCAAACAAAATATTTGAGAATCAAGTCATAACGTAATTAAAATAAGACAATGCATTTGGTGGGTTGTATCTAGACTTCAAATTTCTTCCAAGCTGCCTACGTATCCCAAACATAAGTTCGAAAATCAAGACACACATAATTCCTACCATTCACAGTTTAACCTCATGTGAGTTTGGAGTATCCATTTATTTACTACCTTAGACTTGGTGGACTGTTTTAGTAGTTTAGCCACATACTGCACTATTGGTGGTCGCCATCAATAGTTTTAACTCATGTGGGTCAGAAGCAACTGTAGTTTAGGCTCGTGTATCAATGAGCACTTCACTTAGCTATGAACAACATATCTTGAAGAACTTTCCATTTATTGGGCTATAGGAGTTTCAGGCCATCTTTGTCAACCAATTTATAGGCACCATTTGTGCAGATTTCTCGAACAACATATGGTCCATCCTACTTGGACATGAACTTGTCTTTGGTTTGATAATTCATGACTGTGGGCTTTTGGATAGCAAGAACAATATCTCCAACTAGAAAGGAACAAGCCTGAACCTTCTTATTGAAAGCCTTAGAAAATGAGAGCTTTATAGAACTCAAGATTTTGTTGCACCTCTATCCTTTTCTCATCCAATGTTTCCAACTCTTTAAAATGCAAATGTGCGTTCTCTTCCTCTGTAATCCTTCATGGATAGCGATCCATAGAGAAGGAATTTGTTCCTCAAGAGGCAAGACAATTTCAACACCATAGACTAAAGCATAATGCGTAGCTTGCGTAGGAATTCTATGTGTGGTACGGTAGGCCCAAAAAGCTTCACAAATTCTTTCATGCCAATCCTTCTTTGAGTTTGGCACAACCTTCTTCAACAAATTACAAGGATTTTGTTATTAAATACTTCGGCCAGTCCATATGCAGAAACATTATACATAGAAGACTTGTGTTGCTTGAATTTGAACTTCTCACATAATCTATACATTAGACTGTTGTAGAAAGGCTTCCCATTATCAGTTATGTTGTATCGATGGACTCCATAGTGGTAGATGATGTTCAAATGAATGAAATTCACAACATTTTCCTTTCTTACTTGCTTAAGCAGCACAGCTTCAGCCCATTTGGACAAGTAGTTAGTTGTAGCCAATATGTTTAAGTGTTGAGCAAATGACTTTGGCAATGGTCCAACGAAATCATGTCCCCAAGCATCAAAAGGCCAAGAAGCCAAAGTTGGATGCAACGGCTCAAGAGGCTAATGAATATAACTTGCGTGAAACTAGCAAGCTTGACATCTTTGGGCATACTCCATGCAATCCTTAACCATGGTTGGCCAGTAGTAGCCCATCTTTTTAATGCAAAAATACAACTTAGGACCAAATTGATGAGCTCCAAAAATCCCAGATATATTAGATGTATAAGCCTTCTCCATAGCTTGAGTTGCTTCTTCTCCTCCTAAGCAACGTAAAAATACATCATCGAATAATTGTTGATACAATGTACACTGGTAATAAATGAATCAAGGTGCATGATGGTGAATGTCAGTCCTTTAGTTTGGTTTGTCAAGAAGCTTTCTGTACTTGAGATACTCAACAAGTAGTTGTCTCTGCTCTTCCTTTTAGTTTCACAGATGGAGACAACATCAATTTCAATGTCATCATAATCTTCTTCATCGTCAAACAATAGAGGCACTACCCATTTTTAACTTACAGGAACATGCATCTCTAGATTAGTCATGGCAAGTGTGGAAGCAAGCATTACCACTGCATCAACTTGCTTGTTCTCTTTCCTTGGTACATGGTCAATAGTCACACCTCCAAGTCATCTCATAAGTTGTTTTGCGTAGTTTTAATATGGGAGTAGTTCAGGTTTCTTGATCTTTTAACTACCCAAGATTTGGTTGATAACCAACTTCGAATCTTATCTCTTTAAATCTACAACTCTAACTGCTTTCAATCCTCAGCCAATTCAAATCCAAGTATAAGGGCTTGATATGTAGCAACATTAGGTTAATGTGAAAGAGCATGGAAGAACTTCTCTATCGGGGTATCATGAAAATAACTCCAACACTAGCCCCACCATGATGAGCAGCACCGTCAAAGTACATCATCCAAAGTGAACGAATTTTAACCAAGAGTACATCTTCATCTGGTAGATCATCATACAACTCCCATTCATCTAATATTGGACGATCCACCAAGAAATCTGCCAAGACTTGTCCCTTTATAGCCTTTTGTGGAACATAGATCTTGAATTGATGAAGTTGGTGATACCAGCTAGCCAATCGATCAAAAAGGACTGGTCTACTCATCATATATTTGAGAGAAGTTTCTTTAGAGATAAGGCTTATGGTATGAGCTTGGATGTAGTGCTTCAACTTTTGGATGGCATCGCAAACCATGTCTGCTGCTGATAAAGCATTCTTGCAAACCATTATCTTTGATGCTCCATCCACCTCAGACATTCTTAAAGAACCAATGTCTGACCTGAAGATGAAAGAAGAAGGTACGGGGTCATCAAGGAGCATATCAGATATATCAGAACTACCAGAGCCTAAGGGAAAGGGCAAGGTCAAAATCGAACAGCAAGAACAGATGCCCATCGAGGAGATACTACTAGACGTGAGCATCCTAGATAGAAAAATAAAAATTTGTGCAATTCTGACAGTGAAATTCAAAGCTCTTCTTTTCAAACTTCTTGCCGAGTACAAGAACGTGTTCACCTGGACTGTTAAGGATATGTCTTGTATTCCTCAAGAAATTATTGAGCATAAACTTGGAATGGATCCAGCGTATAAACTCATCAAGTAGAAGAAGCACCTCTTTGGTCTAGAGCGTAGCTTAGTAATCAAAGCCGAGGTGGATAAGCTCTTAGCAGCAAAATTCATTAGAGAAGTATTATATCCTACTTGGCATTTTAATCCCGTTCTTGTAACCAAACAAGATTCATGAACGTCTTGGCGTATGTGCTAAGACTTTACTGATCTCAATAAAGTTTGTCCAAAGGACAATTACCTGTACCCCCGGATCGATACAGTAGTCGATTCTTTTATTGGATTTTATGTTTTACATTTCTTATATGCATTTAAAGGGTACCACCAGATATACATGGCAAAAGAAGATGACAAAAAACTCTTTGATAACTAACGGAGGCACGTATTGCTACACTACAATGCCCTTCGAATTTAAGAATGTAGGAGCCACGTACCAGAGGCTCGTCAATAAAGCGTTCAAATCCCAAATAGGTCGAAATATAAAGGTACACATAGATGATATCGTGGTGAAAAGCCAAACCTTCGAATAGACCTTGGAGGATCTCAAAGAGACCTTCGAAACACTAAGATCAATCTGGCTGAGGCTAAACCCCAAAAAATGCACATTTGGGGTCCCCTCAGGAAAATTCTTGGGGTTTATAGTCTCTCATCGATGAATTGAGGCCAACCTAAAAAAGTGCAAGCTAAAATTGATGTGAGAACTCCCCCTCGATAAAGGAAGTCCAGAGACTCGCCAGAAGAATGGCAGCCCTGAATTGTTCCTATCCAAGTTTGCAGAAAGAGGCCTCCCATTTTTTCAACTTATAAAAAAAATAGACAATTTCCATTGGACAGAAGAAACTCAAAAGACTTTGAGGAGCTTAAGAGATATCAGAATATTTTGCCGAAGCTCATGTCACCTTAAATAGGAAAACCACTATATTTGTACATCTCAATTGTAGACCTTGTAATCAGTTCGGTTCACCTAAAATAGGACGAGCATGGCAAGCAGTGTCCATTATATTTCGTAAGTAAAGAACTTTGGGGACCAGAAAAGAATTACTCTCTTATCGAAAAGGCTGCTTTCTCCTTGGTGATGTCAGTTCAAAAATTGAGGCCATACTTTCACAGCCACAAAATAATCGTCTTGGTGAACTTCCTCTTGAAAACATATTGAACAAACCTAACACTTCAGAAATGATGCTAAAATGGTCTATGGAGCTGAGTGTTTGAGTTCAACATTGAGTTCAAACCTCGGGTGGCTATCAAAGCACAAGTTCTAGCAGACTTCATAGCAGAAAATTGTGGGATCGAGAAGCTAGAACTAATTATAGAAGTGGATCAGCCCAAGGAGCTTCAACTCAGAGAAGATGTCATATAAGAGCTTCATGTTGATGGAGTTTCATGTGAATCCGGAGCTGGAACAGGTATTATAATTAATTCCACTAAAGGGGATTACCTCACATATACTCTGAGGTTTGGATTCCCTACAACAAACAATGAAGTTGAATACGAGGCACTCATCTGCGGAATGAAAATAGCCCACAAGATGGGAGCTCAAACCATAAAGATACACTCTGATTCACAGTTGGCTGTGAATTAGAGTCTAGGGAACTATGAAACCCGATGTATGATTCTAAAAAGGTATATGGCGTGAGGTGAAGAGCTGGATGTCAAAATTTAAAAAAGTAGACATTATCAAAATCCCCCGTGCAAAAAAATACGCATGCGGATACAGTTATCAAAGCTGGCCTCAGCGATATACTCACATCTAACAAAGGAGATACTAGTGGAAGTACAAGACTTCAGGTCCTTGGATCCTATGGATAAAATTATGGATATCTATACGGACCTCAGATAGATGGACCTTATAATAAATTACATCAGCAGCAATAAACTTCCTGAAGATTTGGCTAAGGCCAGAAAGATTCAGTATAGAGCTGTCAAATATACGCTAATTGATAGAGTCCTATATAAAAAAGCTTATTTATGCCCGCTATTGAGGTGTCTCGGGCCTTCTGAGTCTAATTATGTGTTAAGAGAGGTACACGAGGGCATATGCGGAAGTCACATTGGACCAAAGAGCTTGGCTCGTAAGGTCCTGCTTGCAGGATATTACTGGCCCACTTGACATTTGGATGCAAATGATTTAGCGTGGAAGTGCCATCAATGTCAAATACATGCACCTATTCCCCGAAAACCCAGACCAAACATGGTCTTTATTCAAAGTCCTTGGCTATTTGCCCATATGTATGGGGGAATAGATACTTTGGGTCCACTTCCAAAAAAATTAGGCAAGCTTGAATTTTTGGTAGTAGCAATCGATTACTTCACCAAGTGAATTGAAGCCGAACCTCTAGCCTTGGTTTCTATGAAGGCAATAGAAAAATTCTTTTGGAAGAATATTGTTTGTCGATTCGAGATCCCCTTTGTTTTATTTATGATAATGGACAGCAATTTGAAGAGAAACCTTTTAAGAGTTTCTGTTCTAATCTCGGCATAAAATAGCACTTCACTTCGGTGGTACATCCACAAGCAAATGGGCAAACAAAGATCTACTGAATCTTACTAATGGGACTCAAGACTCGACTGGAGCAGGCTAAGGGCGCGTGGTAAGAGAAACTGCCCAGTGTCCTAAGGGCATACAGAACCACACCCAGAACTACCAATGGGCACACACCGTTTAGTTTGGTCTACGGTTCCAAGGTCGTCATCCCCTCTGAAATTGAATTACCATCAGTTTGGGTAGCACTATGTGACCAAGCCTGTAACAAAATGACGACACCATAAGAACTAATTTGGATCTGCTAGAAGAAAGAAGATTAGATGCATCTCTCCGAGAAGCCAAATACATGCAAGTCATGGCTAGACATTATAACTCCAGAGTCAAACATAGATACTTGCGACTTGGAGACTTGGTGCTTCAGAAAAATGAAGCAAGCAGAGTTGAAGGAACAAAACAAGTTAGACTCAAAATGGGAAGACCCTTATTGATACATCCCAAGGACTTGATGGTGATCAATTGTCCACAAAGGCTCGATATAGGCTCACGGAATCCGCACTTCAAGTTCCACAAGGTCCAATTACGAGATCAAGAGCTAAGAACCTCAATAAAGCTATGTTGGGCTTAGTTGAAGTTGTTGAAGATCAAGAAGAGCTCACAAACCTTTTGGAGATGAAGTCCACTAAAGAGTCTAAGATGTTCTTAGGAATGGACGTCCAAGTCATTGAAGATCAAGCCTAGGATGAGAAGCTGAAGGGCCAAAACCAAATATTTAGCCTCATTATTTCGGCCATGGAATATTCTTTTATTTAGTTGTTCTAGTCTTTTATTTTGAGCCCAATTGTTTTAAGTGTTAGTGTGTTTAATTGGGCTGGTTTCAAGACGTAATTATTTGTTTTTGGGCCATGTATTTCGGCCATTAGTTAAGTGTACAAGAATTAGGTTTAAAGGCTAATGGACTGTAGGATCCAGCCCAACTATTAAAACTAGCTATCCCACATTGAATAATTTAGTCCTAGAATCCTCCACCCTCAACTATAAATAGAGGGGTCTTGTACACAATTGAAGGGATGAATTTTGGCAATAAAAATTTCAGTATTTTTTTCTTTTTCCTCTCATACGAGTGAATTAGAATTTTAGATTTCTCTTTAGTCTTGTCTAGACTAGGAATCTAGTTGGGGCTTCAAGATTGAGCACTTGAGGTTATAACTAACACCAGGTATTGATTTTCTGCCAATTAGGCTTTGGATCAATTCCTTACTCATAGTTAAAAGATCTGCCTTGTGGCTAATCAAGGAGGTCTATTAACAACTACCTTTCGCTTGTGCATATAAACCCTAGTCCATCCTTTTTTCGATCATAAAGTTGGGATCTTTAGCATTTTTGATCAAGTTCTACATACCCTGTGCATCAACCCGTATCACTTATCGAGTGACAGAGGCTCACAGATCAGGCTATTATAAGCTTGTTGACATGAAAGGAGATCCTGTCCCTAGAATATGAAACATTATAAATTTGAGGAAATATTATCAACGAATATAATAAAAATCCCCTTTCTTATACAAATAAGAGATTCTTGAAGAGACATATCAAGGAAAGCATAAGCATACAAGAGGGCTGAGACCTAATGATCGCCCCCTCAAAAGCTGAGACTTAGTAGCCCCCTTTCAAGAAAAATCGAACCGCTTCAACCCACCAAAGTGCTCAAGAAGTCTGAACCAAGTTCAAGAAAAAGATTAAGAGGGTTGAGATCTAGTGGTCCCCTCTTGAGGGTTAAGACTTAGTCAAAGTAGTCCCCTCTAGAGGGTTAAGACTTAGTAGTCCCCTCAAGAAATTTGAACTGCTCTGACCCGCCAAAGTGCTAAAAAGGTCCGGACCAAATTCAAAACAAAAGAAAAATAAAGATTAAGAGGGCTGAGAACTAGTGGTCCCCCCTCGAAGGTTGAGACTTAGTAGTCTCTCCTCAAGAAATTCGAGCTGCTCCAATCCGCCGAGGTGCTAAAGAGGTCCGAACCAAGTTTACAATCTCTTATAGAAAAATAAAGATGTAAGAAGGCTAAGACCTAGTGTTCCCCTCTCAAAAGCTGAGGCTTAGTTGTCCCCCCTTAAAAAAATTCGACCCGCCGAAGTGATGAAGAGGTCCGGATCAAGTTCAAAACAAAAGAAAAATAAAATTCAAAGTGTTGAGACTTGGTAAGTCTTTCCCCAAGAAAAATGAACTAATCCAAACTCCTAAGGCCACGGGACGGGATCAAATCAAGTTCAAGGAAACAGAAAGTAAAAGAAAAAGAAGATGCAGAAGAACATTTCAAGCATTTAAGTGCAAATTTTCTAAAAATTTACTCCAAGTATTATGATAAACCAGCAAAAAAGTGATTAGAAGTTTGTTATTTTATGTGGTTGATACTTAAAGCATTTGGCATAATTTTGGAGAAGTCAAAGCAAGAAAGAAGTGGAAATAGAACGAAGTGTTAGGAAATTTGAAATTTTATTAACAGAAGGAGAACCTAACTATTACAAAAGACCCTAAGTATTACAAAAAGTTGTCATTACAAAAAAGGCCTAAGGTGCTATACTAGAGGGCTCGGCTGATGAGGTGGAGGCTGGATTTATAGGTTCAGACTCAGCCTCGGGAACAGTAGTTTCGGGATCAGCATCCTCCGAGGTTGTAGCTTCAGGAGCTCCAGAGATCAATACTGGGGCCTTGAATTGTGCCTGTAAATCATTGATAACCCCTTCATTGATAGAGGCATCATAAGGCAGACCCTTGTATAGATCAGGGTTCTTTACCAAGTGGTCACATGCCATAATGAAACCAAATCTTGCATGGTGAAGACCTTCTCTGTGAACAACTTCAACATCACGGCCGCCTCTTCTGAAGTGATGAACGCATTTCTTCCTCGGATAAAGAGCTCATTCTCCCAAGAGTTGAACTTCACTTTGGCCATTTCAGCCTCCTCTTGGAGTTGAAGGATCCTTTTTTCTTAATCAGCAATCTTCTTGTCTCGATAGCTGATGTCAACTTCCAGGGTTTTCTTCTCTATTTCAGTTTGGAAAAAGTTTTTCTCTGACCCCATCCAGCTCGACTCTCCACTCATCGTATTTTTTACCGACCTCGATGTTGCATTTCAGCTTATTGGCCTTCACAACCTCATTCACATTTCGGTCCACCTCAGCTTTGGAATGGGCTAACTCCTGCTTCAGAGAGTTGATGGTGAAGTTGAAGGAGGCTTCCCGCTCAGCACCGGTGGGCAAAATTGTGATGGCTTGAAAAACAATAAGCAAACATATCAAGACCTTGTCAGAATCGTGGGATAGGTCAATTCTTCAAAAAATGAGTTAAGAAAGAAAATAAGAATGCTTACGTTCATCAAGATGACAAGCAATTCGTCTAGCCTTTGCTGGGGGGTAAGCCTTTTCACTAAGGCTACATCCCAAGGCAAAGAGATGAATTTTGCCTGTTCACAAGCCTCTCTCACAAATTGGGACCGATTATTAATATTGATCAGAGGAGTGGGTCAGAATTGAGTACTCCCCGAGATGGAAGGGGCTGAAAAAGAGTCAATTGACACCTGGGTCCAAGGTAGATCTCGTGACCCAGCTAACCTTTTCTCTTCCTCGGGGCTATGCTTTCTGCCTCCTGAAAAGTTAAAAAAAGAAAAAGTTTGCCAGAGATTATGACTGCATAGTAGAAGAAGGCGAAAAAGAATTAAGGAAAGTAAACCTTACCATAGACATTGATGAACTGTTTGCTTAAGGAAAGGTTTCGAGAAGCCTCCTTAGAGGTCCTCACCATTGTACCGAGCCTGTGGGTTCTGTTGGTGTTGGTGATGGTGATGAGGCCGAGATGCCCAAGGAAGAAGGACCAGCCTCAATGGTAGCAGTTTCCCTGGTCCTCTTCCTGGTGACACAAACTACATCAGGGTCGGGTCAGGCAGTGGGATGAATGGCTAGGGTAATTGCCCTATCGTCACCCGAGCCTCCTGAGATAGTTTCTACTTCGAACATAAGATCCACAAATGCTCCTGAGGTAGTACCAGCACTCTCTAAAGTGGCGCTAATTGTTGCGGAGGAAGATCTGCTGGTGGATGATGGTGCCGGTTGGCTGGATGAACCTGCACTGGTGGCAGGAATGGTGGAAACCAACCCCCAAGAATGCTTTGAGTTCTGCGAAATGATAAGTTTGTCACTTTGAGCTACAAAAATATATGAAAAAAAAAGAGAATCGAGAACAAAAATTATTCTACAACTACCTTTATGAGGATAGTAGTCCTTAGGAGCATTATAAGAAGGAAACAGTGCAGCCCAAGCCAAACTATTGTTTGACAAGATGGCCAACTAGTTATGGTAGTCTATTCTGAGAATCGAACAATTGGATTCGATTAGCCTCTTAGCATCATCAGAGTCTAGAGGAGAGGAATTTTTTGTTTTTAAGTTTTCTTTTATGAGATTCCAAGGACCTAGGAGTATAGTGGGATCTAAATAACAGACAAAGGAAAAAGATTTCTTCCAATCGTGAATGGAAGTGAGGTTCCCCGAGGTGAGCTGTTTACCCGGGGCTCGGGGAGAAACGTAAAAAAATCCCTTCATGGGTTAGCATAATTCTAAATGTATCTAAGGAAAGAGGAATGCTATACAATCTACAAAGAAAAGAAAATCCAACAATGAGTCGGATGGCGTTGGGGGTTAGTTGGGATAAGCTAATATCCCAATGGTCAGAGAGTTGAACAAGAAGATGAGCAATGGGGAGCCACAGTCCAGCCTCGAGTTACTCTTGGTAAACTATTAAATAACCAGGAGGTGGTAGGTGACCTCGATCCTCGGGTGTGGGAAATTTGATGTGAACGTTCTTAAGGAATCGGTACCTATCCCTAAGAATTTTGATGTATTTGATGTCGTCTAGTTCAAGGGTATTACTAGTGGTCAAGGTTTGAAGGTCGAGGTAGTGATTTTGTGGAGGTTCAGATGAAGGAGGTTCAGGTGAAAAAATTACGGGGACTACTATATGAAGGGCTTTATTGGAGGGGTTAAGAAGCCTATCAACCACATTTAAAGGGGTAGGGAGCTGTGGAGTGCTAATTAGAGAAGAAGTGAACATACCGGCCATTTTTTCTGGTTGAATATATGAAAAACTTGGAAAACTTGGGCTTTGCTGGAAAAAATGCGGCAAAACGAGTTTAACTGAACGACAAGTGGTGGTTGCTGGCTGGAAAGCAGAGGTTTGCAGGAGAGGCAAGAGGGACAGAGGCAGGAGAGGCAAGGAGTGTAAGGGGGAGAATGAGAAGATTTTTTGATGAAAGAGAAAGAGCAAAGGCAAAATGAAGGGGAAAAGTGAAATTACGAGAAAAAATGGGTATAAATAGCATGAGACCTTTGTCTCGAATGTTCTTTAGTAGGGTGAAAAATGTAGGTTTTCGTCTGAAAATTGGGGAAAAATGAAAAGTTAAAGGATACTAGGAAATTAGAAAGAATTTGAAATAGGGTTGATTTTTTAGTAGAAGTAATAAAAGCGGGTGAGAAAAACGAAGAGCTACGCAGTGAATCCATTAATGACGTGCATTAGTGACATGGTGCAGAGAATGTAATTATGGTGCATGGGGACTCGGTGAGCCGTAATTATTATGTGGGAAGTAATCATTATGAAAACAGCACGTTTCATGGGAAAACTCGCTGTTATGGAAAAAAGGACAAAAATCTTGGGTTTCGTGCTGAAGGGCCTCGAGAAATTCATGGCTTGTATGTGTTTCGACTCAGAGTATATGCTTCTCAGTTCAGCACATCACAGCAAGGGGAGCTGAACTTCGGCATCATGGCTCATAGAAAGTTGTAGGGGACTTACACTATCATTAACGACTCGGCCCAGACCTCAAGGTTCAGTACCAAGTCGAGGGGACTATTGATGGTGCTGAGGATTAGGATTTGACACATCTCAAATGATAGTTCTAGAAGTGCTTACGTGACAGCCTCATTAAGGGAAAATATGTAATTTATACATGGATTTAGTTAGTAGGATTTGGCCCACCTTCCCCCATGTGTATCTATAAATAAGGGGCCTGGATACTAAGATGATAATTAACGTTTTTCTCTTATTAGCTTCTAATAATACAATTTCTAAATTCTCTCCTTAGCTGTATACTTTCTCTCTCCACAAATTTTGCTCTTCATCACAAACCTAATTGTTGCCATATGACATATGTTATTGAATTAATTAATGGATTAAGACGGAACAAAAATTTGTTCAGACAAATTTTCATTCGTGAAGATGCCCAGAACATCTTACAGCTCCCTATCAGCTTAAGACAACCATGGGATATATTGTATTAGAAGCACTGTCCATTCAAGATATAAGAGTGCAAAAAATGATGCCGATAGAATCTTGGCATTGAAGAAAGGGTTGGGAGAACCAAGTGTTCCAATGCAAATACATCTCAGGTTTGGAAAGAGCAGTGGAATTTAAACATCAAGTACAAAATTAAACACTTCCTATGGAAGTGTTTAAATCAGGCCTTACCTGCAAATGATGTCATATTCCATAGAATTGGGAAGCATGATCAAAGCTGCAAAATATGTAGGAGAGAAAGGAAATCAATAGAACACATCTTGTTAGTTATAAAAATGCAGTTGAGGCATGGAAATTATCACCACTGTAATGGAATGGATTGAATAGCTCTAGGGATAGCTTCTAGAACTAGTGACAGTAACTAATGAGAAAAAGAGCAGGAATGAAGGGAGATGTCATATTGCCTTAACAATAAACATTCTTGCCATATTGCCTTAACAACAAACGTTCTTTGGCAAATATGGAAGAATAAGCATTCTATGCAATTCCAGAACCAACATCAAAAGGGAAAATTATAATACAGAAAGCCATAAGTGATTGGAAATAGTTTGATTAGGCAATTAAAGGAGATTCTGTAAAAGAGCATGCATGAAACTAGAGATCAAGTAAGAAGAGAAAGCAACACTAATACCACAGGGATCATGGCGATGACGATGAAAGTGGCAACAGCAAGTAATATCTAGATAGGGAAAGTGGGGTTGGCTATAAAAGCAGTCAATGACCAAGGGCAAACCAAAGCTATTTAGGGAATGCAAGAGGTAATGAAAACATCAACAAAACAAGAGATAGTTGAGACAATTAGATTGTTATTGTCAAGGCAGCAGATTAGGGATGGAAGATCATCCAAATTGAAACTAAAAGTAAAGTTGTGGCAAGTAAACTTAATGCTAGATGTTGTAATACAAGGAAGCTGGTATTGAGATGGATGACATACTTGCTCAAACTCCTTGGTTTCAGAAATGCTCTTTCATTAACATAGACAAAAATGAAATAGTATTAGCTATAGAATTGCTACTTCTACAACGAATTTGGTACATGACATTGTTTGGCTGGACTATTTTCCATTCTAGGCTATAAATTATAACCTAAGATCATGCATATTGAGGGTAATTACTCTCCTTTTGTAAATGTTTTACATATCAATATAAATCAGTTATGGTTTTCACCACCCCTTCCCAAAAAAAAAAAAAGAAAAAAAAAACCTCAAACCCAACTTCTAATCGCATCAAACCCACACCCTTTCTCTACTTGTACACTCAACCCAAACCAACACATCCCATCATCATTAGACCCATCAACGAGGGATATTCATCTGACCAATGTTCAATTTTTTGACTTGAAAATTTCAAAATCAATGTCAAGTCATATAAATCCAAATTCAATTAAAGTCAAACCGTTTAAATTTGACTTATTCGACCAGTAAGTCGAATAAGTTGAATCAGAGGCGGATGCAAGACTATTACTTTAGGGGGGCGATTACACAATGCATTCATATTAAGTTAAATAATACAAAAATTAAATAGTAATACTAGGTTCGATATAATAAAAAATACATCAATCACAAAATTAAAAATAAAATACTTCTACATTATGAGTTTTAATTTATGCTCTAATCAATGTTAGGCATTTTAAATTGAGCTTGCCTATCTTTCATAGAATCAAAATCATTTATGATCGAATTAATATCTAAACTTCTAACAATATTCCTTTCTATGTAAACGATCAATGAGTTTGAAAGAAAGTCATCTCCCATCTTATTTTGCATTCCATTTTTTGATGATTTTCATTGCAGAAAATGCACGCTCAGTTGATGCAGTAGATATAGGTAGAGTAGTCACAAGTCTGATCAGTCTATCAATAAGAGGACAATGAGTTTCATTTCCTGTCCTTGATAATTCTCAATATAATTCTAAAATTGTAGACACATTTTGTAAAGCATTATCATTCTTCACATGAAGTTTGAAAAGTTCCAACTGAACCTTCAAATGCAACTTCTCTTGCTCAGTGAAATCCATAGGATAATATTTATTTGCTAGCTTGCAAATATTTTCAACATTAAATAACTTGTATCCATCTATAGGATCTAAAGCACAACTAAGAATTATAAGTAGTTCCATCATATTTTCTTCAAATCTATTATTAATCTCAAACAACTGAGCTTCTATAACAGCAAAAAATAGATCAATCCTGTAGTAATGCTCAAGAGAAACCGGATCCTTTTTTGTTCGAAGTCAGCCTTTTCCTCATTTTGTCAATGAATTTATGTTAGGAATATTTATATCTCTTTTTTCATAAAAAAATTTCACCATGTCAAAAAGAGAAATCCATCCATTTTCTCTTAACTGTTTAAGTCTTGCTTTAGTTGCTGCGGTCAAATGCATTGCATTGATAATATCTTGAGATTTGAGCCGCAAAACTTGACAAAGAATGTTAGAAATTTCAAAAATATCTTTCAGCATATGTAACATAAATATGAAATCAAATGATTGCATAATATCAAAAACTCCATCCGCTTCAGCTTGTTGAGCAACATTTCCATCGACACTAATAACTTCCAAAACCAAACAAGTGCAATCAAACATCTCTAGCATACTGGAAAGTGACTCATAGAATAAGATCTCCATCTAGTATCACCAGGTCTAGATAAAGTACGGACTTGATTTTTACCTTTGCCAGTTTCAAGTTCACCAGAAGAAACTAAATTCTCTATTTCATCCATCGAGCATTTATTAGTTGATTACTATGCTTGGTCGAAGAAGATACCAAACTAATGATGAGATCAACATATGAGAGAAAATGATAAATAGGTTTTACATCTTTTGATGCACTTACCAAAGTTACTTGAAGACGATGGGCAAAACAATGAACATAATATGCAAATTGACATTCATTTACTATTAGTGCTTGCATTCCATTGAATGCTCCACGCATATTACTAGCACCATCATACCCCTGTCCTCGAAGATCTTGGATGTTAAGATTATACCTAGAAAGCAAATCACATATTTGATTTTTCAAAGTTATTGATGTAGTATCAGGTACATGCAATATGCCAAAAAATCGCTCTTGAAGAAATCCTTCGTTGTCAACAAATCTTAACACAATGGCCATTTGATGATCTCTTTTTTTGACTCATCTCTAGCTTCATCTACAATGATACAGAATTTTGAAGTAACCAATATCTTCACGAATTCTGTTATGCACTCTTTCAGCAATAATGGATAAGAGCTCCTTTTCAATTCCATAGGAAGAATAAGCACCATTTTTGGGTCATTTTCTAAAATAACCGAGGCAAATTGTTCATTATAATCACCCAAAAGCTCTAGTAATGTAAGAAAATTCCCTCGATTATCTGATATAAGAGTTTCATCATGACCCCTAAAAGCAACACACTGCAATGAAAGCCATGTAACTGCGTCAATTGACACTTTTAGTCATAATCGATTTCTTGCAATTTGTTCAGTCATTTGCTTTTCAATGATCTTCCCAATGTGTTGAAGTGGATTCATTAGATCATGAGAAGCCTTCATAACATTCTTGTGATCTGTACTACTCACATGACGAAGAAAATAACAGTTTCCTCTATCATTAACTTTTTTCCAAGATTGAAATCCACTAACTGCTCTAATGAAAGCATTTTGACCTAGACGATTGGATAGTTTGATGAAAAGAAAACATTGGAGACAATAAGCACCATTTGTAGTTGGTGAAAATTCCAACCAACTGGTACCAAGATACAAGAAATTTACAGCCCTTCTTATCAATAAATTGGGCTGAATTTTCAGGAATATGTTGAAATGGTCCTACTTTGATATAAGCACACCGAACCTCATCTTGCTGATCAGGTAAATAATTCCATATTGACATACGTTTTACAGGATCACGCACCATAGAAGACATATCAAAATCTTTTGATTCAGTTCTTGGAACTTTTGTCGGAACTTGTTCCAAAGAAGAAGTTGAAGTTTCCAAATTAGATGTCGATGCATTTGCTTGAGACGGAATTTCTAAATTAGATGTGGAAGTATCTACTTGAGACAATTGAGTATGAGAAGAAGAATTTTTAGAACCAGTATTTTCAATATCTTGATGGCTCCTTTTATTGAAATAAGAATAAACGGTTTTAGGAGCCAAATATTGTTAACTAAATTCAATAAATTAATGAGCTCCCTGAAAAAATAAAAGTAGAGTGAGATTGCAAATCAACAATTTAAATTAACTAATAAATAGATAAATTACAATACAAAACAAATTGGCCACTAGAATAAATAAAATAGCATATTTAAATTAACAAAGAAACCAAATTAACAATACTTGATTCACACATAAAATTTTAAGATTGAAAATTAGGCATTTATAATTAATTAATAATAAAAAAATAAAATTACATTATGAATAATGAACACAATAGAATAATTAAACAATAAAAAACAAACATAGTATAACAAAATAAAAAGTAAAAATTTAAAAGGTTCCTGATATAAAGCAACAGAAATTGGACAATAGAAAATAAGCCTTTTATTGATCCTTGAAAAAACTAATGAAAAATTAATAATTTGTGATTTATGGAACTTTTGGAAACATATATATAAATATATAAATAATTTGAAGCCGTTGAATATATATAAATATAGTAGTAACCATTTTGCACTGCAACATTTTTTTTGGATTCCAAAATTGATTTGGATTGTAATTGATTTGGAAGTTGTATTTGATTTGGATTCCAAAAGTGATTGGATTCCAAAAATGAATTAATTTGTCTCCGTGCTTAGTAGTAGACTTAGTTTCTTTTTTTAATTGAATAACCAAATTTTGTGGACTTTTTTGTGGAGTAATGAGTTGAGTATTTTGAGGCTTAAATATAGGAAGGTTAGGAGAGTTAGTGGGGTGTGTGCTAAAATCTTGGGTGGCAAATAATTATTTTTTATTACTAAAACACACATAATACAAACCTAATTTACTATTAATAGCTTGATTTACAAAAATCTTAAGGGGCGGTTGCCCCACCCCCAAACCCCTCCGATCATCCGCCATTGTGTTGAATATAAATCCTTTTCCATTCCATAGTATAAAGTCCAAAATTTAATACATCATTCCACATATTCCAATATCATCCCACATTTCTTTCTTTTTTGTTTTTCATTTTTATTTTTTATAAAATAAAATAATTTTACTTGTCTATAATATATTTATGCATATATTTATCAAGTAGCATATTTTTTTAATTATTCTAATTTTCACATTATTATCTTTATATAATGTGTGTACCAAAATATAATTCATAATATATTATATATACAAGTTTTAAGTAGATTATATGTACAAATTTACACACACATCTTTTTTTTGTGTTTGTCTGCGTCTATATATATATATATATATGTGTGTGTGTGTGTGTGTATGTGCATGTATAGTTACAAATATTAATATATGAATGTGTATTAGTATATATATCATGTATAGACATTAAAAATTATTTATAAATTCACAAATTTATGATCACTTACTAAAGCCAATTCGCATAGTAAAATCTTATTGAATCACCAATTTCTGTTAAGTTATATCCTATATAGGAAAATATATGATTACCTCACTCTATCTATACTAATAGTGTGCTAATAATGCATTTAATATACTTATTGATAGTAAAAAAATTACACTAATAAGTTGTGTAGTAGAAGTATATAAATTAAACGTTATATAAAATATATTTTTAGTACAAGTATAAGTTATACAAATTTTAGTATATGACTATCAGAGCATTTATGTATAGATATATTATATATAGATATTTCAATAAAAATTTAATTATATATAATTACATAATTCTAGTATTTATATGAACTAAAAAGAAATTAGTAATTCATTTAATTAGTTATTGAAACAAAAGTATTACATTAATAAGTTATACACTTATATTAATTTAGAAGTATATAAATTATATAATAACATGAAATATACATTTACATTGATAACTCCAATAATTATACAAAGAAAAGATATTTAAGATTTAAGAAAAAATAATATTATCAGTTATTAACATATTAAATTATTAAGAATTAAAAATATTATGAATAAAATATTATGTACAGAAATACATTAATAATTATTATAATATATGCTAAAATATCAAAAGAAATGTAATTGTAGATTCTTTTTACACACATATATATCCATAATTGTTTGACTTATTTGACCGGTATTTGATGGTAAAGTCGAACGAGTTGTTCGACTGGTAAACCTATCAAACCAATCAATTTATAAATCAGCATTGGAGTAGTAGTTTGATTTGGAAGTTGAAATCAAAGTTTAGTTGAAAAATTGTTTAATTAATTTGGTTTCGAATCAAAATCAAATTAAAAGTCAAACAAGTTAAATTAATTTTTTTTTTTTTAACTTGACTCCATAATTCAATTTGACTGAATTTTAAACACCTTGCCAAAACCATTCCCTCACATACGTCTCTCTTCCATTCGCACCAACCAACACATGAACAAAAATCACACCAACACAATGATTAACCCATAAACACACTCTGAAACTATACACCAATCCGCACATAATCACCCACTACACACAAACACAAAGGATGGTAGAAGAGCTATCTGGAGCTAATTGAAGTTCAACACAATGCCATTTTTTAACTCTATGAATAAGTATTTTTTTCCCTCTGTTGCATTTATGTATAGAATCTTTTTGTGCTCAAATTTGGACTTGGAATTGATTATTAGATTGATATGATTGTTGACTGAACACTTTGGACCTATTAACATTCAGTTTGAGATGATAATTTGATTTTCATATATTCCCATAAACTGCTTGTTAAAATGCTTAAATAACCCAATTGAGTAATCTTCAATTTAGGTGGATTCTTCTAGTTTATTTGGCGTGTAAACTGTTACATTGTTTCTTTGTAGGGCTTTAATGATTCTTGGACTATGAACTTGAAGTTTTAAGCTTAAATGGTGAATCAGTCTTTTAAATTGCCATCGGATCATTTTGGTATAAATTTTGTTGGATTTGGTTAAGAGTTGAGAAAGTTCAAAAATTCAGAAAAAAAGGAAGAAAATAGAGGTGCAGCCCTGGCTATTGCGTTGGAGAAGAAGACCATTATTTAAAATTTCACTTTAGCTCCTAAGTTTTGCACTTTTTTCGGATTTGACCCCAATAGTTTTTGAACTTCCAAATTGCAAGAACACATAAATGTGTAGTTGATTTAATTGTTCATAGACTCTAAAAACATTTAACAACTTGCATTTAAGTTAAGAGAAATTATATTTTAGTCCCTACTCATTTGCTAAGTTTTACAATTAGGTCCTCATGCTTTTAAATAAGCAATTTAGGACTAATAGACT
This sequence comes from Cinchona pubescens, assembly GCA_025175665.1. NCBI lineage: Eukaryota > Viridiplantae > Streptophyta > Magnoliopsida > Gentianales > Rubiaceae > Cinchona > Cinchona pubescens. Next base: position 530,354 of record JANKKI010000133.1, read on the forward strand.
TTCTAGATTTAGGATTTTGAGTTTGGGCTTTGATATAATTATATTTTGCCCCTAAGAAGTTTCTTTATTTTGCAATTAAGCAGTTTTGATTATTCCTTATTGAGTTTCTTTTTCTTTGTAATCATTATTGTAGCATTAGAATTTGTTATTTGTTATATTTTGGCCCTTTAATTGTTTAGAAATCTTTCATTTTGATCTCTAAAGTCTATGTTGGTTCAATTATGTCCCTTTTCCTTTTAATTGTTATTGTTTAGTTGCTTTTTGGACTGATTAACATAATTGTAGTTATCAAAATTGCTTTTGTTACGTTAATAATATTATTTGGATTGTTTATTTATTATGTCTTTATATTTTTATATTGGTGCTTTGACCCATTTGTTTATATTTTGAGCCAAAAATAGGATAAGTTTGTATCTTTGCCACTTCAATAGGTATATTTTTGAAACCCTTTATGTGCAATATTTGATTTACATGCTAATTGTTTAGCATAAAGCTTGTGATAGATAGCACTTATGTGTTATTTCTTTATCTAATTTTACCGGTTTATTAGGGTTTTGCATATTATAATATTATATTTATATGTGTTTATATTTTTATTTAGTAGTTTTTTAGCATGTAACTCGTAAATGTTTTCTTGCACTATGCTCTACACTAATCCAAAGTTATTGTAAAAATTCCTTTCTATCAGTCCTAGAGTCCAACCCTATTTCGGGAGTTAAACCTTTTGTGTTAATCTAACATTGACACAATGAGAATGTGTTTCCCACACTTTTCACGTTTATTCCTTTTATTTGCATTCATATTAGTCTATTCGAACTTAATATAAATTAAGGTTAATATTTAAGATAATATGAATTAAATCTCGCACCGGTTTTATCGAGTGTGAAAGGATGTCTAGGTTAACTAGAGAGTAGTCTAGCTTTTTTTTTCTTCAATAGGACTCCCGAATCATTTTCTTCTGTTTTCGTAGACTACGAGTCATCTAATACAAGGTTTTCAACTTATTTATTTGTTTTATTTATTATACTTCTAATTTTTTGCCCTAAACCCTTAAAAATATTATTTTTCCTTTAGGTTAGATGTTAGCATCCCGATGCACTTTAGACACCAGATAATGATTCTATTATTAATTTATTTATTTGTTTTCAAAAAATTATATTTTAGATCGTTTTAAGGTCTTCAAAACGTTGTTTTTTAAGGTTCTATTTTACACCCCCTTTCGTACTGTTATACTATATCTATTCTTTTAAGTATTTATTTCATTATCATTCCAACAAATGGGGCGTGATAGTTTGAATACTCTAGCTTGATTGTCCGAGCGCTTTAATTTAATCATGTTACCTCATTTAAAATATGTATCCCTTTCTATATCAAAATTGGATGTCGATGTGTTTTGTTTGTTGCTATTATACGTTTTAATGTATCCCTCATTTTGATGCTATTTCTCCCCTGTTTATTTGTGCCAGTTTTATTTTACATATTTTATTTTGAGTATTCATAACATACAGGCATTTGCATTACCCTTTCGAGTAGGTATTGGCCCATGCTCCTTTTAGGATTAGATAGATCTATCCATATATGCGGCCATCTCATGTAGTGGTGCTGGGTCACTTGAATCACCGACTTGGACTCTTAAAATTGATGAAATGTTATTTTTGGGTATCTAAATCTAAAGGTTTCGGAGCCATAAGCCTTGACTTTTAAGATGTATTTGAGTCAAATCTCTTGAGCATGTAAACAGAAATGCGTATTTGTTTAAAAAAAAAAATTGTACATTTAAATTTTAGCAATCAATTCACTTGTGTTTTATTCTCCATTTCTACTATTTACATGTTTGGATATTTAGATCATTCTCTGCTATATATAGAAATGCATAGTAATTTAATCCCTCTGTCTCTAGGAGACACATCATGCATAACTCATTTACATAATTTAATGGGCTCGGACTATTTCCCTTTTAGAATTCAAACCTCAAGTAAACGCATAATTACAGAATGAAACATGCTTATATCGGTGTTGAAAGTATCCAATTCAAATCACCGTCTTCGACCCGTCAAATTGATGGATGATACTTTTTGCATCCACAAAGGTTCGGAACCGTAAACTAATGTTGGGTCTAAATTGCATTAGTGAAACTAAACTCATGCAATATGTAGAAATCCTATAAAATGGAGTCCCTCGAAACCCGTATTAAGGCAGGACATGTGGAGAGTGATAATTCTATGTGTTCCTTGCCATTTAATCCCATTATTCTCTATGTCCCTTATTTATTATTGCGTTTCATGGCTTTAGAATAAGAGTATTCAAGCGAGTACTCTTTTTATGTGTGGTCACAATTGTTTTGGTCACTCTTTAGTTTATGCTCACTAGCATCTTTGTCTATCAAAATCAAAAGGGTCCCATTTAGGTCTTCGTAAATACGAAAGCTTTGACCCCTGCTAGGACTCCTTTGTTCAAATATTCTTCCATTGAATTTTAACAAGATTTGTCAGCTTATTTTTTGTAAATTTGCAAGTTTCCAGTTGTATAGTTCACCCATATATATATTCCTCTGTACCTCATAGGTCTTGAGTTGCTAAAAAAAAATCCTTGTAATGACCTCGTTTATTTAACCTTGTACATCGTATTTCATTTTACGTTCACCCCCTCATATGAAGGGAACATCTTAGAGAACATCTTAGAGAATGTTTCAACTTCACATTTTTACTCGCTTTGATAACTAACATTATGCATGAGTCATAAAGGAAATACCATTTCGAATATCATGTAATAAACATAAGCAATCCCTTTTATCTCAGGTACATAATCTAATAAGACTTGCATGTTTACATTTTTGTATCCAAAGGGACAGTGTATGAGATAAAGATTCAAAGTTTATGATTTACTTTAAAGGCAAGTGACATAATGGCATAAGCATAGATCCACTCAAGCTCATTAAGATATGAATTTTAACAAATTATCATTTGGTTTATTTTTAAAAAGTTGGTAAAAATCCTATGCACATGGACACTAAGTTCAAGAATTTAAAGCAAATGAGTATCTACTCCTTCAAGAATAAAAATTGAAGCCAAATTTTGATTGTAAATAGCTCGTAGACTAAGTAAATTACAACTGGTCCACGGTGCTAGTAAGGAGTTCAAATCAGTGATCCATCGACTTTTGGTAGACCATCTAAACTATCTAATCCATTTGAACAAAAGTTCTCATGAACTCCATGTCTAATGGATAAGACTCTAGTTAACACATCACGGAAAATATGACATGTTTCAAGTCTTTCGAATGATATTTTCTTTGCTTGTTCATGAGCCATTCAAAATACACGATACATTCGAATATGATTCTAGACTCCATTACTGAATGGTTAAGACACTGATGATATCATTGTTACCATTTTACAAGTGAATAGGATGCATCATCAAGTCTTTTGAAATCCATTCTTTCTCGAATCACCCTATATGCCCATTCTGTTTGATCACAAGTCTCTTTTTAGAGCATAATTATCCTCGTCATTCATTTATTTTGTACATCTTTTCATGAGCCGTTCAAATTAGTCAATCAATTAGGATGTCCTCCTTATTTTTCATGTATATGTGATACATAAAAATATCTAGTTATAAAATTTATAATCACTTAATTCAACTACTAGTTAGATAGTACATCGCAATTGTACAAGGTCAAATAGTGTGTGTATTCGTAATAGAAGTATGGATCAAACTTACAAGGATTAATTTGGCAAGTACCAGTTCTTTGTGGTTTAAATGCTATTTGATGAATCAACAACGGAAGAGAGAGTTAACTAAACTAGAATTAAAGACTTTAATTAGTCAAAACAATAGATCATTAGTCAATTCCCAACTTTAATTAATTCATTCAACTAATTGATTGATCAGTAAATACATTAGAGGTCAATTCCCATTTTTATCTTAGTCCCGATTCGTCACATCATTAGGTCGTTTATTCCAATTCATTATTTCTACCACCTGAAACTAAACAATTGACCATGCATTCTATGAAATTTTCGATAACCAACTACGTAATTTAGTCCGTCATGATCATAAATTAAAATCTTGTCCAATTACTAATTAGGTCTAAAATAGATGTTCAATTTCCATTTTTGTCTCGATTTATCATTCCATTGATTAAGAAAGGGATTACTTTCCCTAATTATCCTTCTAGTTCATTATAATTGTCTAACTTTTAATTTCTCTATTTAATTTACAAAATTAATCATCACACAGTAGAATTGGCATCTTCTAATCTTAACACATACTAAATTAGAATATGATTTAAAATAATTTTTCATCCAATCTCCAAATTGATTTAATGTCCAATTGTCAATTTGTCCATCTAATTTACACTTCCCTTACTCGTTCTATCACCCCCTCCTCGTCTCATCCAGTCTCCAAATTGCTTCCCTTTCTAGTTGTTCACATTTCACACTGTAGCCCTCCTTACAATGACCTATTATTATACAAAAGAAAATATTTAGGTAGATCTGATATTTAACCCCATTTGTAAAACTTGTGGTCAAAATTAAATTTTAAAAAATCTTACTTACATCAACTGATATCATAGATTCTCTAAAATTTAATTCACACCACAAGGTCTACAAGTGGAGTCAAAAATCCGATATACTTAAATATTTGCCTTATACAAATATAGCACAAATTTGGACACTTTACATACTTAAACTCCACCAATTTGATGTACCCTCCAGAGAAACCACAGTGCCCCTCAGTAAAGGTTTTCTATCTCCACATCAACCAAAATATTAATGAACCTTCCCTATTTTCCTCTTTTTTTTCAGGGACAAGGACATGCCTAACCGCTTTAAACACCATCAATTTCCACTCGTACGTCTCTACAAATCCAATGAACAAGGACATTCCAGATTTCACTCTGAACCCACACTGGTGACACAAGAAATGCATTTTTTTTCACGTTTTATGCCTTCTTTCCATTTTTCATCCATAAATAACTGATGTCGAAATTTTCGGATCTACCTCTAACCATTCTTTCTATATCCTTTCATTATCATAAAAGAACTAAAAAGGATTGGATCCAAGTTCAATTACCTTCAAGTTCTTTGGATGGCCCCAAACATGATTGACAAACTTATTGATTCTTGTGAAGTTTGCTGTCTTTACTCCTACTAACTTCCCTACCAAGCTAAGCTCACATTCTTGTTGTCATGATTTCATTACGGTCTTATCCAGATTTATGCCTCCTGTTTCCCTCTCTAAAGGTCAAATTTCTGAAAAACTTTCGCCAATTTGTCCTTTATTGCAAATATTTTACTTAGAGCCCTTGGAACCCCCTTAATCAATCTTGTCAAAGAACACCTCCTAGATCTGTTAAGAAATGACAGACCTAGATGCAAATGTTTTTAACCAAACAAAAGATTATCAACAGTTAGCATGCAAAAAGTAAATGAGTATAAGAAAGAAAAAGAAACAGAAACAGATGCTCCCCTAAAACTAGCAAGGTCAAACCCACCAACTAAGACATGCCAAAGACTAGATACTTAGAGTAAATGCGATAAAACTCTCAAAAAGAAATAAATAACTCAACGCAGGCTTCTTTGATAATAAATGTAGAGATATGTTGATTTGGGGTTTTCAAAAGTATTTGAAATTTTTTGAATTCAGGAAAACTCCAAACTAGGAGGGAAAAACTCCAAAAGAGAGAGAGAAAAGATCTCTTTACGAGACAGAAAATGTTTTAGATGTGTTCTTTAAGGTTGAATTTGGGAGTTTAGAATGGAAGGGAAGGGAAGGAAAGAGAAAAGCTTAGAAAGTGTTTGGTTTATGGGTACGATGAGAAGGAATAGCAATCAAGATTAATGATACCTATAAATATTATTTAGTTAATTATTATGAGAATTATTCTATAGGAATAAAAGTGTTAGAAAATGCTATCTAAACTTTCATTTCTAACTTGTGACATGGGTTTCAAATTTATGAACTTATCAACATAATGAAATACATTCCTTAGCCAAACCAAACAGATAAAAGAAAATAATATAAACCCATATTATCGATATTGGGGTTTATGATTCCCATTTCGATTCTAATTTTTGAATGTGAACCAAATACCTCCTTAAGTTATAAGGGAAAAGAAGAGAAGAGAAAGGGAATGAAAGAGATTTTATTGTTGTTTAACAGTTTTGGAAAGAAATGGAATGATTTAGGATATATAAAAAAATAAAATTTTATTATTTATTGTTCCAAGGATAAAATAGGTACTACAAAAAAATTTAATAAGCCTACAATTTGTTTCTGTCTGTTTCTGCCGGATTTGGAAGGAAACATTTTGACAACGATAGGACATGATATCATCATCCCATTTATTTCCTTTGTCCTTCTTTTCTTTCCTTAAAAAACTCTCAAATGGTTAAAAATTCAAACTCCCCTTCTTTTTCCTTCTTTTTCCGTCTGAAACTTGGACTTCCAAACGAATTATAAATGTGTGATTGATTGATTTTTGTGTATATGGACTTGGTGTGTGATGATGTGGATTAGTGACACACATAGTTTCATACCTAAATTGTTCTAGAAGTGCCTACGTGGTAGCCTCATTAAGGGCAATTATGTAATTCAGCTTCAGCTGAGCTAGCATAGGGATAACCTTAAGCCTTCTCGTGTAAATCTATAAATAAGGGACTTGAGTGCTTACTAGAAAGGGATAGATAATTCAGAATCTAATCACAATTCAGATAATCAAACACACACTTGCAGCTCGAATATTCCACTTTCTCTCTCCTCCTAGAAAACTACAATTCTAGCTTCATCAATTGGCGCCGTCTGTGGGAATCGACTGATTTCCATCGCTTTCAATCAATTCTCAGTCATCTGAATTGTTTTCTTTTTGCAAGGATGAAGAACCGTGAAACACGATGAACTGCCAGCAAAGACGCCAAAACGAGCGATCAGTGCCTCGTAGTGCAAACCGATGAACTGGAAAACGTCGATGCACCAACCTGAGGCTCAGCAAAAGCAAAACGATGATCTGAAGTACATTGCTGATCACTTCGAGTCTTTTTGAGCATTCGTGGAACAACGCGAGAGCAAAACTCTGTCCGAGCGCTCAAACCGAGTGGGCACTCAACAAGCTGAACAGAAGCGTGACCCCGGCAGACGACCTGGCAAAGAGCCGGTCGATGCCGTGAGCCCAGCCAATCTACGGCACAAATTAACAAAGTCGGGCTCAAATAAGCAATCAGAGGAGTCACACTCATCGACAAGCGAAAAATTATCGATGTGCGAGAGACTCGACACATACTCTTCAAGAAAATCAGGATCGAGAGGACCCTCCTCGGTTGTTTTAAAACAACTCGAGGAGCAGAGCCTTGAAAACAAGATCCAAGAGATTTTGAAGAAGAACAATTTGCTCCTGAATACTCCTGCTACGGCAGAGATTGATAGAGATCCGTTCACAATCTCTATCAAAATCGAACCTCTTCCAAAGGTCACAATTCAAGTTGCTGGACCTAAATCGCTACATGTGGAGAATCTGATCCGTCAGATCACCTACAACACGTGGTGGCAATCACTAGCCTATATGGTTACAGCGACGCAACCCGATGCAAGTTGTTCGCAACGACTCTTCGAGGCCCGGCACAAAAATGGTTTCAGGAATTGCCGACGAACTCAATCGCTACTTTCCACGACTTGGCAAAGTCATTCCTGAGTCACTTCAGAAGTAAATCAATATTACAGAAAGACACATCGCACCTCATGAACATCCGGCAGAGGTTCGATGAGTCACTTAATAAAATTTTGGACCGCTTCAATGATGAGGCAGTCCAAATAAAAAATGTTGATGAAAGAATTCTAGTTGCTGCATTCTGCAGCGAAATCCGACCAGGTGTTTTCAATGCCGAATTGGCCAAAAGAATGCCAAACTCCTATAGAAAGAACATCGGAGTTCATCCGGGGTGAAGAGTCGAACAGGACAAAAAGGGAACTCTATGATACACAAGGAGAGAAAAAGTCCTAAAGACTCCGAACCCCTCTTCCTCAAAAAAGCTGAGAGTCGCAGACAGATTGAGCTATTTCAGGGCCACACCTATGGTGAACCGGGTGGTTTTTTCGAACAATAACCTCGGCAACCGACCCCCGCGAACAAGGAGCCATCCTGATGCGGACTTCACACCTCTCAATGTACCGAGGAGAGAAATATTATATCAAGTCCAGCACTTAGGCCTTCTAGAGCCACCTCCTCGGATGGTTTCAGACTCGGACAAAAGAAACCGATCAAAGTATTGCGCTTTCCACAGTCAACACGGTCATGATACCGAGGCATGCAACCATTTGAAAGTTGAAATTGAAAAGGCCATCCTCTTATACATTTGTAGCAGTTCATCTCCCGAACTGCGGCAGAGTTTCAGAGGAACAGCGCCAGCCAAAGAAATTCGGCGCAACCTCGACCACCACCAGGTCAACAGATCCGAGGTGGCCAGAACCGAAATAATCCCGCGGCAAATCAAGATGAACAAATCCAAGCGTAGCCGGGGTGATAACACAATTGCCGGAGGCCCGACAACCGGGGACTCAAACAATGCCCGAAAAAAGTATGCCCGAAACTTTCCTTCAGGAGAGGATCGGGAAAAGCGACTGAAGCCATTTATGAACCTCGGATACACCTCCGAAGACCCAGTCCCCAGCCGAATGCCACACAATGACCCCGTGGTAATTCACGTAAATGTGGCTGGATATGAAATACACCGTGTGTTCGTGGACACCGGAAGTTCGGCGGACATAATTTTCTAGGATGCTTGGCTCAAAATGCATATGGATCATTCTTTGATAAAACCTTTCAAGACTCCATTGGTGGGCTTCACCGGAGACTCGGCCGTGCCAGAGGGACAAATAATGCTTCCACTGTGTCTTGGAGCTCCCCCGAAACACAGAATTGAAATGACCAATTTTATCATCGTCAAAAGGGACAGCTCCTACAATATGATAATCGGCCGACCCACGCAATACACCTACAGAATTCTTCCCTCCGTATTCCATATCCTGGGATAAAATTCATGTTGAGGGATGGGACTGAAGGAACGGTCATTGGCGGCCAACAAGAAACCCGAGCCTGTTACATGATGTCCTTGCGGTCCCAATCGCAAATGATGTCCGTTGCAGACAAGACTTACTTGGAAACCTTCGATGCTTCAACCCCCTGGGATGGCTTTGAAGAGTCCGAGACAAGTCAGAAAGAGAGGAAAGAGATGGGGCAGCCCCGAATGCAAGCTACTGAGATTCCCCGAACCTCCAGAGCATAAAGGAAAGGGCAAGGCAAAGATCAAGACCCAAGACGAGGTTCAAATTGAGGAGATAGCATTAGATCCGAGCCTCCCTGATCGAAAAATCAAGATCTGTGCTACTCTCGCAGCCGAGTTTAAGGCCCTTCTCTTTAGGCTTTTAGCTGAATACAAGGACGTGTTCGCTTGGACCGTTGAATACATGCCCTGTGTTCCTCGAGATATAATTGAACACAAACTTGGAGTGGACCCGGCATACAAACCAGTGAAGCAGAAAGGAAGCGCCTCTTCGGTCCAGAGCGCAGCATAATAATCGAAGCTGAGGTGGAAAAACTCTTAATAGCCAGATTGATTAGAGAAGTATTGTATCTCACATGGCTTTGTAATCCTGTCCTTGTAGCAAAACCAGACTCTTCTTGGCGAATGTGCCAAGATTTTACTGATCTAAATAAAGCTTGTCCAAAGGACAGTTATCCGTACCCCCGAATCGATACAGTAGTAGATTCATTTGTTAGATTTTACATTTTATATTTTTTAGATGCATTCAAAGGCTACCATCAAATATACATGGCTAGAGAAGATGAAGAGAAAACCTCTTTCATCACGGACCGAGGCACGTACTGCTACACTACGATGCCCTTCGGACTCAAAAATGCCGGAGCTACCTATCAGCGCCTCATCAATAAGACCTTCAAGTCCCAAATAGGAAGAAACATGGAGGTATATATTGATGACATGGTGGTTAAAAGCCGAACATACGAGAAAACCCTGGAAGATCTCAGGGACTAACATTTGAGACATTAAGATCCATCCAAATGAGGCTGAACCCCAAAAAATGTACTTTTGGGGTCCCCTCGGGAAAATTCTTGGGATTTATTGTCTCTCACCGAGAAATTGAGGCAAACCCTGAAAAGGTGCAAGCTATAATTGATATGAGAACTCCCCGCTCGATGAAGGAGATTCAAAGACTAATCGATAGAATGGCTGCCCTGAATCGATTTTTGTCCAAATCAGCAGAGAGAGGCTTACCATTCTTCCGAGTCATAAAGAAGACTGAGGGTTTTCAATGGACCGAAGAAGGTTCAAGACCTTTGAAGAGCTTAAAGAATATTTTGGTACCTTACCGAAACTCGCTTCTCCTCAGAAAGGCGAACCGCTATACCTGTATATCTCGATTGCTGAACCGGCAGTTAGCTCGGTCCTATTGAGGCAAGACGAACAGGGTAACCAGTGCCCTGTATATTTCGTAAGTAAAGTGCTTCAAGATCCAGAGAAGAGCTACACTCCTATTGAAAAAATCGCCTTCTCGTTGGTGGTCTCGGCTCGGAAGCTGAGACCCTATTTTCATGGTCACAAAATAATAATTTTGACCAACCTTCCTTTGAAAAATATCTTGAACAAACCGGATGCTTCAGGTCGAATGCTAAAGTGGTCTGTAGAGCTGTTTGAGTTTGACATAGAATTTAGACCTCGGACAGCAATCAAAGCTCAGGCTCTCGCCAATTTCATTGCAGAAAGCTGTGACATTGAAAAGATTGATTTCATTCTGACAACCGATCCAGTAAAAGAGCAAAAAATGAGGGAAGACCTTGCATGGGAACTTCATGTTGACGGAGTTTCGTGTGAGTCCGGAGCCGGGGCAGGGATAATAATCCAATCTCCAAAAGGGGATTATCACTTATGCCCTCATATTCGGATTCAAGGCAATCAACAATGAAGCTAAGTATGAGGCCCTTTATCTGTGAGATGGAAATGGCCCACCAGATGGGTGCCCGAACCTTAAAGATTCATTCTGATTCTCAGCTTGTTTCCCTGGTTGTGAATCAAAGCCTTGGAAATTACGAGACTCGAGGCGTGATTTTGCAAAAGTACCTAGCCGAGGTCAAAAGCTGGATTGAAAAATTTAAAAAAGTAGACATCATCAAGATTAACTGAACGAGAAATACGCACGCCGATGCTCTGTCAAAACTAGCCTCGGTAATATATCCACATTTAACGAAAGAAATTTTGGTAGAACTGCGGGAACGAAAATCTGTTGACATCTCCGAAAGAATCTCTTGCATCCAACCGGATCTCAGTTGGATGGAACCCCTGATAAGTTATTTGAATAATGAGAAGCTCCCCGAGGATCATGCCCATCTAGAAAGGTCAAATACCGGGCCACCAAGTATACACTTATTAACGGAATCTTATATAAAAAGGCATATTTGTGCCCCTTGCTGAGGTGCCTTACTCCCTCCGAAGCTAACTATGTTCTATGCGAGGTACACGAGGGCATATGTGGAAGTCATGTCGGTCCTCGGAGTTTAGCTCGCAAAGTTTTGTCTGACTGGGTACTACTGGCCAACCTTACATTCTAATGCGGATACTTTGGTTCGGGCGTGTCATCAGTGTCAAGTACATGCTCCGATACAGCGAAAAACCGGCTTGGATATGGTTCCCATTCAGAGCCCGTGGCCGTTTGTTCAGTGGGGAATTGATATTTTGGGCCCACTTTCCCGAGGGATAGGCAAGCTTGAGTTTTTAGTAGTAGCGGTTGACTACTTCACTAAATGGATCGAGGTCGAGCCCCTGGCATCAATCTCGGAAAAAGTAGTAGAAAAATTCTTTTGGAAAAGCATCGTTTGCCGATTCGGTATCCCTGCGGTACTTATTTCCGATAATGGAAAACAATTTGAAGGAGAACCTTTCAAGAGTTTCTGCGCTAACCTCGGTATCAAGCAGCACTTCACCTCGGTCGCTCATCCTCAAGCAAACGGACAGACTGAAGTATGTAACCGAACCTTGCTGACAGGACTCAAGACTAGACTTGAAAGAGCCAAGGGTGCTTGGGTAGTTGAGGAATTACCCAGTGTCCTCTGGGCATACCGAACCACACCTCGAACGGCTAACGAAAATACTCCATTCAGTTTAACCTACGGGTCCGAAGCTGTTATCCCTGTCGAGATTGGGCTACCTTCGGCTCGAGTATCCTTCGGTGATTTGGAACTAAATGATGAGGCTCTGCGAGCTAACCTTGACTTGCTTGAGGAAAAGAGGTTAGATGCATCCATCCGAGAAGCCAAGTACAAGCAAGTCATGGCTAAACACTACAACGCTAAAGTAAAGCATCGCTACCTTCGACCTAGAGAGTTGGTACTTCGGAAGAACGAAGCCAGCCGTATAGAGGGGACAAAGAAGTTAGATCCGAACTGGGAAGGACCCTATCGTGTAATAGAAGCTCACACCTCGGGCTATTACAAGTTGGTTGACATGAAAGGGGATCCTATACCCAGAATGTGGAATATTGTAAATTTGAAAAAATATTATCAAGGAATATCACAAAAGTCCCTTCTCAAATGAATCAGATGTTCCAACTGCTCCAACTCTAAGAGTTTCGGATCAGTTGAACAAAAAAGCAAATGATTGAGGGCCGAGGCTTAGCAGCCCCCCCTCAAGGGCCGAGGCTTAGCAGCCCCCCAAGCAAAACAAAGCCGCGCCAACCCTCAGAGGTTCGGACAAGGCACTGTCAGATGTTTCAACTGCTCTAACTCTAAGAGTTTCAGATCCAGTTGAACAAAAAAGCAAATGATTGAGGGCCAAGGCTTAGCAGCCCCTCCTCAAGGGCCGAGGCTTAGCAGCCTCCCCAAGGAAAACAAAGCCGCGCCAACCCTCAGAGGTTCGAATAAGGCACTGTCAGATGTTCCACCTGCTCCAACTCTAAGAGTTTCGGATCCAGTTGAACAAAAAAGCAAATGATTGAGGGCCGAGACTTAGCAGCCCCCTCTCAAGGGCCTAGGCTTAGCAGCCCCCCCTCAAGGGCCGAGGCTTAGCAGCCCCCCCAAGCAAAACAAAGTCGCGCCAACCCTCAGAGGTTCGGACAAGCTCAAAGCGGGAGGACAATTTCACAACCTCTGCGAGTTTTAGCAGCTCCCGGGAGTTCGAAACAAAGTCTAATAAAAAAGCAACTTTGGGAGCTAAGGCTGAACAGTTTAGAGATCACGGGTAGAAACTAAGCGACCCCTGTATGCAAAATGAAATGGAAGAGTTTCCGATCCGAAAAGGTTCTTGGGTGACCTACTGAAGCAAAACCTTACTCTTGAGACTTTGAAGAGATTGACTCAAGTTAAAAGACTAAGGCAAAAACAAGGAGCCAAAATTGGTCCCTTTTGCCTTGGCCCAGAAGGGTCAAAACAGAGTCTAAGCTCCAAATGAAAGCATTCCTTAGATAATTTTTTTATGTTTAATGCTTAAACAGGGAAAGTTGTTTGCCTACTTATATCATAAAACTCTTGTTTTAAATGCAGGAAATAAAGAGATTGAAAAGCAAGCAAAAAGACAAGAACAAAGAATGCCGAATTTCTTATCAAGGAGACAAAGTTATCCAAACTTAACCATTTCATTTAAAAGACCAGCTTTCTAACTATTACAGAAGAAGTTCCTAACTATTACAGAAAAGGTTCTAAACTACTACAGCAAAATTACATCAGCCTGGGCATCAGAAGTAGAAGGCTCGGCGTTGGAAGTGGAAGCCTGGTTCGGGGGATCGGCCTCGACTTCGGGGTTTGGACCCTCGATCATCAGAGTCGCCCCAGAAGTTCCGGGAATCGGAGCAGGAGCTTTGAATTGGACTTGAAGACCGTTGATGACCTCCTCGGTGACGGAGGCATCATACGGTAGCCCCTCGTACAAAGCAGGATCCTTCACCAAGTGGTCACAAGCGAGTGTGAACCCCATGGAGAAGACCTTCTTCGTAAACTCCTTCAGCATCCCATCTGCTTCAGCCGAAGCCATTAATTGGTTTCTCCCCTCGATACGCAGCTCCATTTCCCGAGACGCGAGCTTTGCGTCGGCCAGCTGAGCTTCTTCTTGAAGTTGAAGAACCCTTTGCTCCAGATCTGTGACCTTTTTGTCTCGGTTGCCAACATCCACTTCGAGAATAAGGGTCTTCTTTTCCAGCTCGGATTACCGAAGCTTGTCCATCACCTCGGTCAGCTCTGTATAAGAGACTCGACATATTTTTTGCCCGCCTCGATGTTTCATTTCATTTCATTGGCTTCGACGGCCTCCTTCACTACCTGAGTCACGCTAGACTTCGCATGGGCTAACTCTTGCTTTATAGAGTTAAAGGCAGTGTTGAAGTTGGCCTCCCGATCTGCGAGGGCTGGCAAAATTGTAATTGCTTGCAAGCAAAGGCAGATTGATTAGTTGTGTGAGTTGAAGTATGAGGTACCGAAGATTGAAAATTCACAGAGGGATAGATAGTCTTACGTTCATCAGGCCGACGTGAAGTTCATCCAGCCTCTGTTGAGGGGTGAGCCTTTTGACTTAGGCCACATCCCGAGGCAAAGCCACCATTTGGGCCTGCTTCCTAGCCACCCCGAAAAATTGGGCCCGATCATTAACATCGATCGGCAGGATGGGTCAGAAGTCAGAGCTCCCCGAGGTTGAAGGAACTGCTGCAGAGGGTCAACAGTCAGCCGACCCCAGGGCACATCCTGTGACCCAGCAGATTTCCTCTCCTCCTAGGGAGTATATTTCCTATCACCTAAAAAAAAATAATCTAAGTGTTAACTCACCATTCTGAAGAAAGGTTAAGGAATGGGAACAAATGAGGTCCAGTTGTACTTACCGTATGAGGTGATGAGTTGTTTGGATAAGGGCGTTGCGAGCCATCCCAGGTCCGAACCCTCGCCACTGGAATATTGGACCTCGGGGGTGATGACGAGGAAGAGAGGGTCATGGCGGAAGGACCCTCCCTAAGGCCAGCAGCCTCCCTAGTCCTTTTCCTTGTGACCCGAGTTGGCTCGGGTTCGGTGGGGCAGATAGCCAGAGTGACTTCTCCAGCTTGCCTCTTCGGAGAACTGGCATCCCCGGTTCGGTTCAGGGTTGCGGAGGTGGGGCCTCGGCACTCCTAGATGAGGTGTTGATGGTCGCAGAGGAGGACCCACTGGCTGATGAGGAGGGCTGGTTCGAGGTGACACAGAGCCCGCACCGGTCGCAGGTGTGGCGGACACCAGTCCCCTAAGGAATGCTCCGAGCTCTGCATAAGATGAGGGGTCAGCACAAAAAAAAAATGATGAAATGAAAATGATGAGTGAAGTGAAAATGACAATGACCTTGTTGAGGGTCGTAATGTGGCAGGATGTCATGAGAAGGAAATAGTCCTGCCCAGGCCAGAATGTTGTTTGAAAGGATGTGTATTGGTTATTAAAGTTTATTCGGAGGTTCGACTCGACGAGCCTCCGGGCATGAAGGGAGTCCGGTGGAGAGGCATTCTTGGTTTTTAAGTTTTCTTTTATAAGGTTCCATGGACCCCGGGGCATCAGAGGGTCGAGGTACCGAACAAAGAAAAATGACTTTTTCCAGTCATGAATAGATGATGGGTTACTAGCCTTAGTGAGCTGTTTGCCCACAATTCGGGGGGAAATGTAAAAAAATCCCTTTGTAGGGGATAATTTCAACACCATCCTAAATGTGTCTAAAGAAGGGAGAATATTGTGTAATCTACATATTTTGCTGTAGTAGTTTAAAGGATTTAGCATCCTGTCAACGGCGTTTACCGGAGAAGGAGGAACCGGTGTGCTAATGAGAGAGATGGGAGTGAACGTACCAGCCATAGTCTTCAGTTTTGAGAGCGTGTGGGAGTTTTAAGAATGAGCTCCTAGTGGTGTCCGGTGGTGGCTGCGAAGAGCGGCGGTCGAAAACCGGCAGCGGTGATACGACGGAGGGTAAAGGAAGAGAAAATTATACAAGTCTCTGGGGGATGAGCGCAGAAAGGAAGAAGGAGGGAGTGTAAGTTACTAGGAAAAAATAGAGTAAAAGGGGGTGAGAAGAAGGTAAGTAAGAAGAAGAAAAAAGACATCTGAATGGGGGTATAAATAGGAGAAATTTCATCCAGAATGTTCTGTGTTTCTGGGGGGATAAATTGATGGTTTCGAAATGAAAAAAGGCTTTAGGGGGGGAAAGACGAGGCGTTTTGGCGTGAAAATCGAGACGTGGTGCTGGCGTTACGGAGCGTAAAACGAGGTGTTTTGGCATGAAAATCGAGTCGTGGTACCGGCGTTACGGCGCGTAGAGCGAGGCGTTCTGCAGCAAAATCGGAGCGAATAATGTAGAGCATTAAATGTGAAATCAGTGCATAGGGACTCAACAAAACGTCACCCTTGAGAGTTAATGTTGCTGGTATGACTCGCCGAGGACATTTCACATTTCCAAAGATCGTATGACCTCGGGTCGGCAGAGGTTTGCGAAATGGTTCCGAAGGCTTCACCTCGGATAGGTATAATACTCTTGCTTTTGGTCTTCGATTGGGGACTGCGAACAGCCATTTTCGGCTCGGTTCCTCTCCACTAGGCTCGGCACCAAGTCGAGGGGACTAATGATGATGTGGATTAGTGACACACATAGTTTCTTACCTAGATTGTTCTAGAAGTGCCTACGTGGCAGCCTCATTAAGGGCAATTATGTAATTCAGTTTCAGCTGAGCTAGCATAGGGATAACCTTAAGCCTCCTCGTGTAAATCTATAAATAAGGGGTTTGAGTGCTACTAGAAAGGGATGGACAATTCAGAATCTAATCACAATTCAGATAATCAAACACACACTTGCAGCTCGAATATTCCACTTTCTCTCTCCTCCTAGAAAACTACAATTCTTGCTTCATCAGTGTGAAAAGTACAATTTGTCATCTAGGTTCCACTTTTGCCAGTTTCAATTCCAAGATTTGAAATCTGTAGAGAATCCAAAAAAGGGAAGGAAAAAAAAAAAAAAACAAGGAAAAAGGAAAGATCTTTTGTTGGCAGTTTTTTTTTTAAATGAATTTTTTGACCAATTTTTGATCGCCTCACTGTCTCACAAACACGATTAAAAAATGTTACAATAACATTTTTTTTAAGAACTATTGCAAAGAACTCCATCTAAACAACTTATATTAACTTTCTAGATCTATCTTCTTCTTTATTTGGTGTAATCATATTAACTCTCTAAGAGTTTGTTTGAATGGATGAATTTAAATTGTCGGAAGAACTTTAAATAAATTGATTCAAAATGGTTAAATTTTAGTAAATTTGAGATTCAATCATTTCACACATTAAAAAATCTCTATCACTTGTTAATAGATTTTAAATTCTCAATTAAATTTCTTAGTTTAATTGTCTAACTTAAGAGATATCTAAATTGAAAATTCAAAGCTAATCAAATTCTTTCATCCAAACACTGCCTAAGTGCATTTGTATGTGTTCTACTTTGAAGCATCACTCTTGCGTTTTGTACTCCAATTGACAACCATCTTCAAGTCCATTATGGCAGCTGGACTTTGGAGATCTAATGCTTTTTTATAGAAAATTTTAAGTCATAGGATTAATGGTTTAGGTGGTACGACAAGTTTGTGATTATTGCTTTCCCCCAAACCCACCCACCTCTCCCCAAATTAAATAGGTAAGTTAATAACAAGAACTCAAATGTGCAAAAAAGTTTTTGGATCAGTCAATGTTAACATGTTTTTACCCAAAAAGACAGCTTAATGTCAAGGTGTAATATGCTAATTGGAGGCTGTGGGCATGATTTCGGCATGGCTTTGAAAATAATTCCTCAACGTGGTGATTAAAGGCATGCGTTTCCTTTTATTGACGTTGAAACTAGCAAAGTTGAACATATATACACACTACAAAAAAAAGTACTTTACAAGAGTGATATTTCTAATTAAATTATTAAAAATTTTAATTTTTTTCTTCTAAATTAATAACATGTTATTCTACAAGATAATGTCATTAAAGTTAAGAATTTAATAATCGAGAATATATATATATATATATATATATATATATATATATATTAAAGACATTTTTAATTCTGAGTTTTATATTAAGGAAAAAAATACCATTTTGATATCTTATCTTTGAGGTCCCTCAATAATAGAAATTAATGAAGCAAATTTCATGAATTTCAAGTATTTAACCTCTAGATATTTGTGTTTAAAAACCACATGATATGCGCAATTAAAGTATGGGTAGCATTATTATCAGAGCAAATTTGTTGTTTTGAACAAAAAAAAATACCCCAATAGTAAAAAGTTCCAATTAAATTAACACAGTCTAATATTTTTTTCCTACTATGGACCACTAATTACTACATATCTTTCTATTATGTATTTATGTCAAAATTTTATAAAAACTCAAGAAAGAAATATAATACTAAGGGTTAAATGCAAAAAATCTCCTTGAATTTACACCTCAGTTGCACTTTGCCCCCCCCTCAACTTATTTAATAAGCACTTCACCCCCTATCCTTTACTTTTTTATATTTTGAGACAAAATTGCCCTTACTATTTTAATATTTTTTCATTTTTTTTCTCTTCTTACCAATTTATTTATTTTCTCTCTTATATTTAACCAATCTTTTTATTCATTCTTTCTTGCTACTGTTAAATTATTATACTAAAATTAATTGGTTAGTTAAAGCTCTTATTATTTTTTTACATATTTATACATAATTTATAGATTAAATAAGTTTTTTTAATACAAGCAACATATATTAAATAGTATAACATAGATTTTATGAGTTTTACAAATGCTACAATTAACAAATAAACAAACAATAAAAAGTTAAAATAATTTTTCAAAAAAAAATTAAAATATATATTCTAAGTATGCAAACAAATTTTTTTTTTTGTGTCATGTCATTCACGGGTCATATTTTAATTGAATTTACCGTAACTCCAAAATCCCTTATATTAGGCAGTCGTAATATTTTCTTACTATATTTTTTTCGATATTACACTGTAAATAAAATGTTGTACATATTTTTTCATTCTATAATTTTATTTGTATACTATAAATTTTTAATTTCCTCTAGCTCAAAAATTTTATTTTTTATTTATTAATCTTACTATTAATAGTTAATCACAAACTTTATATTACAAGGTATATTTATTGTATTATATTTATTGCATTAAAGGATGATTAATCTATAAATTAAATTATTCAGACACATGAGAAAAATTAGAACTTTAATTAATTAATTATTAAAAGTAAAGTAATTATTTAGTAATAGCAAGAGAGAATAATGAAAAAGAAAAAAGAAAAACAAGATAGAGAAAACAAATAAACGAAAAAAAGAAAAACATTAATAATTAAATAATAGGGGTAATTTTGTCTCAAAACATAAAAGATAGTGTAAAGTGCTTATTAAATAAGTTGAGGGGGGCAAAGTGCAACTGGAGTGTAAGTTCAGAGGATTTTTTGCATTTAGCCCTAATAGTAATAAAGACTGCAATTTTTCTATTTCTATTATATTTTTGCTCAAACATAATTTCTTTTTACAAATAAAAATTGCTACCATCTTATTATGCATTTCTTCCAAACATTTACATAAATCTAGATAGGTGATAGTGTTCTTAGAAATAAGTAACTAAATAGAAAAAAAAAATCATTAAGGGCTTATTAGGCATGAAACAATTTAATTAATGGTATTTTAGGTGTGACGAAAAAAGAGGTGGTGATATTATTAAAAATAGATAATTAAATAGATGATGAGTAATTTTATTATGGTTTCCTATCACAATTTCAGTTTCATTAAAGGCAGGTATTTTAAGTATCACAGGAAGAAACAAAAATAGGTTATGTTTTCCAATTGGGATGGAGAATTATATTTCATTAAGGGCGGGTATTTTAATCATCACAAAAAGGGAGAGAAACAATTTGAAGAGATAAACACTTTAAGGGAAGAAACAAAAATTGAGATAAAAAAATCCCACACATATATAATAGTAATAGATTCAATATATATATATATAATGTTATTGATGTTCCAAAAGTAATAGATTCAAGATATATGTCTTGTTCTCAACTCCTTAAGAAAAGTTGCTTTTTTTTATATAAATAAAAAAATACTTTTGAAAAAGCATGTTCAAAGTTTCTTTTGGAAAGAACTTTTAACTTTTTTAAACATGAAAATCAAAATCACTTTCAAAATTATGTCCAAAAATTCTTTCTGAAAAGTTATTTTTCAAAATTTTCAAAACTATAAGCTGTTTTCAATAAGCACTCATAAAATCATTGCGCAATAGGATAAGGAAAAAAAACCAGACACATCTTCAGGATCCAAACACAATCAAATACAGTTCTCAATTTTGTAAAAATGCTCTATTGATTAATGATGCCTCGCCCCCCAAAGCCCTCGAAGGTTTACAAATGCAAAAAGAGTCCCAGGATTTCTGATATGAAGTTTAAACCAATTACTAACACTAGAAACTTAGGAGACCAATAGATTAACATTTAACGAAGATTGATTATTCATAAATTTCTTATAATGCTTCCCAGTATAACCTGATTCAAACTACAGCCTCTTTTACACTACAGTAATCTATTTCAGAAAACATCAGTTTTAACTGCAACTTAGCTGATACACATCACATGATGATAAGAACCTGCCTTCCACAAGATGAATAAGCATCAAAGTAAGCAAAATATCAAGCAAGATTCATAAGCTTTTACCACATCCTTGTCAACCATAAAGGTCAGCTGGCCACCTTGTGCAGCTTCAGCGTAAGATGGTAAGGCGTTCTAAAGCATCCAAGAGCCGGGATTTCTTGCATCAGGAGCTTGTTTTGTGCTAAAAGGTCTTTTGCACGTTAAAACAGCACAAATTTGTTAGTAGATTAAAGTTTCTGTGCTCTCATGAGTGGTAGCTTGAATATCCGGAAGATCAGAACTTATGGAGAACTTCATCCACCTCTTCTTCTCAACATGCTGAAGACATGGGTGCATTACTAGCCCTATCACAACGGCAGCGAGACTTACAATCATGTACTTTCAGAGAAGAAAATGCTAGGACAGCACATATCAGTATAGTCGGTGGTATACACATTAGAATGGCTCCAATATTTCCCACTGGGATCTTATATGGGCGAGGTGCAGTTGGGTACTTATATCTTAACCGGATGAAAGCAATAAATTCCAATATCATTCCAAAACAATACAAAAAGTTCTCTGCTGCTATTATCTCCTGAAAGCTCAACCATGAAAGTAAAAACACACCCGAAGCTGAGAAAAGGATCCCAATCAGTGGTGTACCATAGCGAGACCTCTTGGCAAATAACTCTGGAAGCATTCCTCTTTCAGCCATACCAAGAAGCTGAAAAGAATCGCTGCTCATCTCAGCCACAAACATCCCCATATTCGACATGGCTGCAGCCCCCTGAATCCACCATCTCAACCACACACCACCGAGCATCTTTGCAATGTCTGAAAAATAACCATCTGTCCACTCGTCCCTTTGCAGTGGAAGAGCACCAGTTCCAACCAGAAGAAGGAAACAAATAACTAACTACGACTAAAATCATTGCATAAAAAAGAGACTTCGGCAGAGTTTTCTTTGGATTCTGTACCTCTCCGGCAAGTGTACTAATAGAGTCCCAATAGTTCAAATTCCAAAAGAGAGTATTCAGATACAAATTCCAATTTACATTGTGTATGTCCACTACTAACCATCTTTCAGGCCTTAACTTGGGAATCGAAATGAGTCCCATGACCACAAAAGGCAGGAGGGAAAAGATCCCAAGCAGAATAGCCACCCATCCCACAATAGTTAAACCCCTATAGTTCATGTAAGTGAGGACTATAGTAAGGCCCAACACACCAAGAACCCTAGGAAAACCATGACCGAGTGCAGGGACACCAGATTTCAAATAATCCAGAAACAAAACTGGATACAGAGCATTATCAATAACACCACTTAACCATTTCATCCAACCTTGCTGGAAACCCCAAAAAGGGCCTAAAGCACTCGAAACCCAAACAACATAACCACCATTCTTAATATTTCGGGGAACATAGTACCCATTTCAGCCGTGATTAACGCCTCAGGAATACTCCATATGAATGGAAAGATTAAAAATCCCACAAGAGCTAAAAGAGGCCCAGCAGCATGAACACTATCCTCAACCCCAAACGGCCCCCCTGATACTTCATAAAAGATGAGAAAAACAAGGGGCAAAACCGAAACTGTCCTATTATTATGACCAGCTCTAGGAGAAGGAACTTCATTAATCCCCACATATTCCGATCCATTATATTCCCCCATTGCAATAGCAGATTCTCTATTAGTTGTATCCCTCAATTTCTGCATTCAGCATATAAGCTCAAACTCATTAAAAACTAGTCATATTTGCCTCAACTAAAAAGCACAACAGAAAAAGAGAATCTTTACATATTTGTCAAGAAGGGAGGAAATTCTCGGACTAATCAGTCCATAATTAGAATTAAAAACAAGCCTGAATTACCAATTCTCATCAAATTATGCCATGAGTTCGATGAATTCGATGTATAATAAGAGCAGACAGATAACAAACAAACAATTTCAGCATCAAGTCTAAAGCATAAAAGAGAGAAACCTAAATCAAAACAAAAACAAAAAAAATAAGATTAGGACCATATTTCACTTTAAACAGAAAACAAACAACATTAATTTAAGCTAAGTACTCTAAATTAAGTCGAGAAAAAGAGATGCCATTACCATCAACTGAAATCTGAGAAAACCATAAAAGAAAACATAAAATAAAATGAAATTATGCTAAAATGGAGAGAAAAAGGGTAAGAGGGAACCATGAAACGAGGCCAGCGGAGTCCTTGAGCCAAAGTGGGCTATGACTTGTCCGTTGTCTGATGTCATTGCAGAATTGGGATTTGAGAGAAATAATAAAATGATTCCTCTGCAGATGGGCTGAGGATGCGACGCATGTTGGTAAGGTGAAAGAATCGAAACAAATTCATTTGATAGTAAGATGACAAATTCATTTGATACTAAGATGCTAAATTGGGAATTTCTTGTTGTTGCTCGTTGGGCGGCGGTTTGTGTCGTTTTGTTTCTTTACCGAGTTCGGTGTCCAGTGCACGAATTCGAATTTAAAATTTTCTCTCTGAGAATTGAACCAAACAATTTTAAAAAACCTAATTTATGTTTGACTTTATAAAATTTGATGACTAGTGCGAACGACTTTTAAAAATGGAATTCAAGTTTGAGTTTGAAAAACAAAGTGAAACCCTTGATTTGATCTCGTTCGAAAATAAATAAAGTAAGTTTAAATTCTATTAGTTTGTCTTTTCTTGTAACATGTTTATATTATATATTGTATAACAAAAGATGTATAACAAAAGATCTAAAATTAAAGTTTGTGAGGTAATTGGATCGAATTGTATATAGGATTTTAGTATTTTAAAATCCGACCAAAAACACAAAATACAACTTTTATTTATTTTTAATGGTAATACTCAATGAAAACTTATACAAATAAATATAAAATTTTAATATTCATTAGAAAATAAGTTTTTTAAGTTACTTAAATTTAGGATATTTAACATTATATACTCATAATATACAAAGTATATATACATATACATATTTATATATATACATATATATATATATGTATATGTATATATATAAATATGTATATGTATATATATAAATATGTATATGTTTATGTATATATATATATATATATATATACATATATATATATATATGTATATGTATATATAGACACGCACACAAAGTTTTGCTTCATCATAAATACACATATATTGTTCTTTGATTAAAAACTATAAAAAAATAATATAAATATTCTAACTCATGAAATATTGTATTTAAATAAAAAATTATCGAAACAACCTAACTAACTTAAATTTAGACATTGAATAAAAAATTATCAAAACAATCTAACTTAACTTAAATTTAGATATGAATTCCAAGATTCTAATGATCCAACTAGTTCTTATTTATAATAGTAATAATCTAATGGAAGGATTGGGATTCTAAGGGGCAAAACTATGATAGAATCACACTTTTGTATTCCAGGGGACAGGTGCTCTCCAACTCCAAGATTTAAATATTCCTTTTCTAATTTTATATTTGCGATATGGACAGCTTAAATATTAATAATTTTCATTTTGTCTCCTAAATTATCATAATTTAATATTTTAATATTTTACCTTATTTATTTTTAGCGCATTACTCAAATCCATTGAAATCAATAAATTTTGCTTACTATTTTTTCAGTGAAAATACTTTAATAATTCTAATTTACATTTGATTACTTAAATATAGTACTTTATTCATCTATTGGTATTAAAGTCTTTTTATTAAAAAAAATAATTAACATACATTAATTCTTAACTGATTTTAATAATCTGTGAAATATCGATAGTATAAGATACTAAATTACTAAAATTGATGATTAGTGGAAGAGTGAAAACTTGTGTTTTACTTCAAGGGTGCATCTTGCAGCAATTAACCTTCTACTAATTTAACGAAATTTGTCATGTTTCATTATTTTGATTAGTTTTTTATGCGGATGGTGTTTTTGTTAATTTTTTTAAGAAAGTGGCTTTTTCATTCAAGGGAAAATTGATGAAATAGTCTTTTAACTCTTTTACTTTAGCCGAAATAGTCCCTTAACTTTTTTGTAGTCAGAATGGTCCTTCAACTTTTATTTTCTAGCCAAGATAGTCCTTTTGTGGTGGAGCTACCACAAAAATCTCTTTCTTTTTTGATAAATTCTACATACACCCCCTGTGGTTTAGATATTTTTCACATTAAACTAATTTAAAATTTTACAAAACTTTATGGCCAATTTTTTTTTAAAAAAAAGGCCTAGTGGTTGACTAAAGGGATCTAGCAGTAACGTTAGTGGGTGGCAATTGGTATCTCATGGGTGGGGGGAGGCGCTTGGGTGGTTAAATGGGTGGTTTTAGAGTTGGGTGGGTGATAGTTTCAGTTGGGAAAAGGAGAAGAGGGAAGAATTAGGATTTTAAGATTTTTTTTGGTAAAAAATAAAGTTTCATTTTTTTAAAAATAGTTTTGAAGTTTTGTTAATATTTTTCACTCCTTCAAATTAATTTCTTTCTTATTTTTCCCATTTTAAACTATATAGGGGTTATGTAGAAAATAAATAAAATTTAGGGGGTGTATGTGTAATTTATCAAAAAAAAAAGATTTTTATGATGGATCCACCAAAAAAGGACTTTCTTGGTTAAAAAATAAAAATTGAATGACTATTCTGCCTACAAAAAAAGTTGATGAACTATTTCGCCTAAAGTAAAAAAGTTGAGGACATAGTCAAATAAAATGTCACTTCCTCCCGCTCACATATCCCTTATTTGACTTTATTCTTTTTAGAGATTTGTTATAAATCTAAAATTGTTAAATCAATTGATAGCATAATCATACCAAATATACTGTGTAAATACTCTGTTACAGAAAAACTTTTACCAAAGAGAGATTTTTCTTTCATTTTGGAGACCATCCCGTAACAAAAATGTAGAAAACATCTCTCAAAATAGAAATGAAAAATAGCTCAGCTATGTGGGTAATTGATGAGTTCCTAGCTGTTTTTTAGCTTTATGGAACTTGGTATTTTACTTGGGAGGTATTTGATAGAATTGAAAACTGAAATATGAAATTTGATCGATGAAATTTAAGTGTTGAAATATTAATTTACTAAATTTATAAAGTTATATATGTTTCATTATCAGATGAACATGTGTAATGAATTGAAGTATTCCATCCAGTACATTGTATAGTAATAATATTATGTTTTACTTTTAAAGCTAGATTAGTTTTGAATGTTTGCTTTTAATATAAATAAATAATTTTCTAATATATAATGCATATGTGTGGAAGTGACAGGTATTATATGTAAATTTAAGCTTTTATACGTAAGATAGGATGAATATAACGTATGAAAATATGCATTTTTGAGTGTTTTTTCTGTGTGTACGTGAGGGAGAGAAATAATGCTTGAAATTGTATTTGGGAGAAGAAAATTGTGTCTCTATGTGTACAAAAAAACAAAAAAAAAAAAAAAAAAAAAAGAGAAAAATGTTTTGTTTTAGTGTGAGTGAAGAAATATTGTATATGTGTGTGATAGTATATGTACATGTAAAGTAAGAAAAAATTAAGTGAATTTTACTACATTAGTAAAACATTTAACAAATTATGTGATACACTTTTCAATTGAAATTTTGTATATAAATTAAGTTGTGCTTAATATATATTGATATCAATGAAGTGCGTTATAAACAAACTTAATATATTTTTAATTTTATTTTTTTTAAAGAGGATCTATAATAGATCTCTACTTATCCCTGATGACTCAAGCCCGTGACTTAGGTCACAGGAGAAGTGTATTCTTTTCATTTAGGTTACAATTCGTTATGAAAAACAAAAATAGCATAAAAAATAATTAATGAATTAATTTTAAACACTTTATCGGGTTCTCCAATACCCCTTTGACTCCTATATAGGGGAATAAATGAGTCAAATAGAGTTCGAATAGTGTTCTGCTCAATTTCGAACTTGAAATCATTTGTGAAGCTCGAACTTGAATTTAAGTTCAAATGAACATTATAAAATAGAGCTCGAAATTGAGTTCGAAAAATTTGATGTGGCATGTATTCGATTCAAACTCGCTCGAAAATAAACCAAAAGAGTTCGAACTCAATTTTAAACTCGAGTAATTTAACTTTTTAAAAGTAAAATACATAAATTTTTTTTAAAAATATAGATATTTTAATAATCATATAAAAAATTAAAAATAATTACTATACAAATACTCAAAAAACTCTACGAGTAAACTTGAATCGAATTCGGTCAACTTGAACTCGCATCGAATTCGATTAACTTAAAGTTGAATATTTGACCAAACTGCTCGTGAACAAGTCAGTTGGTTTACAGCTCTACTACTATTGATATACAAAAAAAAAAGTAAATGGTGTTTGTCGTCTCGTTTGTTGTTTGCGTAATCATCTCAGTTATAGTTATTACATCTAGATGTGTATAAGAGTTAGTGTTAGTGTTAGTGTTAGTGTTAGTGTACAATTTTTTTTTTCATACAAGAAAATCAAAAATAAATTAAACATAAAAAAATTTCGATTGGTTGGTTAAGCTAAATGTTTTCAATTTTGGTATTCGTTTAATTTTTTAAATGAAAATTACTAATTAATTAAAATAACAAATATAAACCAAATAATAACCAATAAACATAATAAACTAAAAGCTAAAATTAATAACACTAAATTTTGAAACTAAAAGCTAGCAGCTAAAAGTTAAAAACTAAGAACAATCTCAAAATGTAAATGAACGGAAATACGGGAAACTAGAAATAAAAGCTAAAAGTTAAAAACCTTAGAGTAATACCGAAGTATAAATGAACAGAAATATGGAATTCGCTACTAAATCAAAAATTAAAAAAGCTAAAACTTCATGTTTCAGTTTTATTATTATTATTATTCTGAATATAGATGCTTTGTTAGTGTTCTCCATACAATAAGTACAGTTATAGATACAATAATTGAAACTGTTTTTAAGACGTCTAATCCTAAATTTAACCAGCAAACACTTGGTCGCACACTTTTCCAATTAAGAAAATTCCTAAACTAAACAATATAAGTTCAAAAAATGAAAGAGGATTAAAACCGACATCACTTGTTTTTTCTTTTTCTTTTTCTTTTTTTGTTCTTATAAAAAAAAAAAAAACCTTACATTGCAAATATATGAAGACCACATTTTAATTATTGTTATCCTTGCGACCCACCAAGATTCTGACACGGCATATTATCTTGCAAATAATTAATTTCTGCACAAGACGACACTGCTTTTTTCAGCCAAAGAAAATGACTTCTTAACTGTTTTTCCGACCCGGCAATTTTGTCAATTTTGTGGGTTTCCGGCATTTCTGCTACAAATAAAAATCCTTCTTTTATTTTTCTTTTACTTTATCTTCTTTTCAGTTCTTTTATTTATTGGCGAAGAATTTCAATTTATAGTAATCCTCTGAAATTAGTGAAGTTGGACCCACACCAAGTGCGAGGAGAGATGATTTTGACAACTTGGTTTCCCTCTTGGCCTTGCACACTTGATATCATGATCACTTTTCGATTCTTCTATTCTCTCTTTTTCCTCTTTCATTATCTTCACTTTCTACGCAAGTACTCAAGTAAAGGTTACATTGATCACTTGGCTAAATAAAGAATTGGAAAGTACGGTATGATTTAGTCTCCATGATGTTTGAAATCTGTCCAACATTGTATCCCCACCCAGACTAGTTATCATTCCTTGATTCACAAATTTTTTAGTCCTCATTCAAGTGTCGCTCCATATAACATACCTTCCCAAAAATTCTAAATTGTAAATTTTCCGTTTTCACCTCAATAGAATGCAACATATAAATGCATAGCAGTAAATGATGAGCAAACCACCCTTTTTTTTGCCCTTAAACCTTCAAATACTTTAATATTATATAGATTCATCATGTCTATTCATATTACAAAAAATGCATATTTGTTCGTATACTTTATTATTATTTAAGAAATTACATCAGTCATATAATGTAATAGCATATCACATCCCTATATAGAGCAGTGTATGATCATAGAAGATTTACATGTGAACTTGTACGGTGTTAATATATAATATTTTCCGTAAGCACTCAACTCCAAAATCCATATGGTATCTCTACATATCATTGCGGTTCGCACTGTAATTAACTTTTAAACTCCAATCATGCAACCAGCACGCGTGCGGGGCACAATACAATTTAGTCATGGTTCCACACCAGGAGTACGGCAATCTTAACCATAACGTTCGCTTAACTTCTTGCCAACCCGTATCTCATTTCTTTTATGGTACAAAAATATCATTCAAAAAGTCTGTAAAAAAAAAAAAAAAAAAAAAGAAATTCACAGTCCACTAAATCTTTAAAAGAAAATCAAGGAGAAAAACACCTGTAGCTCTGTTCTTATAGCTAGTTTTATTATTATTTTTAAATAATATTTTACAATAATTATTCAGATACATTTTTAATTATATTTTTATTTCTCATGTATCACATTATAAAAATAACTATACACCTTATCACAAAAGCAGGCAAGAAATTTTCATTTATTTCCGTCAGATGTATTAACAAGGGTAAGACCGGAAACAAGATAGAAGGTAAGATCGGGGAGAAGATAGAAAGAACAACATATGCGGATATGGAAATTTTTATTTTGGATTAGAGTAACTACTTAGCATATCTAATAGTTTCTCTAGTAGCAATGATATCTTTCTACGTGGAGTGGACGATTTAGTTGGTATAAAATAATAATCCTCTTATTTTTTAGAAAGTGAATCTCTCATTCCACATGTAAGATTTTTATCTATTCTAGAACAACTATTAAGCATACCAAATAATTGCTCTAATTTAAAATAAAATTTCTCTACGATATTATTCATAAAGAGCACAAGTTCCAAATGCAACAAATTTTATAGAACAAATTTTGTAGAACAGAAGTAGTAATACTCAAAATAATATATTAAATAATAAACAAAAGTCACTTCCACG
Source organism: Cinchona pubescens (assembly GCA_025175665.1). NCBI lineage: Eukaryota > Viridiplantae > Streptophyta > Magnoliopsida > Gentianales > Rubiaceae > Cinchona > Cinchona pubescens. The sequence continues at coordinate 559,972 of JANKKI010000133.1, forward strand.
TCACATAAAAATATATACTATAATAATTATATATTAGGAATATTTAATTTAGTTTGCTAGGGTACTGATTCTCAGCCAATATGAAGGAACAAATATCCATCTCCGCCGCTATCTTGTAATCTAGTGGAGAAAGACAATCTTTCCAACAAGAGGAAGAAGGGGAAAGGGATGGTGATGAAGAGTATATCAAATTCTATTAAGATGAAGAACATTGCAATTACCTCGTCCTCCACTTGCTGTGCCTTATTAGGTGCTGCGGATGTATCAGTAGCTGCAGCAACTGCAACTTGTTCAGGGGCAGTTTGCACTCTTGCACCATTTGCAGCTGGCGCAGAAGCATCTATTGAGTCTTGGGAATTGGAAACTTTGATTGATACTTCATCACTTTTTTCAGAATCTAGAGACGAATTCTTGGTTTTTGGGACCATTTTTATTCCCAAAAAGATTTGATGATAAGAATTCTAAAATTAATTAACACAACTTAAGGACTCAAAACTGGTGAATGAGATTGAGAAAGAAAGCAAGAAAAAGAGTGATGAAGGATAATTAGTTGAGTGTTAATAAGAAAGAAAATGGGGGATGGTTTGAAAGAGATGTTTTTATTGTTTTTGACTAGCTTGTTGATAGAAGTGAAGTTTTTTATCGTTTATATAAGAGTAGGTTGAAGATTTGTTACGCCATTATGGAACGCAAATAACATCTAGCTAACAACGGGAATGAAATCAAATAACGCAAAGATGACTGATTTATTTAATATTTTTTTACGTGTTGAAGACCCCTTGAAATGATCCGCCAAACTTTTATCTGTCATTTTTTTAACAGCATATTTGTAATAAAATTGTATATTATATGTTCCATGGATGGTTCATCAGGAAAGATATGACAATTGTAATTTGAGCTCGCCAGTTTGATTGTGTTGCCACTATTGTAGTGTTTTTAAGCTGCACATGTATAATAAATCATGAAAATAAATTCATGTGAAATGCACCAATTAATATGATATACTTGTCCGTCTGAGATACGATTATAGCATTGCTGTATTTAATTGGTAAGTGAACATCTTCTTTGCTCTAGACAACAAGAGTTTTCTATTGGCAATTAGCTTCCATATAATTGCTGTGGCTTGCTATATTATACTGTTAATTTACCTTATATTTTCGTAATTAAAAATACTAGAGATTTTATGGGGACATAAATTGCTAAATGATGACCCTTATCAGAGCGGATAAATAATTATCTAATAGTCTAACAACTGAGGTGAAATATTTTTAGTTTTTTACATTCTTTTTTGTTAAAACTGGCTCAAAAGGCAAAAGCAGCGGACTTTTCCGTGTGGACCGGTGGTCCAGATTTTAATTTGTAATATAAGTTTGGTTATCTTTCTATTAAAAAAAATGGATTGTAAGGGACACATGATTTGCATTTTATATTCATTCTGAAACATAAGGTCCCCTGCTCGAAATTGAACAAGCCACTTTGTCGCGGATTTTCATAAAGGTATTAAATTCACTTTTTACACATTTTAGTATTATATTCATACTACATATATTACATTATTTGATTAAATGATACTTATTTTTACCTGTATTTTATATTATTTTATATTAAAAATATATATGTCATCTCATCTCGTAATATAAGTGTAAAACAAAAAATATTATAGAAAATCCAAAGGCTTTCAAAAGTAGCAGCCTTCACGGATTAGTAGCCCGATTAGTTAGTTTGACTATTTAAAGCAATTATACAGCTCTAAATTCTAATCCGGTCATTCGAACCCATTTTATCCTTTTCTTTTTATATAACTGGAAATTAGGAATTCTATACTGGATCCCAGAGTAAATCACATCTAGATATTGGTAGAAACCAGAGAGGGCTACAATCCAATATTAAATAAGAGTTAATTTTATATATACTGAAGGTGTAAAAAAAATTTTACACTAGTAGGTGTGGATACATAACACACGTGCATTATTTAAATTTCAAATGTTATTTTTGTACATGTGACATGTATCAACACTGATAGTGTAAAATTTGTTTATACCATTAATCTATTAAATATTGTGTAAATTCCAGAGATCAAAATTAGATGGTGCATGTGCCTAATGTTTAAATTTAGAGTTTGAATTTAATATCAATGCTCAAAATTAGTCAAACTTAATCGTGATCTAATTTAAATGATAAGACTATACTTTCTCTACAATCTAACTCATAGATTCGAGTTACCAGTAATGGATAGAAATTCACTATAGGTCCTCTTTTATATATATAAAAGAAATATAGTGAAATACTATCTTTTTAATAATTGAAAACTGATTTGATATGCTATAAGCTACTTTTGGCTTCTGCTTTAAACTGGAAATATTGGTTACGAAAGTTGCCCTCAAATAACTTTTGGCCTTTTCATATTTTTATTAGAAAATAGGGTTTTAATTTCCTAAATAACTTTTTACAGAAATAATTTTCTTTGTGAAGTTTGTAAAGTCAGAAATAAATGAGAACATGCATGTAAGCGTATTTCCTTTTTTTTTTTTTTACTAACGTGTTAAAGAAGCACGCCAAAAAAGTTACAAAGTGAATGGTGTCGGAAAGGACATAGAACTCATTGTTTGAACTACAGTAGATTAGTCTATTCTGGTAGAAAATGGATGAATAAACCAAAGGTGGCTATTGGTGGAACCGTGGTGGCTAGTCTAGCTGGTGGGTTGGTGGGCCGAAGGAATGAAGTCTTGATTTTCACATGGAACATTTTAAAGGGAATAGAAAAACTAGGGTTCTCCTACCCAAAAAAAAAAACACTGGGGATCGAGGTTGCTACGTACTATAATTTTTATTTAGGACACCTTACGATCGTATTACATTCTCTGATTTATATTTATAAAAATTGTGAAAGTATTTAGAATAAGAGTTAATGTCATTTTGACCTTCTTAACTAAGTAAAAAATTCAATATGGTAAATTAAAAAATTCTCAATATGATCATTCAAATTGAAAATATATGTTAATATAAGCCTCCAAACTGAATAAGTCTCAATTTGACTCCCAAATTAAAATGAATATTTCAATATGGCCTTGTAAACTAGATGAGTACTCAATTCGACCCTCCAAATTAAAAATTTATTTAAATTTTGCCCTCTAAACTGAAAATGTATACCAAAACAAAATTTATGCTCTTGTATGGTTTTAGGTCAAATGAGAAAACGTATAATTAGCCAATACATAACAAGGTGCATAGCAATATTTTTATAATGTGTAAATAGTATTCTCTATTTTCATTTATAAAAAAATAATTGATATATCTCTTTTTATTTTTTTATCCTTATGTATTTTTCTTTATTTTATGAATTATATCCATAAATCTTTCCACTCATACTCCATAACTAAAAGAATAAGAATCTGGGTAATTTTAGATAAATATAAAATAGGAATTTAAGTATATGTGATTAAAAGATAAAGTATTCATTTTTCTATTGAGAATCAATCGTTCTAAAAGTATAAAAAAATCTAGACAAAAATAAAATTGAAACTGTTTTAGTTTGGAAGGTCGAAATGAGACTCTTCAGTATAGAGGGCCACAATAGGACGCTTTCTTTATTGCAGTGTTTGGATGGCCAAAGTGAGATACTTTCAATTTGGAGGCCAATTAAAATACAATTTTCAGTTTTAAGGGTGCATCATTTTGAGATTTTTACTTAATTTGAAGGGCCAACATGCCATTAATCCTTGGAATAATTTATTTATGGTGAACATCATGATCACAAAACTTAATATACATAAAAGATAGTTGGGGAGAATAACCTGAGAAAATCCACTAAAAGATGCTCAATATATGAATTAGAACCTAATTTTGATCTATAAAGTTAATCCAATAAGTCTTTGGTCCAACTTATATGCTAAGGGTTCGTTTGGTTCATAGGATGATATGAGAGATTGGATAAATAATCCAATGTCATCTCACGTTTGGCTCACTTTTGAGCATGGGATGAGTCATCCCATATAACTAATTTAATAACCTGTTCAGAGGATAAAATAATCTTGAGAGGGAGGTGGTATTATTTATCCGTGGATGACTCCCTAACATGATAATAAATTTTAGACAAGCATATAAACCTATTGAAATAGAAAACCTAACGCTATTTCTCTCTGTCGACTATGCCTTTTCAACAATCATCTTCTCCGTTCCACCATCATTATCTTTCTTCCAAGCAAATCCTCCCTTCAACCATTAGGTATGATACCTTTTTCCTTTTTCCTTTTTTTTTTTGCTCTATCTTCTTCTCTTTTTGAGTATATTGTTTTGCCATGTATTGATTCCTTTTTATTATTATTATTATTATTATTATTTTTATTTTTGCATTGATTTATTTTTTGGTAGAAATTTCCTTCATTTTAAAAGTGAGATCTTGGGTTAAATTCGAAAGGTAGATTATTAGATTGATCTTTATTGAAGGCGTTTGAAGTTTGTTCTTTTGCTGATTTTCCTTTTGAAGCTCAAATAAATGATTCTCAAATCTTTCAGTTTTTAATTTTTGAAGGAATATGAATTGTATTGATTTTGTTAGTATAGCTTGTCAAACAGCGTTTAATTGTGGAGTTTAGGATTGTCGTATGCAAATAATTTTTAGAATAATGTGCCTTTACGAGGGAAAGAATTCATGCTATTATATTATTGAAAAAATCAGTGTTTCTTTGCAAGAAATATGTGTTATGGATCACATAATCAATTGCTGACTGATTGAATTGTGTAGAATTGTATAGAGATTGTTACTGAGCTACTTGTTTTTTGTTCCACCTTTCCTTGGATTGCATTTAGGATTTAAATCAATTTTCTTCTTAATTGAATTGTATAGAACATACTATACTCTTGATCCAGGATGCAATTTAATGCTTCTAGAGTCTGGAATCTCACATTGTACTGTCATTGGTATTGCTTAGTTTTACTTCTCTCTTAACAGGAACATTGTACTGTTATCATTGGCATTGCTTAGTTTTACTTCCCTCTTAATAGGATAAACTTTTGCAAGATGCAGTTTAATTTACTTTTCTTATATTCTTGTATCATGTGGTATCACATGACCATTATATATATATATATATATATATATATATTATATATATATATGTATGTATGTATATGTATGTGTATATATATGTATATATGTATATATACACATCTATATATGTATATATGTATGTATATGTATATATATGTATGTGTGTATGTATATATGTATGTGTGTATATGTATGTAGATATATATATATATATATATATATATATATATATAGTTCTTGTCTTCCGCAATATAGGGTCATTATTGCACACGTATCCACTTAAATTTGAATTTTAGATAGTTTATTACAGACATAGAGTTCCTTTCAACTATCCAAAACAAAGGTAAAGGGAAGAAAACTGACAAAAGTAGGCAGGTATGGACACCTAGAGAAGAAGAAATGCTAATAACTGCTTTGAAGAAGTTTTGTACAATAGTTTGGAAGTGTGACAATGGTACATTTTGGTCTGGTTACACTCTTGGACTTGAGAAAGCAATGATTCAAGTATTTCCACCAACTGACCTCAGAGTGACTCCACACATTGAATCAAAAATAAAAATGTGGAAGATTGAGAGTTATGATTCATTAGCTTCTATGTTAGGAAAAAGTGGTTTTGGGCAGAATCATACAGACAATAGGATCACAGTTTACTCAAATGATGTTTGGAAAAACTATGTTAAGGTATTATATATACTTTGTTTTTATTTTATATTTTTTGCAATTTTAGTTAACAAAAAGATTTTTTTATAATTAGGTTGATCCCGCTGTAAAAACTACAAGGTATTGTCCTGGCCTTATTATGAAGCTTGGATAGGGATATTTGGTAAGGATAGAGCTACAGGAAAGCATGTAGAAGGTATGAATGATGCGGTTAATACTATTGGCAAAGAAAAAATTGGTGAAGAAGACAATAATATTGATGGGTTTGAGGAAATAAATACTGTCCCTGATTACAAAATTATGCTGTTCCAACCAATCCAAATTCCAGTAAGCATGTCAATTATGGGAAAAAGTAAAATGGGCAAAAAAGAAAAGTAGGATTTGACTATGAAAATAGTGGCTTGATTGTAGTAATTGATCGCTTTAGGAAATTTTACAGAGAAAACAAAGGCTAGATTGGGGATGATAGCTGAAAGAATTGGTTATGAGCATGATATAAGAGAATCTTTGAATACAATGACTTGGTTGTTTGTAGAAGACAAACTGATTGCTACTATATGGATAACCAAAACGAATAAAAATCTTGACTTATTCTTTAGCATTCCGGATGAAGATAAATTACAGATGGTGGATATGATACTTGGTGGAAGAATATGAGTGCATAATTTACTTAATTAATAACTATCGTCCAAGCAAATAAATATTTTTTAGATGATATTTTGTATCTTCATTTCATACCATGATGGTACTATGTGATGATGTCTTTGAATAATTATTGATTTTAATATAATATTTTTATTTGGTTGTTTGTTATGTTATTTTTAGTCATGACTGAATTTTTTTGTCATGATAGATTACACTTTTTTGTTATAATAAATATTCTTTTTCTGACGAAATTTTACCACGAAACGAAAATACTCTACCAAATATTTTTTAATACAAGGATTGGTTATATATATATATATTCAAATGAATCAAGAGCTTTTGGAACAAAAATTTCGAGATTGAACGAGGTCTCCCTCGCTTAGTCATCAATTACAAACCCCTTAACAAAGTTTTACAATGGATTAGGTTTCCTATTCCAAACAAAAAGGACTTGCTTCATAGATTGCATGCTTCTTCAATTTTTTCAAAATTTGACCTAAAGTCTGGATTCTGGCAAATCCAAATCCAAATCCATCCTTCTGACAGGTACAAAACTACATTCACAGTCCCTTTTGGTCAATATGAGTGGAATGTAATGCCTTTTGGCCTAAAAAACGCACCTTCTGAATTTCAAAAGGTTATGAATAATATTTTCAATCCATATCTCAATTTTATACTTGTTTATATTGATGACAGTTCTTATTTATTCTGATAATTTAGAACAATATTTTAAACATGTCAATATCTTTTTAGATGTAACAAAAAGAAATGGCTTAGTCATTTCTGCTTCAAAGATTAGTTGTATGTCAAATTTCAATCAGATTCTTAGGACATAATATTTGCCAAGGCAAAATTATCCCTATCAACAGATCGATTGAATTTGCTGATAAATTCCCAGACCAAATTTTGGATAAAACTCAGCTTCAAAGGTTCTTAGGATGTTTAAATTACATCTCTGAACACATTCCTAATCTTAGTATTGTTTCAAAACCCTTGCATGATAGATTTCGAAAGAATCCTCCTGCATGGACACAAAAACACACAGACACAGTCAAATACATAAAATTACAAGTTAAAAGTTTACCTTGTCTAGTTTTATGTAATCCAAAACTTTTTAAAATTGTTGAAACTGATGCCTCTGACATTGGTTATGGCGGCATTTTAAAACAAAGAAGTTCTACTTCTGATCAAATTGTTTGTTTTACTTCAAAACACTGGAATAATGCTCAAAAGAATTATTCCACTATCAAAAAAGAAATTTTAGCAATTGTTTTATGCATTTCAAAATTTCAATCTGATCTTCTTAATCATAAAGTTTTTGCTTCGTATTGATTGCAAAGCTGCCAAAGATGTTTTACAAAAAGATGTAAAAAATCTTGCTTCAAAACAAATTTTTGCCAGATGGCAAGCAATTTTATCAATTTTTGATTTTGACATTGAATTCATCAAAGGTAGTTCTAACTCTTTGCCGGATTACCTTACCAGAGAATTCCTCCAGGGCAGAGATGCCCAGAAAGAAAAAGAGTGATCCCTCACCATCAAAATCTAAACCAGATGAAGCCTCTTCATCTACTCAAAACCCTACACCCCTACAGGTCGTAGTACAAAAATCTTGGGCAGAAATAGCCAAAGATAATCCACAGCTTGGAGAAGCTTTCAAACAATGGTTGCAATTTCAACAGGCCTTGTCCATTCCAGGACAAGCTCAGGTATTACCCTCAAACATTTTGATGAGTTCACCCTCATCATCTCAAACACTCAACACGATGCCTTCTGCATCAAAGAACACGGTACCTTACGTATCCAAACAAACTTCAAAAAACTTTGTATTTCTTCAAATATTTCCCAATATGTCAGGAAAACTGACTATCAAACCCTAATCCAAATTGAACCAGAATGGTTCACCAACAATCCTTTAATTGTTGCCCAAAAAATCCTTCCTACTGGATTCAATTTTTTGCCATCCTCAAACCAAAAAACCAGAAAATTTTACGAGTTAATACTTAAAGATTCTCAATCCATTATTCCAAAAAATAATATGCATGCCAATCAGGCATATTATACACATTCAACATACCAAATTTTAAAGGTTCTCAAACCTGCTGAATGGGGCACTGATCTTAATAGATTACGTTCCTTCTCTGGTCCTGAGTCTCAAAAATATCCTGGTTATTCTTACTGGGATTATCAAGGTGCTTGGTTCAATACCTTCACCTACCAAAATATTGAGAATAAACATTCTTGTTTATTCTTTTTCAAAAAGAATAAAACCTATTCTTTCCCAATCTGGTTTAATAGATTTTGGTCTTTAATTGGACCTAATGAATCCATTTTACCTTCCAGTGACCAATTTTAGAAGGATTTGAGTTTTTTAAATCAAAGTTTTCACAGCCCAATTCGACAATGCCAATCACCCTCCATTTCTTCTCAAAATTTGCATTGCCTTGGATTTTTCAATGGAGGTTCAAATTTGTCAAAAACAATAATCAAGCCTTTCCACCTCTACTGGTAAGATAGGGCTCAATCAAATGGTGGGATGCTTATGATGCCGGTGCTGCTCATAAGTCTCAAATTCAACTATGGTTTGCTAAGAATTCACACTTCTTGCTACCATCAGATAGAGAAACTGCCTACTTTCTACAGCAAAGGTCTTCAAATACTGTCCTAATAGCTTCGGCCAAGAACAAGGACGCCTACATCAAACAACTGGAAGACACTCTCTATAGCTCACAGAAGGAACTTCAAGCTCTTCTTACAAACAAGAAGTTTGAAAAAATTGAAGCTATCAAATCAAATTAAAAAGAACCTGTCTCTTATTGTTCTGTCTGTGTATACACTAATAGGTGTTATAATACATCTGATACTGATTCCAGCTCAGACTTACGAAGATTTTGCCCAATCAAATGAGGACGACTGTTATGGTATCGACCTCAGCAAAATTAGAGAATCCCAATTGTAATAGATATGATTCTTATTCAAATGTATTTACTGTTCAAAAGTACTTTACTGTTTAATTATACAAATATCGGTCACTGTACACTGTAGCGGCATAAATCACGGGAAAAGTTACTGTTCACAGGTCACTATTTGACACTGTAGCAACAGTAGTTTTCTTCTATAAATAGGATGTTTTCAGTCTTACAAAGCATCCGAAAAATTTTCTAAGTTTTAATTTTCTTCTCTCCCCTTCTTCTCCTCCCAGAGTACCACTAGCAGAGTGTAGATGTACCAACACTTCACCTGAGGTATTTCTCAATCTGTAATTAATTTTGTTTTAATAAAAGTTTTGTTTTACTTTGTTTAATTGTTTGATGGTTGGCTAAGCCACCTAATTATTTGTTTAATTATCTGTATTCTAAGTATCTTGGCTCCCTTGTCCCTTACCCTTCTTTCTCTAGGTTTTTAGGGGTCCCCGGTTCTCCTCTTGGTATTAGAGCCAGAAGGGGGAAGTAGGGTGACTACTATGAACCTCTGATGTTAAGGTTTGGCTAGATTATCTGTTTATGTTAGATCTGATATCTGGTGATGGTATATAGGGCATCCGCCTATACCTTGGTATAGCAATGACGCTTGAGTTTACTCGCAGAAGCCCAGATATACCTGACAGTTGATTATTTATGTTAAATGTTTAAGAACTTCATAGATCTGTTAGATCTTTAGTTAATTTTAACATTCAAGTAAGGTCTTGTTGGTCCTATGGGATATGATTCTGTTGCCGATTTAGCCGACGAACAGGCGTTGTGGCTGGATAGGTCCTCTACCCATAGAGTGTTGGACTTGAACTTGCAAAGATCTAGACTGAATGTTAAGATTTGCATAAAGATCTATTGATCTGGGTTGTTCTTTCACATTTGTAATAAATAATTGGTAGGCTCAGCTTATACATAATCAGATAGATCTAAAACAAACATTAACATGAAAGGTTTATATTTTCATTCCTATGAAACCCAAAGGTTTCTGAGCCAAAGGAAACAAGGGGGTACAACCATTCCTGCATTTTTCATTTTATTTTCTGCATTTTAATTTTGTAATTTTATTCCTGTGTTTTATTCTGTTTAAATTATGAGTACTTTCTTCAGATCTAATTCTAGATCTTCTCAAGCCTCCTCCTTCTCTTCTTCAAATCCTTCTTCTCTTAAAGAAGAAATCAATTTCTCTGATATTTCCCAATCTTTGGATAATTGGAAAATTCCCAAACATCCTTTCAAAGATATTTATAAAAGTAACAAATGGAGTTTTTCAACTGACTATTCTGTCAAAACAGTTGAACAAACCATCCCTCTCAATCTGGAATATGACGAGATCAAATTGCTTTCGAAAAGAACAATTGAAAGTTTTAAACAAAAATACAATTATTTACATTTTGGACTTGTCCAAATTGCTGCTACAAAACCTCTATCCAGAGAAGGTCTGGACACATCTCTTTTACTATGTCCAAGAGATGCCAGATTTCTGAATTTCAATGATTCACTACTCGGCATCGTTGAAACCAGCCTATGTGGTGGTCCTGTTTATTTTGATTGTTTTCCAAACTTTTCAGTTTCTTTAAACGATCCAAATATTTTAGATTCCTTAACTCTAAATGTTAAGACTTCAAACTATAAAACTAAAACTGGATCTTTACTAGTTGCTATTATTTTTAGACTTCAATACAAAGCTAAGAACTCTGCTTTTAATTCTGGAGCTCTTAGAACTCAAAAGAAAGGTGAAACTAATTTCAAAGGATTCGAATAGATCTCACCTATCTGTTCCTAAACCAATTTCGTGGGATCAAGAATCCCTTCCTCAAAATTGGGTACTGCCTGAGGCTTTGGTTCCAGTTCCTGCTAAGAATATGAGTCTTTAACATTCAATTCTCTAATGGTTCAGTAGAAATTTCTATCAAACCAGGAGATCAAATAGTGCTGGATTTATTCCTCCTACACATTGTAGTACTTCTTTGTGATTAAGAGAACCCACAAAGTGCTAGAATGTGTAGAAGGAATAAATCCTGAATCTTATACACATCTAGACAGTATAAGATTTTCAGGCCAGTTACTGTGTCCAGCAGGAAGATGATGATTTGGTCAATTCTCAAACTTACTCTAGTCTTAATCCTTCTGGACTTGACGCAGAGATAAATGTTTTAACTCTTGAATCAAATTTTCAAATTAATAAAGAATTACTTTGAAATGAGTTTTATGCACCTCATAATGAAGTAAGAAAACAATGATTTTTCGAAAACTATAAAGATGAAAAGAGAACTAAAATTCAAGAAAAATTTTATGCTTTTCTAAACCATTATCAAATTCATGTTCAGTTTTTTGATTCGTTTTTTGCCTATGCTGAACAAAACAAAATTGACTATCCATTTACTCAATCAATTTTTATGACCAAAGCTTGGCAAACCTCGTTCTTAACAGTGGGAAAAAGGTTCATTCTGATTTCCCTCCGAGAGAAAATTTGAATTTTTGGTAAATAATGATTTAATTTATCAAGATTTTAAAAGAAACTGCAGTTTTAAATGAAGATATTTTACCAATAATTGAACAAAACATTTCTACAAATAAATATTTGCAAGTTATTGGTGAACATCTCTCTGTCAAGATTCCACCTTCAACTACATCCATCCCTTTACCAATTTTGCTTCTTCAATGAAACAACCTTCTGGTTACAAATCAGCTTTAGATACTCCTATCTTTAAGCCTTATGAAATTCCCAGTCAGCTTAGGATTCAAATTTCTAGTCATAAGATTGACAGTGAATTACAAATTAGGATAGATAAGATTGAACAAGCTATTAAGTTAGCCAACGTTCCTGAATCTCCTATTCCCAAATCTAAGAATGACAAACAGAAAGCATCTATCTCTGTCCTTGATAGGGTTAAACCTGCTTCTGATTCTGAGTCAATCCCTCAAACTCCTAAGCGGCTGAGTCTAATGACATCTTTAAGCTTAGAATTCAACCATCTTCTAGTTCTTGGAAGAAATCCAATAAACTTTACTATCCTAGAGCTACCCATCCTGATGTTCTTCTAGAAGAACAGTCCAATGTGATTCAAAACTCTTACAATGCCAACAACATCTATGAATGGAACATAGATGGTGTGTCTGAGTACAATATCACATCCAAACTCTAGCAGATGACCATGGTGGCCACTGCTTACAAAACTTCCCACAATTCCACAGATCAACTCACGACCCATATCTTAGTTGCTGGATTTACTGGACACCTTAAAGGTTGGTGGGACTAACATCTATCCCAAAATGATAGAGACAACATCTTTGATGTCATTAGAATTGACCCTGAGGGCAATGTCATTAGAGATCCTTATGGACAAACCATTTCGGATGCTGTGTCTACACTCATCTTCACAATAGCCAAAACCTTCACAGGTAACCCAGGGATTTTTAGAGAAAAGTCTACTGAATATCCTTAACAACCTTAAATGCAAGAAGCTCTCTGAGTTTAGGTGGTATAAGGATACCTTCCTAACCAGGATTTACACCAGACCTGATGGAAATCTTCCATATTGGAAGGAAAAATTCCTTGATGGTCTTCCCAAATCCCTTAGAGACTTAGTTCGTGAAGAACTTCAAACCCAGCACAATGGCATTGTGCCTTACCAAAATATCACCTATGGTGAACTCAATTCTATGATCCAACAAGTTGCCATGAAAGTCTATCATCAAGACAAGATGATGAGGCAACTAGCCAAAGATAGAAACCAACGTAGGAAAGACTTAGGATCTTTCTGTGAACAATTTGGTCTTCCTGTTGGGATTTCCTAGCCATAATATAAAATTAACGCAGCGGAAAAACACCGGAAATCCCTATAAGAGGATCCATGCGTTCCGATTAAATCGTCAGGGTTTAGATGCAGCATACTAAGGTTCATGAGATATGGATCCGAACACCACGGTCACTATTTGGACACCACGGCAACCACGAACTATTCGTAGAACACGCGGACCTTAGGCGCTGCTCTGATTGAACGAACGCCCTCTGGTATCCACACGAGTAGCTTTTCCGATTTTAGGGTGTTGCTTGCTAGAGCAAGTGTTTCTAACTATTTCGTAGGGTTTTTCGTCCGACTATGTGTTACTAATCGCCGCATGACAGACCCCACGAACCCTAAAGAATCATATTCTATATATAGCGGTTAACCTAAATTCAAAGAACTCCTCTTTGATTAGAATTCTTCTATCACACGTATTAGGTATATAAACGCGTATGATAGTAACTAGATATAGTTCCTTACGAATTATTATAATTACTATTTAACTGGACAATCCAGAAATCCAATGTAATTAGTAAATAATTCTCGCTCATTGAATCTAGACACAAATTCTTATTCAACGAACTTAGTCAACAATTAACTTAACCCAATGCTTACTCTTAGTGTGTTTCCATGACCCTTTAGGTTCATTTAACGTTGGCAATAAGTATAATTTCTAATTCCAACACTGTTGCCTTTAGTACATAAACCAACAATACTCCCACTTGGACTGTTTACAATTAGCCAGGATGTTTTGGAATTGAATAAATTAAACACCTTTAATTTATCATTAACAGATTATACTCATAGATCAAGATTGGCCTCTAGCAAGGCATCATGACCACCCAAGTTAAATGAAGATCATTGATCTGACATAACCTGATCATTTAACCCATGTCTTATGGCCTGTCTCTTATTCTCTTCTAGATGTGTACACATCTTATACACATCTATAAGAGACATAAGAGACAGATTAGATATGGTTTTCGATCTCGAAGTAGAATGATAAAACAAATGAATTTGATCACCTTACACATCTAGATGTGTATAAGAGACAGATTAGTAGGAATGTAAAATGCGAGGGAATCATCTCTCTCATAATAAGAGGGACAAATTCCATCTTAATCACTCATTTTCCATCTCCGCATAATTTCTACATGTTCAATCACAATCTTTATAATCATCCGGTTAAAGACAACGTTTGATTGTGTCAAAACACATGTGTCTTATGTAGGTCACTATGGTGATCTGTGTCTAAGGATGAACAACATGTTCATAATGAGAATTACCAATGACATAAAACCATGTTGTATTCTCATAACGGGTCAATCCAATACTTTGTTCGCCAACAAATACCCATGATTTTTTATTATATCCATATATCCATAATCATCATATGATTATCAATCAAAATCATACTAGTCTTAAATCAACACAGTTCCCACTATATTGAATAACTAGGGACATTTAGAATAATAAATTATTCATGGATTCTAATATTAAAACATGCAATAATAAATCTCTATATAAATAAAATATCATGATGACAATATTCGTTTTAAAATTATCCATTAAAAGTCTCCCAATTAAACAATGTGTCCAATCATACATATGTCTAAGACCTATTGACCGAACATGGGCGATCTTGTTTTGGTTGTACTTCATGTCTAGTATAATGGTCTCAGACATATTGTCATCGGTTGGTACTTTGCATATTTTGACGTCTCTCTCTTAATGATCTCACGAATGAGATGATAACGTCTTTGGATGTGTTTGGATCGTTGATGCGATCTAGGCTCTTTGGCTTGTGCAATAGCCCCATTATTATCACAATAGATATCAACTGGATTAGTGATGCTAGGAACAACACCTAATTCGGTGACAAATTTCCTAATCCAAATCTGCTTCCTTAGCCGCATCGATCCGCTATATATTCTGCTTGTAGAATCGCTATGGTCGCTTGCTTTGAACTCTTCCACTAACAAAGACCTCCATTTAAACAGAACACATATCCCGATTGTGATCTAAAATCATCTCTGCTGATCGAAACTTGCATCTGTGTAACCACTTACAAGCTGGTACACATGGAGATGTGGAAAAGAGACAGAAAAAGTATAAGAGACACAAAACAAGCCCAAGGATATTCTTGATCGCTGTCCATGACTCTCACGAGATCCGATTGCTATAGGATCCATTATGCTCAAAGCATATGAGACATCCGGTCGAGTACATAACATCGCATACATGATGGATCCTATAGCTGATGCTTATGGAATCTACTCAAATTAATCCCAAGAACTTATACGCAGACACCGAGCCTTTCCAAGACGATGCCATGCGACATTGGCAAGAATCCTCTTTAGAATCTTGCATACTAAACCTCTTTAGTACTTTATCTATATAAGTACTTTGACTCAGTGCCAATGAGCTTTTGAGATCTATCTCTATAGATCTTGATACCAAGGATATAAGTCTTCGCCCAAATCCTTCATTGAGAAACACTTTCCTAACCAAGACTTGACTTTCTCGCAAGGTAGGAATGTCATTTCCAATGAGCAAGATGTCATCAACATACAAAATACACATCTAGATGTGTATAAGAGACAGCAGTCAAACCGTTTGCATTCATCAAGGTGGAAAGATGAGATGTGTTAATCCAGTGCATGGACTTTGATAGGGATGTGCGGTACACATCTCATGTGTATAATAGACAGGGGTTGTGTCATATACACATCCTCGAGTAAGTTTCCATTAAGAAACGCTGTTTTGACATCCATTTGCCATATCTCATAATCATAGTATGCTGCAATGGCAATAAGAATCCTTATAATACTAGCATAGCAACCGGTGAAAAGGTTTCATCATAGTCTAGAGACAGGAGTTCTAATGAACTCTGTTGCAACCAATCGTGCTTTGAAGGTATGTAGATTGCCATCCATGTCAGCTTTTCTTCTTGAAAACCCATTTACACCCAATAGTTTTTATACCATCCGGTGGATCAATCAAAGTCCAAACTTGATTGTCAAACATGGATTGCATCTCGATTTCATGGCACTTTGCCATTCCTCGAGTCCTGGCTAGACATAGTCATCTTTGTAGATGTGTACCGGAAGAGAAAGATTTGTGGGGAATCCTAAAGAAACTATGCGGAGGAAAATGAGTGATTAAGATGGAATTTGTCCCTCTTATTATGAGAGAGATGTCTTTGGGCCCCTCGATTAGTAGGAATGTAAAATGCATGGCCGTGCTCAATCTGATTAGTAGGAATGTAAAATGTTGTTCATCCTTAGACCTGAGATCCTGTCTCTTAAAATTCATTTGTTTTATCATTCTACTTCGATTTATCAAATATAAGACACAAATCTGTCTCTTATACACATTAGATGTGTATAAGAGACAGATATTATGTTGGACATAATCGAAGTACATGAACTGTAGTTACGGCTGAATGTATGCTGTTGAAAATCTGTTTGATATCTTGATCTCATCGAAAACTTTTGAACATTTCAAAAGACTCGATTTATGTTTCATTAGATAGACATATCCATATCTACTGAAATCATCCGAGAAAGTAATGAAGTCTGTAACCTCCTCTCGCAACAAGATTTAATGGACCACATACATCCGTATGTATTAGGCCCAATAAATCATTGGCTCGTTCACGTGTCCAAAAAGGAGCTTTTGCAATTTACCCAACAAACATGATTTCGCAGATAATCATAAGATTCAAGATCAAATTGATTCAAAAGCCCATCTTTATGGAGTTTTGATATGCGCTTCTCATTTATGTGACAAAGGCGACAATGCCATAAGAAAGTTTGATTTGAATCATCCAATCTAGGTTTCTTTGTATTTATGTTATAAACAATCTCTGGATTGGGCTTTTTAATGTTTAGAACGTAAAGACCATTATGCAAATCAGCATTTCCATAAAACACGTCTTCACGGTGAATGGAGAATTTTTTATTCTTAATAAAGAAATCAAATCCATCATTGTCTAAACAAGAAACAGAAACAATGTTACCGCTTAAAGCGGTACATAATAACAATTATTCAAAGTTAAAATCAGCCCGGAGGTAAAAGGAGTTCACATGTTCCTACGGTAAAGCAGCAGTTGCTGCTCTACCGTAGGAACATGTGAACTCCTTTTACCCTGTCTCTTATACACATCTAGATGTGTATAAGAGACATTAACACAAATCTGAGCACCAGTATCAACTAATGCATCTAGCATGTATATAAGAGACAGTACCTGTAGATTAACGTGTATAACATAAATACCAAGTAGTAGTCTCACTACTCTTCTTCTTCTTTAGATCTTCCAAATAGAGTTTGCAATTTCTTTTCCAATGACCGTGCTCATTGCAAAAGTGACAAACTCCTTCCTATTTACTAAACATTAGAATTCTTGGGCTTGTTTTGTGTATAGGGCTTCTTCTTATAAGCCTTATTTGACCTTCCTTTCGTTTTCATCCCCTTACCTTTATGAACCATTAAAACTTGGCCAGGCAATTTTTTGATATTATGCTCAGCAGTTTTAAGCATCGAATGCAGCTCAGAAACAGATTTCTCCATGTAGATGTGTATAAGAGACAGGATGTATGCAATGATTCTGCTCAGGAAGAGAATTCAGGATCAAATCCGTTGCCAGCTCTTGACTTATGGGAAATCCAAGTCTTTCAAGATGATCTATGTGACCCTTCATCTTCAAGACATGAGGACTCACATATAAGAGTTGTTATCATGATGTATGCAGAACTTCTATTTGTATAGATTCTTTCCAGTAAGCATGATGTAAAAACTGCGACTGTCTCTTATGCTTGCTAGATGTGTCCAAGTCCTTCACATAGGACTGTATGCTCATGGTAGCAAGCATAAGGCATCCAACATCAACAGAGTCATTAGAATGCTTACTGTAAGAATCTATCAAATAGAATCATTGCATACATCATATGTATGTATTGAGATCAAGATATCAAACAGATTTTCAACAGCATACATTCAGCCGTAACTACAGTTCATGTACTTCGATTATGTCCAACATAATATGTTTTTAACTAATTTCATCAATCCAGAAACGGTTTAATTGAAAACGCAAGCGGCTCTGACACCACTGTTGGGATTTCCTAGCCATAATATAAAATTAACGCAGCGGATAAACATAAGAGATTCCTCTTAGGACACATCTAAAGGTATATATCGTTGCTCTGGATTGAACGAATGCCCTCTACAGGTATCCACACGAGTAGCTTTTCCGATTTTAGGGTGTTGCTTGCTAGAGCAGTGTTTCGGAACTATTTCGTAGGGTTTTTCGTCCGACTATGTGTTACTAATCAGTCGCATGTTAGACCCCCACGAACCCTAAAGAATCATATTCTATATATAGCGGTTAACCTAAATTCAAAGAACTCCTCTTTGATTAGAATTCTTCTATCACACGTATTAGGTATATAAACGCGTATGATAGTAACTGATATGAGTACATGGAGAATAAGTATGCCTGAGATAACTGGACAATCCAGTAAATCCAATGTAATTAGTAAATAATTCTCGTTCATTGAAGAAGTCTAGACACAAATTCTTATTCAACGAACTTAGTCAACAATTAACTTAACCCAATGCTTACTCTTAGTGTGTGACCCTTTAGGTTCATTTAACGTTGGCAATAAGTATAATTTCTAATTCCAACACTGTTGCCTTTAGTACATAAACCAACACTTCCTTCCTGTGAAACCAAAGTCAAACGAAGAATCAAACCTAAGATTCACAAATATTCCAAACCTTCCTACAGTAAACCTTATAGAAAACCCAGACACAAATTTAGGAAATCTAACCTTCCAACCAAAAACCCTATTCCTGCTTTACCAGACAGTTTTACTGCTGTTTGATTACAAATCTAGTTTAAAATATCCGTAAGATTGTAATTGTTTAAAACCTTGGGATGTTTTAGAGTCAGAATCACTCAGTTGTTCAATCAGTTGAACAATCTTCTCTTAGATGTCAGTGATTCTGACTCTAATTATGAAGAAAATAATCTCATCAATGCCTTAGAAGACGATGACCTAGGTTCTTCCAAGAAGATCTTCTTCTTCTAGCAAAACTTCAATTTCCTCTCGAAACTCCTCAAATCAATGTTTTGACTAGAGAATAGGATCTCAATACCTTGATATGACTACCAAATTTGAGAATACTGACATTCTTCAGATTCTTATTTACAAAGAATAAAACCTATTCTTTCCCAATCTGGTTTAATAGATGAGTTTAAGAGACAATACCTTTGGTAAAACATTTCAAGGTTTTAAACACTTACAATCTTACGGATATTTTAAACAGATTTCCGAATCAAAGTTTTAAAAAGATTTCAATTCAAGATTTACAGTCTGAAATTGCCATTTTAAAACAAGAAGTTAGAGAGATTAAAGCTCAGCAGCAAATTGACCAAATGATCATTCATTCTCTTCAACTTTCTCAATGTTCAAAACAAGTTTTTGAAAATTGTGTTGAAACTCCTTCAACCTCTCAACACCAAGTTTTATCTGAACAAGTGATTCCACCTGATCAGATTATTGAGAAATCAAAAGAGCAGTTTTAAATATTGCCGTTAAACAGAGTTACTGTTCTCAAATTTCTTATTCAAATTACTTTGGTTATTAATAATGAACTTTTTATAGATGCTACTGCATTAGTTGATACTGGTGCAGATTTAAATTGCATTCATGAAGGTTTAATTCCCGCAAAATATTTTCAAAAAACCAAAGAACGCATTAGTAGTGCTAATGGAGAATCTTTGAAAGTCAAATTCAAACTATCTGATGTAGAAGTCAAATATTCTGATTGTAGCTTCCCCTACAATACCTTCTTGCTAGCCAAAAATATCACTACTCCTATGATTCTTGATGTTCCATTCATTGCTTATCTGATACCTTATACTACTACTTTTCAAGGTATCATTATCAATTCCTTAGGAAGAAATCAATTCATTCCTTTCAAATTTCCAGCTTTTGAAAAAACACTAAATCCTTTGCAAATGAAAATGAATAAAATCAATTTTTTGAAAAATAGAACTTAAATTTGAACGACTTCAAAATCAATTAAATGATCCAGTTTTGAGAAGATCAATTCTAGGATTCATAATTTGCAAAACAAAATTTAAACTCAAGTTTGTGCTGATATTCCAACTGCCTTCTGGAATAGAAAGCAACATGTGGTAACTCTACCATATGAAAAAGATTTTTGCAGAAAAGGATATTCCAACTGGAGCTCGTGCGATTCAAATGAATCAAGAGCTTTTGGAATTCTGCAAAAAGGAAATTGATGATCTTCTTTCCAAGAAGATTATTAGTCCCTCCAAGTCTCCTTGGAGCTGTGCTGCATTTTACGTTAACAAAAATTCCGAGATTGAACGAGGTGTCCCTCGCTTAGTCATCAATTACAAACCCCTTAACATAGTTTTACAATGGATACCAAGAAGAGAACCGGAGACCCCTAAAAACCTAGAGGAAGAAGGGTAAGGGACAAGGGAGCCAAGATATACAGATAATTAAACAAATAATTAGGTGGCTTAGCCAACCATCAAACAATTAAACAAAGTAAAGCAAAACTTTTATTAAAACAAAATTAATTCCTTACAGATTGAGGAATACCTCAGGTGAAGTGTTGGTACAACCTACATTCTGCTAGTGGTACTCTGGGAAGAGAGGAAGGGGAGAGAAGAAAATTAAACTTAGAAAATTTTTCGGATGCCTAGCAAATCTGAAAACATCCTATTTATAGAAGAAAACTACTGTTGCTACAGTGTCAAATAGTGACCTGCGAACAGTAACTTTTTCCGTGATTTATGCCGCTATACTGTACAGTGTACAGTGTACAGTGAACGGTATTTGTATAAATAAACAGTAAAGTACTTTTGAACAGTAAATACATTGTATAAGAATCCTATCTATTACAATTGGGATTCTCTAATTTTGCTGAGGTCGATACCATAACAGTCGTCCTCATTTGATTGGGCGAAATCTTCGTAAGTGCTGATGCTGGCAGCTGAGCTGGAATCAGAACTGGATGATAACACCTATTTTTTCTTCTTTGTTGAAATCTTTTTCTTTGATTTCTTTTCTTTTGGTTTTGATTTTTCTTTAGTCCTTTTGCTGGAAACTTCCTGTTTGTCCGAGGAGCTTGAAGTTCCTTCTTTAAGCTGGGAGAAAATGTCTTCCAGTTGTTTGATGTAGGTGTCCTTGTTCTTGGCCGAAGCTAATAGAACAGTATTTGAAGACCTTTGCTGTAGAAACTGGGCAGTTTCTCTATCTGATGGTAGCAAGAAGTGTGAATTCTTAGCAAACCATAGTTGAATTTGGGTCTTATGAGCATCACCGGCATCATAAGCATCCCACCATTTGATTGAGCCTTGTCTTACCAGTAAAGGTGGAAAGGCTTGATTATTGTTTTTGACAAATTTGAACCTCCATTGGAAAATCCAAGGCAATGCAAATTTTGAGAAGAAATGGAGGGTGATTGGCAGCCTGTTGAATTGGGCTGTGAAAACTTTGATTTAAAAAACTCAAAACCTTCTAAAATTGGTGGAGGTAAAATAGATTCATTAGGTCAAATTAAAGACCAAAATCTATTAAACCAGATTGGGAAAGAATAGGTTTTATTCTTTTTGAAAAAGAATAAACAAGAATGTTTATTCTCAATATTTTGGTAGGTTTTGAGTTTTTTGAATCAAAGTTTTCACAGCCCAATTCAACAATGCCAATCACCCTTTTGAGATTCAAAACCAGAGAAGGAACGTAATCTTAAGATCAGTGCCCCATTCACATCTAAGAATTTAGAATTTGGTATGTTGAATGTGTATAATATGCCTGACTGGCATGCATATTATTTTTTGGAATAATGGATTGAGAATCTTTAAGTATTAACTTGTAAAATTTTCTGGTTTTTTGATTTGAGGATGGCAAAAAATTGAATCCAGTAGGAAGGATTTTTTGGGCAACAATTAAAGGATTGTTGGTGAACCATTCTGGTTCAAAATCCAAAGAACACATTGTTCCTGAGGAATTCAGAAGGAAATCTACCAGAGACAGGCCTTAGAAGACGATGATCTAGGTTCTTAAAGTTCATGCTTTAATAACCAAAGGCATCGTGTTAAGTGTTTGAGATGATGAGGGTGACCCTTTCTCATCAGAATGTTTGAGGGTAATACCTGAGCTTGTCCCAGAGTGGACAAGGCCTGTTGAAATTGCAACCATTGTTTGAAAGTTTCTCCAAGCTGTGGATTATTTTCGGCTATTTCTGCCCAAGATTTTTGTACTACGACCTGTAGGGGTGTAGGGTTTTGAGTAGATGAAGAGGTTTCATCTGGTTTGGATTTTGATGGTGAGGGATCACTCTTTTTCTTTCTTATACAAATCCCTAGAGTGATCCCTCACCAAGGTAATCCGGCAAAGAATTAGAACTACCTTTGATGAATTCAATGTCAAAATCAAAGATGTGTATAAGAGCTTGACATTGGGCAAAAATGGTATTTTAAAACAAGAGAAGTACTACTTCTGATCAAATTGTTTGTTTTACTTCAGAATATTTGACATCTAGATCAGTATAAGAGACAGGTCTCGATTGATCATTTTGAAATACATAAGAACAATTGCTAAAATTTCTTTTTTGATAGTGGAATAATTCTTTTGAGCATTATTCCAATGTTTTTTTGAAGTAAAACAAACAATTTGATCAGAAGTAGTACTTCTTTGTTTTAAAATACCACCATAACCAATGTCAGAGGCATCAGTTTCAACAATTTTAGAAAGTTTTGGATCACATAAAACTAAAAAAGGTAAACTCTTAACTTGCAATTTTATGTATTTGATTGTGTCTGTGTATTTTTGTGTCCATGCAGGATGATTCTTTCGAAGTCTATCATGCAAGGATTTTGAAAAAACACTAAGATTAGGAATCCTGTTCAAAGATGTAATTTAAACATCCTAAGAACCTTTGAAACTGAGTTTAAGCACAGGATTTGGTCTGGAAATTTATCAGCAAATTCAATCGATCTGTTCAGGGATAATTTTGCCTTGGCAAATATTATGTCCTAAGAACCTGATCGAAGTTTGACATAAACTAATCTTTGAAGCAGAAATGACTAAATCATTTCTTTTTGTTACATCTAAAAAGATATTGACATGTTTAAAATGTTGTTCTAAATTATCAGAATAAACGAATAAGAACATCATCAATATAAACAAGTATGAAATTGAGATATGGATTGAAAATATCATTCATAACCTTTTGAAATTCAGAAGGTGCATTTTTTAGGCCAAAAGGCATTACATTCCACTCATATTGACCAAAAGGGACTGTGAATGCAGTTTTGTATAAGTTTTAGGATGGATTTGGTTTGCCAGATTCCAGATTTTAAAAAATTTTGAAAAAATTGAAGAAGCATGCAATCTATAAAGCAAGTCCTTTTTGTTTGGAATAGGAAACCTAATCCATTGTAAAACTTTATTGAGGGGTTTATAATTGATGACTAAGCGAGGGACACCTCGTTCAATCTCAGAATTTTTGTTAACATAAAATGCAGCACAGCTCCAAGGAGACTTGGAGGGACTAATAATCTTCTTGGAAAGAAAATCATCAATTTCCTTTTTGCAGAATTCCAAAAGCTCTTGATTCATTTGAATCGCACGAGCTCCAGTTGGAATATCTTTTTTTGAAAAATCCTTATCATATGGTAGAGTTACCACATGTTGCTTTCTATTCCAGAATGCAGTTGGAATATCAGCACAAACTTGAGTTTGAATTTTGTTTTGCAAATCATGAATCTTAGTTTTGAAAACTGGATCATTTAATTGATTTTGAAGTCATTCAAATTTAAGATTTTTTTTCAAAAAAATTGATCTGATTCATTTTCATTTGCAAAGGATTGAGAATTTTTTCAAAAGCTGGAAATTTGAAAGGAATGAATTGATTTCTTCTTAAAGAGTTGATAATGATACCTTGAAAAGTAGTAGTATAAGGTATCAGATAAGCAATGAATGGGACACTAAGAATCACATGAGTAGTGATATTCTTGGCTAGCAAAAAGGTATTGTAGGGGAAGCTACAATCAGAATATCTGACTTCTACATCAGATAGTTTGAATTTGACTTCCAAAGATTCTCCATTAGCACTACTAATGTGTTCTTTGGTTTTTTGAAAATACTTTGCAGGAATTAAACCTTCATGAATGCAATTTAAATCATGCACCAGTATCAACCAATGCAGTAGCATTTATAAAAAGTTCATTATTAATAACCAAAGTAATTTGAATAAGAAATTTGAGAACAGTAACTCTATTAAGAATATTTAAAAACTGTTCTTTTGATTTTTCAATAATCTTCAGTGGAATCACTTGTTCAGATAAAACTTTCTTGATAGTTGAAACTGATTTCTCTCACAATTCTCAAAAACTTGTTTTAACTGAACAAGTGAAGTACTACTTCCAATACAACAAGCTGAGATCAATCTCTCTAACTTCTTGTTTTAAAATGACAATTTCAGACTGTAAATCTTGAATTGAAATCTTTTTAAAATTTTGATTCGGAAATCTGTTTAAAATATCCATAAGATTGTAAGTGTTTAAAACCTTGGGATGTTTTACCAAAGGATTGGAACAAGAAACTTGATTTTGAAAATCATTTGTTTCAAGAGTTTGTTTGTACCTTTGTAAATAAGAATGACGAAGTTCAGAATCAGGAAATTAAATCTCAATCATATCAAGAATAAGATCCTATTCTCTAGTCAAAACATTGATTTGAGAAGTTTCGGAGGAAATTGAAATTTTGCTAGAAGAAGAAGAGGAAGAACCTAGGTCATCGTCTTCTAAGGCATTGATGAGATTATCTTCTTCATAATTAGAGTCAGAATCACTGACATCTAAGAGAAGATTGTTCAACTGATTGACAACTAAATCATCTAAATTCAAAAGGTTGAGCTTTTTTACAAATTTACAAAACCTAGCAATATGTCCAATTCTGCTGTTTGACACAAATGTAAGAAACCTGGACATATTAAATTCTTAGTTCTGTCTGGTATCAGCTAGATTTCCTAAATTTGTGTCTCTTACTACACATCTAGATGTTTATAAGAGGAAGGTTTGGAATATTTGTGAATCTTAGGTTTGATTCTTCATTTGACTTTGGTTTCACAGGAAGGAAGACCAAATTGTTCACAGAAAGATCCTAAGTCTTTCCTACGTTGGTTTCTATCTTCAATGGCTAGTTGCCTCATCATCTTGTCTTGACGACAGACTTTCATGGCAACTTGTTGGATCATATAAACATTTAAGATAGGTATAGGTTAGGAACTGACCTCTTACACCAGACCTGATGGAAATCTAAGTACTACTTCAGGAAAAATTCCTTAATGGATTTGGGAAAACCATCAAGGAATTTTTCCTTCCAATATGGTAGATTTCCATCAGGTCTGGTGTAAATCCTGGTTAGGAAGGTATCCTTATACCACCTAAACTCAGAGAGCTTCTTGCATTTAAGGTTGTTAAGGATTTCAGACTTTTCTCTAAAAATCCCTGGGTTACCTGTGAAGGTTTTGGCTATTGTGAAGATGAGTGTAGACACAGCATCCGAAATGGTTTGTCCATCTAGATCTCTATATGACACATCCTCAGGGTCAATAAGAATGGCCCAAAGATGATGTCACAACATCTTTGGGATAACCTGTTCTCCCACCAACTTTAAGTGTGTCCAGTAAATTCGGCAACATCTATCAGTATATGGGCCGTGAGTTGATCTGTGGAATTGTGGGAAGTTTTGTAAGCAGTGGCCACCATGGTCATCTGCAGGAGTTTGGATGTGATATTGTACTCAGACACACCATCTATGTTCCATTCATAGATGTTGTTGGCATTGTAAGAGTTTTGAATCACATTGGGCTGTTCTTCTAGAAGAACATCAGGATGGGTAGCTCTAGGATAGTAAAGCTTATTGGATTTCTTCCAAGAACTAGAAGATGGTTGAATTCTAAGCTTAAAGATGTCATTAGACTCAGGCTTAGGAGTTTGAGGGATTGACTCAGAATCAGAAACAGGTTTAACCCTATCAAGGACAGAGATAGATGCTTTCTGTTTGTCATCCTTGTAGCATCAACATGATCCGTAGAGGCATCTCCGTGGGGCTTTTCATGAGCTACTCCAGAAGGACCAGCTTCACTCTTTTTAATGGGTTGCCAATGCATAGCTTCATTCTTTTTGGACAGTGCTTTGGTGGAAGCCAAGTGTTCTTTTTGCATTTTTTGCCCAGCAAAACAATCAACTAGACTATGACCAATCTTGTGACATTTGGTGCAATAATGGGAAATTTCCTCATAGCTGATCTTCAGCCATTTTCCTTTGTTTCCCACTCCTAGCCAAACTCTCGAAGGGACGTTGGCTAATAGATCCACTTCCACGCACACCTTGGCTGTGTTTGGTCGAGTAAAGTTCTCCGTTGCCATATTTATCTTTAAGGGAGTTCCAACGGCTTGTGCAAGGCTAAAGACTGCATGCTTTGTGAAGAAGGGTACTGGTAGCCCTTCAAATGTAATCCATATGGGCATTATGGAAGGTTCAATTTTTGGGATAAATAGAGGTGCCATTTGAGAACACGCATATAGAAGTCATTGATAAACCATGTGTTCTTGAGCCAACAACAAAGATAGTCCTCCTCCAAGGCAAAATGAATGAGCATATGCTTGTAGTCGAGGAAACCAACTGAAAATTCACCTTTGAAACCAATTGTTTGGAATCACTCTTCCTCATTATGTCCATGTTGGGTTTGCCTCTTGGAAAATTCCCTACCAAAGTGAAGCGAAATGGGGCAGCTAGCCTCTGGACTTCTTCTTCTGTGAAAAATATGGCTGGTTCTCCTTTGTATGATTGAAGAATCTTCAAAGGTTGATCTGGCTGTTGTATTGGTGTTAGGGAATGACTCTTGCCCTTGAGAGCATCTGCAAAGGACTTTGTTTGTTTTTCAGCCAAGAGCTGAAGGGTTTCCTCTTCTACCTAGTCGAGAGTGATCAAGGAGGATGACAATGATTGCTGTGTTTTAGTGAGAGAAAAGTTAGGGAGAAGGAGGAGAGAATTGTATCCTTTCAAAAACCATGAGCAGGACCTATTAGTAAAAGATTTAGAACTAACAGATGGTCTAATCGTATTCAAAAAAGAAGTCTGGTAAGTTCCTTATTTATGTTAAAACTTCTTTAGTTAATCTTTAATTTCATGTTTATTTAGTTTAATTAGTTTAATTGCTTCTATCCAATAATTACTCTATTTACGTGATTTCTTAGTGTAATTGTTAGATTAGTTCATGGGTTTCCTTCAATTATGCTTCTTTAGTGGTAATTGATAGTTTATATTAGTTAATTAGGCTAGATTAGTTTATGGGCTTTTAGTTTAATTTCTTTCTTTACTTATTTTCTTAGTTTAATTAGTAGATTAGCTAATGGACTTTCCTTAATTGTGCTTGCCTAATGTTAATTTCTAGTTTAGATTGGTTAATTAGGTTAAATTAGTTTATGGGATTTTAGTTTAATTACTCTTTATTGGTTTTCTTAGTTTTATTAGTAGCTTAGCTAATAGACTTTCCTTAATTGTATTTTTTTAGTGTTAATTTGTAGTTTAGGCTAGTTAATTGCTTTCTAAATATGCTTTCTTGTTACAAGCTTTCTTAGAATAAATTATGGGTTTTCTCTAATTGTGTTTGCTTAGGGATGATGAATAGTTTAGATTAACTAATTACTTGCTTAATATGCTTTTCAGTTTTAATTGTTCCCTTTAATTGCTTTCTAAATATACTTCCTTTTTAATTAATTTCTTACAAAATGCTTCCTTAGTGTCTAATCTTTACTTTATATTGCTTCGTTAGTTCATTAATTCTAGTTTTAGTCAAATCTCTTCTCTTAATCAACCGCTTCAACTTGTAATCTAACCAAATAATCGGTATAGTCCCCACTTCCTTTTCTACTAATTGAGAACTGTATACTTGCGGGATGCTACCTAGTTAGTAATAGGATTTAGGTGTGTTTATAAATTTATAACTAAGTGGGTAAGACATCAATAACCCTTGGGATTTTATAAGTAGGGGTTCTAGGGTATTTCTCTTTATATCATAACATCATTTAGTCTAGAAAAAATAACAAATAGATTTGTCAACACAGGAAGTGCAAGGATCAATAAGAAGATCAATGAAGTGAAGTCATGTAGTGTTTTATCTCTTTTCTTCTCTCTTCTTGTGTCCTTGTCGTGAAAATGGTTGTAATAACAACTCTTCTGATTGTTTACTTTGGTTTTAGAATGAACTAAATTACTCATCTAGGATTTCAATTTGATCTGGTCATGAAGTTTGGATATTGAGTTTGTTATTTTTCCTTTGATTTTGAATGAATGGTTTACTTATATATTCAAGTTATTTTTAATACTTTCAATTGCTTGATCACCAATTGAATTGTCATGTAATCCCTGATTTGTTTTTGACAAAGAAAAGCTAGGGTTATGCACAACTTGAATAGTTGCAGGTTTGTTTATTTGCCTATTGACATGAAATAATTTGTGAAGAGAATAGTCATTTACGTATTTGTGCCCTGAAGTAATTGTGATTTGGGTTTTTCTTTAATTCTTTTTCCCAATACAATGATAAACTGATAAATGTTGTACATTTTATGTGTCATTTACCTTAGTTTTCATGTAGGTCTTGAATAAAATAGAAGCCAAAAAGATCAAAAAGTTGGAGAAAAATCAAAAAGAGGAAAAAGGTGCACCGGCAAGGAGTCTAGAGTTTGGATACTGTTCGGTACTTTAAGGATAACTTTCTTGTCCTAGATCTGATTAAGATGATTCAAGATGCGTTGGAAAGCTAAGAAGAAGAGCTACAACTTCCATGTTTTGCATTTTTTAAAAATTTCGTCAGCATCAAGACAAAAATCAAGGTTGAATTTGAAGTAGAGTGCAGAGTTATGCACATGCATGACCCGAGACCTTCGCATGTGCACAAATTCCAGTGAGCAAGTTTCCAGGAGTCCTTTCTCGTACACATGCACGAGGGATTTGTGCGCACGACGTGGAGTAGGTCTGGTTGGACATTTTTACAAATTTTATTATTTTTCCATCATCTAAGGGGGCTAAACCCTGATGTATACCCTATAAATACCCCATTGTATGGGAGTTGAACATGTAACTAGTAGTCAATAGTTAGATTAGCCATTAGATTAAGAAAATCATAGACTAGGGTTTTATTTTTCTTGTTCAAGACTTCAAGAATAACAACTCTTGTTCTGGCTACGATAAGACTATCGTGTTTGTTTTCTTATTTAAATTCAATTCAATTCCATTTCTTACTTTAATTTTAGTTTTAATTTAATCTTTGCGCATTTACTTTTCTAATTCATTAGTTTAAGTTTGGTTTCGGTAAATTTTATTACTTTCTCTAGTTTTAATTAGTTTTGGTAGTCGTTCTTAATTTCTTTGTATTTAAAATTAATTTTTAGTTAGGTAGGACAAAATCTTGTAATTGATTTTCTAACTAGTGAAAGATTCGTGACCCCTAGTAGTTGTTCAATAGTCCTCGTTGGAACGATCCTTACTCACCTAATTTTTAAACTCACCTCATATCCTTGCGACGTGTGTAGGTATTGATTAGGGTTATTGATGATCCACAAACCTTATTTTGATAATGACATATGTATTTACCTCTTAAACCAAGCTGTGCAGGTATGCTATTTTGTTTGCTGAAAATAGAGCTTCCGGACCCAGTACACCGTCCAAACAGTACTACGTTTCTTGGACGAACATGATCAGTCCGATAGAGATTACAATAGATGCAATTCATTGTTCGAACGGATAGACAGAGAACAAAATTTTCATGCACCTACAACAGATGCACAGGCGCGTCCGAAAATCTAGTCCCTCAGACATATTTTTTGTCCGAAAGAATGAAGCAGAATCAAGAATCTAAAACTCTACCATGGACGCATCCAACCGTCTGAACGAAATTTACATTAGACGAAGAAGACTGTCCGAAGAGATAAATTCCCTGATAAAGCATTAAACCTCTCGGACGAAATATAACATCCGAAGTATGATCGGACACTGGGTCGGACGCACAACAAAAACATCGGATGTCCGACACTCATAATGGCTAGTATTTGAGCATTTATTATTGAGTCATTGGAAGGTGGTTACAACCCAATTTATTGCTCCTATAAATACCAACACTGACGAAATTGTAATGTAGATCTTACACATTGAATACAAGTAAGAAACAAAGTAATTTGAGTGCAAATTGGCTATTAAGAAATATGGTGCATCATTAGTGTGTACTTTAGAGTGCTTTTCAAAAATATTGAGTGAAGTGATAATCTTGTACAAAAGTGAGGTTGAGAGTAAAATCCTTGGCTCAACTAAAAGGAATTAGTGTGAGCAAGGATTGTCCTACTTTAGGTATATTAGAAGATTATTAGCTCACCAAAGTTGTGAAGCATTCAAGTGGATTAATACTTCAAGCTTAGTAGTTTGGAAGTGTTGTTTGTTTAATCTCTTTCTTTACCTTTTCTGTACTTCATAAGCTTAATTGTTTTTATCTCTATCAATCTACTTGTTAGTGCAAAAGATTTTATAAGTGCAGATTTTGCAAAGTAATTTTTTAGAAACCTAATTCACTCCCCTCTTAGATTGCTTTGGGGCCATCAATTGGTATCAAAGTGTTGGTCTTTTTATTGTGCTTAGATTGCATTTGAGTAAAGATCTATTATGGCAACCAATAATGCTTTATTTTTTTAAGGACAATCTATCACTAGGCCCCCTATGTTTAATGGGATGGTAAATTTTATTAGTTGGATAGATAAAATGAAAATATTTTTACAATCCATTGATATTGACTTGTGGTATGTTGTAAATGAAGGTCTTTTTGAAGCTACCATCATTGATGATCACACAAATAGAAGAAGAGAAAAGACAGTGGATGAGCTCACTCCACAAGACAAAACAAACTTGAGCTTAAATGCAAAAGTTATTAATGTGCTATATAATGCCTTGGATGCAAACGAATCAACTCGTGTCAAATGATGCATTTCCGCTAAAGAAATTTGGGACAAGTTAAAGGAAATTAATGAAGGAAGCGATGATGTTCGAGAACAAAAGAAATCCTTACTTGTTGCCAAGTATGAGTCCTTCAAGATGGAGCCACATGAAAACATTGATAAAATATATTGTAGATTCAATGATATAATCAAGGATCTTGAAGCCTTGGGAAAGGAATACTCCTTGGGTGAGAAAAATAGAAAAATCTTGAATGATCTATCCAAAGAGTGGGATGCCTCAAAACAATCGCTATATAGGAAGCAAAACACTTAAATTCCATGCTGATTGAGTCTTTAATTAACTCTCTTACGTCATATGAATTGAAGCTAAAGGCTAAAGTAGTGGATGATGAAGAAGCAAGACCAAAAAGGAGCATTGTATTAAAAACTTCTCAAGAAGAAGATGAAAATGCTTCCATCAACCTAGAAGATAAAGATCTTGATGAAGGAAATCTTGCACTCATCACTAAAGGATTTCTCAAACACTATATCAATCACCAAAGGATTTCTCAAACACTATATCAATAAAAGGAGAATGAGAAGAGGTGGAGCTATCAACTCAAATAATTTCAAAGGGAAGACCAAGCTAGAAATGAAAAAGCAAAATGAAAAAGTAAAATGAAAAGTGCTTTGAATGAGGTCAACCCGGACACTTTGCAAATGAGTGTCCTTCCAAGAAGAAAAAGGAAGGAAGAAATTCCCGCTTCAACAATTTCTATATCACATGGGATGATTGCAACTCCGAAGGAGAAGTTGAAGAAGAAATGGAGACGGCATAAATGGCCTTTATGGCCATTGGTGATGATGAGGTAACTTCTAATTATGATTCTAATGATGCAAATGATGACAATGGTCTTGAAGATTTCATTTAAAATTGCATGATAGGTTAAAGGAATCATATGCTAGAAATAAGAAATTAATAAAGAAATCAAATGCTTTATTGATGTTTCAGCTTTCCGGACCCTTTATTCAATAAAGCATTTGATTAGTTTATTAATTCCTTTATAGGTTTTCGGACCCTTTATAGGTTCTTATCTTAACCATTTTAGATGTTTCAGCTTATGCCTTTACTTCTCTTGCTGCCTATGTCGGCCTCAGATCCAACTAAATGAGCTAATTAATCTTTATATGAGCTTTCATTTTATGAGACTTGTACAAACAACAAGCTCAATTTTTTTTGGGTGAAAAAATAGAATTAATATTAAGAGGCATAGAGATTGAATAGTAGGTTGAAATTAATTTGGTAGCTATATATTTGTAATCTTTCTCAAGTATTAACACATTACTTTTATGTCCTAGATATTCCCTTTGTTTCATTTTATCTTTCATTTTAGATAACTTGTTTTGTCCCAAATTTTTAGTTGCTCTAGAATATGAAGGAAGTATTACAGATGTTTTTCAAACTTTTACCCTCAGTGCCATGTTAATAAAGGGAAGATTATATAGTTAGGGTTATTAATGTAAAAGTGTTTCAGTCATTTTGAAATATTTTTTTTAATAAAATTGATATCGTTTAATGATTTTGTTAATTCTTGTACATCAAGTCAAAGAAACAATTAAAATGAAACCCAGGGGTAAATTTTTAATTTAACCATAACTACGGTCATAGCTTGCCAAATTATATATACGTTGTATTTTTCATTAATAAAGATAGCAAAACAAAAATATTTTATAACATTGGACAAACAACTAGTTTTATACTTGATTATTATTCTAATTTCTTTCTCCATTTATATACTATGTGTTTCACCTATAAGCCCATGGAAATATAAGAGGAAGAAGTCAAGATTACAAAGAGCTCTCTATCTTTTCTTCTGTTTTCGAGGAAAAATCGCTTAAATATTCAGAAAATATTTTTTAGTCCCTCAAAAATAAGATGATATGTTTTAGCCCTCAATAAAGCCTAGTTGAAAGGTTTAGCTACAGAAAAGTTTAGGCTGATCCAGAATCTTCGTAGACCTTTAATCCAACTTCATATAAAGTACATAGTTTTTACTTTCAGTATCTCAAGATGTATTCATTTTATGTTAAATACTATCCAAGTTCCTCAGAAATTAGTAGTATACAGTAATCTTGTTTATCATGACTTTGTTATTGAGAAGATCAATATGAAGTTATTTGATTACCAAATTATGTTTAGGCTTGGAATAATAAAAAGGATAATGGTTAAGAAGTTGGGACGAAACATAGAATTTTTAAGCATTCGAGGTAAGTAACACATACTGCTGATGGAATTTGTACAATTCTTAATCTAGTGAGATATTTGAAAAATGTGTTTATGAAACACTAATTCTTAGATTTTTAAATTCTTATTTTCACAAATCTTGAAGTCCATATCGTTACTGTGGATTTAAATGTTTGGCATGTTATACCATTATTAATGAGGCTAATGTTGTATGTTATGTTTCATATTTTCCGTTGACTTTGATTATGATACATGTTAATGCCAAAGTGAAATCCCTGGTTTATCTTTTGCAATAGTTTTGAATCCTAGTTCATAAGGGTATAAAGTACACTCATTTTTAGGTGACTTTGTGTATCTCAATATATGATGGTTTTAGACCGTCGAAAAGTTAGGATACGTCTAATCTGAAATTTTGCAATGATAAGTACTATATTATTAGATCATTCAAGATTTTTCGATTTTTCTCACCCAAGGAGCTGTCTCTTGTTAATTATTACTCAATATTTTGAGATTAAGTGGTATTGGAAAATAAGTATTTTTCAAAATTGTATTTCAACTGGTTTAATAAATTTAATTTCCTTTAACTTGTCCCAAATTTCTTTAGCGGAAATGCATCATTTTCATATGTACACTTTAGTGGACTTGGCTATGAGTGAGCGAATGAAATGATATACTGAGTATCTGACCGGGTGTAAATGTTATACCCGATCTACTCGGGTGTACAAGTGATAGTCACTATACACATCTAGATACTCGGGCGGATAATAGGTAGACTGGATCCAGTCAAGCAAGACTTATTGTGATCACTTGTCTTCCCGATAGATTGGGTATAACATTTTAGCTAAGTCGAGCTGACTCAGTATATCGCGCCTGTCATCTCACTCATAGCCAAGTCAGCACTAAAGCTGTCTCTTATACACATCTAGATGTGTATAAGAAATCTTTACACCTGTCTCTTATACACATCTAGATGTGTGCAAAAGATATTTTGTGGTCTTGTATTGGTTGATCTGGAGGTTAAATGACAGGTATTATGGTTTGTATATTGCTCTTGTACTGTGCCTTGCATGCTTGGGGTGATCCCGAGGTGCGGCGTGTCATTGTCCCGTTTTGGGGGCGTGACATTGAGTGGTATCAGAGCATAGGTTATTCAATCCTGTGTCTAGTATTAAGGTGAACTGTAATGGTTATGAGTGCAGTATTGGGGACTTGGACTTGTTTGTAACTCAGGGTTTTGGATTGGCCAACCTAAACCAGGAGTTAATGCAATTCCTTGTTCGTAATGCTTAGGTGGGGAGTGGTTGAAGTGTGTAAGTGTATTATTTCAGGATTAATGTCTAAATAAGAATTGACTGTAATACTTACCCTATATGAAATATGCAGGAAATGGAAGTTACAAACACCTGTGCCGGTGATAGATTACGCCACAATTGCGGCGATTGTAGGGCAAGCTGTGCATGCAGCTCTTCATACTAATCCTATGACTCCTGCATCTAATCCACAACCACAACCAGAGGCTAAGGATGTTGATTACTATTATCGGGCCATCACGAAGATCAATATTCCTACCTTTGAAGGTAGACACGATCCAGATGAAGCAAAAAAATGGGTTGGGTCAAATTGAAGAAAATTTAGAATTGTTGAAGGTGCCTGATGAGTATAGGGTCCCGATAGTTAAGCCCTATTTGGTTGGAGATGCATCCAGATGGTGGAAGGGGGTAAGATGCCGGCCTGTATTTGCCCCTACAGGACAGATTGCATGGATGGTTTTCAAGGAGGCATTTTTAGAGCACTTTTACCCATCGCATCTCAGAATTGAGCGGAGAGATGAATTTAATTCATTTAGACAGACTCCAGGGATGTCTGTAGTGGAATATTCACCCATTTTTTTGCTTCATCTAAATCTGTATCTTTATAAGTTGGAACGAAAGGTGTACGAAATTTCACTGGATCATAAATTTCAACAGATTTGTAAGCTAAACTTGCTTTAAAAGTATTAGGATTAAAAGCTAGGAAAATTTAACACCGATACACCAATTTATCTTATACACAGCTAGATGTGTCGGAGCGACAGCGGCGGAAGAGGGGATGACCGAGGTCTATATGTTCCTCCGAGAGATGTATAAGAGACTGTAGTACCTCCAGTCCGCAATGTACGACCACCACAGCCATCATTTTCACAATTTCGTGGTTTCAGACCCCAGCCACTACAGGTGAGACCACGACCACCTTTAGCTATCGCTGGACCCTCTCTATTTACTAGGTTATTGACAAGAGGGGAGGGACAGTATCAGTACCAGTTCCACTTCAGGCACGCCCACGTATTCCATAGTGTAGTTATTGTCATCGTTATCACGTGGGAGAGTGTAGGTGGAGATCCGGAGCATGCTTAGCCTGTGGCAGTTTTGAGCACAGGATCAGAGACTGCCCTACTGCCAGGCCAGGACCATCACAGCGGCAGATGCCACAGGGAAGTACCGGTAACAAACAAGAGACAGCTACAGCTACCAGTTTAGCTTTGACCCAGCAAGAAGCAGACGGATCGGATAATGTATTTTCACATCTATGACATGAAATAATAACGTACACCATGTAAATGCTCTATTTGATAGTGGTGCCACGCATTCCTTCATTTCTGGAAGACTCGGTTGAAAGCTGTAAGCGTTGACCTGATTGGCTTGATACCCCTTATAGAGTGAGTACACCAGGGGATAGGATTTTTGAATCTAGATGGGTATATCCTAGTTGTAAGGTATCATTGGGTGATTATGACTCCGATACTGCTAATTTAGTGCAATTTAATATGTCTGATTTTGATGTAATATTGGGTATGGATTGGTTGTCTCGCAATTATGCTCACTTAGACTGCAGGGAGAAGAAAGTTAGGTTTTGTTTTCTAGAGAAAGAAGAAATTGTGTATCAAGGTGGTATAAAGAAACCAGAGAGACAACCTATACCACTACTGTCAGCATTACAGGCACAAAGGGCATTGAGAAAAGGTTATAAAGCATTCTTGGTTTACGTGATCAATACAGAAAAAGAAGATGCTAAACTAGAAGAAATTCTAATAGTCCGAGAGTTTTCAGATGTCTTTCCAGATGATTTACCGGGCTTGCCACTAGAGCGAGAAATAGAGTTTGAAATTAATTTATTCTCAACTGACTGTACCCCATCTCACATCTAGATGTGGATAAGAGACAGTGGCACCTTTCTTAAGGAACTGAAGACGCAATTGCATGAGAGTTCTTAGATAAGAAATTCATCAAACCCAGTGTATCTCCTTGGGGAGCTCCAGTATTGTTCGTGAAGAAGAAAGATGGTAGCCTAAGATTGTGTATTGACTATCGAGAATTGAACAAAGTTACCATCAAGAATAAATATCCTTTCCAAGGATCAATCATTTGTTTGACCAATTGAAAGGTGCCAGGGTGTTTTCCAAAATAGATCTGAGATCCGGGTACCATCACTTTAGAATATCTCAGCAGATGTTCCAACCTATGCATTTCGAACTCAGATACGGCCACTATGAATTCTTGGTGATCACCTTTTGAATTCTAATGCACCTGCAACTTTCATGGACTTGATGAATAGGGTATTCCAACCTTATTTAGACAGGTTCGTGATAGTATTCATTGATGATATCTTGGTTTACTCACCTTCAACGGAAGAGCACGAAACCCATCTCAGACTGGCCTTACAGAAGTTAAGGGAGCAGAAGTTGTATGCAAAGTTCAGTAAATGTGAATTTTGGCTGAAAATCATTGTAACATTTCTTGGCCATATCATATCGGAGAGTGGAGTATCAGTGGCGGATTGTACTAAGAGCAATGATATCAGCACCAGTATTAACCTTGCCATCCGGGATTGGAGGGTATGTGATCTACAGTGATGCTTCTAAGAATGGTTTGGGTTGTGTACTAATGCAGAATAGTAGGGTTATTGCCTATGCCTCGCGACAGTTGAAGTCTTATGAACAGAACTACCCTACTCATGATCTGGAATTAGCAGCCATTGTATTTGCTCTGAAGATTTGGAGACACTATCTTTACGGAGAGCAGTGTGAAGTATTTACAGATCATCAAAGTCTCAAATATTTGTTCACACAGAAGGAACTTAATATGCTAGGCAGCGCAGATGGTTAGAACTACTCAAAGACTATGATTTAAAGATCAGTTATCATCCAGGAAAAGCTAATAGGGTAGCAGATGCACTGAGTAGGAAATCTTCAGAGGTCACAGCTAACATGTTGATAAGGCAAATGGAGGAATTAAATTTAGAGATTGTGGAGTCCACAGCCAATATTTTTGCAGCACTTGTGGTACAACCGACTTTGATAGACGAGGATTAAACAAGCTCACGTTACAGATCCAGAGTTAATAAAAGTCAGGAACAAAGTAGAAAGTGGAGATCCAGGAGAATTGGATAGTTGATAATGGCATTGTTTGGATGCAAAGTCTAGCTTTGATGATACCTGCAAATAAATCATAGTCTTTGAAAGTTCTATCCATCTGCGCTGCCTCACAGTTGTCTCTTATATTCATCTAGATGTGTATAAGAGACAGACTCAATAAATGCTGTCTCTTATACACATCTAGATGTTCATAACAGACAGTCAAAAATTTGTATCCAAGTGTTTGGTCTGCTACCCTATTAGCTTTTCCTGGATGATAACTGATCTTTAAATCATAGTCTGAGTAGTTCTAACCATCTATCTAGATGTGTATTATCACAATAGATGTCTCTTATAACATCCCAGAACCAGATTGGGACATGATTGCATTTGGGTTATTGTAGACAGGTTAACCAAATCTGCTCATTTCTTACCATTCTCTGTTTCTACTCCTATCTATAGGTTAGTACGGATCTATATGGATAATATTGTGAAATTACATGGTGTATCTGTTAGTATTATTTCAGATCGGGATCCACGGTTCACTTCTAGGTTTTGGACAGCTTATCAACAAGCCATGGGTACAGAAGTAGTTCTGAGTTCTGCATTTCATCCCCAGACAGATGGACAATCAGAAAGGACAATTTAGACTTTAGAAGATATGTTAAGAGCTTGTGCCATTGATTTTAAAGGTAATTGGGATGAACATTTGATGTTGATAGAATTTTCCTATAATAACAGTTACCACAGTATCATTGGCATGGCTCTTATCCTATGAAGCTCTGTACGGAAGAAAATGTCGTTCACCTTTATATTGGGATGAAGTCGGAGAAAGAAGATTAACAGGGCCAGAGTTGATTCAAATTACAGTGGACAAGATAACCATCATCCGAGACAACCTCAAAGCTGCTTCGGGATCTCCGACTTCAGTTGGGCAGATATGAAAAGAACTCCATTGGAGATTCATCTGTGGAGACAATACATATTTAAAGGTTTCACCATCTAGAGGAGTTATGAGATTTGGAAAAAGTGGAAAATTGAGCCCAAGATTTGTGGGACCCTTCGAGATACTGAAAAGAGTTGGACGATAGGGAAGCAACATGGGAATCCGAAATCGACATGCGAAACAAGTACCCTTACTTGTTTGTCTCGTAGGTACGTTAAGTTTCGAGGTCGAAACTTTTCTTAAGGAGGGGAGAGTGTAATACCCGACTTTTCTAATCATTTCACACATTTTCGCATTTGATTTTATATTTTTAAATACTCATTAATACCCCTTTCAAATATTAAATAATCGTTTTACCCTTTTTAAATATTTTTTAAAATTTTCGGGTCAAAGTATAATTTTACAAAACTTGAGGGACTAAAGTGCAAATCCTGAAAAGTTTATTTAAATCTCATCACGAAGTTTCTAATTCAGTCGTCCCTTATCATCTCCAAGTAGCAAAGGAATTGCAGAGAACATAACTTCTATATCTTTCAAATTCCAAATTTCAAATCCTAATACTAGTTCAGGAAATTTAGCTCCCAAATTAAATTGGTGATCCAGGAATTTTCGTAGACCTTTAATCCAACTTCAAAAGTAAGTTTTACTTTCAGATCTTATGATTTTTTATGTTAAATTCCAAGTTCCTCAAGAGATTAATTTGTTTAATTTTGTTATTTATGAATTGTTTTGATTACCAAATATGTTTATAAGCTATTGTGACTGGATTTATAGTTTGAATGACTTTTTAACTATTATTTTTATGAGATTTGAATTAGGATTTGACAATTCTTAATCTAGTGAGATATTTGAAATTATAAACACTAATTCTTAGATTTTTATCTTATTTTCACAAATTTAAGTCAATCGTTACTTAATTGTGTTCAATTAATGACTAATTTGAGATTTTGAGTGATACCCAAAAGTAAATCCCTATCTCAATTTTTATCCTAATGGTATAACACTGCAAACAAACCTTAAATGGAATTAGAGTTTTAGACCGTCAAAATTAGGATACGATCTACGACATCGATTTTTGAGGTAAGTAACGTTTACTCCTTTTTATCGATATCCTGTATATGATTGGTATTGTAATCATAGAATAAGTGGTATTAAGGTAAGTACGTTTATAAATTATATGTTTGTTATGTAATGTATCAATTGTTCATTATTGTACTATGTGTTAATGAATGATTACTGTGAAGAGCTCAATGGGTCACTTTAGTGGACTTGGCTATGAGTGAGTAAAATGCAAATCTTATACACATCTATGATGTGTATAAGAGGTACAAGGATCTACAGACATTATCATTAGAGAAAATGCAAATGTGGGTATCAATGAGCTCATGGTTCACATAAGTCTTCCCAGGTAGACTGGATCAGTCTTTAGCCTTTTGTGAATCATGAGCTCATTGAGCTGACATTTGCATTTTAAATAATGATAATGTCTCGTATATTGTTCCCCTGTACTGATTGTATACATGTTATCTGTAATTAGGTTTAAATGTTATTTACTAAGCACGATGTGCTTACTCCGTTATTATTTCCCCTTTGTTTGCAGTTGAGGACCAACAGGAGACGTTAGTCTGTACTATAATCCCTGTCTCTTATACACATCTAGATGTGTATAAGAGACAGATGTAGGCTGTGTGCCTATGGACTTGTTCGATTTGTCTTGTGATCGAATTTTTGACTGTTGTGGGATTGTGGTTTGTTGTTTGTATATGACTGTGATTTGGTTATTGTGAATTGTTATGGATATGACTGTTGAATATATTTTGTGGACTTGTATTGGTTGATCTGGAGGTTAAATGACAGGTATTATGGTTTGTATATTGCTCTTGTACTGTGCCTTGCATGCTTGGGGTGATCCCGAGGTGCGGCATGTCATTGTCCTGTTTTTGGGGCGTGACAAGTCAAGATTACAAAGAGCTCTCTTTCTTTTCTTCCTTTTCGAGGAAAAATCACTTAAATATTCAGAAAATATTTTTTAGTTCCTCAAAAATAAGATGATATGTTTCAGCCCCTCAGAAACTCCTATGTATTTTTTATTGTCCATGATCACAATTCTGGTGGTCTTTTCTAGCCAACATACCATCAAAATTGTGATAAGGGACCAAAAACATATGTTTAAATTTTTTGAGGGACTAAAACTTATCATTTTATATTTGAAGGATTAAAAAAATATTTTATAAATATTCAAGAGACTATTTATATAATTTTTTCTAATTTTAATTGTATCCACTCAACTTTTGATCGTTTGAATAGAATTTGAGCTATTATAATCTTGGTAATTAGCGAGAGTCGAGTAAATGTCTTCGTGGGATCAATATCTATTTATCATTGTATTACTTATAATGATACGTGAACTTGTATGTATCAATCATGCAATAAAGCCTTTGAAAGGTTGCTACAGAAAAGTTTAGGCTATGAATCAAGTTTACAACCATATAAAGTACATAGTTTTTAGGGGTTTGTATCTCAAGATGTATTCATTTTAGTAAATACTATCAAATCAGAAATTAGTAGTATACAGTAATCTAGTTTATCATGACTTTCATTCTTATTGAGAAGATCAATATGAAGTTATTTTTTTCTAAATTATTTTTAGACTTGGAATAATAAAAAGGATAATGGTTAAGAAGTTGGGACGAAACATAGAATTTGGAAGCATTCGAGGTAAGTAACACATACTGCTTTCATGGAATTTGTAAAAAATTTTATTCAATTTGAAAAATGTGTTTATGAAACAAATGATTTTTAAATTCTATTTTCATATGGGAAAATCTTGATCCATATATGTTAATGTGGATTTAAATGTTTGGCATGTTATACCATTATAATGAGGCATGTTGTATGTTATGTTTCATATTTTCCGTTGACTTTAATTATGAACATGTTAATGCCAATGAATCATGGTTTATCTTTTGCTAGTTTTGAATCTAGTTCATAAGGGTATAAAGTACATCATTTTTTGACTTGTGTATCTCAATATATGATGGTTTCAAAAGTTGTTACCTAATCTGAAATTTTGCAATGATAAACTATATTATTATGTATATAACTAATATTGTCATTATTCTGCAATTAAATGGGATTGATTCTTATTGTTAATTATTACTCAATATTTTGAGATTAGTGTTTGGAAAATAAATTTTTCAAAATTGTATTTAACTGGTTTAATAAATATTTAGAAAAATAACATGGTATTTTTTACGATATTTAATGTGTCTAATGGTTGGAGAATTAAATGCTTATTATCCTCTTTTTAAGCATTCTTAAAATTATTCATTGTGTTGTTGTATTGAGATATTGCTCATATGTACATATATATAATTGTTTAATTGTAAATGTAACCTTATTTAGAAGTTATACTAACTAAATGTTACAACAATTAAAGTCGTGAGTTACCTCTAGAACTCGTATAACTTTCAAATGAGTGAATTATAGTAGGACCTAGTCGGTTGTAGTCAAGAGTAGTAGGAAGGTATTGGGCCGATAATTGATTTGGAACTACTTCGGCATGTTTTCTCTAATTAGGTTAGGAGGTTTAACCTTATTCGGTATGAAACAAGAATGAGTGTTCGAGATATTCCAAATATCTAAGATGATTTTGCCAAATACTATTATGGAATGATGAGGTAGTTTTAAGCTATGCACGTAGTCAAGGAATATAAGGTTGGTTAAACAACCATAATCAAATTATGAGGATAAAATAACCTAAATTTAACCCAACTCAATACATCTCTCACAATCCTCAACACAAATTCTAGAACCAAATTTGTTCATCAAATTCACAATATAAAGAGATATACAGTCCAAAATTAATATCCTATCTGTTAGGAATTATATTTAACATGCAAGAATTCTTACTTGTAATACATCATCATTTTATCACCATAGATTGTCTAGAATGGATCTCTAAGTCACTAAATCATCGTAAATATCAACCTGAATTCCTGATTTGAGAATGTTTACTGACTCCATCACAACTTCAAATATAAAATTCATGTAACCATGAAATTTATACCCATATATACTACATTGACAACTTGAAAACCTTATGAAACATTTCTAGAATTCTATTATTCAATATAACTTACTCCAAAGAACAATAAATTCGAATCCATTCATGAACATTCTACTTCAAGGCTAATTTTCAGCTGGCTTTGAAGATTTACTGAATTTTGTAGGCATGGAACCGAATGAAATCTTAGTATGTGTATAATGTGCAATGAATCTGGTTTCATTCGAAACAAGCGACACTTAATTCCATGTTTGCTACACCAAGTTAGAGCTGATTTTCTACAGGTATGCAATACTAGCTATAAACCTCAACCATTACGGTTGTGATCCTTCAACTTATTTATCATGACTTTCAGGTATAAATTGTGAACAAAACAATATTATGATTTCATACATATATCATACATGGCTGTTTGTTAACACAAAAAAAATACCAATAAATGATAAAATCCTTGAGAAAAATGCTCACTATCAATACTTATGATCTTAAATTTGCAGAACAGATCATGTAAAATTTTAGATCTTGCGATAACTCTTGAAATTAACATATCTCGAGAGGTTATACACAAATCGAAAATTTACGGATGTGCTATCATTGCGAACTGAATTTAAAATTCTAAAACTTTTTTGAAGAATATATTCTCATTTATCTCTTTCTTTTACTCATAATTGGTTTCAATGTAACACTAGCACCAAAGCTCAAATTAATAATTCTGGATTCAAAATTGTTGACAAAAATAATCATAACTTGATATCTATAACTTACATCACTATAATATTTATAAAAATAGAAACTAGACTCAAAATTATATAGATTCCAAAAAGACATTATTTGTAATTCAAAACATAACCCACTCAAAAACGATTCACAATGAAGACAAGTTTCAAACTCAATTTCTAGAAATAGACATTAAGTAGAAAATTTTCAGTAAATTTCAAGATTTACTGGTGTTTATATAAAAAGAACTAGGGCAATATAATTATATAGTTTAGAAGGTCTATGAATTTAGTTCGAATGCCAACTAATGGCACCAATTGCGATATTCCTATGTTGAGTTATAATGCTGTCTTTGTACAGGCACGCAGTTGACTGTAAATCTTCATAAACAAATTTTCAGTCAAATTTGAAGACTAATTGGATTTAATAGAGAGGGAAACAGAATAATATCTTTGTACCTATGGAAAGCCCTATGTGTCTAGTTTCACATGCAATAAATGAAACTTAATCTTGAGTTTCCTATGTTATGTTGTGACCAGTTAACTAAAACAATGCAAGGTTACTACAACATCAGGTATTTAGTTTTGTGAGGTTTAAGTCTTTGTTCAAGTGTCCTAAACTAGAATATATACCAAACCAGAATATATAATCAAAACCTATCCCTAGGCTTAGGGAATTACTCCCACAAGAATTCTTGTATAAGATACAGGAACTATTCCAAATTTTCCCAT
Source organism: Cinchona pubescens (assembly GCA_025175665.1). Taxonomy (NCBI): domain Eukaryota; kingdom Viridiplantae; phylum Streptophyta; class Magnoliopsida; order Gentianales; family Rubiaceae; genus Cinchona; species Cinchona pubescens. Next base: position 604,218 of record JANKKI010000133.1, read on the forward strand.
ACAGGTAAACCATTTATTCTTTCACTTGAATCTCCCATTTACACACGACATACTCCTATTAAACCAACCAGAATATTTACTAATGAAAAACTATACTCTAAGGTACCAGAAAGAAAATAAGGAAATTTCAATCAAGATCGGTTATGACAAGCGGCATTCATGGCTATTGCTTAACAGCCATAGGAATAGAGGGATGGTTTTCCCCTGCCTACATTTGAACAACTGTCTAAGGTTCAATACTAGCATAAGTTCTTAGTTTTTGCTTTTTCCCCAGCTCAAATTAGATTTTTCACAAAAATATTACTCTTACCAGATTCGCAAGGAAAAAATTGCAGTAAACACATTTCATCTCCAAATAATGTACACTTTTCTATGAGACATAAGAATATAAACTTGTGCATCAATCTCTAGACCATAAGCATACTTTCAACTTCCATGTGCAAGTGAACTACTGGTGTTCATATGTATATGCAACTATGGATAACACTGAGAGCTAATGTTTTCAATCATGATTGTTTATGAAGTTGATCATGAAAATTATATCAATATATCCCACATACAAGTATTGTACCATAATGCCAACTAACAAGTTGAAGATCAAGATTCACACTTCCAGTAGCCTTGTAATGACTTTGTATTAAGACAACCTGGCTACTTTATTGATATTGACAAACAGCTAATAGAATTTTGTATATAAACATCAAAATACATAGTAATACCATACAACTCTTTAACTGATTTATATTATTTATTAATACTCAAGCTTAAATTTCATAAAGAGATGGAACTCACCTTAACTTGCAGCTTTCTCTTCCAACATTCATCCTTTCAATTTTAGTTTTCCTTCCTCACACCCTCGACATCACTATTGCTTACATCTGCTTCTTCTTTCTCCATTTGTCTCTTTCAATCATTTTTATTTTAATGGTAGAATTTTGAAGAAGACGATTTATATTGCAAAGGAGGGGTATTTATAGTGGTATTAGGTTTTAAAATTTGAGGCAAATGGCAAGGTTAATCATACATTTGTTGCAAACCACTTTTTGTTGCCCTTATATAGTCTATTGTTTTGGTGGAATGTTAATTGAGTTTTTTTTTTTTTTTTGGCAAAATAAAAAATTATGTTTTAAACCCTCATATTCTTAGTTAATTTGACTTGGCTCTGTATCAAAATTTAAAATTATATTTATCCCCCAATTTTTTTCACAAATTAAATTAAGTCCTATTTAAAACTTTGTAAAAATGAATCCAATATTTTAGAGTAAATTTTCAATAGAAATTCACTAAAAATCTTAACCTCAACTTAATAGTGCATTGCCCTGTTCGTTGAATAGGAGAAATTATGCAGATGATTGTAAACTAAAAATAGTTAATCCTATTCATTGAACATAAAGAGATATAAGATCAATTCTTCTATTTTTATATTGAAAAAAAATTACTTCAACTTTATTCATCCTGGAAAAAGTACTCCAATCTTATTTATTGCTAATATAAAATAGATAATAAAAAAGTGTACTTAATATAAAATGAATTAACAGAATACTATAAAAAATGAATAGATAATAATTACAGAAGTTTACAAAAAATTTATAAACCTGAGAAAACATCCCTAAACTCGCAATAAACTACTAATGAAATGAAATTATCAAAAACTTATTCCTGTTTAGTCACTAAACGTCCTCATATTTCTAAATTGGTTCAATTGAATAAGAATGATTCTCGTTGAATATGACATCTCATGGTGCAAAAGGATGGTCTTTATTTTATTTTCAGTGCAAACATTTTTATGTAAACAAAAGAAAGAAAAAAGATAATAAATGAAAGCCACTATCACCAACTGTTCCTACCTTATAAGTTCAGGGCTTGATGTATATGTTCTCCTGTGTTTCTAAGCTGTCAGTCATATTGTGACAAAAGATCAGCTTTTCAAACAGATCTTTTAGATTCACGATTCAAAGACAGTGCAGTATTATTTGGTGATCTAGAACTACCACATTGCAAAGGCAAAGCAATATCAATGGTGATAACACGTTCACATTTAGCCTTGAGCTTGGAAAAAAAAAAAAAACATTGATGACAACGTAATTGAATTTTTTGTGATCATTGAGGAATCAATTTTTAGTATGTAATTCTCTTATAATAAGTTCTCAAAAAGGAACATTTGAAAAAAGTTCCAATCCAATACCACCAGATATATTATAAGATGAATTGTGAATAGTAATATTGAAAAATTTTCTCCATACATATGTAAAGGTATGGTACATAATTGTGCAAAATGTTTTAATTTATTAATAAATTGGCAGTGGCACATAATTATACAAAATATTTTAATTTATTAATAAATTGCTACTACCAGGTGTGATTGCAATGGTTAAAAAAGAAATGGTACATACAATTTTAAGACCAATTTGTATTTATGAATATCAAAGATTTAAAGATACTTTACATATGTTCAACCCAAAAGAAGTTTTTTAAATAACAACAATTACTTGGAGAAAACCAAATACTGTAAGAAAAACACTGGTTACTAACATGTAGTATCCTCCTGTATTTGGTTCGCCATGGAACACGAAATCTCATTTCTACTGAACAAAGGAAATCTTAAATCACCTTTCTAGTACTTAGATCATATGCTATTTCTGACAGATTTAAAAAAAGAATTAGATTCTAAAATATCCAAGAATTAATTAAGCATGAAAGAAACAAAACATGATGCACCAAACATCAACAGATGCTTTAATTATAAGAAAGCAAATCTAAAAACTCCAAATTATACAAACATCTGCCTGTTGAAGAAGCTGGCATTAAATTAAAGTATATTACACTGGAATAAGTTAAAAGTACCAAGAAAATCAAAATGATTATAGGTCTAATATTATTAATAAAAATTGCAAAACATCTCCATGTTGCATTCCGTTGTTGTTTTAAGCCGAAATCCATAATGGTCTTGGGGTCTCCACTAGGGCTGTAAACGAACCGAGCTGCTCGCGAGCAGTTCGATCAAAAACTCGACTCGAGCTCAAGTTGACCGATCTCAAGTCGAGCTTGCTTGAGTTCGAAACTCTTGATGAGCCGATCTCGAGCATATGTATAATATGCTCGAGTGCTCGTCGAGTTTTTCGAGTATTATATAATTTTTTTTAATTTTTTTATTTTATGTAATAATTACTAAAATGTCCATACTTTTTAGAAAAATTACATCTTTTACCTACGAAAAAATCGAACTACTCGAGTTCGAGCTCGTTTTACTTATTTTCGTTCGAGCTCGAATCGAGCTCGAACTATGTCAATTTTTTCGAGCTCGAGCTCGAGCTTAAATTTTGAAGCTCGAACGAGCTCAAGTTCGAGTACTAGGGCACTATTTGTGCTCGATTCGGCTCGTTTACACCCCTAGTCTCCACTATTGATTGTTTGTGTAATGCTTGCTGTAATTCATATAAACCCATTCAAATCCAAATTGTCCAAATTAAAACTCATTGTCCAGTCACATCTTTTAAAGCCTTCTTTCAAACCCATATTGAGCTCTAATATATATCCAATTGCTCTAAAAGAATATCCTTTCCTCTGCTATAATATTTGCCACAAAATCAATTGCCAAAAGTAAGATACCACAGATAAGAGGGGGGAGGGGGAAAGAATAACTCGTCAGGGAAAAAGAAAATCTAATGAATCCCATCTTTACACTCAATCATATCCATTCACACCTAAATCACAGAACTCAATCAATTAAAGATTTTGAATTGTTGATGATATGGTATGCATGTAATCTATTGGTTTTTGAAGGAAAATTGCTCAAGCCATGTGATGTAGTGACTAATGCAGGATCAATTTTGGGGAAACACAAGGAAATGCAAAAGATAATATTTATGGATGCAAATAGCCATGCACAAAGTTTGAACACCAAATGGAGTAGACCAAGAAAAGGTTTGCTTAAAATGATTGTGGATGGATAATGGTTGGAAGGAAGAGCAACTATTGGAGTGATAATCAAAGATGACCATTAGGAGATTATGGTAGCTTTTGCTGAAAATATAGGACAAATAATGATGCAGAAGGGGCACAGATCTATTCGATATTGCTTGGAGTGGATTTTGCAACAAAAAATGGAATAGAATATATGGAATTAGAAAGTGACTATCTCCAAATAATTGAAAAAACTAAATGAAGATATGCCGGACATATAGTAATCTCAATACGTCTACCTAATTCACTATGTGAAGCTTCTGCTCTATTCATTCCAAACTAGGTGGTCAGCTTATAAAACGAAGTGGGAATTTTGCAGCTCATGAGCTTGCAAATCTAGGACTTGGTATTGAGCATTGGATGGTCTAGTTGGACAATGTCCTAGATTGTGTATATAATGCTTATTGTAATGATTTAATTGAATCAAAGGAATGAAAGCTTTTGCTGTAATTCAAAAAAAAAATCTCACAAAAATCGCCATTGATCACAATGATGCAATCAAAACTTATACTAATTGATAGCAAAAAATATGTGGAGTAAAATTAGCTACTGTACATGTCCAACCAATCAAAATGGTTGGGGATAAGGTTTTTGCTATGCAACGAGTTGCTCATGAACCTGAAAGCCTAATTTCAAACCTTCCTCTGGAATAAAAATTTTCCAAATCATGTTTTCAAACTCTCTAAAGCTTTATATGGTTTGAAACAAGTTCTAAGAACTTGGTATGATTGAAGACTAAGTGGTTTCTTGATTGAAAATAGATTTAAAAGAGGTGTAGTTGACTCCACTCATTTTACCAAAACAAATTCCAATGGTTTGTTAATTGTTCAAATTTATGTTGATGATATTATTTTTGGAGCAACTAATGAAAGCTTGTGCAAGGATTTTTCACATTTAATGCAAAAAGAGTTTGAGATGAGTATGATGGGAAAGTTACAATCTTTCCTTGGAGTACAAGTTCACCAAACAAAGAAAGGAACGTTTATTACACAAATCAAGTACACAAAGGAGCTACTCAAACGATTCGGAATGGAATATTGTAAACAAGTTGGTACGCCTAAAAGCACTTCAACCAAACTTGATAAAGATGAAGGAGGTAACAGTGTTGATGAAAAATACTATAGAGGTATGATCAGAAGCCTACTTTACTTAGCAACTAGCAGACCAGATATTATGTTTGTTGTGTGTTTATGTGCTAGATTTCAATCTTGCACTAAAGAATCGCACTTGATAATAGCTGTAAAAAGGATTTTTAGATACTTAAAGGGTACAATGAATTTTGGTCTGTGGTATCCAAAGTCCTCTACATTTGATTTAATTAGTTATTCTGACGTAGACTTTGCTGGGTGTAAAATTTATACAAAAGTACCAGTGGGAAGTGACAGTATTTCCTGGGTAATTGTCCTGTGTTTTGGTTTAGCAAAAAACAAAATTCTATTTGTCTTTCTAGACATGCTCTTATGAATACATTGCTTGGAAATTGTTGTGCTCAACTTTTTGGATGAAACATACTCTAAAAGTTTTTGGTGTTGTTTTTGATTGTGTGCCTATAAGGTGTGACAACACTAGTGCAATTAATCTTACAAAAAATCCTATAATGCATTCTAGGACCAAACACAGTGATGTTAAGCACCATTTTATTAGAGATCTTGTTTGTAAAAAGGAAATATGTGCTGATTTTGTGTCTAGTTTAGATCAACTGGCTGACATTTTTACAAAACCCTTGGCCCTAGATCGTTTTGAAGTCTCTCAGAAAATGTTTGGGGATTTTACAGTTCAATTTGGCATAATCTCTTAGTTTGGACGCACCTGATCGTCCGAACAACACCCTTTCTCGGACGCTCTCACTCGTCCGAAAACCTACTCTCTGCCTCGGATGCTTATGATCGTCTGAGTGTTCCTCAATTTCTTCACTTTCTCACTGGAATTCTACCGGATGCTTCCCATCGTCCGAAAGAATATCGGACGCACTAGCTCTTCGATCGGCCGTCCGTTCATCACCTTTCGAACGTATCACAGAATAAGGACACTCTGCAGCAATACATAGATGAGTGATTAGAGTAGAAGCATAAATAATAGGTCTCTCAGACCTCACACTATCAAGAAATTCCTGTCTAATCAAACCAACAACATCCATTGGCATCCATGTCATAATGGCATAAACCAACACCACCTTATTCCTTTGAATGTAACTCAAATAGTAAGATCCCCAAATTAGACAACTTGTGAAGTAAAACCACAATTTTGCGTGCAAGGGATAAGCCATGGCGAGGGAATTTCAATTCAATTATTCTTGATGTATTCATTACCCAAGCAACATCAATACCACATAACATTCTTTTAATTTCATTCATGTCCTTGTTCTTGTTCTATACAAGCTCATGGTACTCATTAGATGGAACAGAAGGCACATTGAAACAAACATTTATAGAATCATCACTAAAATCAACTAGAACTCCCCAGACTCTCACCTTGCCATCGTCTAAATCACTCAAGTTGTAATGAAACTCTTTGACTAACTAGGTATTACGAACTCAACTACCCTATCAAAACTTTCCCGATATTTTGCTCTACTTTTAGTTTCTATCTCTTTTCTTGCCTCTTCATAAGCCCCCAAATGCATAGACAAATCAATGCCATGCTCTCTTATGGTCTCATGTTTCTCATTATTTTGAAATAAAATCTTACACTACTCACTAGTGAATTGGGGTTCTACAGCCATTTCACTAGTCCCACTCAGCTCACAGATCTTGACATTCCTTCACTACTCGTTCCCTCACCCATCTTTCTTTTTCTTGAACCTTTCCCTCTTTCCCTACCTCTTATTCTTTCTCTCCTCTCATTATATTTATCAGCCCAAAAACAGTCAACAATTGCTAAAAACTGAACAATTATGAGCCAACTAAAACAAACAATCCCAACATGATAAACTTCAAACAATTATTACAAAATTTTACAAAATAAATTATCTCCAAATGAATCACAATCAAATTAACAGTAATTCCCACAAAAATTCGCACCATATTTTTCACAAATTGCTCAAAAATGGCCAATAATTCAAAATATCAATTTTCCAAATAATCACCAATAATTCAACCAAATTCTCCACAGTTTAAATCCTCACGGGCCTAAGCATATAAAAATTGGAAGATGTTACCCATGTTTTGAAGAAAAATCCTTAAATTGTTGATGAAGAACCTCCGGTTGAACCTTGGTAAATCCTTTGAGCAATCCAATTTGTGAGCATTTGATGAACAAATATATACTGAGAAGAAAAATTGAGGGTGTTGGAAGGTGATTTGATAGAGGAATTTGAGAAATTTTGGAATTGAGAAAAAGGTGTACAACTAGGGTTTAAAATTGGGGAATATTGGAAGAAAAATAAGAAGTTGAATCATTTTTAATTCTATTTAAAGTTGATCTCGCGCATCACTTTTGGTGCCTCAACATGCTAAATTTCAATTTCAAATCAGTGCTTCGATGTCACGACATCAGATTCAATGTCGCGACATGGAATGTGTGTGTGTTCCCTACTCGTGCCTTCGTGTCGTGACATCAAATCTAATGTCGCGACATAGAAATGGGGTTCAATATTTTTTGTCTTTGTAGAAGTTTGAGGTTGATGTCGTAACATCAAATTTGATGTTGCAACATGAAACCAAACTTTTGTGTTATAGACAATTCAAGACTTAGCCAATTTTTTTCAAATTCTTTCCTACTTCAAGCCACATCTTCTCATCACCTGAAAACATTAAAAACACAAATACACCAAGCAAAGTATGAGAGACAATTATAAATTTCAAAGAGCTCCAATTATTGAAATTAAAAGCAAAACTTTTAAAATCTAATATATCCTAATACGAACTCAATCACAGTTAATTGAAATTATACACAAATTAAAGCCAAAATTATGCAAAAACATGAAATTAAAGCTTGGATTGCCTCCCAAGAAGTGGTATTTTAAGTCACTGGCTTGACTATGGCAATGATGATCATGTGTGAGTCCTTGAAGGTGATTGACCACCTTTTTCCATTGGTTTCCAAGGAAAAACTTCGACATCATTCTTCTTAACTTCTAAATCTTGATTCTCATTATTCACTTGAATTTTTCCTTCCTTCCACGCATTTGCAAAAGCTAGTGCTCTAATGATGACATCTAATTGTTCTTCTAAACATTCTTCTTCTTCTTACGGCTTTTCCACTTTTTCTGACAAAAAATTGGTGGCCTTTTGCATAAATCACTTGACCATTCATTATATTCCATTCATCAACGAGTGATTCAGCCTCTTTCCTTTAATTCAATTTTTGTACCTTCCTTGGTTCGATCAACCACTTTGAGTACTTTCCTGTTATCGACATTGAGATGCTCTTAAAATTGTCCTATCAACAAGAGAATTAAGAGAATGATTAGCGCAATTTCATCAAAAATTGAGATATTATAATTATAATCAAAATAATCAATCTCAACCAAATCATTTTTAACTTGTAAAATCAATTTCCCTTCATTGACATTAGTTAATGCATGAGTTGTTGACAAAAATGGCCTCCCTAAGATCAATGGTTTTTCATTTCCTTCACCGATATCTTATACCAAGAAATCAACTAAGAACACCAACTTATCCACTTGTACAAGCACATCCTCCAACAAGCCATACAGTTTCCTCTATAATAAATATGCCAATTGAATGGTGTCCAAAAATTGGTTGAATTGCTTCTCTCTTTCCTTTTTTCTTGGATCTACGAACCTTTAAGGGAATGACACTTTTACCGATGAGTCCAACTTCAAGGTAGTTTTTCGAATTGCTTCTTCTTGGACACCTTGATTCATCATCTTTTTTCTTTTTGACTTCATCACCAAAAACTTCAATTTTATTCTCAATTACCTTGGATTTTTGTTTCTCATCTTGTCTATCCATCTTTTTCTTATCATTAGGCTCCACCAACTCTTTTCCACTCCTAAAAATTATAGCATGAGTTTGCTCCTTCGGATTTGGAATGGTGTCATTTGAAAGGGATCCCATATGTCTCTTATTGTTCACTCTTGCCAATTGTCCCAATTGAATTTCCTAGTTCCTTGTCGATGCTCTCAAATTTTCATAGTCTCTCTTTTGCACTTATCTTTCCCTCTTTTCTCTTTTCAATATCATTTCCAACAATGTTCATATGCATTTTCTCTTGTAGAAAATTGGCCATTATACATAGGTTGGGAACAATTAGAAGGTAGGATGGAGGTCTTGGTTGCTGTTGTTGAAATAGAGGGTAAGATAGAAGTTGAAATGAATTGGCCTAGAAATAATGAAAGTTTCTTTGGGGTGGGGATTGATAAGGTCTAAAAGAGAAACTTGGGGTTTGGTTTTGAAAATTTTGAGGTGGAGGACTATGTTGGTATGGAGGATTTTGTTGAATATTTGGGTTTCTCCAAGAGAAGTTGGAATGGTTTCTCCATGAAGGATTGTAAGTATTTTCATAAGTTCCTTGTGTGTTCTTTGAAGATGAAGGTTGATTTGATACATAGTGTACTTGCTCATTTCCACACATAGGAACTTCACATTGTCCACTGAGAATCCACCATCACAAAAGTCACAAATCAAATTTGGTTGAAATGATGAGCCAACAACATTTACGGTGCTTGTTTTTCCAAAGTTCTCCAACACTCATGTGAAGTTGTTCATAATATTCATAAGCATGCTTTGTTGGGCAAGGAAAGCATCATTAAGATTCAAAATAATCATACCACTTTGTTGAGCATTGGTTTGGTTGAGTTGTTGTTGCACCATCAAATGAGTCATAGGCCTATGATCTAGTAGTAATTCGAAGCCATTCACTTAAGCAACTCTTTGGCCTCTTTTGGTGTTTTGAATGAAATGGAACCACTTGCAGATGCATCAACTATAAATTTCGTTTCTTGTGCCAATCCGTTGTAGAATGTTTGAATTTGCAATCATAGCGGGATGGCATGTTGGGGACATTTCCTCAACAAGTCTTTAAAACATTCCCAAACTTCACTTCGACTTTCACTAACATCTTGTTTGAAAGAAGTGATCTCATTATGCATCTTGGCTATCCTTGATGATAGGAAATGCTTTAACAAGAACTCTTGTGCTAGTATATTCCAAGTAGTAAAAATTCCTTGAGCATGAGATTGAAACCACGTCTTTGCTCTATCTCTCAACTAAAATGGGAAGACTCTTATACATACACAATCCAGATGAAGTCCATTGAATTCTAATGAATCCAATACCTCCTCGAAGTTTATCAAATGAGCGTAAGGATCTTTATGAGGACCTCCTCCAAACATAGCATGCTGATTGCAACATTTTAATCAATGTAGGCTTTTTCTCAAAATTATTTGCTTGCACGAGCATCCTTGCGATACTAGAATTGGCCCCATCAAAATGAGGCATAGCATACTCTCTCAAGCGACGACAATTCTGTTCATTTCATTTCCATTTCCAAAGCCACCTATTCCATGATCACCCATAACTTCTTGTTCATCATTCTCATTATTCAAATTCCTTTGATTTGGGTTGAGGTTAGCCATTTTTACTCTTTGGAACTCTTGTTGAACTCTTCTTTGCTTCTAGATTTTTCTAAGTTCCTTCTCTCTTTCGTAATTCAAACAAATCAATGGTTCTTTGTCCTTTCTTACCATGCACTACAAAGAGTAAATTCAAGTAATTAGTCACAAGTGCTAAATCAATTCACAAGACAAGATCACCAACATAAACAACTACTAATGAAAGACCAAAATTAATAACCAAAGAAATAAAAAGTGCCTAATCTATACGACTCGTAAAGCGCTCAATACTGACTTGCCAATATACTAAGGACAATCCCCAGCAATGGAGCCAAAAACTTGTTCGTGTGCTAGGTAGAATTAAAATCAAGTAAGAACTCAAATAAGTAGTCAACCTCAATTTTTCACTAATTTCGGCCCACACTCCCGCAAGTATACAAGGAAGGTAGCAGATAGTGGAAGCGAGTATCGTTCAAACGATGATTGTTGGTTGATAATTACCAAGATTTTGGGGCCATTGTATAGTTGGATAATTCATAAAGACAACAAGTACTAATTCTACTCAAAGCCATGAATTGAACAAGCAAGTAAATTAAGATTAAAGACTATTTTATCTAGTAACGCAATTAAAGGAAACAACTAGACACAGTAATTAAATGATTATCCAATCTAATTTAAAGAAAGAAAGTAAATGACAGCAAATAAAGTTACTTCTGAATTAACTAGAATAACTAAAAATAAACTAGAATTGAAAGGCAACTAAATCTAACTTGTGTAATAAAAGCAAATAGAAAGCACGAGCAAAACAAGTAAAATCCATCTCTTACTACTATTAATCTAATGAAATTAGTGAATAAAACCAAGTTTAAATTAAATATTTTTGAATTTTTAGACTAATAAAAGAAATCCCAATGAAAATCACTAGAAATTAAAGCAAGTAATTGAACATATTTAACTAAAGATCACTAAAATTGGAAGAAATCTAAAACTTACAAAGAAAGTTTGAATTGGAAGTAAGGAGATTTTCAAGAAGTTAAACTACAAAGCAAGTAAAAATTATATCGACTTCTAACTAAAGATTAACCCACAAAAACTATGTAATCACAATTTAAACTTGCAAGAAATTAAGGATGAGATCTAAGGGAATTTAAAAGAGAACTAACATTAAACTAAAAAGTTGTGAAGTTTATGCCACACTTACTACACTACTAACTATGTGAAAATTACTAACTATTCAACCCTAGTGTGTATACTAACACCTACTAAAAGTCTATATATACTTGGAGTATTACCTAAGTTAAAATACTTAAAATCTGGTAGCCAAAATTTACAAAAATGCCTTTAATACATTTACTGAATACGCCTTGATATCACGATATATAGCTAAAGTTACATAATTTAAATTCCTACTTGATGTCGTGACATCGAGTTCCATGTCACAACATCAAATTGTTGCAGCAAAAGTTTTCAATTCTTCTTTAATCTCTTTTTGGCTCTTGAACTTTGCTCATTTTGACTTCCAACTTCCAACCATAACCTGCATAGTACTAAACTAAATAAGTAACTAAATTGACTAAAATTTCATAAAAACTCATAATATTGACTAAGAATAAAAATGCAAACACTTAATGTAAAAATTAACTAAAATACTTAAATAAACACAAAAATTCAAAATTTAAACCAACAAAATGATATGATTTAGACGTAAATAACTGTAGTTTATTAGAGTTATCACTTACATATGTGGTAAATAGTTCATTTATTATTTTAATTTTGTAGTTTGGTCTTAAAAATTGTAATTGTCCTGGAGGTAAGGTCCCATGTCCCTCTCCTTGTACTATTTTACAAATATTAGTATAAATGATAGGGGTTTATACCAAACCTTCCCCATCTCAAGGTGAATTTTTTTCTAATTACATATATTTACTCTAATAAATAATAAGTTATAAGTACAAGTTTCAACTTATATTAATAAGTAAAAACTTGGTCCATTTTTTTAAAAATAAAAGAAAAACTTGGTCTAATAATTATGAATTTAGAATAATGAAGTACTAACAACTAATAACTTATAACTAATCAAATACTAATGAATAAAAAGTAAACAATTTTGAAATAAATACTAAATTTGAGTTATTAGTTTTAAATTAATATGTAATAATTTTGAAATAAGTAAACAACTTGAAATAATGAGTACTAATTTTAAATTATATAAGTAATCAGTTTGAGAATTAAGTAAGAATTTGTTCTAATTACTAATAACTTGTTTCTTCTAAGTTTTGAAAAATTAACTACTAATAAGTAATACTTCAATGCAACTTCAAATAACAAGTATTAGATTGGACTACTAAGTAGAAAGTTGAGTATTTGAATAATTATTATTAACTAAGATTATTAATTACTTATTTTAAATGAAACATTAATTAACTTATAATTAATCGTGGGATAGCTCATGTGGTCCAATTTGTGGACCAATTTGTAGGCCAATTCGTGTGGTCCAGTTCATTGGCCAACTAGCCCATAGCCCGTGGTGGGCCAAACCCTGGTCGAGTCTGGGCTGAACCTAGGTTAAGGAATTCTTATTCCAGCTCGACCGGAAAGGCAGGTTAGTCTAGCACGGCACGACACATGGAGAAGCTTAACTTGGTGGGATTTTGGCCCAACCCACTGCCATATCTATCTCTGATGGGTCGACAGGACAATATATGGTGCTTGGTCTCTTGGAATAACTTTTTGCTCAGTTTCTCCTCAATTTGCAAGTCGACTATTCGGTCAACTGTCAATTCAAATCAAATATAAAATATAAGCAATAAAACACCATCGGTTAATAACTACACTTAAACAAAATAACACAAAAAAGAACTACTTACCAAAACCCTAAATTGGCAAAAAAAGAAACAAAAACTAACATTACAACTAGAAAACAATGAAACTCGCATAAAACCTAAACTATAACATGTGAATATAACTCTCTTTAGGATAGTTTATCATATAGATGATGGAGAATTTGTTGCATCACTTGGGGAATGTTCTTCATTTCTATGTGTTAAGTGTTACATTTTTTTATTTGTTACTTTTATCTTGTTTGGTAGTTGTTTTATTAGTTTTATTTTTTAGTTATTAATTAATTTTTTATCATCTATGTAAGTTTAGAGGGGATTCGGAAAGAAAATGACGAGCGAAAAAAATGAAAAACAAAGACCAAACAAAATAAATCTAGATGGTAGCAACAGCTCCTGCTGGGTAGTTGAGGCATCAGTTACGAAGTCGTTTCCTTCTTATATTGCTGCTTTTAGTTCATTTTATTTTCTTGGCAAATCAACTACTTTATCATAGCCTAATTTGTATAGTTGGTTGCCATTTCTACATAATATAGCCTTCCAAAGTTTGTTATGATTGCTTGAAAATGTTAGAGATAGCTTTTCATTTGTTGTCAATATTTTTGTAACTAGTTTTGCAAGTGGTTCGATATTTCCTTTCTCTATATTGTCTTTTATCTCTTGCTAATGAACAAGAGAGTTTTTTGGATAGAAAAAGTATAGTTGTATTAATATGTATATGTGTCAAAGTTACAATTGCTAGTGGGTGTCCTATTTATAAGTTTTAGATAAGAGGTTATGGGACTAATGAGTTTTACACGTGACTATATCCTACTTATTCATGTATCATTAGTAGTTTTCTCGACTAAGATCAGAGTTATAAGGCTCCTAGACAGAGACGATCGGTTCTATTCCTTTGCTTTTACATTGTCTCTATATTGGCCGTTCATGCGTCGGTTTTCAACCAATGCCCTTTACGTGTTGTAACTCTTGATAGTCATCAATCCCCAAGTTGTTAAGAACTTAGGTAGATTTGTCTGATCATACTGGCTAATCCTCAATTCGATCTGACCTGAACTTTGGATGTCCCAAACATGTTGGTCTTCTAATTTTCCTAAACTATCCCTAATCCTTTTAAAAAATAAAATAAAATCCCAAACTATCCTAATCCAAACATGTACTTCCATTATCTTTTGAATTTTGCGTTACATGCCTTTTTTTAAATTTTTTTATTTCATGCCACGTGTCTATTGGGGCTACTCCAACCGTCACCCTCTTGCTTTTCAGAATCACGTTGGCACCTCTTTTCATTTTCCCTCTAAACTTATTCAAGTGCTCAACCCAAATCGTTTCACTCAGGTCATGTTGTTTTAGTTTCTCAAAAACCCGTTGAAGTCTCCAATAAATTCCACTTTCCTTCATCTTCTATCATTTTGCCAACTTTGTATTTCAAGCACCTCTTCCTGAAATGGCAATCAAATACTGAAATTAATCACTATTTTTCATCCTTCCGTTGTTCTCTTTGCACTTTCTATCATATCTATATGTCTCTTTTACTGATTAAAAATTCAAATCTTTCTTACTTTTCACTCTTATCCAAAAAGAAAGATCCAATAGCTTCTTCCAAGAAAAAGTCCGTCGCTGCCTCTAGCATCTCTAATCAGTCTGGCCAACGGAAAGGTAAGGCTTCTGCCTCTCTGACCCTTTCTGATTTCAACTCAAAATGTAACATTAACACTTCTAGTAAATCTCCACCTTCTAACCCCTCGATCGAAAGGATGCTTGAAACTCCCTCTGTTGGGACCACCGAGAGTCCTTCGGTCACCCCAGTTTCTTCTTCTTTTGTGTTCCCTACCACTGAGGAGAAAGCCTCTAAAATCACTCCTTAGGATTTAGTTCGAATAAGTTACTTCTTTGTATGTAAGGAACAGGTTGATCACAAATTTTTAGATTTCCCTTCCTTTCATTTTAACCAAAAACCAAACTTGCCAACAATTAGCAGACTGGTGTGTCCCCAATTTAGCCTAAACACCATTAGGACCATGGTGGGGTACTGCACTCTTTGTTTCATCCAGTCATAGAGGCTTTAGATATTTGTATAGGTTAACCAGAAGTCGACAATTTGGCTTCTTATACATCTGCAGATGACCTGGCTACAAGAACCTCTCGAAGAGTACCCAAGCTCCATTCAAAACTAGAGATCAACTTTCTTCTTTGCTAAATAAGACGACATAAGCTGGTTTAGTCATTTTTGGAACCTTAATCTAACAAGCGTAACAATTCTATACCTTCCATAACTTCTATCACCAAAGCTAATATCAAAACAATACTTCTATCATAATCAATTATGAAAAGAAAAAAATTCTCATCAACCACGACCTCCTGATCTGGGCCAACCTTGTTATTGATGTTAAATCTCTGAAGACTAAAGCAGTTCTTTCATCTTTGTTTTTATTCTGTATTTGTCCATCAGATTGCCTTTTAATTTTTCTTAATACATTTTTTTTGTTTCAGGCTTTGACCTCGGCACAATTATCCATCCTTCCAAGATGAAGTTACTCAAGAAGGCTGGGGATTCTAAGCTAAGCATGACTGGCAGTTAGCCTGCTATAGTTCAACCATTTGGCACAAACAAAGGTTGCAGCTCATTTGCTCTCAATATTTTCCCTTCTTTGGAACATCTAGTCTATCCTATTGCTCCATCCCAATCGTTTGCAGCCATTAGTTCACTCGTGCCCACCATAGGCTATGGAAGTTCCAATGCTGATCCAGCAAGTACCTTTTCCAGTGGCTTGCACCAAGATAGTTTTGTAAAAGAGGAAGGTTACTGTACCTCCTCAACCTCGTGAGTAATAAAAAAAGACTACTCTAAAGAAAACTACTTTAACCGGTCCTTCTGTAATCGAGAAGTTTGTAATCGGTCGATTTGAAGCTGGCAGATCCCTAATCCTTGTAGAAATCGATATGAAGCTAAGGTGAGGATCTCCTTAAATTCATGAGCATGCTCATCCTCTCTTCTAATTTGTTCTCATTCTATCATTCTTCTAAATCCCAGGTGGGTTTTTTGATCCTTGGTGTCTTAAACCGTAAGAGCATTTTTTGTACTTGCCAATTTTAAAGTCCTTGATTAGAGTGCATCCCTATATACATAAGACTAGAAAATGGATGAGGATCACACTGCTACTGGATACCAAGAGCTGTTGTAGACCTAATGAATCGTTCAGACTTAATCTCCTAGAAGGAAGCAGCAACTCGAATAAGAACAAATTTGTGTCTAACTGGTCGATCGATCACAACAATCGACTCCAATCCCTAATAGTGACCTATGACGGGCTTAAAAATGCATTTCCCCCTCGAGATGAATGTAATACGATCTAAACACTCTTTTTCAAAGCATCTGTGATGTCTTACAATCAAATGCTTTAATATATTCAAGGGTAAATTACCATAAACCCTTATGTGATATGTCCATATGACCTATAACTCCTATGCGTTTCAAAAACATATTGTAAAGCACTATGTACTTAAGACTAAAAGATGATATGGATGAAAATCATCCAAATTAATAGACTTTATTAAAAATACTTATTTATAGACACCCTCCTATTTGTCAGTTCCCTCATCCACCACCACCATCAATAACCACTAGCAACCCTTACCCATCAAATTTTTTATCCATCTACATGGAAAAAAGACTAAAAATCACCAATAAAGTAGATTAACTTAAGCTTCCAACCAAATCAAAGATTATTTCTTTTTTCCCAAAAAAAAAAAACTTGGAATGAAAGGGGGAAGGAGCTATACGAATGAGGAGAGAGGAAAAAATAGAGACTTGGAGAGATAGGTGGTGGAAGGGTGACGGGAAAATAATGGGAGGGGATGAGGATGGGTGACAGGAAAAGAGAGGAAGGAGGGGGAAGAGGAAAGAGAAGGGTCTGCGTGGGGGATGGGAATGGTGATGGGTGACGGGAAAAGAGGGGGAGGAGGAAGAGAGATGAGGAGGAAGGGAGGGGAAAGAGGCTACAAGGGGGATGGGTGGTGGGTGACGGGAAAAGAGATGGAGGGGGAAGAAGGGGAGAAGAGAAAAGTGATGTTGTGGGAGGAGAAAGGGATTGTGAAACCGACTATGAGAGGAGTGAGGTTGCAGTTAGAGATTGAAGAAGAAGAATGGGGGAAGCCAATTTCTTGCTGTTGAAATTTTCGAATCGGACTCTATTTCAAACTTTGACGAAGCATATTTGAAGTTTATCACTATGTATCTTAGCTCCATATGCATAGTAGAGGATGGTGGGTGATGGTGGTGTTGATGGTGGGTGGTTGAAGGTGGTTCTGCTGGTTTTTGTTGAAAGGTGGTGAGTTAAGGGGTATTTTTGTCATAAAAGTTAATATTTTTAGAGGAAAAATGATAAACACTCTCACAGGGCGTAAGTGTATTTCAAACTTCGTTAAATTGGATGGTTTTCGCTACTTTACCTTTTAATCCAAACTATATGTAGGTTTAAGGTATATTTTTGAAAACATAGGGGTTATGGGTCATATAGACATACCTCATGGGGATTTACGGTAATTTACCCTATATTCAATAATGTAGAACAAATCCTAGACGGTCAAAAAGCAATATGCTAGCTCTCCAACAACAGAAATAGATCCAAGAGGAGACACTAGCCAAGATGAAGGCTCAGTTGTAGGCTGAGAAGGAAGCTGCTTGGTCGACTGGAGAAAGAAGCTAACAAGTCAAACAATAGAGCAAATTTTCAGCCAAACTAGACAATGCCATTCAAGTGACAAGCAAACTAGTTAATGACCTCTATACAAAGAAAGGTGAACAACCTGCCCAAGTGTGTATTCAGAGAAGTGTTACTTGATTATTTAAACTTTCTAAGTTCACAAGAGGTTGTCTACCTTGCAGAACTAACTTCATCATGCTTGAATTCTCTAAACAGAGCGATACAGTCAAACCGAGCAAGGAAAGGGCACTGAGCAAGTAGTCAAACCGACCCAACCTTAGTTCTTTTAATAGAATAGGTCTTTTTTAATAGTTTAAGCTTTTCTCTAATGAATTTTGATAAACAACCAAACCACACTAAAAATGATCAACTATAAAATTTTGTTCATGTGGTCGTCGACTAAGAATTATTAGGCAAACGTTCTCTATCCTTTCTCTCTTTCCCTTTTTTCTTTATGATCATTTGTAGTTCAGTCACTTGAAATTGGCCATAGATCCGGATCCCAAAGCCATCTAGCAAGGGCTTATGGACTCTTCAGCCTATTTTCCTTTTTTTCAGACTCTTTAGCCTATTTTTTTAGGTTATGGGCTCTTGGGCCTCTTTTCCATTTCTCAGGCTCTTGGGCCTCTTTTTTTCTTTCATTGGGCATTTTAGCATCCTTTTCATTTTACAGGGCTCTTCAATATCTTTTTTCTTTTATGGGAATCTTCAGCCTATTTTTAGTGAGGCTTTTTTGCCTCTTTTTTTCTTTTATATAAAAACATACTAAAAATAATCAATCCCCGCTTCCCTTTACTACTAGTTGACAACCGTATACTTCAGGGATGTCGCATAGGATTTAGGTGTTTTTATGACATAACTAGGTGTTTTCCCAAAAGATTTCAAGTTTCTGGTGTCGTTGTTGGGGATTGATTTTTTAATGATATTGATATAATTTGGTTGAATTTCTAGATTGAAGTCTTTTATTTTTCTTGTATAGTTGTTTCAGCTATTTGAAAAACCAAAAAGAATTTTATTTTGTAGTTATGTTCTTATTTTGAAAAATCTAAAAAGATTTTCTTTGTGATGGATGGTTTAGACTAGATAGTAGTCTAAAATTTCCTAATTTTCTTGTTTGTACTATTTTAGTTCCTTTTCTTGTTCTTATTTGTGTTGTATATTGTTCAAGAAAACACAAGGACCTAATTAGAATAATTCATACAAAGGAGATTATCATTTTTAGGGTAATGAAGGTTTACCCAATGAGCATGGTTCTTGTTTTGATTATTCTCCCTACACCTTAGATTATCAAATGGGATGGTCTAGCCATCCATATCCTATGAAAAGCTACCAAGAAAATCCCTACCCTCTCCCTCTAGCACAAGAGCTTTCACATGAACCAATGGATGTTCAATTCTTTCACCCATTTACTCAAGAAAGTGATGTATTCATATAAGAGGCAAGAAAGAGGAAAGAAAGGATGTTGCTTCATGAAATAACCTGACTCCAAGAAGAACAAACTCAACATCGAGAAGAAATTACCAAATCTTGAGAAGTCATTGCTAAAAATCAAGAAGAACTAGCTATGGAACAAGCACAATTTCAAGAAGAACAAGCTAGATTCTTTGAAGACTAAGACACTTCCAATAATAGGTTAAAAGACCAACTTACTGAAAGTCAAGGAATGAAAAATGGTGAAGAACAAAGGATTCCACCACTCCCACTAATAGATGAAGAACCAGTTCAAGAGAACAAAATTGATTCTATTTTAGAAGGAACCGGTTCCCAAGAACCTCTTAAATTTGAAGTCACAACAATCGGGTCACTTGATACTTATGTGTATGGGTATGAGTTTGTCCCGGTTTCAACTAAGCAGGTTCAATTTGGGGTGTTCGTGGAGAAAGAAGTGGTTCAAGGAGGAGTAGAAGAAAAAAGACATCTTCTAGAAAGGGCCGAAAAGGGTAGGAACCACATATGTTGAAGTTCAAATTCTTGGGGATTTTAGAAGAGCTCAACAATGAAACAAGTCCACTTGGGGACTTCAGAGGAGCCGAACAATAAAACAAGTCTTCCCAACATTCTTGGGAAGCCTCCTTAGTGCTTAGAAAGTATTTCTTTCCCTTTTCTCTATTATGCTTTCTTTAGTTTACTTGCTATAGTCTAAGAACCCCATGGGTAATAAAGGCTTGTAGCCTTGTGCTAAGTTTAATTTATGTTTTGATCTTGATAATTGATTTTTCACTTTCTTGGGCAAATTTGGTTATTAATGAGAATGTTGATGACAATGTACGACTTCTTGTGATATGTGAATAACATATGCTTTATGTAATGATCTTTGACTTAGTTTTTACCTTTTACTTGTGGGATTTCTAGTTGTTGTCAAACTTTATTTGCTAAGTGTTTGATCTTATTCTGAGAAATTCATGTGAATGTTTAATTTTGTTTAGGAGTAGTCTTTGTTGTTGAAAGACTTCTTGAGACCAATTATGTGTCAAGCTAAGTCTGGAGGGGATCAGTTAGGTATATACATATGTGTGCTTTTCTTCTTTTATTTTTTAATTGTTTGGTGCCCATATAGCGTAACTATGTTGGTTGAAGAAGGATACACAACTTATGGGACTTTGTGTTTAATTAGGAGTTGTATTTAGATGGTCAACTTGAAATTGCTCATTGCTTGGCCTTCATAAGTGTTGCGCTTATTGTTGGTGAATCCCATTATTAAGGGTAGAACTCTTGTTTATAAGTTCAATTTATGCTTAAATGGTTGTAGTCACCTTTACATGGTTGATATGTTGTCCATCTTCTTTATGAGCTTTTTGATTGTCCAAGTATAATTCAAAGTCAATGCTTCGTTTTATGTCTAACTAGTTATGTGCTTTGATGCTTTTTAGTAGTATTTTTATTTCTTGTTATATGGGCGAGTGGTAGGATGTGTTATACTCATCAATGAATGATATGAAAAGATAACACCATGGTGATATATACGGCCTTGTTTTTTTGGGAATATTTTTGTGTTTCTTGTTTGTAAAAGTTGATATTGGTTGTTGAACGTAGGTTGCAATTCATGTGAAAAATTGGATTTAACCCTTGAGAGTCAACCATATTTTCATCTACTTCATAAAATGTTTTGCTTAAGTAGTTTTGACCTCAAACTTTACTTTTTCTATAAGTGTTCTTCTAATGCCATGTTCAATTGATTGTTGATATGGTTTAAACATTTCAAGGTTTAGAAATTTGTTTTCAGTAAACAAAGAAATGATAAGCACTTTTGGTCATATTGCATGGAATTGTATTTTCGGATATTTTATGAGTTTGTCACAGTTTGGCTTGGTACATTGATTGGGATAGCATGAATCCCTTATTTTAGCAAAAATAGCCAGATTTTAGAAATGATCAAGGCATTTTCTTGGACCGTTTGGGCCAAAAAGCATACCTTAAATGAATTTATCGCTAGTATCCCCCGTTAAGCCTTATACTTAAAGCTTAATTTCATTGTTAACCACATAACTTAACCATACCACTTTGTATATCTATCCTCTCTTCATTACATCACTTTAGCCACTGTGGATCTATCTTAGTTCTCCAATGTAATAGTTAGAGCTTATATAATGGTTTGAAGAAAAATTCCTTATGTAATTGCTTTGGGGATTGAAGTCAAGATGTTTAGTGTTAATTATATCTCTCTTGTTATAATTGATCTATTTATGTAATTTTTGTTCCCTATGAAATTCTTCTCTCTATAAAAAAACAAAAAGAACCAAAACAAAAAAATTCAAAAAAAAAAAAAGAGAAAAAGAAAGAAAATTGAAAGTGTGTTTATCTTATTGAATAAAGAATGTTCATCTTACCTTCAAAAGTTAATTTAGTTAGAAATAATGTTTTTGTTATTCAATAGTTAGTTGGTTAATTTATGTTGGTTTTTGGGGACTTGCGTATTTGGAATTGTAGTCTAAGAGTTTGCATTGAATGACTAAAGTGATTTGAGTCACAAGGGTACTTATATCTAAATTTATCATACCTTATTATCTTAGCCTATATTACAAGATTTAAAAGTCATAAATGATCTCTTAATTTGAGATATTAGCTATTAGAGAACCGGGGATAAAACACTGCTTCGATTGCTGTTCTTTGCTAAACCTTACAGTGCTAACATATCTTGGCATGTCATTTGCATCAATTTGTGCTTCTCAAAATAAGTTTCAATGATTTTTCGATACAGGAAGAAAGTTTTGAGAAAATTAACTTATTTGTCCTAGATACTTACATTTGAATGGGCATTCAATTAACTCTTCATTAGTCAAAGTAATTTTTGTGATCAAAACTAGTGTATACTTTTGTAAATGAAGGAGTGGATGAAAATAGTGAGTTTGTCAAGTTAAAACTCCATTTTCACTTTTTACTAGTGCACTATAGTTCAATATTTCAACTTTGTTGATGGTATTATTTGCTTTGTGTTAGTTGCTTTTGTTGTCACTTTCGTATCTTTATTTTGCTCGATATTTCAAGCAAAAGTTTAAATTTGAAAATGTGATAACTCTAGGAAAGTAGAATTATATGTACCCTAAACTTGAGTATTTTTACCTTAGTTTCGAATATTTTTATGTTTTAAGAGTTTTTTTGTCAACTTTTGTTTTTATGCTCGAGCTTGTGCTAGTTTATATTAATTTCAGTTTTTTTGGTGTTATGTTGTATAATTGATCGAGTGTATTTATTTGTAGGGTTTGATCAGAGGAATCGGTGCAACAATTGGGTAAGAAACGAACCAAATCAATCCATAATTTGAGGATGAAGCCAAGCCAAATGCTGAGAAAAATCCAAGTATTGGTGACTGGGGTCAGCATATTCCTTTCTTAAAATCATTGACCATGGTCGTTGGTACTTAAAAATTTTCAAGTAGACAACTCATTCCCATACTCATCAGGGCATGGTTAAACTTCTAGTGGCAAACTAGAGTCATTGACTACAGTTAACCAAATGAAGAAAGAAATACAGTAATTGCTGTTACCTAGAAACAGAAATCGAAGTGAGTCCAATGACTGCAGTCACCAAAATGAAGATGGAATTTCAATGACCGCAGTCACCAAGCTGTCGTGACTATAGTTAGCAAGCATGATTCGAGAATTCTGAGGGGCAAAATTATCCAAATTGTGGTAGAATATTGCTGCAGCCTTTCTTTCCAATCCAAGCAATGTAAATACATCCTTAAAGTCTAAGAAGAGACCAAATACTATACTATAGGGTAGAAGTAGATGGAAAGCCTCAACAATGACATAGTGTAGTTTTTCTCTCTTTTTTCTTCCTATTTGGGAAGGATTTTTTTTATTAGATGTAGTTTAGTATAGCTTCAAAGCTCGTAGTTGTACATTAAAGACTCCTAATATAAGTTCTTTTTAATTTATGTCTAATTTCACTTACTTTGTATTAATCTAGTGTAGTTTAATTTAATAGATTTTTAGATTAATTGATAGATTAGATTGTTGCCTCCTTTAAATATGCTTTCTTATAGTAATTTTTTTAGATAATTAGCTAACCACTAGTACATTGGTAGAAGGGTGCTACTCCCAAATTTTGTTAATATGAAAAAATAGTACATTGAGTGAGACTAGACCAAAACCTCCCAATTTGTACAAGATGGTTTAGAAACCTTAATGTTTATGCAAGCCATCCTATCTAATCTAGCAAGACATGTAGCTAGCCTTGGAATATTAGTTGCATCAAAATTAAAATTACATTTGATTTCATACGCTATGTTTGTTAAATAATCTGCAACTTGAATACCTTCGCTGTAAGTATGTTGAGTAACATAATTAACCTTTGCCAAAAGAGCCTGGATTTGCTATATGTTGTTGTCCAGCTTCCAAAAGACTAAAATTTTACCTTGAATGAAGCTAATGATTTGAAGTGAATCCAATTCAATTATGATGTTGTTGATTCCCGAAATGTTGACAAAGAGTTAAACCTTGCAGCAGGGTAGTAGCTTCTACAAAATCCTTGTACCATGATTTCTAAAGAAAATAAGCAAAGACCATCAATGATGTGACCATCATGATTTCGAATTATTCCTCATGCAGCAACTTATGCTTGATTAGCCTTAGAAAGGCCATCTATATTCAGCTTGTACCAGTTCAATGGTGTGATTACCTTCCGTTGTGTAGATACTTGTTGAAATTGAATTCCCAGCTGCTTCAGTTCAGAGTCGAATTTGTTTGCAGCAGGAATTGGAAGAGCCATAGGCATGAATTGCAAGTTTGTTTTGATGGCTGAGATAATGGATTGAGTAGGGATATAGTGCCCTCATATAAGCTTTTATTCCTTGCCTTCTGGACCTCCCAATAAAGAAAGCTTGGAATGAGCTTATAGAAGAAATTTTGGAGGAATTCAACCACCAACTATTTATGTATTGTTTCAAGGTATATCCTCATACTCCAGCTGGTAAATGATTCTAAAAATGCTTACAAACATCTTTCACCTTTTGGCATTTATGAAATAGATCTTCAAGACTCTTCATGCCTACAAAACTAGCATTTAGAATGAAGACCAAACCCTTTTGTTTAAGGATAGCATCCATTGCAAGATATGAATTTAGTAACTTCCACATAAAGATAGAATTTTTTAGTGGATTTTTCTTATTCCAGATCATGTCCCTTGAGAATAAGCTCGAGCTGGCAAATCTTATCTCTTCAATAGCTGAGGACAAAGTGAACTTACCAGAAGTAGTTATGTTCCAGACATGAATATCATTCTTTCGGTGATCCAAACTCTTTTGTCTACGATCTGCTACATAGGGTAGTAAGGGCAAAGAGAAACAATGGCTACATTATCCCAACCAGTCCCATTCTAAGCTTAATTAATTCTCAAATAATTTTTTGAGGGAATAGTGATTTTAAAATGATTATTGTCATCTCCTTTTTCAAACCAGAATGATGATCCTATATCCCTTAAAAGGATTGACGTATTCTGCTCCACTAGATTGTTGATCAGCAACATCCTTTTGCAGGCAAGAGAAATTATGTTAGTAACAACTACTTGACTAGGAGATGAACTACTTCACCAAGATATTAGATAATAAAAATCTACTCCAAAATGTGTCCTTAATTCTGAAAGACCACCACAATTTTATTGACATAGCCTGGACAATATTAATCAAACTTTTTACCCTTAAAACACTCTCTCCGGTAGGCCTAATGACCTTCTGCCAACTACTCCAGTGCATTTTCTTCCCCAAATCTGTATATCCCTAAAGAAATTGGAAAATAGTTGTTCAATTTTCTTTAGCACAGACTTAATCATAGGGGGGTTCAAGACACTCATCAAATATAATAAGATTGAGCTTAAACATGCTTTATGAGAAGCAACTTTCCACCGGCAGATAAAAGCTTGCTTCTCTACCCAGACATCCCTTGACTATTCTTTTCAATGATAGCTTGATTTCCTTCCTTTTTTAATTGGACAACCCAAATATATGAAAGGAAAAATTTTCTCTGAAACCAGTAAATTGAGAGACCATCCTTGTCCTAGCTTGATTCGGTTTTGAGGAGACATAAAAATAGCTTTTATGGCTCTATTGATCAATTGACCAGAAGCATTCTCAAAGTGTTGAATAAAGGGCATAAGATTTTTAATAGACTTCTACTATTTAGGAAAATATTAGGACATCATCAGCAAAGGAAAGATAAGTGATAGGGATGCCATTTGTAGAAGTTTTGATTAAACATAATTGAAAACCAATTCCCTTCAAGATAGTTAGAAATCAGAGAAATGACCTGGGTAGAGAATCCAAATCTCGCAAGAACCTTCAAAAGAAAGCCCCATGAAATTCTATCCGAGGCCTTTGCCATATCTAATTTCAACATTATATTACCCCCTCTACCTTTGTGATCAATGTGCTCCACCAGTTCTTGTACTAGCAGGATATTGTCAGTAATATTTCTTCCTGGGACAAATCCACTTTGCTCCTCAGAAATGCTTCTAGGAAGAAGAGGTTTAATCCTGTTGGCAACTAGCTTAGTAAGCACTTTCTTAGTAAATGTACATAAGCTGATAGCTTTGAAATTAGTAAAAGAAGTGGGATTGTCAACTTTAGGTATAAGCCTGATGAGTGTGATTGTGATTTCCATAGGAAGACTAGCTCCTTGAAAAAATTCAACAACAACATGGAACAAATCAGCCGAGATAACATCCCAACAGCATTTGAAAAATGTGCCATTAAATCCATCAACTCCAGCAGCAGCATATGAGATAATAGAAAAGACTACCTCTTTTAATTCCTCCAAAATAGGGATCATCAAAAGAGATTCTTGTCTTGAAGAGTAATCAGGCAAGGAATTGAATCAAGATAAATGAATATAAGCGCTGGATAGTTCAGTAGTGAGCAAATTTTCAAAGAATGAAATCGAATCTCTTTTCAAAGTATCAGCATCATTAGTCCATGAACCATCATCTCTCTTCAATCTTCTAATACATAACTTATTTCTTTTGTTTTGAAGATAGGAATGGAAAATTTTTGTGTTTTGATGACCTTCCTTCATCCATTTGACACCAACTTTCTGTCTATAGAAACTCTCCTCCTCAGCAAGACATTTGAGCAATAAAGCTTAAGCTTGAGAAAGGTCAGTCTGAGCAACATTAGAAGGGTTTTTCTCAAACTAATTTTTATAATAAAAAACTTTTCCCTCAACCTCTTTAACTTTCTAAAAGACATTGCCAAAATGTACACTATCCAGGATTTAAGATCAAATAAAATCCTTTTGAGTTTAGCTGATAATTTCTGTAAATTAGTCCTTCCTAAAAATTGATCCCAACTCTTTCTAACTTCTACCGAAAAAGTTGCATGAGATGTCCAGATATCCAAAAATCTTAAAAGCTTGGGACTATTTTAATGGGTTGAATAGAATGAAAATAGAAGAGGAACACAATCAAAACACGTTTTATTGAGATAAGTGACATCAACATTCTAAAAAATGTTCAACATTTTCTAGTTAAAGAGGACTCTGTCAATACTTTTCCAAACCAAAGAACCATTTTTGTTGCCCTTTCAAGTAAATTTTGAGCCTGAATAGGGCAAAACCAATAAAGCACAAGCATGAATTGCATCACTGAATTCTGCCATACCTCTAGTATGAGGCTGTGAATCTAAATTGTGGAGGCAGATTAGACTAGGAACCAAGAACCCTAACTTTTGTTAGAGGTTCCCCAATTTGCTATTAGATAACATAGGCTAAAGAAGAGCCACAAACTGAATCTTGCGTAAGCTTAATCAACGCCTTAAGCCTATGCAAAGATTTTTTATTCCCTATTCCTCTTATATTCTAGATAAGACTATTTATTGGTAGTTAAGAAGAGAGGATAACTCAACTGGTGTAATAGCTGCACTTCTAGTAGTGAAGTAGGTTCTCTTGATGTAGTTCTTCTTTTTCTTCTTCTGTGTTGAATAATGTGAAGCTTGATGACTCTTAGTATTTTATGAGTCAAATGTCTTTTAGATATTCTATGAGTCTTGGGAATTTTTTTTCTAGAATTCTAGCTCATTATTCTATATAATTTTCAGTTATTAATTCAACTCCTATATAACAATGAAATTGTGAAGAAAGACATATGAATGAAAAATATTACTTAGCTCCAAAAAATTTTCTCACTTTCTTGGCCTAATCCCTAACAAAATTGGTATCAAAGCTGGAGTTCATAAAAATCAAGCCTTATTTCATCTCTAAAAATAAAAGAAATTGAGATGACAAATCAAAAATAATGATGGTACCTCAGTTCCTATATTTTTTGGTGAACACTATGATCATTGTTGGTGTGTAAATATGATGATATTTTTCAGATCAAAAGAGTTGTTGGATTATGTAGAAGATAGATATGATGTGATGAACCGGAATCAACAACCGGCTTTAGTGATTAAGAACTAACTCTCAAGGAGCATAGAAGAAAAGATGCCAAAGCACTCTAATATATTCAACAAGGTGTAAGCCTAGATATTTTCTCAAGAATCATGGGATAAGAATCATGCCAAAGAGTTCCAAGGAAATGTCAAGATAAATAATGTCACACTCCAAACTTTAGCTTGAAAACTTGAAGATGAATGAAGCTGAAAGTGTCCAAGACTATTACACAAAGATCACCAAGATTGTCAATGACATGAAGACATTTGGTGAACAAATTAATGATGGCAGAATTGTTGAAAAGATACTTGTTAGTTTACCCCCAAAATTTGATCCAATGGTATCCATAATTGAAGAGACAAAAGATATTTCCTCACAAGTGTTCAAGAGTTGATGGGATCCTTGAATGCTCATGAGAGAAGAATAGCTAGACATGCTTAAAAATCCATTGAAAGTTCCTTCAATCAAAGTTAAATTTTAGTCCCAAAATCAATAAAGGAGAGTAGTCCCCTAGTAACTATCAAAGAAGAGGAGATGCACAAAGAGGTGGAAGACATGGTCATGGAAGAGGACAAGGTAGAGGAAGAGGAAGAAACAAATTTCAAAGAGCCAATAATGATGAAAATTTACAATCTTGCAATATTTGTGGGAAGAACAATCATGTGGAGAACGATTGTTGGCATAAAGGCAAACCACAATGATGCAATTGCAAGCACTCTTTGGTCATATTGTGAAGGATTGAAAACTCAAAATCAACCAACAAGCACAATTTTCAAAAGAGAAGCAAGAAGAAAGTAACTTGTTTTATGCTTGTCACATGGCAACTGAAAGCAAAAAGGATGTTTGGTTTCTTGATAGCGGTTGCAGCAATCACACGGCAAGGGACAAGTCCATATTTGTTAAGTTGGATGAGTCCATAAAAACTCAAGTAAAGATGGGAAATGGAGTAGTTGTCCAAGCACAAGGATTGGGAACTATTGGTGTTCAAACCAAGAAAGCTAAAAAGTTGATCCATGATGTTTTACTTGTACCTGATTTAGATCAAAAGTTGTTAAGTCTTGAGTCGCTTCTTCAGCATATATATGCACTTAATTTTCATGATGGTGAGTGCTCAATCTATGATAAGAAAGAAGGTATGCAGCTTGTTGTGAAAATTCAAATGGAGAAGAATAGAAGTTTTCCAATAAATTTTAGCTATGGTGGAGATCAAGTTATGACTTATAGCACCTGTGATTGAAAGCTCATGGTTATGGCATAAAACGCTTAGACACTTGAATTTTCGCAGCTTAAATTACTTCAACAAAAGGGGATGATTTATGGACTACCAAGAATTGAGGAGAAGCATGAAGTTTGTGAAGGATGTGTACTTGGAAAACAACACTGGCAACCATTTCCTAAATGAGTTGCATAGAGAGCCAAGAAAATTTTGGAGTTAGTTCACACGGATGTTTGTGTACCAATGAGAAAAACATCTCATGGAGGTAACAACTACTTTATTCTTTTCATTGATGACTTTTCAAGAATGACTTGAGTTTTTCATGAAAGAAAAATCAGAAGGTTTTTCTGTGTTTAAGAAGTTTAAAAATCTTGTTGAGAAACAAAGTTGTCATTGTATTAAGACCTTAAGATGTGATAGAGGGAATGAGTATACTTCAAATGCTTTTCAAGAATTTTGTGAAGATAAAGGAGTAGAAAGACAACTCACAGTTGGCTATACACCTCAACAAAAATGGAGTATTCGAATGAAAGAATCAAACTGTGATGGAGATGGCAAAATCTATGTTGCATGACAAAGGATTGCCAAAAGGTTTTTAGGCTGAAGCAGTTTATACAGATGTGTATTTTGTTGAATAGAAGTCCAACAAAAGCGGTGAGGAATCAAACTCAAATTGAAGCATGGAATGGAAGGAAACCATCAGTGAATCACTTCAAAAATTTTCGAAGTG
The DNA here is from genome assembly GCA_025175665.1 of Cinchona pubescens. Taxonomy (NCBI): domain Eukaryota; kingdom Viridiplantae; phylum Streptophyta; class Magnoliopsida; order Gentianales; family Rubiaceae; genus Cinchona; species Cinchona pubescens. The sequence continues at coordinate 634,047 of JANKKI010000133.1, forward strand.
TCTGCAATGCACATATTCCCAAAGAGAAGAGGTACAAGCTTGATGAAGTAAGTGAAAAATGTATTTTTGTGGGTTATAGTTCAAAGTCTCAAGGTTACCGTTTGTATAGTTTGAAAACTAACAAAATAATTATTTGTCGAGATGTTTTGTTTGATGAAAATGCTTCATGGAATTGGAATATTGAAAAGTAGATAAAGGAATTGTTTTGGTTGATGATGAACAAAATGAGGAGGAAATTTCAGCCACTCCAAGCAACCCACCTCCTTCACCAAGCTCAAATTCAACGAAGTTCCCAACCTCAACACCAATGAAGATAAGGAGCTTGACTGATGTTTATGCAAGGTGCAACTTTTGTATTCTTGAACCAAAAAATTTGAAGAAGCAAATGCTGAAAAATATTCGACGAAAGCCATAAAGGATGAGAAAAACAAGACCTGGAAGCTTGTAGACAAACCACAAAACAAGGAGATCATTGGAGTGAAATGGATTTACAAAGTAATGCTAAATCTAGATGGCTCAATTCAAAAGAAGAAAGCAAGACTTGTTGCAAAAGGATTTTCTCAATAGCCCGGAATTGACTACAATGAAACCTTTGCACCGATTATAAGATTTGACACCATTCGAGCTCTTATTGCTATGGCAGCTCACAAAGGATGGAATATTTATCAACTTGATGTAAAATCTGCATTTTTGAATGAAGAATTGAAGGAAGAAGTTTATGTTCAGCAACCTCAAGAGTTTGTCAAAGAAGGGGAGGAAGACAAAGTGTACAAATTGAAGAAAGCTTTGTACGGGCCCCATCTTGATGCAAGCACCAAGGGCTTGGTACATCGAAGTTGATTCTTACTCCATGGAGCAAAGATTTAAAAAGAGCAAAAGTGAGTCAACTTTGAATGTGAAGACACAAGGTACATCAAGCATTCTTATTGTTGCTTTATATGTTGATGATTTGCTTTATACTGTTTAACAATGTGAACATGATTGTTGAATTTAAGAAAGACATGATGAAAAAATGTGAGATGAATGATATGGGGCTACTACATCATTTCTTGGCATGGAAATTGATCAACAAGATGATGGAGTGTTTATTTGTCAAAAGAAGTATGCTGAAAATGTTCTTGTTAAATTTGGCATGTTTAATTGTAAACCAATGCCTACACCTCTTGTTGTGAATGAAAAACTTGCTAAAGATGATGGAGAAAAGAAAGTTGATTCTACTTTGCATAGAAGTTTGGTTCAAAATTTGTTATATCTTACAGCTACAAAACCAGATATTATGTTTGCTTCAAGTTTATTATCAAGTTAGATTTATGCACAATCCAAGTCAATTACATGTTGGAGCAGCCAAGAGGGTACTTAGATATAACAACGGAACGACTAACTTTGGCTTAAAATTCAACAAGAGAGCTGGTACAACATTGTTTGGTTTTTGTGATAGTGATTGGGATGGAAGCCTTGATGATATGAGGTGCACTTCTGGTTATTTCTTTTCACTTGGTTCAATTGTGTTTTCTTGGGCTTCAAAGAAGCAACAAACTGTGGCACAATCATCCTCCAAAACTAAGTATGTTTCAGCTAATATGGCAAATTCACAATTCATTTGGCCAAGGAGAATTCTTGAAGATGTTGATGAAAAGCAAAAGAAAGCTACGGTGATACTTTGTGATAACAAATCAACCATTGACATTGCCAAAAATCTAGTTCATCATTCAAGAACTCGACACATTGCAATCAAGCATCATTTTATTAGAGAAGCAATTGAAGAAGGTGAAGTTGAGCTGAAATTTTGCAAGAGTAAAGACCAAGTTTGTAGACATATTTACAAAGTCACTCCCAAGAGACAATTTCTTTCACTTTAGAGAGATTCTTGGAGTTCAAGAATTGCACATTAAGAGGGGAATATGTTGAATAATGTGCAGCTTGATTACTCTTAGTATTTTATGAGTCAAATGTCTTTTATATGTTCTATGAGTCTTGGGAATATTTTTAGGATTCTAGCTCATTGTTCTATGTAATTTTCAATTATAAATTCAACTCCTATGTAAGAAAGAAATTGTGAAGAAAACATACGAATGAAAAATATTACTTAGCTCCAAAAATTCTTCTCACTTTTTTGGCCTAATCCCCAACATTCTGCTTGTTGATCACCAAAGTAAACTCACCATTTTCTGATTAAAGCTTTGCATCTATCCCAGTTGAGAAAGACTTCAACGTATCTACATGTTCTTTTCTATATGCATGGTTAGTTTCATGAGAGTCATCTAGATCCAAAACTGAATTATTGTTAGCTTTTTGAGTATCATCTTGAGACAGAACGATAACCATGTCATCAATAATCACATCTAAGATTGTATTCTACTCATTAATTGTCATATCTCCTCTATCCAGACCTTCATTAACTGCTGTAATATCCAGCTGATGCGATGGACCTAAATTAGGGTTTTCCTTGAATGGTGATTGTTGAACCTTCGTTTCGAGATTGATAAATTCCCTATTGGACGACTGGTTGATTGGAAGATTTAATGCCTGATCACCTCCTTGATTCATTTCCTTATTTTGTGAATTGCTTGTTACCTCTTTAGAAACTTGCTTATTTGTGCAATTAACTAAGAATTCTGCTGAGAATCAGGATTTTCCTTTGGGTTTTGCTACACCTGTTTTGCCTTCCATTGCTGAGAGTATTTGAATTTGAGTTTCCCCTTTTTCTCTACTCTTTACTCATTTTCCTTGTTATGCTAGATAATCAATGGATGATTTGTGCTCGAATTTTCATCTTCTACTTCTTCCCAACATGAATCAATGACTGTTCTGGATTGACATTGGTCTAGAGAAAACATTTTGCAATCATCGTTCTTATGGCCCTATATGTTGCATTTCAAGCAGTATAATGAAGATCTTCTAAGGTAATTTTTTGCCAATGACCACCTTCATCCAAACCAATCCAGATTCTTGATGAAAGATCTGAAAGAAGATCAACCTCTACACAGACTCTTGCCAAGCTTGGACATGTTCTATTTAACGTCGCCAAATCCACCTTGAGTGGTTTACCCACTGTCGAAGCGAGAAATAAAATAGAAGCCTCATGGAAAAAACACAATGGAAAGGATTCCACTTAATCTAAACTAGAACCAAAGATGGCTACACTTCAGAAGAAAATAAGGATACCCCTTAAAAATTTTCACATAAAACTCGTGAATGAACTAGTTTCCCTTTAACCAATACCTTAAAACATTTTTGTTCAGGTCAAATTGAATTAGAATATGCGTAAACTTAAGCAATCCCAATGTGTATCCTCCTTTGAAGCCAATTGTTTGAAAACTCTGATGTAGTACCTCCATACTTGGCCTGCCTCTTGAAAATTTTCCAACTAATGCATATTGTAATGGCTGAGAAAACTCTTCAATTTCTTCCTTGGTGAAATACAATGTTGGCTCTTTTTCGTATTGCTCCAATGACTTAATCTGAGCACAACCATCTCCTTTCATTTGAGGATTTCAGCAAAAGATCTGGTGTTAAGCTCCATAATCAAACAACAAATTAGAAGATGCAATCAGAAGTGCAAGAAGTGAGTAATTTGTAGTAAGAGAAAGTTGAGAGAAGTGAGAGCATTTTGAAAATATACAAATTCCTTTATAATAATTTGTAGTTAGTAAATTTAATTTCTTCCTTAAATGCTCACTTTTGCCATGCTAATTTAAATATTTTCTTAAAATGTTTTCTTAGTTGTAATTTGTAGTCTACATTAGTTAGTTATGGTACATTAGTTAATGGACTTTCTTTAATCATACTTCCTTAATGATAATTTGTAGTGTAAACTAGCTATTTGCTTTCATCCTTAAATCGCTTTCCTTTCCACTTTCTTTCTATAAATGCTATTTAAACATGCTTTCCTTTTACGTACTTTCTTAAAATGCTTTCTTTAATGTTAATGCTCACTTTTAAATTGTTTTGCCAGTCAGTCTTTAAATTGCTTTCTTAGTTATTAAATTCTAGTCTTAGTTTAATCAATGCAAAATCAATCACTTCAACTAATAATCCAACCAAATAATCAATAATAACCAACCAATCCTTGTGGGTTTGATCCCTACTTCCCTTTATTACTAGTTGACAACCATGTACTTGTTGGATGCCGCCTAGTTAGTAATAGGATTTAGGTGTTTTTATAAATGATATAACTAAGTGTTTTTCCAAAATGCATCATCTAGCAAAATTGGGAGAAATTTACTTATGATACTCAGTTGACATTCATAAAAAGTATCTAATAAATTATGAGTTCAATACATCCTATTTAGAAGAAAGACGGATCTTCCTTGCTCATTATCAAACAATCACTTATTCACAAACCTCGTATAGGGCTAACAGTCAAGGTAATAGCTATGAATACTCATTGACTTCTAGAAAGGGTAGAAGAATGGGACCTTATGGGACAATAGAAATTACAATGATGATAATAAGAATTAAGTCTCTTAATGGGTTAAGTTAAAATAAAAACTAGGAGCAACTTAATCTGGACTTCTTTTTTATTTTGTACCTAGGCAGTTCATTTCCTGGGTTAGAATCCCCTCTTAGCAAGGGAATGAATAATTTCTTTCTTTTTATTTTTTGTTAGGATTTGTAACTACGTGACCAATAAAAGTAGAAGGGCGGTTTGATGATACTTCATCAGATAATTGTACACGAAAGATGCAAGTTAGGTTATATATATAGAAAAAAAAGAATGGAATAGATTGACCTCAAATGAATTTTGTTAGTACCAAAATAGTTAAAATTCAGAAATCTTGAATGTTTGGCGATCTTAAATGTGTCGATATCAGTAGTGACTCACGAAATAAAAAAGTATAAATTACAATTACAATTAGGCCCCAAAATGAATCTAAAAGAGGAGTTACCCCCTTCTGAGTCTTATTTTTGATCTTCTTGTCTTCGAGTTAGAAGTTAAGAGTCCTCCCACTTCTCTTTTATTCTAGCAACTATTGTAGCATGACTTGTTTAGGAATTATCAATTCATGCGGTGGTTGGAGTATCATAGGAAGAACTATAACGAATGCGAGCAATTGGAGTTACGAAGGTGAAGATGGGGCAGATATTGCGTTTTCTGGTTTATGCTTTTTGGCAACCATCTGGCACTGGGTATATTGGGATCTAGGAGCTCTACATCATGAATTTTGACTTTATATTAGGCATATCACTTAAAACCTAGTAGAACAGATTGAAAAATCATCACAAATCTCCCTTATTTCTTTTCTATTCAATTTTTTGGATTATTATATAATGATTTTTTAACTTTCCATATATATAAAAGAGATATAGACTAAGAAATGACATTTGTTATGTTAATGATACCAAAGGGATATTAAAAGATGTGAATGGAATTGGGATATAAATGGAATATAATAAAATACAGCCACTTTGAGGTTTCATCTGAAATGAGGCATGGAAGGTTTGTTTGCCTATCAAGAATTCTCAAATACAAATAAGGCTTCTATTATTCTAGTTAATCCAGAACAGAACATATAATACTTGGATATCTGAAAAATTGTATTAAGTGGAAATTAGTTTCTTACCATTCAATGAGCATATTCTATTTCATAAAAATTGGAAGCAGCATAATCCTTGCATAAGGACCATCCCATCCAACTTCGAAGAATGGGGTATAAATTTCAAGTGATTTAAATGTGATTTGAGTGACAATGAAAAATTAAAAAAAATATATTGAGGAAAAAATGAAAAATAGTGAGGAAGACAAACAACACTTAAATGTGATTTGAGGGACGATGAAAAATTTTAAAAAATATATATATATGGTGAAAAAAATGAAAAATAGTGAGGACGACGAACAATACTTACTTCATTGTTGTCCGTAACAACAAAATTAGATAGAAGTATCAAAATAATACACTTTCAAAAGTTGAAGAATCAAAATAAAACAAAAGTGCTTGGAAGACTAGAATGAAATTTCTGGAAAAGTTCTAGCACCATTTAGGTAATATACCCTAAAGAAGTGAGGATAATACTAAGAAAGTTTCATTACAATTTTTCCCTATAAATAGGCGTTAGTTGCAAATTGCCCCTACATTTATTTATATACACATTCCACCCTAAATCTTAACAAGGTCAAATTTTCCATCCAAATAGAGTGGTGAAATATCATAATTGCCCTCAATTTTAATTGCCTTTACCACCCTAAAATTAAGGTGAGTTGCACTTTGATACATTGATTTTATTTTAGGATAAATTTATCTTTAAAACTAACATTGTTTTTTTTATACCATATTATTAAAAAGAATTTTCGATCCTTCAATAGTAAGTGCATGGATTAATTTGCTATTACTTTTTCTTGTTTTTGATAAGTGCCATCACATACTTACTCCGAACATTATTATTTTTTATATTTAGAATAAAGTATTTTATTTGTTTAATCACATTCTTATAGTTTTATTAATTTCATTTTATTTTATCTATTATTAACAATTAATTTATGAACTTTTATTTAAAGAATAAAATTATTTGAGTAAATATGCCGCTTTGGAATAAAATTATTATGTATAAGTGTTTGATAACCTCACTAAATGCTTAACTTAGTTCATTAAGTGTTTCTTGTATTAACTGTGTTTGTATATATTAATTGTTTGATAACAAAATTCTCCTATCTCTAAATATATTAAGTGCCACTTATTTGTATACAAAATTTGAAGTGAAAAGTTTGTCTCTTAATTTGTTGAATTCTTCACTACTACAGTAAAATTCACTCAATTTTTTTTATTGCACACTCACATTTTTTCTCACATACACACACTCAAAAACCTATATAATTTTTCACACATACAAAAATACATTTATCTTCTCATGCACATAATTTATCTATCACACACACACACAGATACAAGAAAGACAAATTTTCATACGTAATTTCTCTCTATCACACACACATTCACATATTATATTGCTTCTATCTCACACATAAACATAATCTTGCACATGATGCGTCTCTTTCTCTCTCACATACCCTATGCATATTATTAAAATATTTATATGTATTAAAAATATAATATTTAAAAAATTAACCCAATATAAAAATAATGTATAATATTACATTGAACTATATAATATACATGACATAAAATACTTCAATCGGTGCTCAAGTTCAACTCATTAAAACAAATAGAACTTTATGAATTCAACAAATTAACATTTCGTCACTTAAATTTTCAGTGTGTTCAGATTTCTGACTTCACTCTTTAGTTTCATCAAACGCTCATACTATCAAGAAAAAATCAGAAAAGTAAATTTAGATTATTTTCATTTCAAGTTTAAATGAAGAAATTAGTAAAAGAAATTCGAATCATCAATTACTAGCTTCAATAATTTTTAAATTAATATATGTTTTAACAAAATATGATAATGTTGATTAAATAGGAACATTTCAATGCATATTATGAATCTGTTATTAAAAATAAAAATAAAAATTAAGCTATAGTATTTTTTTAATTCAAACCACCAACTTGGTGGTGAGGTATGCCCCCCTTTTATTAATAACAAATCAATTAAGCCTAAGTAGAAGCTTTACAAACCTGGAAGGCATTACCAATAGCATCTAATGTAATCAAACCACCTATGTATAGAGAAATACTGGATGAATAAAAGATTAGATTACAAATTACATTGAACTTTCTAACTTCGCTACTGAGTCAGCCACATTATTTGCTTCATGATAGACATGGGAGAGCTGGAAATTCCCTTGCGACATAAGCTTGGAGATCCTGCGATGAAGTGGGTCTAGAAGCCATAGGACTATGAATTTGTCCTCTAACATACCATGCAGCAGCCGAAAATCCGTTTCCACTGGAACTTGAGCATACCCTCGTTCCAAACAATAATTTAAACTGCAAAAAACAACCCAAACAATATTTTAAGTTTGAAATAAGCCGGAAAAGGTGACTGCCAAGCAATTGCAATTGGAACTTTTAGTCGGGAATTGCATTCATGGGCAAAACCGAGAGTATGGTGATCAAAGGAAGTCATTTCGAATGGTGACGAAGCACTGATATCCGAGATTTACTGCTTAATATTCTGAATGATCCTTCTTGTAGTTTGATTGAGTCCTTCAAAAATATACTTGCACCTGGCCGTTCAAATGTTCCATTAAATCAAGGCGGATAACACCACAATAAGCTCACAATCTGCCGAAGAAGCTGACGAGAACCACCAAGCTGCTAGGCATTCCCGGATGAGAAAAGTAGACAAAGAAAGGATACCAATCAAAGAACTGAAATAGCCCCATAACTCGACTACAAAGGAGCAAGAAGATAGGCAGCGATCCATAGTTTCAATGTGGTTCCAGCACTTCGAAGGGAGTTAATACCAAGCCCCATGAGGATGTCCGCACAGTTCTGTGCGGGCAAAAAACCACTAAAAATGATGCAAACCCCGCAGATAAGCTGACGAGATCCGGAATCGATGCAGAACCCAAGAACGCCTAAACAAATCCAACTTGACAGATTCAAATCCGTTGATTAAGAAATCAAAAATTTGAAGTATCTGTTCTTGACTGTACGAGATATCGACCCGTTGTTTATAACGAGACAAGAATAGATAGTGTTCAAAATAGATAGTCAAAAGAATGAATCTTACAAAATACCCAAGTCTTTGGAAGACAAGTTGGAAAATTTTCTCACAATTTTTTTTCTGGATATTGATCAATGAATAAACAGTTGGAGATGTTTTTTAACGCAACAAGGAGCTGGCCAAACCCCACAAAATAGACCTAATACTAATAGAAAATAACATTACCGAATCCTAGTAGGCTTAGGATTGGAATGCCAGGCATAAAATCGGCTAAACTAACATTGATATAGGTTGTATCTTCACCCCAAATAAAACAAAAATCCTATAAATAAATGTTTAAAAAATCAAATTTTAATTTATTAGAAATGGGTGGTCGAATAGAGCCTTGGCCCAAATTAGGGTTTTTTGAACCTTTCCTGAAGCTCTTCAATTCTTGGACTTTATCTGGCCACTTGTGTTTTACTTTGAAGAATTGGACTTTATGTATTAATGAATTGAAAATAATCCAATCCAATTTGATCATACACCACGAATATGGTCTAATCTTGGCGAGCTTGAATCCAAGCTTTCTCCAGTTTTCATCTCCTGAACTTGATACATCCTTACCCTATCCATACTCGTATCATTCCCTCCCTTCTCGAAAGGATTCACCTTGAATCCAAATCTAGATGGAAAGGACAAACATTAAACAAAATAGACAAAAATTTAAACAAATGACCTTGCCAAAGGAAGAAAACGATGCAATATTTGCAGCTCAAATGCAAAAGTATCAAACACCAATGTTGAAAATGGATGTTGGGAAAATGGCTCGTGAAATAAAGATATCATGGAGCACACAAACCTTAAATCATGAGGGAGCATTTTACTTCGGCTAGCAAATAAACAAAAACCATAAAATATTTTTGAAAGATTGAACAAATCATGCTCAAAAAGATTATCACGCCACATTAAAAATTGATGCATATCAAAAGAACAAAAGCACTTATGCATATTGTCATGTAGAAGCACACAATTGTTACCCAAAGCATTAATTAACTTAACACTAAAAGAATGGCAATCATGAGACTTACAATTTAGCTCATGAAAAATAAATGTACAAGAAGAATTAGAAATATTAACAAGCAAGAAAAGGGACATACTATGAGTGCTTAAAAAACTAAAATAATAAGAATTTGAAAAATCACAATTCCTAAGTAATACCTTCACTAAACCATTGGAAATTAAGTTCGAATGATATACACAAGTCACTAGAGTTTTGCACGTGGAAGGTCTCCACTTTTTTCTCTGATTGGCTGCACAAAAGAACTTGGAAGAAAATCGTTAGGCAATAAAAGATAAAGGCTCGTAAAACTTTTTCCTTTTGATGAATAAGTTTTCTTCCTTCGAAATTACCATTAAAACTGATTTTTTTCTTAGGATGAGAGACGACTTTCTCCTTACCTTTCTTTCGATTTTTAGCCAACAATTTAGCATGTTCTTCACATGATCTTTTAATATAAAGTTGCTCTTTATGGAGTGAATCACGTAGTAATGGCTTAAGAACATTTTTTTTACCATCTTTCTCAAAACTGTATTTATTTGCAAATCATCATGTATAGCTTTCAAACCATATTGCCATGGCCTACCTAACAAAATATGCCTAGCATGCATAGGCACAACGTCATATAAAACCTCATCCTTATATTTTCCAAGGGTTAAAGAAATTATGGCTTGCTCAGAGACTTTTAATTCACCACCTTCATTTAACCATTGTAACCTATATAGATGTGGATGTTCAGTAGTTGGCAAATTCAATTTATCAACCATGAGTTGGCTAGCTACATTCACGCAATTACCACGATCAATGATCAAACCACATGCATATTGAATTTTGAACTACACACTTAGTGAAGAAAATATTATAACGTTGTACCTCATTTTGGTCGTCGTTGGGTTGAGCATAAAGTGCTTGCAAAATAACAAAAGCTAGTTTCTCAGAAAAATCTACCTCATGTTCATCATTTCGAGCATGTTGGAGATTCCTTGACCTTGTACCTACATCATACAATTCGTCATTAGATTCATAGTCATGGGAATCATAATTAACATACGTACCTCGATGAACTTGTCTCATTGTGTGAACATAAGGCTCAACTCAGCCAGATTGCTAACTAGGTTCATTCCGTGCCTTAGTTAATATCTAGAGAAAGTGTTGAATGCTTTCAATAGACCTTGCCATTTTGGCAAAACATGATTTTAAGGCATTAAACCTTAAACTTTTTCCTTCTTGGGACATTTTAAACCTACAAAAGAACAAAATCAAGAAAAAACAAAAGATTTTTTATAGTTTGGGTTAGTAAAATAAAGAAAGACCTCACAGCACTCCCTAGCGGATCTTAGAGTTTACACTCAAATTTAAAGATATCACACACTTTCACTCGTGTTTCACTCAAATCTAAGATTTTTACCCTCTAATGAACTCACCACTCTTACCTTTTTTCTTTCGTTAAAATTCTTCTCGAAATCTTTCGCAAACTTGAAAGCACAAAGCAAGAATCACATAAACAATTACCAACACTTAGAACACAATCAGTAGTTATGGACTAATGAAGCAAAGAAATAACAAAGTACTGGCGGATTGATTTGACAAAGAATGCACACTACGCACTTTAGGAAGTCAAACAATAAGAAGGTCAAACAAACTAAGGTTTTGGGCTAGAACGAATTAACTCGAGAGAACAAGGGTATTTCTGGTATTTCACCACCTGTTTTTTGAGTAACTTGAGAGCAAAATATAAACAAAAATTGAAAAGAATATAAAACAAATTTCAATTGAGAATTATGCCTTTGGGAACTTGGAAAATTGCTACACTTGACTTCAAATCCCAATAGAAAATGGACTAGAACTACTCCTAGTTGGAAATAAGAATTAGTGTAATCGAAATTGAACAAACATTCAAGTGAATGATTTACTCCAACCAAGATAATGATTGAAAATATGTAAAAATATGGAATAACGAATTAGCACAGAATTTCTAATGCAAAAAGGAATTGGACACCCTAATTCGACTAGGGTTGGAATTTGGCATCTTTTCTCCTTTTTCTTTTTTTTTTCTCGTGCGTTTTTTTTTTACAGCCATAGGCAGGAATTTCCAGCAACAAAATACCACCAAAACTTGGTATGAAACAGCCACAAAATTTGAAGCATAAGAAAATCGCAAGCCAGGAAACCCGGGAAACGGTTAGGGTTGAACAGTTTTTTATTTTTTTGGAGTTTTTTGAATTTTCCCACAAAGAAATATGCACAAAATCAGAAGCCAATCCCAACAAAATTTGCATAAAAATATCAATGAAAAAAATCAAGAACAAAGCGTCAACCACCAAAACCCTAAAAAAATGGTTTAGGGTTTTTTTTTGAATCAGATCTTTTTTTTTTGTCAAAAGAACACAACAAGAACGAATAATATACGAATAAGCTAAATTTTTTCAGATGAACAATAACATTTTTTTTGAATAAATTGATAAAATAGCAAGAAAACAATTTAAAGATGTATAAAACAAGAAAACAAACGTGTTTAAGAGCCAAAGCTCTAATACCACTCTAATACGAACCCCGCAGATAAACTGACGAGACCTAAAATCGATGAAGAACCAAGAACGCCTGAACAAATCCGACTTGATGGATTCAAACCCGTTGGTTAAGAAATCAAGAATCTGAAGTATTTGTTCTTGACTATACAAGATATCGATCCGTTGTCTATAACGAGACAAAAACCGATAGTGTTCAAGATAGTTAGTCAAAAGAGTCAATTTTGCAAAATACCCAAATTTTTGGAAGACAAGTTGGAGAATTTTCTCACAATTTTTTTCTGAATATTGATCAAAGAATAAACAGCTGGAGGATGTTTTTTAACATAACAAGGGGCTGGTCGAGACCCTACAAAATAGGCCTAATACTAATAGGAAATAATCTCTCATATCAATGTAAAGCTAAGATATTGTAGCAAAATTGAGCTAACTACACCAACAATTGTAATGTAAATCCAAATGTTCCCCACCCCACACTTAGAAATAAATATTATCCTCAATGTTAAGGAAAGAAAAGCATAAATAGGGAAAGGGAAAGTTTCTCTAGTAATGAAAAACGGTTGGTATAGTGTAATTTGACATAAATATCCACGAGATGTATTGAAACACATAATTAACACTAGAACAAAAACAAAATTAAACCCTACAGGAAATTAAGAAAATGAAAATAAACACAACTTAACATATTTAAATACCTAAATGTAAAGAAAAATAAGAAAGCAACAAAAATTTGGATGGCCTCCCAAAAAGCGTTCTTGTTAATAGTTTTATACTCGACTTTGGCATGTTTGATCATTCCACGCATTTAAGGAAGGTCGGCCATCCTTTTCCTTTTGGCCTCCACGAGCCAAAAGTTTGATGCCCTTTTTCTTTATGATTAAAGCTTGATTCCCAATTTTTCAATGCACAAGTCCTTTCTTTCAAACCTTAGCCAACGTTGCAATGTCAATTAGCACATCCAATTGTTTCTCAAACCATTTTCTTTTCTTTTTGCGACTTTTCAACTTTTTACCGTGACAATTTTTCCGTCACTTACATTAATCTCTCGATCTTTCGTCACATCACACCCCTTATCTCGGGTGATTTTTTCTTCAATTCATTTCTTGAATCTTCTTTTATTTCAAACACTTGTTTGAGTGAATTGCCTTGGTTAACTTTGTTTTCTCCTCATTTGACCTAAAAATGAAAAGAGTTAAGAGATTGGTTAGCACATTTTTTCTCCATAAATGGGAACATTATCATTATATTCAAAAAACATCAAATCCAATTAATTCATTTTTAACTTATAAAACCAATTTTCCTTTGTTAACATCAATTAATGCATGGGCGATTGACAAGAATGACCTCCCTAAAAATCAATGAAATCTCACTATCTTCACCCGTATTTAGTATCAATAAATCAATGGAAATACCAACTTTTCAACTTGAACATGCATGTCTTCCAACAAGCCATATGATTTTCTCTCAAATAAATCCACCAATTGGAATGTAATATTAGTTGGTTTGACATTGTTAATTCCTAATTTGTCATAAATGACCTTCGGCATAATAATGAGCTCACCCCCAAATCACAAAATGAACGATAATAATCTCCGTATAGAGAAACTACCATAATCCTGGAGCTTAGGTGCTAATATCCGTTGAACAATGGCACTACACTTGGCGTCGAGGCAAACTTTCTCATCATTATCCCATTTTGCTTCCTAGCCAAGATATCCTTCATAAATCGAGCATAATTGGACATCTTGTTGAGAACATCAACCAAAGGAATGTTGGCATTAAGCTTTTTAAACATATCGAGAAATTTGTGAAATTATCTATTTTTTCTCCTTTCTTGGATCAATGACGTTGAGGAAACGGCACTTTCACCGCGAGATCCAATTTCAAAGGTTCATCTACTTGCTTCTTCCTCAACTCCTTAACTTTATTCTCCTTTGTCATCTTTTCATCATCACCTTCAATTTCAATTTTATCTTCAATTATCTTGGATTTGTGCTTCTGTATTCTTTATCAACCTTTTTCTTTCCATTGGCATAACCAATTCCCTTCCACTCCTCATTAAAATAGCATTGCATTGTTACTTGGGATTTGGAATGGTGTCGCTTGGCAAGGCTCTCATAGGTTTTTCATTGTTTTGCCAAGCTCATTGTCCTATTTGAAGTTCCAAATTCCTTGTAAAAGCTCGCAAATTCTCATTCTTCCTCTGCAAAGTTTCCAATTCCTTCTTCAAATTATCTTCATTGGATTGATTATAGGGTACATGTGAAGAAAAATTGTGATTTTGTGGTTAGGGTTTTGGTGGTAGAGGTTGCTATGAGTTATTTGGTTGAGGAGAAAAGTTTGGAAAATTCCTCTGAATGAGGTGGTTGATATGGTCTAGGAGATGAAACTTGATTGGAAAATTTTGATTATTGGTTGGGTCGAAAAAATGAATTTTGAACATTATTCTAATTCATCCAAGAAAAATTTGGATATTGTGCCAAGATGGGTTATAGGTAATACCATGAGAATTAGGCTAAGTCATTGATCGTGAATTTTGATTTGCAATAAACTCAACTTGCTCACCTTGCGTCATGGGTGCTTCACAAAGGCCATTCTGATGGTTTCCTTCATAAAAGTTACAATTTAAAATTTCTCGAGGTGTTGAATCAATGGAATTCACCAGATTCCTTCCCATATTTTCTAGGGCCTTTATCAAATTTGTCATCATGTTTAACATCATATCCTGTTGAGCCAAGAAAGCATCATTAAAATTTATCATACCTCCCTATTGGACATTGACTTTATGCACTTGTTGTTGTGGTTGTTGCCCAACCAAATGAGTGATTGTGCCATGGTAGTAATGAGTTAATGTCACTCTCGGTCTCCATCAGTTATTGTTACTTCTTCTGAAGTTTTAAGATGAAAAGTGCCTCCTACGCTTGCATTAACGATCAATCTTGTCTCCAAAAATAATCCATTGTAGAATATTTGTACTTGAGGCCACAATGATATGGCAAGATGTAGACACTTCCTCAGCAGTTCCTTAAAGCACTCCCATGCTTCCTTAAGCTCTCCCCAATAATTTGCCTGAATGAAGTGATGTTAATGCGGAGCTTTGTGGTCCTTGATGGTGTAAAGTACTTGGATAAAAATTCCTGAGCCAACTGATTCTATGTAGTGATGTGTCTTGTTGAAAAGATTGCAACCAAACCTTTGCTCTATCTCTCAGAAAAAATGAAAAAACTCTCATTCGAATACAATCTAAATGTACTCCATTGTATTTAAATGTGTCAATGACTTCTTCAAAATTCACCAAAAGAGCATAAGGGTCTTCATTTGGCCCACATCCAAACATAGTACGGGTTTGGAGCATTTGAATCAAAATTGGTGTCTTGATCTCAAAGTTGTTGGCTTGAACGAGTATTCAGGCAATACTAGAACTTGTCTCCTCAAAATTTGGTATGGCATAATCTTTAAGGGGTCGGGGATTAACATTACCTCCATTACCATGATTACCCGATACTTCGTCTTGATCTCTGACAATGTGATTGAATTCTCCAATATATTCCTTTCTTGGCTTGATTCTTGTGATTTCTTATGATTTCTAGTTATAGTTCGTTCAATCTTCAAGTCACCTAGAAGCAGTGGTTAGTTAAAAGAACGAATATTTACCATAAACTACAAGAAAAAGACTAAACTTCGAATATTAAACCTAAAATCCAAAAAAAAATTAAAAATAACAAAAAAGCAATCATAAATAATTAAAAGAAAATAAAAATTTTAATCTAGTAAGGCTTGCTAAACCTAACATTGCACCAAAAATAGTTCTCGATAACAGTGTCAAAAACTTGTTCAATAAATATTGATTAGGCAATTCAATTCACAACAAGTAATGGGTTATGTATTAAGCCTTAATAATCCAAATCAACAGTTACATACACTCGCAAGGATACGAGGTGAGTTCGTAGATCGGGTGGGCAATGATCATTCCCACAAGGACTATTGAACAATTACTAGGGTTCACAAACCTACTTACTAGTTAGACAAATTAGTTTCAAGATGTTGTCCTACCTGTCTAAAGTAATTCTAATCACTAAGAAAATAAGAACAATTAACAAAACTAATTAAAACTAGAGAAAGCAATAAAATTTACCGAAAGCAAATTTAAATTAATAAACCAAAAAAGTAAATGTAATAATATTAAATTAAAATTATGGGATTTAAATTAGAACTGGAACTGAATTAAATTTAAATAAAGAAAGCAAACTCAATAATGTAGCCGAAATAAAAGTTGATGAACTTGAAGTTTTGACAAGAAAATAAAACCCTAATCTAATGATTTTTCAAATCTAATGTCTAATCTAATTAATGACTACTATTTCTGTTCAACTTCTCATATAATGGGTGAAGCAGTATTTATAGGGATTATATCAAGGTTTTGTCTCCTCATATGATAGAAATACACTAAAACATGAAAAGAAGTCCAATCGAGTGGAGAAAATTATAAAAAAAAAATAATTTTCGTAACCAACTGCACATCGTGTGCACATGTGCACAAATTCCTCAGGCACATGGTTCTGAAAGTTTTGCTCTGAAATTTGTGCACATGCGCAGGTTTCTGGTCATGCATGTGCACAACTTCTAGTAGCGCTACACCAGTTTTGACCTCAATTTTGACCTTGATATTAATAGAATTTGAAAAAATTCAAAACATGAAACTTGTAGTTCTCTATCTTAGCTTTCCAAAACATTTTGAATTACCTAATGCTTAGACAAGAAAGTTATGATCAAAAAATCAAACAGTGTCCTAATTTACTGCTCGCTAGTGTACATCTTTCAACCTTTTGATTTTTCTCTAACTTTTTGATCCATTTGACTCCTTTTTCATTCAAAACCTACACAAACTAAAAATAAAATAATGCTAATCTCATAATTCGCTCAAATATTGCTTGCATTAGGTGAAAACGCGAAAAATGACACAAAATATAAGACATTTATGAACTTATGAAAACTGAAATCCTGAAAAGAAACTACCTATTGCTGATGATTATCCAAAGTCGGATCACCCTTTTTTTAGTCAAATAGTGAGTCCAAAACTAGAGCATTCAGACTCTGTGTTTGCTTCTTGATATAGGTTTTCGACTTATAGAATACTTGATCATCAATAATCTTACAGATTAAATTATTGTCAATTAGTTCAGAAATTACATTTATCGATTCATGCGACGGGACTGATGGATGGACTAGAACAACAGCATGATGTTCTAAATTATTAGCCTATCCATCCTTAATCATGCCATTGTCAAGAATATTTCTTAGGCTGGCTACCATATGTTGTTGTTCACCCCGCACCTCTTGTGTTTTGCACTAACTATTTTCTCCAAGGTCAACAATCATCGGCCCTTTGAAGAGCATGTGAGTAGGTGTAGCTTTCTCTTTTCAATGTTCAAAAGGCCAAAAAAACCTGTGGCATTGTTCCTTGCATTTTTGGTAGACATTGTTCCTTGCATTTTTGCACAGGAGGCTCCTTCCGTTGTTCCGTGTCAATTTTAAGGTTTGCATGGGAATATTTAGTGATTGCGTCAATATCCTTAAGACAATGATTTTCCCCCCGACTTGCAATCAAGATGAGAATGTCCAATCTTGAAACAACTTGAGCAGTACTTCGAAACATCTTCATAATCGACCTGCTGCCAAAATTCCTTTCTGCCATTACCAATCCAAACTCGTCTAGGATTTGATTTAGATAGATTAAGTTTAACACATACTCTTGCTTTGCTTGGTCGTACTTCAAAAATAGTGGCTGAATCTACATTTAGAGGCTCTCCAATTAATTGAGCAACAGAGAAAATGGAACTCTTGTTAAATAGATGTGTAGGCAAATTGTCAAAACCTACCCAAATCAGAGCATAGGAAGATTCAGCATCCACCCAAAAGTACAGAGGTCCATTTCAATATACGCATCCCTAATCCTTGGAAACTCTAAAAACCACGGCAC
The DNA here is from genome assembly GCA_025175665.1 of Cinchona pubescens. Lineage (NCBI taxonomy): Eukaryota > Viridiplantae > Streptophyta > Magnoliopsida > Gentianales > Rubiaceae > Cinchona > Cinchona pubescens. Next base: position 652,159 of record JANKKI010000133.1, read on the forward strand.
CAGCACCTATGATAATTATCCTTTAGGTTAAAATTGATGAGAACAAACCTGTAGTCCAAAAGCCCTAGCGTAAAGGATCCTCAAAAATCAACTACAAGAAAGTCCGTCATAAGCATTGCCATTGGTGGTCTCTCTTTGGAAAACTTACCAACTAGAGCATATTTGAATGGCTTAGATAGTTGAACAATAACTTCTTCAGAGAAGAAAACAACTAGCTCTCCTTTGTATGTGGAAAGCTACTTAAGTGGAAAAGATTGCTTGTCCAACACTACTACAGCAAAGAACAGTTTGGAGGAAAAGGTTGCCCTCTAGCCGAAGACTGAAAGGTAGCCCTGTACGAAGAAGAGCTTGGAGAAAACCCTACAGCAACAAACCCTAGGAGAGAAAAGAAAGCAGCTCTGGATGTTCTAACATATTAAGCTATAGTAATAAAGAAAAATAATTACTGCTTTCCAAATATACAAATACAAGAACAAGGAGAGCGAGGGGAACGTGGTTGCATAGCAAAATTGAATAAAACAAGAAAAGTATGAAAACAATTCATGCACTTAATACTAAACGGTGAGAAAATAGATTTTTATTATAATGTTGGATGAGAAGTTAACCACCGTTAACTTTGAAGAGAAAATTACTTATAAAATGTCCATTTCCCTAAATACCAATCGTACAACTTTTCTAATTTTAGAGTGGCAAAATGTAACTTTAAAAAAATGAGGGCAATTGTGACATTTTACTACTAGCTTTTGATGTAAAATTCAATTCCGTTAACTTTTGGAGTCAATGTGTAGATAAAATAAATATGGGAGGTAATTTGCAACTAACCCCTAATTACAGAAGGCAAAATGTAATTCAGCCTAAGAAGCACTTTATTTCATACTAATTTTACAACCGTTAGGGTTAATTATATTTTATCTATTTAAATTTAATGTCACTAAAACTTTTGTTTTTAATGTTATCTTTTGAGTTGCCACTAAAATCCCTAAATTGACAATCAACTCTAACGCATCTAAAATTTTGGTTGAATGTCCAAATATATTCCTTGATAGAATTTCACTTTACCCCCTTAAGCATTTTTAATGATACACCCCCTTAAACTTTATCTTCACTAACATTTTAATCGCTAACGTTATATTTTGACCATCCTATTTATATTTTATTATATCTATTACCTTTACTTGCTTTGCATCCCTTTAGTAACTACTACCAACCATCAAAGCAACAACAAAAAAATAGAACACTTTCTTTTTCTTCTTTAAAAAATGTATATTTTTATTTTGATTGAACCAAATAAACTTAAAGAATAAAAATTAATTCAAAATTTCTAAACTCATGGATATATGTTTGCATTTAGCCGACATTTCAAGGTAAATAAGTCAGCCTAATCAATGTGTATAACGTGAAATCATTAATTGATCATCAGTTACAAAAATCTGTACTTAAAAAATAATGTTGATCAAATTTTGTCATCTTCTTCAGATAATGTGAGGTCAATATTACTGTCACCTAAACAAAAAAGGCTAGCGTTGAATTCAGTTTCAGTAATAGGACACTTCTCTTATAATCTATTGGTCATAGTCATGGGTTTAAATTTCTAACGGATAGCGAGAGAAGTAAGTTATATATATACGCGCGCACGCACACACACACATATATATAATTCTAGGCATCTTTTAAGATCAAATTCTACATTAATCAAGTTTTCTTTGTATGAAAATTTGATTCATTAGACAAAAATAAATAAAAATAAAAGTAGATTACAATAGAATATGGGGAAAATGTTAAAAATATTTAGCTAACATAGCAAGAGGACTTTAGTATCCAAAAATAACGCTAGATATTAAAGTGTTAGTGGCGCTAAAATTTAAATAGTATAATATAATTAACCCAAATTAAATCAAAGCGTTAACTGAAGTTTGCCCCTATAAACTTATCACCATTATCACATTTTACCCCAACTAATTTTTTGATCACCTAAAGTTTTTACTTCTAGATACTTCAGTCCAATTTTTTCTTTAACTATGAAAGTTAAAAAAGTAACAAAATGTTAGTGTGTATTGGTCTCATACTCGATGCCCTACCATTATGTCTTGTTACATATTAGTCTTCTCCGCTGTTGCATCGTCATCAATTCTTTCCCTTCACCTCCATTCTCTTCTCTTCTTCTGTGTGGACAAGTAACCTAGTTGTGTCCCGCTAATTGTTAGCAATAGCTGCACCACGACACTCCTTTCTTGCTCAACTTATTTGGTTTAGTTAGGTTTGCAATGAGATTTTGGTCCTTATGAGACTTGTAAAACATTTGCAAATATTTCGTTACTTTGCTAATTTTCGTCAAAATTTGGGTAAAGTGTTAAGAAACAAAAATTTTAAGGGGTAAAGTGATCAAAAAATTAGTTCCGATTGCAATGCGATAGATAGTGACAAGTTTAGAGGTCAAAAATAACACTAGATACTAAAATGTTAGTGACACTAAATTTATAGGGAAAATTGTAATTAACCCAAATTCTAATACATTATAGGGATTGGCAAATTCTATTATGGGATTAATGGTTAGTTACACTTTGCCCCTAGTAAATTTGATTGTGTTTCGATTTGCCCCTTGAGAAAAATTTATATACCTTTTACCCCCTTTGATTAAGGATCAAAGCCAACATCAGTCAAAAATTTAGGAGTCGGTGCAAAATTATAAAATTGACCTTGTCAAATTTATTAGTTACAATTTACCCTTGTAATAATATAAAATTACATTTTACTCCGTATAATCTCTAAAATTTTCACTTTATCACCTGCAAAGTAGATAAAATACCCGAATGAGAAATTTGCTACTCTAACGATCTTTGTTGTTTAGTAGTTTAATTAACATATTATTAATTTGTTATCATCCATATGATGATTTCTAATGGATCGTATAAGGATTTTAGCATTTAAATTAACATAAATTAGATATTAGTGAAATTGGTACTTTATTTTTTGTTCTATAACCCTGAAAAATCATATTAAAACAATTTTATATGAAATTTATATATTGTTCTAAGCACGTTCAAAGAGAGAACATCTTCACAAGTTTCCTCATATTTTGTGATTCTCCAGTCATTTTCAACTAGTTTAGTTGCTATAATTATAATCATGACTAAATTTGAATATGGATTTAGGCGTCAAAATATTTTTTGCATGTGGCTTTAGATTGCATCACCAATGGAATCTGTCTTCAAAACCATCTAATGATCTCTATAAAATAGCGTTATTTAAGATCGATTTAGTAAATTTATCAAATAGGGAATAAAATGTAATTTTGTGCCATTATAGGGATTCAGTTGTAATTAACCACAATATTAATATGAGGGATAATTCAATAATTTTGTACCACTTTCTAACATTTTGACTAGTAGTTTACCATTAGTCAGAAGGGACTTAATATATATAAATTTTTTATATGGGAAAAATTGAGACATGATAAAGCTTATAAAGGGCAATGAGATTTCTTTCCTCGTCAAACTCGTAAAACTCATAAATATTCTGTTATTTTTTTATAACTTATGTCAAAATGTGGTTGAAGTATCAAGAAACAAAAACTTAAAGGATAAAGTAATCTAAAAATTAGTTCAAATTGCAATGATAGTAAATAACGGCAAGTTTAAGGGTTCAAAAATAACGCTAGCTAGTAAAGTGTTAGTGGCGCTAAAATTTAAGGAGTAAATTGTAATTAACCTAAATTCTAATACATTATAGGGTTAATTACGTTTACCTCTCCTGAGCTTTGACCATATTATCAAATGAACCTTGTGGTTTGGCAAAATTACGATCATCCCCTTTGAATGTCCAAACATTTAACAATTAAGTCCTCGTTTTACACCGGTTGAGATATAACCATATTGTCAAATGAACCTTGTGGTTTGGCAAAATTACGATCATCCCCTTTGAATGTCCAAACATTTAACAATTAAGTCCTCGTTTTACACCAGTTGAGATATAGCTGATGTCAGCAAAAAACAAGTGCGGATGGCAAAAATTATCATTGGGAGCCAACACAATTTTTTTTATGTTTTCTTTTTAAAAATACCCTTTTTCACACCATATTGGCATAAGATATTCAAATAACCAAAAAGAAAAAAATGAGAAGCTACTTATTCTAACAATTAAAGGATTGATTAGGTTGACGACAAGAGACTTGTGGGTTAGAAGTAAAATTTAGAAGAAATTTTATTCTACTTCAATATTCTATAGTGAATATTCGCAGAATATCCATTGTGGTTGTTGGCTTGGTGCTCCCGTGCATAGCAAGTGAAAATTTGGTAATCGACAGCAGAAAAAACTCCGGTCAAAATCACAGCCGCTAATCATCATTCTTCTTTAATCAATCACAATCAGAACCCTCCCTAATTAAGCAAACATAATCCTAGAAATCTCCCACATTTTCTATGATATATATTCTCAAATTTCCCAAAAAAAGAAAGGCAAAAATCTTAGAAGAAAGTACTAATCAATCTTCCTCCTCAATAATGTAACAACCCTCCAATAATCAAGAACATTAAGAAATTAAATGAACAAAAAATATTCAAGCCTAAACTGGAATCTCCATTCATTCAACTGATCCAAAAGAAAAATTACAAAATTTAGAAATAGAAGTGATGGATGGAGATTAGATTGTGATAAGAGTGTAGGAAATTCAAATAAGAAGCTCAAAAGAGCTAGAACAATGGAAAAATCCACCGAGAAATTACAAGCCAAAATCTAACAAACTGAAAAAAGATTCAAAATAGAGTAAAACTAAAACTAAAAAGCTTTGGCCCCAAGACATCCATCCAATGTATGCTACAAGTCTAACCAACTCCTCCCCTTCCACATGACTTCTCCCAAAATGACATCGTTACCTTTCAAATCTCTAATCCACTATCAATTTCCCTATTTCAATCAAGCGACACTGTAATAACCCAAAACTACTTCATTTGCAATTTCATCCTCAAACTGAAATCTATTAAATCTTACCCGAAAAGTGGAGGTTTGTTACAAATCCTTCTCCTCAAAATAATCCTTGTCCTCGAGGATTTTACCCCAACTAGTGATACCCAGATCCCAAATAAAATCTTCCAATACGCATTGAACGAATTGCTGGATATCATGGTTTCCATTCTAACCACCTACATACATATTGTAGATCATGATCACCTAACTCTTCAACCATGTTAATTTTGTGATCCGTATCAGCAACCTGTACTGCCTTCCATATCATTGGACAACAATACATTTGAAGACCTTTCCTAGCAAATACACAAGCTAAAAACCTAGGTATATTGGCTATATTGGATGAAACTTGGACCATATCCACTGTTCTGTAATGCATGAATTTGGTAATGGTTATATTGCTAGCATTGACCAAGGAAGTTTGCAGTAAAGATCCTACCCCAACAGTAATGTTACAAAATATTGACAAGGGAATATAACGGCCCTTTATTGTATCTCCTTGTCCATGCAATTGAAAAACTCCATAAGGAGCCAACCTTTCACTTGAAAAGACAATTGAGTTGCCCTTCAAAACTGTATGATTCCTGACGTTTCAAGAATAGAAGGGGTAACAACAATAGTTGCACTAGCATCAACCTCAAATTTGCAATTCATCAGAAGTCGCATTTTAACAACAATTTTAAGTGCACTATTGACCCTTGTCATGGCATAACACCCTTGAAGTTTTTCTACAGCAAGTTTATCGTGCTTTAATACCATTTTCCACCATGAGCCATAACCACAGCTGAATCCTGAGTGAGCCTAATCATTTTTCCAATCCCATTTGCTACCTTTTCATTATTGAAATAGTAAATACTGCTATTGTCTATCCCATTGTTACTTTCTTCTTCTTCTCCAAAAATAAATTTCAAGGTTCTGTACCTGCACAGATGTCCAGGATTGCATTTCTCATCCCGCACACAAGTCCAAGGTTCTTTTAGTATGGAAATCAGTGAGAGTGATTATCCTGAAACTGTTGGTAAATTGCCGATTAATAGTGGGGTATTTAGGTTGGGAATTGGCATCAGGAGAGGATTTTGAAGTGGTATCTGCAAGAATTTGAGGCAAGTATTAGGCCATTTGAAGATATTCTGGTTTTCTTTGGTTGATTTTCGAGGGTTCTGAAACAAGTCAAAAATATTGTTTTTGGAGTTATTGGCATTTTGGCTTTGATGGATAGTTATGATGGTGACTCCTTGAAGTTTAACCACATCCCTAGCATGGTCTAATATGTTATAGGAAAAACGATGTTCACCAAAACTAACTTCCTCCTTCAAGCCACTAGACCTAGTTGAACTGAAATAGAACTCAGATAAGTGGAGTAAAGTAACCATAGCTTGAGTTTACATTTCTAAGTATCAAGTCACTGTTGTCTGTTGAATGAGTCTGCTCCATACCCAGAATAACCCAATTGGCAAACAAAAGACATATATGCCTGCCTTTACAAAAACTTAGCCTATTGTATTACAACCAGTTCAGTCCTACTATATTTCTCATTAGAGATAACGTAAACCATGTAAAGCAACTCTACAATAGGATCTTCATAAGGTTCTCTATTTCTGAAACTACTCCCTTAATGCTAACAAGTATTTTATCAATGATAGCCATTCCTTCTTCTGATAGTTTCTCAAATTCCTCCCTAGTAAGGTTGATAAGACCAACTCCCCACCCTGGTTCAACCGTGAAACCATAATCTAGACCGTCTTTAATTTCTTCACTATTGACTTGTTAAGCTTCCATCTGATCTTTGAAAATCTCATAACATGATTGTATTCAACAACTTCATTTCCACCCCTTCTTACATTAGACTCTCTGACATCTAAACTAAGAACCTCCTGCACAAAAACTATACCCATGATTCTGTATGAATAATTTCTTGTTCTCTCTTGGGAGACCGTGCTCTCTAATCTCACAAATTTTGGCAGCCATGGCCAACATCCACTAGGATCAACTGAAATATCAAAACTTGTCTCTCCAAATGTAATTCAGCAGATGTTTCTCAAACTTAAAATCTTTCCAAATAGCTTAACAACATTATACTCACATTTCTTCCATATCCCTATCACTTCATCCCCCTATCCCAATCTTCATTATCCCATTTAATTAAATCATTTTTATCATTCAACACATTCATCTCCATTTCTAATATGCAACCACCTGGATCAAATAAAATTTTGGTAATAGCCTTATCCATCCCTCTTGTGCAGAATCTATAAATGCAACATCGCCATCATCTTCACTCAATCCAGTGAATTCATTTGAGTAAGATCCCAACCTATTACTCTCATCAAGGTCTAATATCTAATTATCAATCAACTGGGAAGAACCTTGCTCTTTGAGATGTAAATTGATCGAACGCAGATTCTCATCATCTCCCTCTCACATTTCATCCTCTTCCCAATAATCATTTTCAACTAAGACAGAATAAATATGCGGCACTTCATCGAACACATGGCTGACTTCGATCCATTACCCAGGAAATTCCCTATTTCTTCATCTCCAACATCTACCTTTATTTTCCCCAATCGATTTTCAATTCCTGAAGAATATCCATGGTCAGTTTCCCCCCTTAAATTACCCTTGTCCTCAAAGGTGTCAACAGTCATTCTCATTATTCTGTCATTTTTTACTTCAACCTTATCCATCACAACTTCCTCAAATTTTACATGTAAATATGCTTCAAACACAATCTTAGGCGAACTTCTAAATCCCCGCAATTTCAACCAAATATTCCAATCAAGATCCATGGAAAATTTCTCAATAAAATAGGACTCCTCTAACTTCGGTTTTATAGCCAACATATCTCTTCTTCAGTCTTCAATTTTTTCAAAATACTTTTTCACCAACTCTGTTTGTTTTAGCCTCTCGAGCTCCCTCAACATAGAATCCGTCAAGGTAACCATATCTTTTAGAGTTACATAGACTGGACAATTTGTCATTATCATGAACTTCTTTTACAAATTTCAAGTAGTAAAACTAGTTAGAGATGAGAGAATTTGATGGACAAAGGAAAGAAGAAAAAATAGAATGAAGAGGAAGAAATCCCAATTAGAATCAATCAAGCCCTGGATGTAGGCGGATTGCAATCCGCTCTGGTACCACTTGTAACAACCCTCCAATAATTAAGAACAATTAAGAAATTAAATGAACAAAAAAATTCAAGCTCAAACTGGAATCTCCATTCATTCAACTAATCTAAAGGAAAAATTACAAATTTCATAAATAGAAGTGATGGATTGAGATTAGATTGCGATAAGAGTAATAAAATTCAGATAAGCAGCTCAAAAGAGCCAGAACAAAGGAAAAATCTAACAAGAAATTGCAAGCCAAAATGTAAAAAACTGAAAAGATGCAAAACAGAATAACAATAAAACTAAAAAGCTTTGGCCCCAAGACATCCCCTCCCCTTCTACGTGACTTCCCCCGAAACGACACCGTTACCTTTCAAACCTCTGATCCACTATCAATTCCCCTATTTCAATCAAACAACACTGTACTAACCCAAAACTACTTCATTTGCAATTTCGTCCTCAAACTGAAATCTATTAAATCTTACCTGGAAAGTAGAGGTTTGTTACAGTTATCCAATAATTTTTCTGCAAGGCCATCTTACAAGTCCCATGGAACTTTATATAGCAGCAGCATATGGTGGTGTATTGTCGAAGTCCCATGCATCGTCCTCTTTTCCCATTCCAGTCGTTCTCGTCGTCGCCAATATTGCACTACCAAAGCGGCATCCGAGGACAAAATAATGATGGGTTAATGTTAAATCTGCCAGCATTTCTAATATGAAAGATTTTGATAATTTACATCAATACATCATAATGATGGGTTAATATTAAATCTATACATATCTGTTCTTTCACATCATCTATTAGAGATAGAAATCAAAATAATGGGGTCAAACCTCAACAGCTTATTCTTACAGAGAACAAATTATTCAGTTAAATTTAAGAAATTAACAAGAATAAGAGAGGGACTTTTATTTGCAAGAGAAAAAGAGATTAGGGGTGTGTTGGTTTTGATTGATTTTACACGAAAAATCTATTTTTCATTTAATTTTTTTATTTTTCGGTTGACAAAATAAAAATATTTTAAAATAAAAATATTTTAAAATAAAAATTTTAACTGTTTTATCTTTAATTTTATAAATATAAATTAAAAAAAATTTATAACAATAGTAATAAATACCTTACAAGTAATTGTGATTAATAAAAAATTAATTTTTTTTAAAATTAAATAATAGTACAATATAGTAGTAAAATATGTATAATGTAGTTATATTAATGTTGGACTTATACACATTGAGATGTGTATGAAGAGACAGATATATATATATATATATTAAAAGGTAAGTACCATTAGAATTTCGTTTGGAAAATAACTTACACTCAAAAATTCGGTAAGTTATTTTCAGTCAAATGAAGGAAAATTAGAAAATATTTTTCGGTGTTTGGCACCAAAAAATTTTCTGAAAAATATTTTCTTGAAAATATTTTTAATCCAAACGAACACACCCTAGATTACGAAGGAGTGCAGACAAAAATGGTTCAAAATTTTGATAATTTTGGGAGAAGAAGAAAGATGTAGGAAGAACTTCCTTGGAAAAGGATTTGGGGAAGAGCGAAAGACATAGCAGGTGAACTTACAGTAACTTTGGGAGTTTTAGGAAGAAAGAGAAAAGAAGAGAGAGATTTTAATGAGTCTTCTAGAGAATAGAAGGGAAAGAAATAGATTTTGATCTTTTTTGAGAGTTTAGGGAAGAAATAAAATGATTTGAGATATAAAAGTAAATAAAATTATATTATATTGTCTTTTGAAAATAAAGTTTGATATTTTCTAAAATTTTAATATGTTTGAAAATAAAAAAAAATATTTCCTTCCAAATTCAACTTTCCTTTTCCTTTCTTTTCTCCATTCTTTCTTCCAAGAAAATCTCGCAAATAGATAAAATTCAATTTTCCTTTTTTTTTTCTTTCTTTTTTTCCAAATTCATCCCTCCCAAATGCACCGGTGGAATTAATCTAAAAAATCTTACATGAATCGGATCTATGTTATAATGTTATGAACCTTTGGTCCATACTATTTCGCATCATTCATTTAAACGATATGAAATGAATGTAAAATAATATGAATTAAAGCGTTTATAACACTATATCATATATCTAATCCATATAAGAATCTACTGAGTTAACTAACTAGGGGAAGGGAAAGGGGGAAAGTTTAGTCATTTGAATTTTGTTTCTGTCTTAAAAAATAAAACAAAATTCCAGCTTGTAATCCACAATGTTCATTTAGTCTTTTTAGTTCTTCCCTTAGATATTAATAACGGAAGTTAGTATCAAGGGAGTATTCATAATTTTATCAAATTACAGGGTTCATTTGGTAATATAATCAAATCTCGGGGAGATAAAAGTAATTAATCCTACACTACAGTTTATGGGATTGGCAAATTCTACGCTGGGATTAACAAACATTGCCTCCTCACTCCCACTTTGCCTCATCTCCAAATCAAAATTTCTCCACCCGAAGGTCACTTTTTTTCCTGCCCAAAACTTCTCTTTCGCTTCAACTCTTCGAAGATTATGAACTCACTCTCCCTCTCCCTCTCCCTCTCAACTGTCCCTTTCCTCCTACCCTTTTCTGAGGCCTTTTCACAAACATTTTTCACCCTCGCTAACTATCCCCCTCCCTCACAAGCCCCTCCCCTTCCCTTTCAAATCCTCGCTGACTTCTCGCCAACCCACTTCAAGAAATGTCTCAAAAACACCATTAACCCACTCACTTAGCTTCAGTATAAACGATTTTCAGACCAGCACAGATAATAGTGAATTGTGGGCTGCTGCCCCGCCTCAGACTCCGGCCACTGCCATAATGGGCGCTGAGGCTGATGCAATGGGGCTTTTATTTAAAGAGAGGATTGTGTTTTTGGGTAGTAGTATTGATGATTTTGTTGCTGATGCTATTATAAGTCAGCTGCTGTTGTTGGATGCTCAAGACCATACCAAAGATATTAGGCTCTTTGTCAATTCCCCCGGTGGCTCTCTGAGGTACTCTGGATTACAATTTGTTTTGCAATTTTGCTTTTTGTGTTTTTTAAGGCTTGAAAGTTTTAAACTTTTATAGTAAAAGTATCAGTGCGTGGAAAAATGGGATTTTGATAGTTTCTTGAATTGGGTATGTTCACTTCAGTTGTGTTAATAGTGCAAAACATTTAGGATGTGTTGAAAATTCAGTGGTAACTTATAAACATTTGAATGGATAAAATTTTATGACTTTCTGAGTTGTGGAACAGAGATTTTGTTGGTCCTGTTAAAAGGGTCTGGATTTTTTTTTATTGACTGTAAAATAGGAGGTTTACTCATCACTATGTGGTCATAAACCTTTAAAACATAGTATTGGTGAGAAAGAGCCCCTAAAAAATTATAAATTGCATTAAGACCTTTCTTTTCACATAATAGGTGTGTATGGTTTAGTTATTTTATGTTGCGATCCACATAGTGGTTGCGCTAATGTACTGTTTGCTGAAGGATAAATTTTTTAATTGTATGAATTGGGAGGGTTAATATGTTTCCATTTACAGTTTATATTGAGTAATTGACAATAAATGCACAATGCTGCAGCCCGTCTTATTGTGTGATGTCTGTAAGTATATCATAGTAGTTTCAGTGGCCTTATGGTCATTTGAAAAAGTTTTTTAAACATTTTCGTATGTAATAAAAAGATACACGGGAAAGGCTAAGCGAGTGAAAGTTGTCATTTTTTTGAGCTTAAGATATTGCTCTGACCTCTTTGGGCCTGAATGCTTGAGGATTTGAAGGTACAACGGATAAATGAAAATAATCTGATTTAAGAAAATTAGAAAATAATAATTCATGACTCATGAGGGGTGGTCATGGATTCATTTTAGGAGAATGTGGCCGTCGTACTTTGTTCATTCCAGCTTCCAAACTCCAATTTATAACCTACATAATATTAAACTAATTAAGTAACTAATTAAACTAAAATTCTTATAAAAACTTATCATATTTACTAATAGTTAAAATGTAAACACATAATTGAAAATTAACTAAAACACTCGATTAACAATCAAAATTCGGAATTTAGACTAACAAAATGCCATGATTTAGAGTAAAATAACTATAGTTTTTACTGGAGTTATTAGAATGCAATGGCTTCAACTGTCTCATAGCATTTACCTTGATACGAAGGTTAGATAGATCATTTTGGCTTCTGGAATGCTTTAGACCAAATAGAAGAAAATGAATAACTTTGATAAATTAGTTTTCGCTTCTGCAATTGTAGATTCGGGGTAAAAAAAAATTATATATATATATATATATATATATATATATATAGGTCTAAATAAAAAGCTGCAGTTTTATTTTACTTTGACTTACATACACTATATATTCTTTCCTTCGCATTACAAGGTCATATTCTACTTTACATTATTTGGCTAAATTTGAAGATTTCCTGTTGTAGCCTTGTATGAAATTGCTAGTCTGGTGGCTATCAAGAAATAATATATTCAGATTTAATCAAAGACGTCATTATAATGATACGCTGTGGGGCTATTATCTGCTGCCTTTAACTTTCCTTTTGGAGCATATGACTTGGCTTGTGAAGAAATTTTGTTTCTGGATTTGCCTGTTAGCGTTAATATTGCCAATGCTCTTGTTAATGACAGGATATGAATCAATTAAATGTTTATATTAGCAGGGAAATATGCAAAGTGCTAAAATATATTTTCCCGATATTGATGGTCGTAATTGTAAAGTGAAGATGTATGGATCACAAGTTTGCTTCTAGAACTTAGGGAAAGGGAGAAAAAAATATCAGAGCCTCGAATCTTAGTCTCTCCCTTGCATTTCCTAGTGTTTGAGAAAGACTACATGGTAGAATCTTGTACCTTATGTATTTATCCAGAATGTGTTTCAATAAGTGAAGTAGGGGATGCTAACTAATGAGTTGAATAAACATGAACGCTGTCGACATGTTTGAGGGTGATAGACAGCCCAAGGATTAGTCCTTTGTGCTTTAGCCCCGTGTATGTCACAGCTTTCAAATTTGAAATTCCAATTTTGGTAAGTGTGAAGTTTAAAAGTTTGCATCTGATCTTTTTTCCTGAATCTCCATTGTAGTTCACTGCATTTATTAGACGTTATTAATCTTTCACATTCTTTATTCGGTGTATTTGCTCACTTTTAATTCTTATCCTTGCCAGTGCTACAATGGCTATCTTTGATGTTGTGCGACTTGTGAGGGCTGAAGTTTCGACAATTGCTCTAGGCATTGCAGCATCAACAGCTTCCTTAATCCTTGGTGGTGGCACCAAAGGCAAACGTTTGGCTATGCCCAATGCACGAATCATGGTACATCAACCACTTGGAGGTGCTAGTGGGCAAGCAATAGATGTTGAAATTCAAGCCCGAGAAATTATGCACAACAAGAACAATGTGATAAAGATTGTATCTGATTTTACTGGTCGATCAATTCAACAAGTTGAAAAGGATATTGATAGGGATCGGTATTTGTCCCCAATTGAAGCAGTTGAGTATGGGATTATTGATGGGGTTATTGATAGAGATAGCATCATCCCACTTGAACCTGTTCCTGAAAAGGTTAAAGCCTCAACATTCAATTATGAGGAGATCAGCAAAGATCCTGATGTTAAAAAGTTTTTGACACCCGACATTCCTGATGATGAAATATATTAGTAGCTCAACTTTACAGGTATATTGATCTTTAAACTTTTTCTTTTTGCATGCTTGGTGATCGATTGATACCCCTACCCTCTTGCATTCAACTGAGGAAGCACTTTGAATTGCATATGAGAGTTTTACCTTGTTTAACTATCCAAATGGAAGATTGATCTATTGAGATGTAACTTTCGAAATTTACTTTCTGCATAAATCTTTTCAATTTTATATCCTCTTGAAAAATTGAAAGTTAAGGCTGCATACTTTTGGGAAAATTGCCTGACTCTTCCCAGGAACCTGCGCATAGCAGGAATTTTGTGCACCTTGCTGCCCATTTTTATTTGATTGCACTTTTTCCTTGTGACTGGATACAGAAGCGACTAAGAACAAGGGTCTAATTGTAGTTTTGAAAGTTGAGGAAATTAAATCTGAAAATTCAAACATCAAAGCATGAGCTTTTACATCTTTCCATGTAGGAAGAAATATTGGAGGGAATCAATCATCATGCGCATCGAGAAAGAAAGAGTAGAGGCTCATTTTTGCTGTGGTTTTATTTGATCAGCTGAAGGGGGTAGTTGTATGTGCTTTATTATACAGATCCACTCAAGTTGTAGGGTGGGCTGGGAGTTTAGTTACCTTAACCTCATTGGGGTTTCATCAACCTGTGGAAACAGTTACAGGGTCGACTGGTCTGCCCTTAACTTTTGTAAGCCTTAAAAGTTATTTTGTGACGCAATAAACATGTTAAGCTAATATTATTTCTTGGACAATTTTCATTTAGATTAGAACCCTGGAGGCTTGACAGGTCATCACTTCATTACCTTAGCTTAATAAGCATATCCGTCATCTTCATGATCCATCTACAAATCCTAAGAGTAACCATTTTGACATTTCAAACAAGATGCTCTTTAGATACATGTATTGCCTTCCTCATTCTTTCATTTTGACAGTGTATGGCAATAACATGCTCTGCTTACATGTTAAGCTAGTTACTTGAACAGAAAGTGAAGAAAGCAAAAGTGAAAAAGAAAATCTCTTTATCTGTTGCCATGCAACCCTTTTCCAACCTCCTTGACCGCCAGCCGCAGATCAATGTACAGTTGAATGCTTCTGTGACCCATCATCAAGAATTATAGATCCGTAATCGAATTTCTGATGAATTTTTAATCTCTTTAAGGGTGTTCAACTAAATTCAGATTGCCCTTTGCTGCTTGTAATCCCACCCAAGACAAGTAATGTAACTTTTCTGCTTATCCTGTTCAATAGTATGGCATAATCACGCGAACCCTTTATGCAGAATAACATTGTTAATCAAATTTGGAGCCATACCATTATTTTTCACTATCAAAATCATGAGATATTTTCTGGCTCGAGATGCAAACTGCATTACACCATTCAAAGATAAAATGAAAGTTCTGAAAGAAATCGAGACAGTCAATTGGCTGCTGGAAGTTCTTATAGGTTATGCCATCTTATGCTTTTACCCTTAGTGCATATGCAATTCCACTTCTTCACTGTCCTAGGAGTTCTATGATTTGCATATATGGTGCTAATCTCTTTGTAAAGTCGCCGTAGTTTTCTTGGATATGACTTGGAAAGTTCTAACTGGACTTCTATTTAATGGTAAATAAGGCGCATTTGTGTATAACAAGCCTCTGTACTATTGTCTTGAATTTTCTGAATATCAGATCAGATTCCTCTTCCATTATCTAGGTTTCAGGCCAGCCCAACCATAAGTCCCCGTTTACCCTTTAGAAGTATCATCTATCTTTGACTTGTTTCAGCGTTTTAAGCAATCGTGTTGGCCTTGTTACTGAATGTTGTCCCTATCTTAAAAGTAAAATTTGTCTTTCAGTTTATCACCAGTCACGATTTTGGTTAGAAACAATGTGGGAGGTTGTTAATTTCTAGAAGAAAGATTGTCCTTTGTGTCTTGGTGGTAGTACTGCCATCTTTGACTTGTTTCAGTGTTTTAAGCGATCATGTTGGCCTTGTTACTGAATTTTGTCCCTATCTTAAAAGTAAAATTTGTCTTTCAGGTTATCACCAGTCACTATTTTGGTTAGAAACAATGTGGGAGGATGTTAATTTCTAGAAGAAAGATTGTCCTTTGTGTCTTGGTAGTAGTACTGCAGTAAAATGATGAGATATCCTTTAGATGGTTTGAAAAGATGGGAAAACTCCAAGAGGCATTCAAGTGGTTTTCTTCTTCATGCTATCGTTCATCTGTGAGAGAGAACTTACCTTGAGAGTTGTATTGTACATGGTTAAGTCAACTCTGTCCACTTCCATGTAAAAGTACCTGTAGTTTGTAGCTTGTGAAATAAACCTGTATTGACAATAAGAGGAGCACGACAAAATAAAGTTTGCAACTCTTTTTGATATCGTTGGTACTACTGATTATTTTGTTTTCTAATTGAGGTTCTTAGTATAATCATTTGAATTGTGATTATAATGTCATATTCATATCATTAAGTTGCAATGTCAATTGTAGTTGGTTTTTGCAGTAAACCTTGCTACTATTTTCTTTCTTGCCATTGGTGCCTTCCATGTAGTGCTTGCTTTAGTGCCATGGAGATCTGGCTAAGGCAAAAGATGCTCAGGAAGATTTTCTAGTTTTATCTGAATGTGATGGCCTAAATTCTCCTATTGCTTATAAGAGGATTTGCACTTTTTGTAACCTTGGCCCCACTGCTCCAATGACACTTTTCAACAATCTTTTCATTTTTTGGACAAATTGTCCAACCGAAACAAATTCTTACTCTGATAGCTACCCTTGTTTTTGTGGTGTTTGCAATGGGTGGTGGTAGGCGGTGTATGGACAACTTCAAACGCATGAGATAAGGTCTTTAATATAACAAATTTGAATGGGTTATGATAAAACTAATGATTGCTTCATTGTCTAAAAGGTTCATAAAGCTTGTACATTGAAGTTTGTGAATTATTGTGGAAAGTCATGAATGAATGGTTTATTTATTGTCTTCTACAGGTAAAATCATGTGCAGTCCTTAGAGTAAGATGTGCTAAAACTGGAGCTCGTTGGACATTTTATTCTCCATCAAATATAGAAATTATCAGCGCAGCTGATGTTCTGGCTTTGTTTGGTAACATAACCATTAGTGAAGGTTGGACAAATCTCATCGGAACCTCCATTTTGTTGTTTTTTTTTGTTTTTTTTCTTGCAGGATGTACCCTTTTGGCCAATAGGCCATTTCGATGTTTTACAATTACTGGTTTCCAGTCGATGGATCTTGTACTAAATTCTTATTCAATAGCTAGAAGTTGGATTTTGCTGGCTCCCCAAGTATAAAAAGGGATGAACATTGTTTTGCTGACTCATTATAAAGCAAGTTATATTCTTTTCTCTTCCTTCCTAAACTCCCAAACTTAGTGTTAGTGCTTGATTTGAAATACTATTTAGTAATATACTTTTCCGTGCCAAATGCTGGTCTTATTTTCTCTTTTTTTCTTTTGGTAATTCTGGTCTTGTACTGGTTTTATTTTCTGTAGATGGCGTATTTGTACTGTTGTATGCACTTGGTTTGGAGAAGAGGCAATTACAGAAAAATTTGACAGAACAATTGTGGACAGAGTACAATGCTCGAGTTTGTGACATGCCAAATATTATTTTGGCAAAAAATTTTCTTTTTCTTTGATTTAGAGCCCCAACAGTTATGAATTGCTTGGATAACAAACATGATCAGGATCAAGTCAGATATTGTACTTCCTAATTGTGAGTAATTCAAGATGAGTTCTAAACATTTTAAAATGAGAAAATATTTAGGTATTCCTGTTTTTGAGTGTCATATGTAGATTTTTTATCTATGGATATTATTTTTCTATTTAATTTAATACACATCACAAATCTATAAGTGAAGTCAAAAATTAGAGTCTATCAAATTATTTCGATTTTAAGGCTAAAGCCTAAAGCAAGTCACATGCTGCTAAAGCTCGGTTCGCTATTGAGTATTTTAAGGGCTAGGTAATGCAGCAATTTCTGTGCGTTTCTCTTTTTTCTGTTTGTTTGGGTAAAATTAAGGAGGTGTTTGGTTCATAATCGGGAATCAGAATCAAAATGAGAATCATAAACTCCACTATTAGTATAGGTTTATATCATTCTCCCTTACTTGTTACTATTAGTATAGGTTTATATCATTCTCCCTTACTTGTTTGGTTTAAAATAGGAATGTGTTTCATTATATTAATGAGTTACCCAATTTGAAACCCATGTCACAAGTAGGGAATGAAAGTAGACATTTTCTAACACTTTCATTCCCATAGAATGATTCTCATAGTATTCAACCAAACAACATTTTTGGGTATCATTAACTTTGATTACTATTTCCTTCTCTCATACCCATAAACCAAACACCTCTTAAGTTGGCAGGAACATCTTGCCACTGCAATTTGTCAAATGTGCAGTTAGGTTGTACAGTAAACAGCTATTCAGATGGTTGTTTTTGTTTGCTATTTGAATATGTGACCTACACGGCCATAACACGATTATAAGATTGTGTGAAACAGCCATTCAGATGCTCTTTGCTGTTAGGATTGTGCGACTGACCTTCAGGCTGTAGGGGACACATCCATATGTCGATTTAGCAAGTTGTCAAAGGATTGAGTTCTATTTTTTAAGGGGTTTAATAACACTTTGCCCCCTAAACTAGGTGTGTAATTACATTTTGCCCCCCGAAGTAAAGAAATATACACTTTGCCCCTTATTGACATTATTCTTCTATTAACAATTTTGAAACAATTAAGGTAATCTAATTAGATGATTAAAATACCCTTGGTAATATATTTTGATTTTTTATGTATTTAAATTTTGAAATGATATAATAATTATTTAAAAATAAGGAAAAATATACTGTATAACATTTCAATATATTTCTTGGTTAAATTTTTTTAATTCTTGGGTTTTATTTGATATGATTTCAAATTGGAATGTTTAATTGTATTGGTCAAATAGACTTATTTTCTATTAAAATTATTTCTTCAAGGGTATTGTGTGACGACACATTACTGTATAAAACTTTTGTGATATTTTGACATCATTTAGTATTTTACATTTTCAATATTTGGTTTAACATGTACAAATTGCAATGTCAGATATAATTTAATTCAATATTTCTCACATTTTCACTCTTAAAGTCAAAGTATCAATTTGTTATTTTCGTTTATTTTTCTTAATTATTTTATAACTATCAAACAAACAAACAAACCAACAAAACAAGCATTAATCCCACTTTATAACTATCAAACATCAAAATTAAATATATATAAAAAATCAAAATATAATAATAAGGGTATTTCAATCATTTAACTATATTTTCTTGATGTTTTTGTTGGTCCCAAAGCAACTTAAGAGGAGGTTGAATTAGATTTCTAGAAATTAACTTGCAAATAATACTCAAGTCAAATTTCTTACACTTGACAAGTAAGATGATAAAAATATAAGTAATTAAATATAAAATGAATAGAATGAATAAGAGAGAGATTAAACAAACAACACATTCAATCGAGCTGTAAGTCTCTTATAGCTTGGAGAAGTAATCCACTAAGATGCTCCTTTAAATTTGGTGAGCCAATAATCTCAAATGTACACAAACTAGGATCACCCTTGCTCACGTTACTTCTCTTTAGTTCAGCCAAGGATTTTACACTAAATCTCACTTTTGTACAAGATTATCACTCCATTCAATGTTTTTGAATAGCACTCTTAAGTACACACTAATACAATATCACTAAAGAGCTAATTTGCACTCAAATTGCCTTTCTATTTGCTTGTATTCAATGTGTAAGTTGATTTAACATAATACAGAAGGGTTAGCAATTATAGGTGCAATAAATCAGCTCCCAACCACCTTCTAACGGCTAGATAATAAATGCTAAAAAACTAGCCGTTATTGATTTCGGACGTCCGAGGTTATTATTAAGCGTCTGAACAATCATCCAATCTGAAATATCAAGGAGTTGAGGATGCCGTTCAGATGGCTGAGATTGCATCCGTTCCTTCGTCCGAACCAGGTATGTTGATAGTTCTGTAGTCACCGGACGGTGTAATGTGTCCGAAAGGTTTGGTGTTTAACCAAAGTTGCTTTTTCTACGGATAGTTAGCCACATCCGATAAGATTTTCTTCGGACAATTAGATGCATCTATTGCAAGCGCCTCAAAATCTTTCCCTCTGCCTGACCTTTCCGACGGTGCATTGCGTCCGAGATAAATTCGTTCCGACGAGCTTGTGCTTCCATTGTAGGTGCTCCAAAATCTTGCTTTCTACCTGATCTTTCGGACGGTGCATTGTGTCCGTGGTAATTTCGTTCAGACGAGCTTATGCATCCGAGAAACATAGTGTTGTTCGGACGATGTACTTCGTCCGAAAACTCTACTAAGAACAAATAAACTAGAAATCCTGCACAACTCAAGTTAAAATTGTTACAGTACATTTGCCATCATCAAAACCAAGGTTATAGGTCATCAATCTCCCCCTTTTAATAATGACAAATCACAAGGCAAATCAACTCAAATCAAATAAAATCCAACAATCATATGATCACGCAATTAGTTATTAACACTCAACTAGCTACAAATCACAAGGCAAATCAACTCAAATCAAGTAAAATCCAATAACCATGATCACACAATTAGTTATAAACACTCAAATAGCTATATTTCTCCCTCTTTTGTCATCATCAAAGCAAAATATTCTCTCCCTAAGAGGTTGCTCCCCCTCACGCAAGCCACAGGATAAATAAAGGTAAAAATTGTCATAAAACAAAAAACCAGAAAAGTGAACAATCATGTTCAATTACAACCAAGTGCAACAAATGTCTAAGTACAGCAATCACAAGGAACTAAGGATAACTAAGGGGTAGAAGCTGAATCATTCTTGTTCTTAGAGCGTTCCTCGTGTTTGCCCTTTTTGGCCAGTGTATCATCATCCGTAGCCTCACTTTCTTGTTCACTCAAGTCTTGAGGATCACAATGTTGCATGATGTAGTTGAATATGTCATCAACGTCTTCATCATCATCAACATCAACTCTAGGAGTGGTAGGGATTTGTCAGGATTAGTTGTACCAACTGGATTCTCACGGTCTTCGGGCTCAGGATTGGAATGATCATCAACTTCAATATCGTTGTCATCGTTGTTGGAGGAGGACTCGAGAATGTATTGGGACTAGATATTGGCAAATTGAACCTGCGCTAAGGCAGACATTCCCAGACTTAATGCTTCTTGAAGGATAGTTTGTTTAGTCTCTAGCCTCTTTAACGTCCGAAAGGTGTAAATGAGCTCATTTGATTGCTCAGAGAGGTAACAAGTGTGCATAAATGGGAAGTGAGGGTTCTAAAGAGTGAATGTGTGGGGAATAGGATAGTGGAGGTGTGGAAGAGGAGGGTTGATGAGGAGGACGAGAGTAAGGTAGTGCAGGACCGGAAATGGAAGCATGCGTTTTAGATTTTTCAAGCTTATATGCAGCCTTTGTAAACCATTGGTCATAAAAAAAGCGCAAACCCTTTCATTCACTATAAGCTTGTTGAAATAAGCAGGATATTGTTTTCATTTGCCAGAAAACGGAATTTCAAAGTGACCGAATACTTTGGTTAGGAATTTTTCAAAAGGAATGTTTCTATGAGTATCAGTCAAAAAGAGCTCCTATATGCAGCATAATAGATAACCAAAATCAAGTTTGATGCCTTTATAGACACAACAAAATAAGTATAGTTGCATTTTTCCTGGCTCAGTCCAATACCCATCAGTAGGCAATAGCAAATGAATAACCAAAGAGTATAAAATGTTGAGTTCAGGACTAAGCAGAGTAGTTTTGGTTTCCGAAACCTGTTTAAAATTGACATCAAAAATTTGTTTGACCTCCTCTATATCAAAACGGGTATCTATAGCAGGCCATTTGTCTAATGAAAATAAATAAATTTCATCAAGAAAAAGAACTTCACACTCAAAAATTGTATTAATGACATTAGATGAAATTTCAAGGTTAATGTTATTTACATGAGAGACTAAGGTTCAAACAGTCGAGCCTTTCTGAAGATTAGCAGTGAATTGCAACACCATATTTAGCAAATTTCATGATAAACAGGTAAATCCAGGTGAATTAAATTTCTCCAATTTTGTTTTTCAAAGTATTCCTTGATAAGAGGTAAATTAAATTTATCAAATAGGCTTTGTGAAATAGGACGTTGAACAATTATGGATTTGCTAAGTAGGGAAGTGTACCTATCTGATGCCTTAGCATCAATGAATTTTGGTAGAGAATGATTGGAGGTAGGTTGAGGATTTGATGATGTTTGACCCTACACCGGAGCTTTTCCCTTTGATTTCTTCCCTCTGGCGGCTGTTGAAGATCCTCCACATGATCGTACCATCTTGATTTGAACAAGAAGTTGGAGAAGGAAAATAGTGAGAGAAATTGATTTTTATAAAATTCTAAAAAGATGATGTTAAAATGGTGAGAAAAGGTTTAATTGAGATGGGTAAGAAGTTGGGTAAAGAAATTTGTTGAGCAATATCAAAGGCAAGAGGACAAATTGAAGGAATTGGAAGAGGAACTCTAAAGTCGCCGGAGCTAGAGTTTGGTGGGATTGGGGTGTCCGATAAGGGGAAAATGAATGGTTTTAAACAAGGAGAACAGCTGTTCGGACGTCCGAACGATTGATATACATCCGATCGTGCGTCCGATCGCAGATGAATGGACGGCTGATATGCTACGCTATGCGTCCGAAAGAATGTCGGACGGTGATAATCGTCTGACAGAATTTCCAGAGAGTTTGAAGAGTGAGAGGTGAAGTTCGGATGATTGGAAGCATCCGAGGCAAAAGACAGGAGTTCGGCGTTCATGTTCGTCCGAGAGAGTAGATACCTTAGGACGCATATTTGTGTCCGAAAGTATAATTCATACAATTTTGAAATCAATAATGCCCAAATGAGTTCTGAAAAATTCAAAACGATCTAAAGGCAAAGGTTTAGTTAAAATATCAGCCAGTTGATCTTTTGTACACACAAATTCAACACAAATTTCCTTTTTGCACACAGGATCCCTCATAAAGTGATGCTTGACATCAATATGTTTGGTTCTAGAATGCAAGACAGGATTTTTAGTGAGATTAATTGCACTAGTATTATCGCATCTCATTGGCAAACAATCAAAAATTGCACCAAAATCTTTTAAGGTATGCTTCATCCAAAGAAGTTGAACACAACAATTTCCAGCATCAATATATTCGGCTTCCGCCGTAAATAGGGAAATAGAATTTTGCTCCTTGCTAAACCAGGACACCATACAATTACCCAAAAAGTGACAGATACCACTAGTATTTTTCCTATCAATTTTACAACCAGCAAAGTCAGCATCGAAATAACAAATTAAATCAAAACTAGTGGATTTACGATACCAGAGGCCAAAATTCATCGTCCTTTTCAAGTGTTTAAAAATTCTTTTTACCGTAATTAAATGTGATTCCTTAGGATAATATTGAAATCTTGCACATGGACAAACAGCAAACATAATATCTGATCTACTAGCTGTCAAATAAAGTAGGTTTCCAATCATGCCTCTATAGTGTTTTTCATCAATACTATTACCTTCTCATTCATCTTTATCAAGTTTGGTTGAGGTACACATTGGCATTCTGACTTGTTTGCAATCTTCTATTCCAAAGCACTTGAGTAGCTCCTTTGTGTACTTGATTTGTGTAATGAACGTTCTTTCTTTTGTTTGGTGAACTTGAAATCTAAGGAAGAATTGCATCATACTCATTTCAAATTTCTTTTGTATTAACCATGAGAATTTCTTACATAAACTTTCATTAGTTGCTCCAAAAATAATATCATCAATATATATTTGAACAATCAACAAATCATTAAGATTAGTTTTGGTGAAGAGAGTGGTATCAACAATACCTTTTTTAAAACCATTTTCAATCAAAAAGCCACTTAACCTTTCACACAAAGCTCTGGGAGCTTGTTTCAATCCATATAAAGCTTTTGAAAGTTTGAAAACATGATTTGGAAAATCTTTATTTTCAAAACCAGGGGGTTGTTTAACAAAAATTTCTTGCCATTTAAAAAATCACTTTTGCCATTTGAAATAATTTGAAATTGTTAAACCATGCATATGCAAGAAACATTCTAATAGATTCTAAACGAGCAACGGGTACAAAGGTTTTATCAAAATCAATTCCTTCTTCTTGAGCATATCCCTTCGCAACAAGTCTAGCTTTATTTCTAATTATCTCGCCTTTATCATTTAATTTGTTTCTAAAAACCCATTTTGTTCCTATTACAAGATGAATTAAGTGTCTTTCGACCAAAGTCCACACATTGTTTTTCTCGAATTGACTAAGTTCCTCTTGCATAGCAAAAACCCAACATTCGTCATTCAAGACATCATCCACACATTTAGGTTCAATGTGAGAAAGTAAGGCACAATTATTATTCAAAGATTTATGAGAACGAGTTTTTACCCCATCGGACGGATCACCTATGATCAATTCGTGAGGGTGACTTTAGACAAATCTTCATGCTCTTGGAAGATCTTTTGGAGAATCTTCGTTCTTTTCTCCTTCTTCATCCAAGTGATGAGTGCCGTCCTCATTGAGCTTGTCTTGGTCTCCTGATGTTTTTCATGTATAGCGAGCTTCTCAAGTTCCTTTTGTATACATACATCTTCATCTTCACAAACATTCTTTGAAATAATTTCATTAGCCTCATCAAACGTAACATGCACAACTTCTTCAATTAAAAGAGTTCTTTTATTGTATACTCGGTATACTTTCTTGTCACTAAAATATCCTAAGAAAATTTCTTCATTCGATTTCTTGTCAAATTTTCCAAGATTTTCTTTGATTTTTAAAATAAAGCATTTACAACCAAAAAGTTTGAAATAGCTCACAACTAGTTTTTTTGCAAAACAAGAGTTCATAAGATGTTTTGTTTAAAATAGGTCTCAAAAGAACTCGATTCATAACATAACAAGCCGGTTTTGATCCAAAAATATTTTGGTAAATCACACTCACTAATCATGGTTCTAAGCGGCCTCTTGAAGTGTTTTATTTTTTCTTTCAACAACACCATTTTGTTGAGGTACTCTTACAACCGAAAAATCATGCGAAATACCATTGTGATCACAAAATTCAGAAAAACCTCCAAATTTAAATTCAGCTCCATTATCACTTCTCAAACGAACAATTTTCAAATTTAGTAAAATTTTGTATTTTGGAAAACAATTTTACGAAATTTTCAAATGTTTCATTTTTGTGAACAAGAAATAGTACCCAAGTATACTTAGAATAGTTATTAACAATTACAAAAGCATATTTACTACCACCGAGACTAGCATGTTGAGTTGGACCAAACAAGTACATATGCAATAATTCTAAAGGTTTAGAAGTAGACACACAATTTTTTGGTTTAAACGAAACTTTGATTTGTTTACCAAATTGGCATACATCACAAATTTTGTTTTTAACAAACTTTAGTTTTGGCAAACCTCTTACCAACTCCTTTTTAGCAACATTTTCAATTAAATCCATGTTGAAATGACAAAGCCTTCTATGCCAAAGCCAAGGATCATCTATGGAGGCGATTAGACATTTTACATTGCTATCTGTCTACCAAAGTTATCGAAATAAATCACATAAACATCGTTATGCCTAAAGCCTTTAAATAAAATAGTGTCGCGCCTCCCCCTTACCTTGTGCTTACCGACCCGCAGTCTGGCCGGCACCGGTGGGACCGGCACCGTCGCCACGTGTGGTGCTCGTGAAATAGGTGATTGAATGTAAAAATCCTACTTACAATTTACAAATATAAATTACCTACTTACTATTACAGATTTAAATGAATCACCTATTTACTATTACATAACGGGGCTTTTAATGCGACTATGAATTGTATAAAAACAATCTAAACTAGGGAAAACAAGACTGGAGTCGCCACAGGTGTGTTGGTGCGCCGGGACACAAAAAATACATCAAAATTTAAAAAGAAAATAAACCCTAATTTCGGACACTCCTGGTCCACATAACTCAAGAAAATACAGTTCTAGAATCCTGTTGTATAAGAGGAAGCAACCGGTCCAACGCCGGGTAAAGTGGGTGCCGACTTTACCCGGCGTTGGACCGTGCTAGTTGACGAATTTTAGTACTCATTATTGCCGGCTATTGTAGCATACGTGTGCTTTGAGATAGCTTAAAAGTAATAAAATATGTACATGTTAATGAGGAAACGAAAATAAATGGTAAATATTAACATTGACAGGTAGATTTAGCCCGGTCCAATTAAAAGTCGCACACATTGAGCTTGTAGTGCCCTTTAACTCCCAAGGGGCAAAATAGTCATTTATCATGCACGCCGGAGTTTATTTCTAGCCCAATTTTATATTATTGATACAATTATTAAGTCCTGGGCTAAATTGAATTTGATTCATATATTTAACGTCTAGTTGTGCAACTAATCCAAAATTTGAGGGCAAAAGAGTAAATTTACAAAATTTAACAAGTAAGATAAGGCATAAATATTATATTGAGACCAACAAACATTAAAATAAAGCACCAATCATCACAAAATCAATTAATCAAAAAATATGTGCAAAGATCAAAGTCTATTTACACTAGATGTGTATAAGAGACTTATACACATCCAGATGTGTATAAGAGACAGTCATTGATGACGTGGCAACTAGAAATCAAAGTAAAACTTGGTGGTTATTGACATAAAACATGTAATTTGGAAGAAATTTGAAGAGAAAAAATAGTAATATTAAAGAAAATTCCTTAAGGGCCAAAATGTAATTTAAAAAAATTATTTGAGGGCTAAAAATGCAGAAATCTAAAATCTGGAGGGCCAAAACGTAAATAAAATTTTTTCTGAAATTTTGGATTTTTTTTTTGAAATGCCACGTCATCGCTGACGTGGCACAATCTGGTGGTGCCACGTCATCAATGACGTGGCATCAAGTGGGCCCTATCAGAAGGGCCTAAATGTAATTTAAGAAAATATTCTCGGGCGAAAATAAAAAAACTGAAATCTGGAGGAGTAAAATGGAAATAAAATTTTTCTAACCTTTCCTCTTTTTTTTGCAGATTTTTGTGGGCTACCAGCCTTCTTCCACCACGCTTTCCTAGACTCACTAGATGAACGATTTTGCTTCGGGTTTGAAAATAGAAGTTGTACCTCCAAGAACCATCTACAACTTTTATTATTTGAGTTTACTCCAGTTCCTCCTACATCTCTTGAAATCTTGGCTCAAAGTTGGTTGTCTGGAAAATTTTCCAGACTTAGAAATTTTTCTGCAGATCCTCTGGACCAACAGCCTTTTTCTACCACGTTTTTTGACCCTCCAAATGGACGATTTTGCTTAAGATTTTACAAAGTGAAATTGTAGCCCCAGGAATCCTCTACAATTTTTCTTCTTTGAGTTTAGTCTAATTCCTCTCCGATTGTATGGAATTTTAGCTCAAAGTTGGCTATTTGGCAGGTTTTTTAGGCTTAAGAAAATTTTTTCTCTATAGAAATTTTTTTATCCACTTTAGACTGATTTTTTGTGCTTTTAATGAATTGGATTGAGTGTAAAAATGGTCAAAGACCATTCCTTGTCATGTGGGGAGTATGGGCATCTGAATTTTTTGGTGAAGTAATGGGTGAAAAACACAGAGAAAACTTGGCCATCGACAAATTGTTGTGAGCGATCTGCATCTGTTCATGCGCTGAACTTTTTTTTTTTTTTTTTAAAAATTTAAACCAATTAAAAAAGTTCATTTCTAATTTAATTAATAATTAATTAATTAAAAATAATTTAATTAATTAATTAATTAATTTTTTTTAAATCTAAAAATGTCAATAATATTAGAACTCATTCTTAGTATTTCAAAAGCATAAAACGCATAAGAATAATTAAACATCATAACATAAATTAAGAGGGAATTAAAGGGTAAATTAAAAGAAAATCAAAGAGCAGGTTAAAAAGACATTAAAAAGAAAAAATTAAAAGAAAATTGAGAGACAAATTAAAAGGAAAATAGGGGACAACTTAAGGGACAAAAATAGGTGTCTACAACTTGCCCCTCTTTGCCAGAGTGTCGAAGAGGATCGAAGAAAATCTAGGCAAAGCTTGTAGACACCTCATGATTGGATGATTCCAATCATGCAACAATTAATTTGCCACATGTCAACATTACGCTCATAAGGTCATGAAAGAGGAAGTTCACCATCTTGACAAACACACCGGGGAGATTAGGTCTATCTATTCATCCAGAGCGGAAAAGTCTTCATTGGGGGGAAGAAGTGAACAAAAAAATGCCCAGTGAAATGAACCATAAAAGACATAAATGAAACTTGGAAACAAGAATGAAATCCCGATCTGGTGTTTATCGAGAGTACAGGGATTTAGAATGAAACGTAGCTGTGAATGACAAAGAAAACTAACTCGACATAACATGCAAACGCCATTGATAATGAAACTCTACAAGCAATGTGAATTAAAAGCCCGACTTTGTATCATCAAGGCCAGGGTATGTAAACACAAATGAAAAAACCCGACTTTATGTTATCGGGGTAAAGACATGTAAGTTAAAATGAAAACTCGAATGGTGAGTTTGTCGGGTAATGCAAACTTGAAATGAAAGTCGAAATTCGTTTATCGGCCAATGGAGGAATGCAAACTTGTAAATTCGTTTATCAGGTTAATAGCATGAAAACCCAAAATTCGTTTATCGGGGATGAAAATGCGAACCTGACATTCGTTCATCAGGTTAATGAAAATGGAAATGAGAACCCGAAATTTGTTTATCGAGTAAAAAATACAAACTTGAAATTCGTTTATCAGGTTAAATAAAAATGAAAATGAGAACCCGAAATTTGTTTATCGGGTAAAAATGCAAACCTGAAATTCGTTTATCAGTTAATAAAAATGGAAAATGAGAACCCGAAATTCGTTTATCGGGGATGAAAATGCAAACCTGAAATTCGTTTATCAGGTTGAATGAAAATGAGAACGAGAACCCGAAATTCGTTTATCGGGAGTGCAAATATAAACCTGAAATTCGTTTATCAGGTTAGTAAAAATGGAAATAAGAACCCGAAATTCGTTTATCGGGTGAAAATGCAAACCTGAAATTCGAATATCAGGTTTGTATTTTAATTCGGGTTCTTATTTCCATTGATCGGGGCATGATCAAAATGCAAACCTAAATTTCGTTTATCAGGTTGATGAAAATGAAAATGAGAACCCGAAATTTGTTTATCGGGAGGAAAATACTAACCTGAAATTCGTTCATCAGGTTGATGAATGAAAATGAGATCCCGAAATTCCCAGATCAGGGATGAAAATGCAAACCTGAAATTCTTTTATCAGGTTGATTAAAATGAAAACCCGAAATTCGTTTATCGGGGATGAAAATGCAAACCTGAAATTCGTTTATCAGGTTATAAAAATGAAATGAGAACCCGAAATTCGTTTATCGGGAGTGCAAATGCAAACCTGAATTTTGTTTATCAGGTTAGTAAAAATGGAAATAGGAACCCGAAATTCGTTTATCGGGTGAAAATACAAACCTGAAATTCGTTTATCAGGTTAATGAAAATGGAAAATGAGAACCCGAAATTCGTTTATCGGGGATGAAAATACAAACCTGAAATTCGTTTATCAGGTTAGTGAAAATGAAAATGAGAACCCGAAATTCCGTTTATCGGGAGTGCAAATGTAAACCTGAAATTCATTTTCAGGTTGATGAAAATGAAAACCCAAAATTCGTTTATCGGGGATGAGAATGCAAACCTGAAATTCATTTATCAGGTTATAAAAATGAAATGAGAACCGAAATTCGTTTATCGGGAGTGCAAATGTAAACCTGAAATTCGTTTATCAGGTTGATGAAAATGAAAACCCGAAATTCGTTTATCAGGGATGAAAATGCAAACCTGAAATTCGTTTATCAGGTTATAAAAATGAAATGAGAACCCGAAATTCGTTTATCGGGGATGAAAATGCAAATCTGAAATTCGTTTATCAGGTTATATGAAATGAAAATGAGAACCCGAAATTCGTTTATCGGGGATGAAAATGCAAACCTGAAATTCGTTTATCAGGTTGATGAAAATGAAAACCCGAAATTCGTTTATCGGGGATGAAAATGCAAACCTGAAATTCGTTTATCAGGTTATAAAAATGAAATGAGAACCTGAAATTTGTCATTATCGAGAGTGCAAATGCAAACCTGAATTTTGTTTATCAGGTTAGTAAAAATGGAAATGAGAACCCGAAATTTGTTTATCGGGTGAAAATGCAATAAGAATGACACACACACGGAGCCATGCCATTGGGCTTACCCATGAAATGAAGTGTAAAAGGCAACTAGTAATTAACCCTAACATGACTGGATTGTAAACTAGAACATGAAGCCCTAAACGGTAAATGACAGTATCATTTAAACTGAGAGGTTTGACTGGGAATTCAGTGCACCCTCTCCCGAGTGGCGATCACCTGTGAGGTTGATTGCTTCATTAGGGGTTGGCGTGAATCACCCTTTTTAAAATGTGAAAAAAAGATCGTTGGGTATCAAGACAGTTCTCAGGATTAGTGCATCCCTTGTTGTTTATGAAGGATATCCAATCAATAAAAATTTGCCCCAGTGTCGTTGATTTTAACATCCACTTTATTTTCGTGTACCTGCAGGTACTCAAAACAATGCGATATTGAGCCTGGAAAGAAAACTCGAATTGTTCAGTGTCATAACATACAAAATGTCAATCTTAGTGAACATTACTATAAGCAAGGTGACCGAACTCGGTAAGAGCTGCCTACGTATCCCACCACGGGAATCAGGTCGAACGTAGTTCGATTAAACAGATGATTTTCACATATTTGACAACTAAAACATCAACAACAAGAAGAACAACTACAAACAAACAAAATGGCAATATGTGAGTTAGATAGAAGTACATGAATAAATAATACAGGCACATGGGAGCAATCTTAGTAAAAATCGTGCTATCACCGTATTAACACCGCTTTGCCTTTCATTCTAAGTTATTTGGATCCGATCAGGCAATGCTTTGGATCCATCGGATACGTGCCTCTTAAAGGCCAATGACTGTGTTGAGAGAACGACATAGAGGCAACCAATAAGCCTAACTTCAGTCAACAAATTTCGATTGAACACTTTCCCAAACGTGGACCCAGAGAAGTCATCAACCAGATTTTGACCGTTAATTTTGCTCGATTTGCCCCTTCCTCAGCGCCTTTTCAGGTTTTCACTAAGGTTCCCCTCCCTTTTATTTTTATTTTTATTTTTGCATTTTTCCGCACACTCTCCTTTTGCCTAGGCCGCCCCGTTGGGTTTTCAACCTAGCCTCTCTTTTGCTTTTGGTTTCTCTTTTTTTTTTTCTTTTTTTTTTAAAAAAAAAAAAACAAACAAAGGTGCCCTTCCCGGGTTTTCACCTAGGAGGTCCAAGTAAACGGCAAGGTGTGGGAGTAAATGGAAGACGTCTAGCTAAGTAATCGCCTTTCCCAATGCATGCGAAGTTTAGTTTTCAAAGTTTTTCGGCATCAGTAAGGCTGTCTTCCCTGTAATTGGGATAGACATGTTGACATCGATCGAGACTCTTGAACAAACTGCTCCCTTTCAGACTATGCAGAACTTACGATAGTTAGGGTCAAAAATGGGTTAAGTCGTATGATTGGTAAAAATTGGGATTATCTTAACAACAAACTTGCTCCAGTTTAAGATGGTGCGCTTTGGTTGGAAAGAACATAGCTACAATGGATGGAAGAGCGGGTTTGTGATCTGAAGAAAACTGGTTATGTCCCTTAACTAAAAAATTTGCCCCAGTTTTGGGCTGAGAGCCTTACTTGAAGGCAATTGACTGAACTGAGGAAATAGATTTGAAATATGGTTGGGCTTGTATCCCCTTTAAAAAAATTTGCCCTAGTTTTATTATAACAAACTGAGTTTTGTTGGGAATTTGTTTTGGTCAGTCTCTTGCACACTATTTTTTTTTTCCACCCAAAACAACAATTTTGCCCCAACATCGTAAATAAGCTCAGTTCCAATTTGTTTTTACAGAAAAGGCTAGGGACAAAGCATAATTAAAATGAAAGATAGGCAAATAAAGAGAAGATATGAAAGGTTTTAGTCCGGATGTGGGTAAAAAGGGAAAGAAAACAACAGGTAGAATTCTATCCTATGTTCTGCAATGACTTAAAGGTTTACAGTCTGCCAAATCAGATGAAAAACTTTTGACCAGATGTCTGCATTTATCGGTTGAGGGAAAACCTGTCCATCCATCTCCGTAAGGATAAGAGCTCCTCCTGATAATACTTTGTGTACAATGAATGGACCTGTCCAGTTAGGAGCAAACTTGCCCTTCGCTTCGTCCTGTATTGGCAATATGAACATCAAGACTAGATCGTCAGCTGAAAATGTCTGGGTTTGACTTTCCTGTTGTAAACTCGGGCCATCCTCCGTTGATAACATTGGCCATGACACACAGCTGTTAGCCGTCTGTCATCAATGAGTGCAAGCTGTTCATGTCTGAGCCTTACCCATTCTGCATCTTCTAACTCAGCCTCCATAAGAATGCGTAGAGAAGGGATCTCTACTTCCGTTGGCAAAACAGCTTCCATTCCGTACATGAGGGAGTAAGGCGTTGCCCCAGTAGATGTCCTGATGGAAGTCCGATAACCCAGCAGTGCATATGGCAAGCTTTTCATGCCAATCACGCTGACTGTCAACCATCTTTCGAATAATTCTCGTTAAGATTCTTGTTGGCTGCTTCGACTGCCCCATTCATTTTTGGCCTGTAGATGGTGGAATTCCGATGCTTAATCTTGAATTGGGCACAAAGACCATCTACCATGTCATTGTTCAGATTCTTGGCATTGTCGGTAACCAATGTATCCGGATCCCAAAGTGGCAAATGATAGATTTCGGATGAACTCTGCCACTACTTTCTTTGTTACGTGCTTGTAGGATTCAGCCTCGACCCACTTAGTGAAATATTCAATCGCTACTAGAATGAAGCGATGACCATTAGAAGCTGGCGGCTCGATCAATCCAATGACGTCCATTCCCCAAATTGAACAAGGCCATGGAGTAGTAATGTTGTGCAATTCAATTGGTGCTGCCCTTATCTCATCCCCGTTCATTTGGCACTTAACACACTTGCGGACAAACTCGATACAATCATGCTCCATAGTAAGCCAGAAATAGCCTGCTCTCATTATCTTCTTAGCTAATAAGTGCCCGTTCATATGTGCGCCCACAGACTCCTCCATGAACATCCTCCACAATATAAGTGGCCTCTTTCTTATCAACGCACCTCAGAAGACCCAGATCTATCGTCCTTCGATAAAGTACATTGCCATTTAAAAAGAACTTGATCGACATTCAGCGTAGGAACTTCTTATCTGAAGTACTAGCCGTTGGAGGGTAGTTGCCTTTGTCCAAAAACTCCTTGATGTCATGAAACCAAGGTAGTCCATCAGATTCTGCCTCAAGACTGCAACAGTACCCTGGCTTTTCCAGTACATGAATGGTAATGGGTTCTATCACTGTGCCGTCCGAATGACTGATCATCGAAGATAAGGTAGCCAGAGTATCGGCGAATACATTCCTGGATCGGGGTATGTGAGTGAATTCCAAAGCATCAAAGTGTCGACCTTGTAGTGGAGAATACTGCAGGTGCACCATGTTGCCTAAATGAATGCTTGTTCATCTGTTTTGGAGATGAATTCTGAAGCCGACAATTAGGTTAAGGATAAACGAGCTAATTCTTATACACATCTAGATGTGTATAAGAGACAGGGACAATCGATAGCTGATCCTATGCCTGAGACCAAAAGTGTTGGATGCACCATCAAACTCTAGCCTCCAATGTGGGCATTCATCTTTCATGTCTTCGGCAGTGCCAAGAATAAGATGTCTGATTCCAGGAAGTATGTGTGCAAGGGTTGATAATTATTCTCCCTTGGGTTCTCAGCAAGATGATCCGCTATCGCTTGTCCTTTGATAGCCTTTTGAGTAGTAAAGATGATATCGAATTCTGCTAACAACATCTGCCATCTAGCCAAGCGTCCAGTAGGCATAGGCTTGTCTAACAGATAGCTAAGGGGATCACACCTGGAAATGAGATAAGTGGTATGACTCAGTAGATAATGCCTTAGCCGTTGCGAGATCCAAACCAATGCACAACATGTTCGTTCTAGAAGTCTTACAAGAATAATTGGATTCATGGACTGTAAACTTCTTTCTTAGATAATAGATAGCCTGCTCCTTTCTGCCCGAATTGTCATGCTGCCCCAAGACACAACCCATGGATCCGTCCAAAATCGACAGATACATGATTAATGGCCTCCCTGGCTTTGGGGGCACCAACACAGGAGGGTTCAAAAGATAATCTTTGATTTTGTCAAAAGCCTGTTGACAATCATCATTCCAGTACATCGGTGCATTTTTTCTCAACAGTTTGAACAAAGGTTCACAAGTAGCTGTCAGCTGAGCAATGAAGCGACCGATGAAATTGATTTTACCCAAGAAGCTTTTTACGTTCTTCTGAGTCTTTGGCACAGGCATATCACGAATAGCTTTGATCTTTGTTGGGTCTATCTCAATCCCCCGCTTACTGACAATGGAACCTAATAACTTTCCGGAAGGAGCTCCAAAGACGCACTTTGCCGGGTTCAACTTCAGATTGTATTTCCTCACCCTTTCAAATACCTTCTTAAGATTCGGTCAAGCGATCCTCGGCCTTCTTGGATTTGATGATGATATCATCGACATAGACCTCCATCTGGAAATATCATGTCATGAAACAAGGTGGTCATAGTGCATTGATATGTTGCACCAGCATTCTTAAGTCCAAATGGCATAACTCTATAGCAGAATGTCCCCCAAGGAGTAATGAATGCTGTCTTTTCCCTGTCTTCCTCGTCCACTAGGATTTGGAGATACCCAGCAAAACAATTGACAAAAGTCTCCATCTCATGGTAGACAACACTGTCTAGAATGATGTGAATGTTTGGCAGCGGAAAATCATCCTTGGGACTAGCCTTATTTAAATCTCGATAATCGACACAAACTCTGACCTCCCCAGTCTTCTTCGGTACTGCACCATATTGGAAAGCCAAATAGGATACCGGGATACAATGATGATTGTGGCATTAAACTGCTTGATGATTTGTTCTTTGATCTTTAAACTCATTTTCGGCTTAAACTTCCTTGGCTTTTGCTTTACAGGCAAAGGCATTTAGGATCGGTGGGAAGTTTGTGAACCACTACATCGGTTGAAATGCCAGGCATATCATCATAAGACCAGGCAAAGACGTCTTGGAACAAAATCAAAAATTCTATCATCTCTTTCCTCTGCCCTCTAGTCAAATATATACTGATTTTAACATCTCTTACGTCCGTGTCTGTCCCAATGTTTACCGTTTCTGTTTCTTCCAAGTTAGGCGTTGGTTTTTCCTCATGTCGTCCGAATTCATTTTCAATATCACACTCGCCCTCATCACTCTCAGATTGTGTAGAAATAGGGTCAGGTGTGATATCGAAATTTCACTCATCGGCCTCATAAATGGTAGTATCCGAAGGATCAAAAGCATTGATTTTGGGCCATCTGGGAGAAAATAAAGTATGAAATGAAAGAAAACAAAATGAGCTAAAACATCTTGAAGAAAAAGTTCTCATTAATAAAAGATTTGTACAAGTGATCCTAGAGAACATAAACTTAACATTCATTGGCCATGACCTATAAAAAATCAATTGTCTTCAGAATTCATCTCCAAAACAGATGAACAAGATGATCATGAAGGCAATATCATGATTGTACTTGCCTTACTAATCGAATTGTTTTCAAGATTCAGCTCCAAAACAGATGAATGAGATGAATCGTGAATGCAATGCTGTGAATGCACCTACTTCTTGACTAGATGGCATAAACAAAACGACTTAAGAAGTACAAAACATACATACAAAGATGAAATTAAAAGGAGAAAAACTAAAAACAATAGCCTTTCAAATTTACCGAAACTCCCTATGACTAGGGAGATCATCAGATGTCCAATTGTGCAGTTGGTCGATCTCAGCAAATGGCAGCTCAGTGTCATCCTCCTCCGCCTGCTCTTGAATAATTACCCCCGCAAATAATTCGGCTATCCCTTGGATAAGGTCCTCATTTTCAGCCTCATCTGCATCAGGAGCCATAATGGCGGCAGAATGTGGGAAAGTAATCTTAAGAGGTGGAATGACAAGATATCAATAGGCAATGCTCGACCTTCCTGTTCAGCTCTCTTCAGCTCCTTAATCTCTCTCAACTGCCTGGTATTCGGGCGAAAACCGAGCCCAAATGTATTCATCTACGTTGGTAGATCAATAGGGTGTATTATGCCTTGCAAATTCATCCCCAAACCTTGGCCGATGCGATATCCTCCACGCAGCATTTCCTTTGCAATCATTACACTCGCCTTATCCCAGACAACTTTCATTGATGACTGCTCTCCAGGCCCTCGGCTGACAGAGACCACATCATAAGCTAGGAAAGGCACCGGAGTGTCGCTGCTTTCTCCAAATTCCTCCTTGACCATCATGGCGTGGTCATCTTCGGCAAATACCCCTAATAAGAACAACCATCGTAAAACTGCATAACCCTTTGATGCAAGGATGACGGAATGAGCCGCAGCAGAATGGATCCAGGGACGTCCCAGCAGCAAATTATATACCCCAACAATTGGAAGAACCTGGCAAGTGACCTGATGAATAGATGGACCGACTTCCAAAACAAGGTTTATCTCTCCGCTAACAGCGGCTGTCTCTTATACACATCTAGATGTGTATAAGAGACAGGTGATAGTCATGACAGATTCCCAGCTTATCCAATGTCTTCAAAGGACAAATATTTAAAGCAGACCCATTATCAACCATGACCCTAGGCAAATGCCGCCCCTCACATCTAACCGAGATGAATAGAGCCTTGTTGTGGTCGCTCCCTTCAGAAGTTAAGTCATCATCAGAAAAATAAATTTGGTTTGATGCCAGCACACTGCCCACTAACCCAG
Organism: Cinchona pubescens; assembly: GCA_025175665.1. Classification (NCBI taxonomy): domain Eukaryota; kingdom Viridiplantae; phylum Streptophyta; class Magnoliopsida; order Gentianales; family Rubiaceae; genus Cinchona; species Cinchona pubescens. Next base: position 688,930 of record JANKKI010000133.1, read on the forward strand.
CAAGTTTGTCAGTGGGAATGTCACGAGACACATGGGCCTCACTCAAAATCTCTTGTCTCACAGCCCCTGTGTGGCTCGGATGTTAAAAATAAGTTGAGCATAGAAATTTGTGAGGGTATCTTATTCAGCTGCTCAACTACTGAATATTCACTTTTTTTGATCAATCTTATAAAGTCCTCCACATCTTTGTCTGCTACAGCCTTAGGGGCCTGCATGGGCTCTTTACCTTTATTGGATTGTCCGGCCTCAAAACTGTTGTCATTTGTGATTCGGCCTGACCTTGTGACAGCGGACACTTCCTCCTCAGAAATTGGCCTTCCACCGACTATCACAGCTGAGAGTTGATAATTCCACGGCACTGCATATGTGCTCTCAATTGGCAATTGTATTGGCAGTTCAATCACAACGGGCTCCTGGGATTCTACCGCAAACGGATCCATGTCTATGATAAAAGGCTCAGATGACTCCAAATCCAAATAAAACGGTTTGGTCTGAGTCATTGTCACTTCATTGACTTCTCCTTCTTCCTCTTCCGTCTCTGCTTCTATACAAACTATCCCAACATGAGGCTCATGTCGTGGCAGCGGATTAGTGTTTACTTCAGGAGCTCTTTGTTCTGGCCTCTTAATGACAATCTCACGTGCATCGATCATATCCTGCACCTTGTTCTTCAACGTCCAACAAATAGCCGTGGAATGCCCTGGGGCTCCAGAATGATAGGCACAGTCACAGGGCATTGGTGTCAAACCTATCCGAAACTCCCCCTTGATACTGAGGAGGAGCTATGGGATTCAATCTCCCTGCTGATCTCAACTGCTCATATAGTTGCTCAATGGACCTGTCCTAGCCTAACATTGTGGGGTGGTCTGCCATGTGGCTGGCTTGGTTAGAGTTTGGTGTAGGGAATTTGTTTGGCTGGTTGGGTCTTTGATTGTTTGGGGGTTGTGGTCTTGGATTATATTATGGGAGCTGTGGATTAGGCACGGGCATTTGTACTTGTGTTTGGTATACGGGTTAAGGGTAGTATTGAGGTGGTAGTGGAGGTGGTGGATAAAAGGGTTGTGGGTTAGGTCTTTGGTATTGATGGAAGTTGCGTGGTGGTTGGCGGTTGGGTTGGTTGAAAATAAAAGTCACTTCCTCTTCTTTCTTGTCAACCTTCTTGCTCAGGGGTTTCTTAGCCACAGACGTGCTCCCCTGCATGGACTCTATCTGAAGTTTGAAGGCCGTCATGTCAAGACCATCTAATTTTTCCGCTTTTCAAGCCCCTTTCAACAGCCTCTGCTTGCTGGATGATTTCTAAAAAAGATTTGCCAATAGACCCGGTCAACTTTTCATAGTAAGGAGGTTCTTGCGCATCAATAAAAAGTTTGACCATCTCAGTCTCAGTCATAGGTGGGCTCACTCTGGCAGCTAACACCCTCCATCTTTTCACATACTCACGGTAATCCTCTGAGGGCTTCTTCTTTAAGTTCATCAGAGCAAAACGGTCCGGTTCCAGGTCGCGGTTAAACTCATACTGTTTCACAAAAGCATTTGCCAAGTCCGTCCAATCCTGCAATTTTTTGGGATCAAGCATTAAATACCATGATAACGCATCTCCCTCCAAGCTTCTGGCAAATACCCTCATTGCTATCCGAGGGTTGCTCGTCGGATTTCCCAGCAAGTTGCAGAACATTTTAAGGTGAGCTACCGGATCTCCAGTGCTATTGTAATTTGGAAATTCTGGGATTTTAAATTTTGGCGGCAATTGCACGATGACACTCGGGGAATAGACATAGATCTTGGTAGTCGATAGCTCCAAATTTTTCTGTCCCCTGTTGCTGCTTCATGAAACTATCGAACCGCTCTATTTTTTTCAATAGGGCATCATTGACAGCCGGTACAGGAGGTGGTGGTGGCATTAATTCAGCTTTTCCTCCTGGGGTATACTCCAACTCAAAAGGAGGTGGTGGTTATGGAATTGGATCTGTCAGTGGTGGCACTGGAGTTGGAGGAGGTTGATTCTGTGGTGGTAGGGGTAGCGGCATCCCCATGCCGGGATTAGGCATATAAGGAGGCAGCATCTCCTGATTGGCGGGGTGAGGCCCATAAGTTTGCCTATACCATTGCATTTCTTGGTTCATACTGGCCATAGCAGCCATCATAGATTCCATCTGTTTGCACAACTCTGCTATCTCCGGGTTTTGATCCCCACTGGTTCCTTCCACATCTTTTGCTAGTACGGTGCTCATACTGTCTTCAAATCGAAGTTTACGTGCACGCGAGCGGGCACTTATAAATAGGGCTGCGTTGGGCAGCTATTTTGACACTTAGTACCTCCATAAAAAAAAAGAAAATTCAGATATATATAAACAAACATAATCATAAGTTTACAGCATAAAATGTGGTTCCTTATAAGGAATCCATAAAAACAAAAAAGCTCTAAAATACGAAGCCCGTTTGAACTTATTCGGCGAGCTCCTTTAGATGGTCTCGTATCTTCATCATTTGCTCCTCGTACCGCAGAAGCTTACTACGTGCTGATTCAGCAGACCCATTGTGCATTAGGCGTCCTAGATCATCAGCCATCTCGGTGCATGCCCTCTTTCGGTTGTATTCCTGCTCTCGAATACAGGATTGTTGTTCTTGAAGTCTTTTGTAAGCTTACCTGTGCTTATCTAGAGCTATCTTCGTTCCCACTCCTATAGCAAATAGGGCACTTTGGTCGCCTTTTCAATTACTCGAGCTGAACTCATCTGCATGAAATACATGTTAGCCTTACCTGAGGCTTGTACCCCTTCAGAGCTTGCAGCCTGTCTTTATAAAATGAACACACAAGCTTGCAAATCCCATTGTAGGTTATGTACCTAGGGATAGGTATGCAATTCTATGTACGGGTATCCGATAGGGTATCCTTTCTACGGCTAATGATATGCAATAAGTAGCCTACGGTGGCCCTACATCGGTGGGGTTAACCTACATGCACACAAGGGATAATAAAACTTTGGAAACATGTTGTAGGGATGGGTCTCCTATTAGGGCTTGACAACCATATGCCTTTGACCCTACCTAAGGCTTATGCAATGCAAAAATTGAAATTTACTCTTTCTTGCGGGAAGTAAATACAAATTACAAGGCCAATATAAAATCATACCAATCAGAAAAACTAATTACTATTACATAGCAAAAATTGTAAGGCCATTTACTATTACAAGCCAGATAAATGGGTGGGTCTTACCGCCTCGTGTCTAGTGTCCTAAACAAGGTCCACACGGTTCTACCCTATGGTTTAAGCTATATGACCATGAGGCTAGGCTTACAAGGTTCGAGAACTAATGCAATCTAGATAGGCTTGGTTCTCGAACCTTCAGACTTTCGGCCCAAAAATAAAATCCGTCAATTCCAATGGGCCTTATCGTCGGTGGTTGGGTGATCACCACAGATACCGTTACGTGCACATTGTGTCACGACCGCATATCTGGGTAGATCATCTTAATTCCTACAGGGAATGTGGGAACAACACCCACAAAAATAGGACATGCAATAAATGAGACATGTGTTATGCTGTGTTCACTTGGAGGCGGTAAGATTCACACATTTTAGCGCGTTTGGCTCTAAAGGTTTGATGCACCCCAACACCCCAAAAATTTCCCCCAAATTAACCACAAACAGGTATAATAGCAAGATATATTAAAACATGTACAATAAAGCAAGAACAAATCACACCATAAGTAGACAGGATATGGCACGTAAAACGAGACCTAAATCGAGCAAATTGGCACTCAAGACAGCAAACATAGTGAAATACAGTAAAACAAGTGTAAAATAATTTGCATCTGATGAACTTCAAAAGAACAAAGAAAGTAACAGATAGCATGTGGCACATAAAACGAGACCTAAAATCCATAAATCGGCACACAAGACAACAAAAAATGGTGAAATACGTTAAAACAAGTGCAAATTAATTGAAAAGAACAAATAAAGTAACATATAGCATATGGCACGCAAAATGAGGTATAGAGCCGGTAACATAGCACACAAAATGGGTAAAAATTAGCCGGTTTATAAAGAACAGGGTAAGATTGAGAGAAACGCGTTAAAATCGTGCGCCCGGATTCTCAAAGTCCCTAGTGGAGTCGCCACGCTGTAAAGCCCCCTCTTACCGCGCACTTACCGACTGCAGTCTGGCCGGCACCGGTGGGACCGGCACCGTCGCCACGTGTGATGCTCATGAAATAGGTGATTGAATGCAAAAATCCTACTTACAATTTACAAACATATGTTACCTACTTACTATTACATATTTAAATGAATCACCTATTTCTATTACATAACACAGCTTTAATGCGACATATGAATTGTATAAAAACAATCTAAACTAGGGAAAACAAGACTGGAGTCGCCACCCGATGTGTTGGTGCGCCGGAACACAAAAAATACATCAAAATTTAAAAAGAAAATAAACCCTAGTTTAGATTGACTCCTAGTGCACGTAACTCAAGAAAATGAGTTCGGGAATCCTGTTGTAAAATGGGAAGGTTTGGGATGGTTTTGAATTTCCCTCGGCACCCACTTTACCCGGCATTGGACCGGTTGCGTGATTTTATCGCGTTTCCCTTTTCAATTTTAGTATTCATTATTGCCGGCTTTGTAGCATACGTGTGCTTTGAGATAGTTTAAAAGTAATAAAATATGTACATGTTAATGAGGAAACGAAAATAAATGGTAAATATTAACATTGACAGGTAGATTTAGCCCGGTCCAATTAAAAGTCGCACACATTGAGCTTGTAGTGCCCTTTAACTTCCAAGGGCAAAATCTTCACAGATGTGTACGCCGGAGTTTATTTCTAGCCCAATTTTATATTATTGATACAATTATTAAGTCCTGGGCTAAATTGAATTTGATTCAAATATTTAACGTCTAGTTGTGCAACTAATCCAAAATTTGAGGGCAAAAGAGTAAATTTACAAAATTTAACAAGTAAGATAAGGCATAAATATTATATTGAGACGAACAAACATTAAAATAAAGCACCAATCATCACAAAATCAATTAATCAAAAAATATGTGCAAAGATCAAAGTCTATTTACAATTTAATACTCATAAGGGCAAAACAGTAATTTCACAATCAAAGGGTAATTAAAACGTATTAAAATGCCAAACAGAAATCAAAGTAAAACTTGGTCGTTATTGACATAAAACATGTAATTTGGAAGAAATTTGAAGAGAAAAACAGTAATATTAAAGAAAATTCCTTAAGCGCCTAAATGTAATTTTAAAAAAATTATTTGAGGGCTAAAAATGCAGAAATCTGAAATCTGGAGGGCCAAAACGCAAATAAAATTTTTTCTAAAATTTTCGGAAATTTTTTTTTTTGAATTGCCACGTCATCGCTGGCGTGGAGCAATCTGGGGAGTGCCACGTCATCCGTGACGTGGCACAATCTGGTGATGCCACGTCAATCGTGACGTGGCACAATCTGGTGATGCCACGTCAACCGAGACCTGGCTCAATCTGGTGGTGCCACGTCATCAATGAAAATATTCTCGGGCGAAAATAAAAAAAACTGAAATCTGGAGGAGTAAAACGGTAATAAAATTTTTCTAACCTTTCCTTTTTTTTTTGTGCAGATTTTTGTGGGTTACCAGCCTTCTTCCACCACGCTTTTGACCCACCAGATTAACGATTTTGCTTCGGGTTTGAAAAGAGAAGTTGTAGCTCCAGGAACCCTCTACAACTTTTATTCTTTGAGTTTACTCCAGTTCCTCCTTCATCGCTTGCAATCTTGGCTCAAAGTTGGTTGTCTTTCCTTTTTTTTTTGTGCAGATTTTTGTGGGCTACCAGCCTTCTTCCACCACGCTTTCGACCCACCAGATGAACGATTTTGCTTCGGATTTGAAAAAAAAGTTGTACCTCCACGAACCCTCTAAAACTTTTATTATTTGAGTTTACTCCAGTTCCTCCTACATCGCTTGAAATCTTGGCTCAAAGTTGGTTGTCTGGAAAATTTTCCAGACTACTTAGAAATTTTTCTGCAGATCCTCTGGACCAACAGTCTTTTTCTACCACGTTTTTTGACCCTCCAAATGGACGATTTTGCTTGAGATTTACAGAGGGAAGTTTTAGCCCCAGGAACACTATACAATTTTTCTTCTTTGAGTTTAGTCTAATTCCTCTCCTATCGTATGGAATTTTAGCTCAAAGTTGGCTATTTGGCAGATTTTTTAGGCTTAAGAAAAAAATTTCTCTGCAGAAATTTTTTTTTTCCACTTTAGACTGATTTTTTGTGCTTTTAATGAATTGGATTGAGTGTAAAAATGGTCAAAGACCATTCCTTGTCATGTGGGGAGTACGGGCATCTGAAATTTTTGGTAAAAAATGTAGATTTTTTTTTTCTAGATTTTTTATAAAAAATTTAAACCAATTAATTAATTAATAATAATTTAATTAATTAATTTTTTTTTTAAATCTAAAAATTCAATAATATTAGAACTCATTCTTAGTATTTCAAAAGCATAAAACGCATAAGAATAATTAAACATCATAACATAAATTAAGAAGGAATTAAAGGGTAAATTAAAAGAAAATCAAAGAGCAGGTTAAAAAGACATTAAAAAGAAAAAATTAAAAGAAAATTGAGAGACAAATTAAAAGGAAAATAGGGGACAACTTAAGGGACAAAAATAGGAGTCTACAAATAGAAAATTCTTATCAAGAATTAAACATTCATGCTTGGTGAAGAATACATATAGATTTTTATCTCATAGTTGACTCACATTTAAGAGATTGTAATTTAAATTGTCAACTAGGACCATATTTTTAATTAAATACTATGGGTCTCACCATTTTACCTACATCACCAATGCCGATTGATTTTGCTTTCATGTTATCCCCAAAAGTTACCTTTTCACTATTTTTGGATATGAGTTTGGTGAAGAGAGATGCATCACCAGTCATATGCCTTGAGCACCTACTATCTAGGAACCATTTGGCATTTTTGGTGATGTTCATTACCTACACAAGAAATTAAGTGAAAAATTTTGGTACCCACATTTTCTTGGGTCCATAAGAGTTAGTAAAATGACTACAAATCCATACGGTATCCATTCCAAAATTTTCATTTCTCTTGACATAGCAGTTGTTTTACACATATCCATATTGTTGGCAATAGTTGCAAATAATATTCTTATTTCCATATAGAGTAGATTTCGATTTTACAAAATATAAATCATCCCTTCTAAAAGTGACAAAGTTCTTGTTGATCAATACATTTCTATTCTTTTTCATATCAACAATGTTTTCCCTTTTTCTATGCAAGAGAACATTCAAATCATCCAAGTGAATCTTTTCTTCAAGAAGGCTTGTTCTTCCTTGATCCTTGTTTTCACATGCATTCTTTTCTTCAATTCAGCATTTTCTTCTGATAGCCTATTATTTTCATTCACAAGTTTAGAGTTAGCATTCAACAAAGCATTTGATTTTTTGACTAACTCCTTATTTCTAGCATATGATTCCTTTAAGCTATCATGCAATTTTGAAATGAAGGCTTCAAGATCATTTTCATCATTAGAATCATAAGTAGAAGTTACCTCATCATCACCAATGTCCATAAAGGCCATTTGTTCTGATTCCATCTCTTTTTCAACTGCTCCTTCGGAATTGCAATCATCCTAAGTGATTTGAAAATTATTGAAGTGAGGTTTCCTTCCTTCCTTCTTCTTCTTGGAGGGACACTCATTTGCAAAGTGTCCGGGTTGACCACATTCAAAGGATTTTTCATTTTTCTTGTTAATTTCTAGCTTGGTCTTCCGTTTGAAATTATTTGAGTTGCTTGCTCCTCCTTTTCTAGGTTCCTCATTCTCCATTTGTTGATGTAGTGTTTGAGAAATCGTTTAGTGATGAGTGCAAGATCACCTTCATCAAGATCTTCATCTTTTAAATTGATGGAGCAACTTTCATCTTATTCTTTAGAGCTCTTCAAGGCTATGCTTTTCTCTTTGGTCTTGATTCCTCATCATCTACCACTTTGGCTTTGAACTTCAACTCATATGAAGTGAGAGAATTTATCAACGACTCAATGGGTATGGAATTTAAGTTCTTTGCTTACTCTATAGCGATAGTCTATGCCTCCCATTCTTTGGAGAGAGCATTCAAGATTTTTCTATTCTTCTCACCCAAAGAATATTCCTTCCCTAAGGTTTCAAGATCCTTGATGATATCATTGAATCTACAATACATTTTATCAATGTTCTCAAGTGGTTCCATCTTGAAGGATTCATACTTAGCAACAAGTAGAGATTTCTTTTGTTCTTTAACATCATTGCTTCCTTCATGAATTTCTTTCAATTTGTCCAATCAGATCACTTTGACCGAAACATATCCTTTGACACAAGTTGATGTGTTAGCATCCAAGGCATTGTATAGTACATTCATGGATTTGGCATTTAAGCTCAAATTTTCCTTGTCTTGTGGAGTGAGTTCATCCCTTGTTTTTTCTCTTCTTCTATTTCTGTGATCAACAACAACGGTGGCTTCGAAAGGACCTTTATTTACCACATACCACAAGTCAATATCAATAGATTGCAAAAAGATTTTCATTCTATCTTTCCAACTAATAAAGTTCACCCTATTAAACATAGGGGGTCTAGTGATAGATTGACCTTCAAAGAATAAAGCATTATTAGTTGCCATAAAGGATCTTTACTCAGATTCAATTTAAGTAAAATAAAGAGACCAATGCTCTAATACCAATTGTTGGTCCCAAAACAACCTAAGAGGGGGGTGAATTAGGTTTCTAGAAATTAACTTACTTTATAATGCACAATTCAAATTTCTTGCACTTGATAAGTAAGATGATAAAAATAGAGACATTAAGCAATTAAGTATAAAATTTATTTTTGAAAATTTATTTTTCAGAAGTTGAGATTTATTTTGAGTAAAAGAATTTATTTTTGAAAATTATTTTGTATAATTAAAATTAAGATTTTTGGGGAAAAAAACTGTTGTTGGTTGCTCCACTGTCAGTCGCTATTGTACGAGTACTGCTACTTGAACTAGTAGCACTTGGATGTGATGGTATTTGGGACTGATAGGAGATGGGATAAAAGGAAAGGAAGAAGAAAGAAAAAAGGAAAGGGAGAAAAAATAGGAAAAAGTAATGAATAAGGAAAAGGAAAAAAATAATGAGAGACAGAGATAGAGTTGGTCTCGGTTATAGGAAAGAAAGAAAGGGTTCTGAAATGTACTTAGTTTAGGTTATTTGCATATTAAGTCCCTAAGCTTCTAGTTATTTAAATTATGTATTGAAAACTTAAATACTTTTGATATAAGCAATTTAAAGATGATTAGAGGTCTACTATTATAATAACTTATTAAATACATGCAGTTTTGTAGTATTAGTACCAGTTATATATTTTGAATATTATACTTTTAGATATATTTGGAAAAATTATTTTATTACAACATGAAAATGATTAAATATTTTTGAAATACAGAAGTATAGTACTTTTATAATAATATTTATACAAGAATAAATATGATAAATATTTTACTTTATAGTAAATGAATAGCTTTAGTATTACGTTTGAAAATAATATTTCCGAAAATTAGTGGACTTTGATACAATACTACTATTTAGAATAGTTTGGGTCTTAAAAAATTGCTAGATGGCATGATAGTCTATATACAAATAGGGTTATTTTACATTTGAATTTAAGTAATATGTGACAAACTTATGTATAGGAAATTAATTGGATTTTGCTATGGTCATATTGGCTACATTGAGGTAAGTGGTTACTACCCCTTTGTAATTTCAAAAATATTTTGTCTAAATATTATTTTTGGTAACGTGTTATTTTTGTTATTAAATTTGGACCTTACTTGGATACTTAATATCGTTTGATATTATGAAATTATATGAGTGGCATTATTTTGAATTTCGTACAATAGATTCGCATGTGCATGTTTCAATTATTTGCTCGGTAATTAATAATGGACCAAGGCTCTTAAAATAATCATGAATAGTTGGTAGGAACTATAGTTCTGCATTTTCTAAACTACCAGATAAGACAACTTCTCACCTCCAAATTCTAAACTCTGAACTCTGGCTAAGATGGTTTTCACGAGACCCTTAAAAACCTTTTCTAGTGAGGTCTCTTAGCACTAGGTTGAGTTCTCAGTAAGCCGGTGATAGCGTGTTTGTTTTATGAGCCTATAGTGAACCATGATATGAACTTTGAATTCGGATTATGGATTTTGATTATGATATTCTGATTCCAAATTTTTGAACTCTGATTATGAATTTTGATTCCTGTGTTCTGATTTCGATTTTTGGACTTTCGATACCTATGAAATCTATTTTGCAAATCCTTGATATAATGCACTTGCTATAAAAGTATGTCAACGTATGTTTTGTTTTTGAAAAGACATTTTGGAAAAGGAATCTTTGCGATTATGTAAAATAAGATTTTGCTTTGATGTCGAATAAAAACCTTTTGAAAAAATTTTGTATGATAGTGTGTTAAAACTTTGTCAAATATATATATGCATATAACTTGTTGGGTCCAGCAAAGGTGGTATTAGTTGCTTGCTGAGTGATTTGTCGCTCACCCCAAAATATTAATATTTTTGTAGGTTATAATCATAGATTTGATTAAGGGGTTTGATCAATGATTGGAAGTTATTCTGAGCCTTGTGCCCTTAGGAAAAGGTGAGGGCACGGTGGTCACGAGACCCCTAGAAGCGGGGCGTGACAATAAACCTTAGGCTTGAACTTGAGTTTGAACCTTAGACTTGAGTTTGAGGTTGAACCTTAGGTTTTAACTTGAGGGTGAGCCTTAAGTTGAGCTTAAGGTGTAAAAGGCTTGAGCTTTAGATTGAACCTTGGTTTCAAACTTGAGGTTGAGCAAATTAAGTTGAGCTTGAGGTGTAAGCCTAAGGCTTGAACTTGAGGTTGAACCTTAGGTTTGAATTTGAGATTGAGTCATAAGTTGAGCTTGAGGTGTGTTGAGTGAGTGGTTTGTGTGTGATGTGATTAAAAATTGAAAACTCAAACTACAAGCAATAAAAATTAACTCAACTAAACACCAAACCTCACCCACACGCTTGCTAGTATACTAGATAAGTCTGTAAGTAGTAGCAAGTGAGTATCGTTCCTTTGAGGATTGAGGATAGCAACAACTAGATTTATGAACCTTTGCACTAGTTAGACAATCAAGATGTAGTTTTGTCACTAAACTACAAATTCACTAGAAAAGTAAACTATTCACTAATTAATTAGAAAGCAAGTAAAGAGTTTAATCTAAGAAAACAAGAAATTAACATCTAAGCACTACACCAGTAAACATAATTGAACTCATAATGATAAAAGCAATTTAATCTAGCAAAGGATGTAAAGATTACTCTAGAAAAACAAGTAATTTACTCTAAAAAACTTGTAAAATTACTCTAAGAAAGTAATTAATTTCTATAATAAAGCAAGTAAAAACTAATCTAAGAAAGCAAATTAAATTGATCTAGGAAAGGTTGATTAAAACCATTAAACTAATTTTAACTAAGAATAATTAAACTAGAGAATTGAGAAAGTTTCATTTTAACTATTTTAGAGAATTCTAGGAAAATGCTTGAAATCTAAAGTTGAAACTAGGAATTTTTTGCTTTAAAAGAGATTTAAATAAAATCCCACTAATTTCTAAGAGAATTAAAATATGATTTAAAGATTAATCTAGTAAATTACCAAAAGTAGCAAGAACACAAATTTTTTTTTAAGAAAATCTAACTTTTTACCTAATTTGGATTGCCAAAAAATTTAAATAGAAAGCAAGTAAAAATTATATCAACTTGTAACTAAGAGAAAGTCCACTAAATTAAACTAAGAAAGATTGAAACTTGCTAAGAATTAAGAAGTAGATCTACGATAAAATTAAAGAGAACTTTTTAATTAAAAGAAAACTAAAGAGTTAAGCTACTCTAAACTAACTCTAAAACTACAAAATGCCACTTACACCTACACTATGTGCCTTTTCATGTAGTACAAGAGTAAATTTAAAAGGTTGTTTCAACCAAAAGTATTATAAGTGGCAAACTTTAAAATAGTTGTGCATGTGGTATTGTTTTTTGTACTGAAGTCGATATCGCGGTATCGAACTCTAAAAATACCTTGTAGTTTCTCTGCAATACTGCAGTATCATTTCTCAATGTAAAATCAATACCGTAGTATGGAGTCCTTCCCAGCAACCTTAAATTGTCTTCTTGGCCCTTTATCTACTTGAATCTTCTACTTTAAACTCCATACCTTTTTAAATTTAAACTTGCAAAACACTATTAAACCTAATAAGTAATTAATTATACTAAAATTATCACTGAAATCTTGATATTTACACAAAAAGAAAATGCCAATACTGAATGCAAAGAAATTAATTCAGAAACACACAAATCCAACCAAAAACTTGAAAAATACTAACAAAATACTAGGATAATTAAGTAAAATAACTCTATTTTCCTAAAGTTATCAAGGTGTAAGCCCTAGGCTTGAGCTTGAGGTTGAACCTTAGGCTTGAGCTTGAGTTTGAACCTTAGGTTTGAACTTGAAGTTGAGCCTTAAGTTTAAATTGAGGTGTAAGCCTTAGGTTTGAACTTGAAGTTAAACCTTAGGCTTGTGCTTGAGGATGGAGCCCAAAGGTAGAGCTTGAGGTTGAGACTTTAAGTTGAAACTCAAGGTTTGAGTTGGGCTCTTACAACTTGCTCTTCATGTGGAACAAGGTATTGATAACTTCGATGAATTTTCCTAGGTCGATAGCTCGCCCTCTGTTGGGGCTTCAAACTAAGCATGTATGCAAGTGTGCCTTTGATGAACCTTTTTATCCTTGTTTCTTTTGTATTGTACATTTCTTGATTTTGAGTTGGGGTCTTTCCTTCTACCAAGTACTCTACTTGTATTATATTCATTTATTTATGATATTTTGCATTATCTTCACTACTTTGTAGATTTTTTGGAATGAGAGTTCTTCACATCCCTTTGGCCCAATAGTTAATTGATATTGTTTCAAGTAACTATGGAACGTTGAATTGCCTTCCCGAAGGGGTTGTGTTGCTCTGTTGGTAATTTAACTTCTTTTGTCATAGTTCACGTTGAACGTAGGCTTGAATTAGGTGCTCAACAAAAGTACTCAACTTTGGTGATGAACCTAGATATTTCTTGGGCGATGTGCCACATATTTGTTGAGTTCGGAAATGCCTTGTTTTTGTCCTGGAATGGATAAGTAATGCTGTTGGGGACATACTTGGCTTAGGTAGCCTTTGCTTCAAAAACTTGAACTTTTTGGCAACAGAAGGGTAAGTCATGCTCTTGGGAGCATATTTAGCTTCTTTTTTTTTTTTTAACTTTGGTGCTTGACTTGGGTGCTAAGCTTAGGTGATACTCAGCCTAGGTACGTGGAGCTCAACATTCTTACACTTAGGTACGAAACTTAGTAACTTCTTTGCTTAGGTATGGAGATATGGTCAAGTAGAGATATATTCATGTGGAACTGCTTTTAACTTTTGTAGTTCTCCTTCAGAAAATTCTTGTTTTTTTTGGCTCCTAGAAAAGTAAGTCTTACTCTTAGGAGCATAAGTCCTATTCTAGAGAGTGGCATTTGATTTTTTTGCCTAGAAGCAAGAGGTGACCATAGAGGGTAGTATTTTCGAGCTTTGAAAAGGTGAACCTTACTCTTGGGAGCTTAGTTTGTAGAAAACTTTACTTGGAAAGAATTAGGTTTTGTTCCCGAAGACGTAAGGTGATCCTAGAGGATGAGATCCTTGACCCTCAGGAGGGTGAGCCTCACTTTTGAGGTAAGACTTAACTTGTAGAAACTTTTACACAAGAAGATTTATGTTTGACCCAAGTGAGGTGATCTTGGAAGATGATATTCTTGACCCCCGGAAGGTCGAGCCTAACCGTTGGGGTAAGACTTAACTTTGTAGAAACCTTTACTTAGGAAGGCATAGCTTTGCCCTCGGAGGGGTGAAGTAATGATAAGCTCAGAAATGTCATATATTTTTTGTATACCTTCGTTTTTAATGTAATTTGAGAAATAATTGAGTAATTATGAGCTAAAATATTTTATTTTGAGTTTTTTAGGGTTTGAGTGAAGAATGAGTTAAAATGGATCACAATATTAGAGGAAAACATTCACTGGCATGGAGTAAATCGGATATAGTTTGGAAGATCAAGCATAAATCTCATTTTCAAGCTCCAATTTCTGTGATTTTGGATGATTTGGAAATACATTTAAGATTTCTACAACTTTCATGTTTTGAGTTTTTCATGATTCTATAGGCATCTTGTTAAAATTTGCAAAGTTAGAAAATGTGCACCGGCGACGAGTAATTCTGACACAGATTGGTAGATTGAGCATCACATTCTTATCTAAGCTTAAATTTATTTGATTCAAGATGTTTTGGAAATGGACAGTTTCTAAGACATAGAGCTACAACTTTTATGTTTTGAGTTTTGCCGTACAACTTTTATGTTTTGAGTTTTGCCAAACTCGGTCCACATTAGGTCAAAATCAAAGCCGAAGGTGAAGTTTAGTGTCAAGGCCCTAGCACACATGCACCCAAATCAGGTACCGCATGTTCCCCAAGTCCAGAAAGGAAAATTTCAGCACTGCCTAGGGCACACATGCGCTAACAGGCAGCGCATGTGCACCTGAAACAGTGAAGTCACGTGATTTTTTGATTTTTGGCAGATTTCTTCATCCGGTTGGACTCTTTTTCATACGATTTCATGTTCTTATCCTTATACAATGATTGTAACCCTAGTATGCAATATAAATACCCCATGTAGGGTGATTAGAAGAGAGTGGACACTTTGCTTCCTTATTTTATCTAGGGTTTTCAGCAGAGAAATTATTGTTCATTCTTTCATGGCACTTTGTGTTATTAGGGATTTGAATCTATGGTCATTTCTACTATGTTGCTTGAGACTTTTTTTTCTTGAATTTATTCAATTTTATATCAAGTATTGATCATTTTTCTGCAGTTAATTTTATGATTGTTCTTTTTAACTTATTATTGCTGCAGAATAATTAAGTTATTGGAATTAATCTACTGCTAGATTGTTTTAACCATGTGTACTTAATTCAATATGTGAAGCAACTAAATTTGATAATTACTCAATTAGTGTTATTTAATTTAGAAAAATAATCAACTAATTGACATAACCGCGTGTGTTTATGTTTAATTAGCCTAATTTTCTTATTGATTTTAATACTTCTACTAATTAATCTTTGGCGAGTATCTGGATTAAAATTATAGTTAGGGTTAATTAGATCGCGTGTTGAAAATTAGCCAACTTTAGAAAGAAATAAGAATCAACTTTGAATTGGAATTCGGGTTGATATGGAAATTGAATTATCTTGTATGCCAAGGATCGATTAGTAAAATTGTCATGGTAGATATGACGAAACCATGATTTTTTTCTTCAACAACATCGAATTCTCTTTAGTTATTTTATTGATTTAGTTTTTTTAGTTTAAAATAATTCAAAAAACCCCTATTTTGTTTAGCAAAACAGCTAACTCCGTTATCTGTGGGACGACCTATACTCACCACTACTACATTATTATTGAGAGTTGTTAATTTTGGGTGCCTACGACAGCATTTCACCAAAATTTTGGCGCAGACAGGGAACTGTTTGATTTATTTTTGTGCTTTAAATTTTTGTATTTAACTGTGCTTTAAATGTTACCAATTCTCGTGAGGTTTATTGTTGAAATTTCATTATCGAGCAATTACCACCACAACCTTGGTATGACCCCTACACGTATAAGTACAATCAAGATTGGATAGATTATCCTGAGTTGGGTTATCCATCACCAGATTTTCACTACATACAACCATTTCCACCACAACAACCTTATATCCAACCTGGTAAGTCTTTGGAAGAATTAATTCATTCTTTAGCTACTAATACTTTGTAATTTCAACAAGAAAGACTCAAGAGCCAGTCTGCAAAGTTTGGAGCATCAACTAAGTCAACTACATTCTTCCATAAGTAGACTAGAATCTCAAGTAATTGAGATTGGAGAAGATGAAGAAAATGAGCAAGAACTAGAGATGGGATTAGTAGATGATGAGCCTATTGAGGGTGACTCTAGTTCATTGCATCCGATTTCAGTACTTCAAGACCTTCCAGAGCAAGAGCCAATAAAAGTTTTAGACTTAGCTACGGAGGAAACACGAATGATTCTAACCACTGTGAAAGATCACCACTTGGCTGTTAATAGGGATTGTATTGTGGTGCCAGTATACCCCATATGGATCGACCTTAAGAGTTGAAGATCAAGAAATACCTCATAAAGAGTTCGATATCATCGAGTCTCTTAAGGGTCATGAGGAAAGGATTAAACTTATTTACATAGACGAAAATGGGGTCAGTGTTGAGTTTATAACTGATGGAGTCAAGAAGGAGGTTAA
Organism: Cinchona pubescens; assembly: GCA_025175665.1. Lineage (NCBI taxonomy): Eukaryota > Viridiplantae > Streptophyta > Magnoliopsida > Gentianales > Rubiaceae > Cinchona > Cinchona pubescens. The sequence goes on from JANKKI010000133.1 coordinate 705,371, forward strand.
GCATAAGTGTATGGCGAGAAATTATCAACCTCAAGGAGAAAGCCTATGCATGATCGCTAACAATTATTGAGCTCTCTTTCCTCTGGTATAGAGGTGGTTATTCCGATCATCTTGTTCACAGTTAACCTATTGACTATAAAGGAGCACTGCATGGGAGGCAACCCATGTCCATTTACATTTTATTCTGTTTACTTATTTTTGAAGTTTTACTTTTGTTTATTTCATTTTTAGGGTTAGTTTAGTTTTATTATTTTGTTAGTGTAGGAAATCGACTTCATGGATAAGTTAAATTGATAAAATGGTCCTTTGACAAGGAGCGAGGAGAGGACCCATTGACATTTATGCCTTTTCCTCCTTTCCCATAGGATTTGGGGCCAAATGCTCCAGGAGCTTTTATGTGTTTAATGCTTTATGTTTAGGGCCATTTATTGATCTTTTAATTTTGCAAGTTGATTTCTTAAACAATTTAGTTGTTTTTATTGGTTAGACATTTTAGGGTTAATTGTCGTTATGGTGTTTTTGTTTATTTTTGGTTGTGTATTCCCTTAAGGGAGTAAGTTTTTTCCTGATTATTGTTGGACTATTTTCTACAATATTCTTGTTTTTCTTATTGTCACAAGGGAATTATTTTCTTTTTTGTTTAGTGTTACTCCAACTTTCATTCGCAACATGGGGATATTTATAGCGGATACTGCTCCAAACACGAACTAAATCTAGAGAAACTTTCTATTTCCCATTTTATACTTTTTATTTATTCATTGAGGACACTACTTATTTTTAAGTGTGGGGTGGGGGAGTTATTTGGACTTTTAAGTTGTTTGGTGTGTTTTGCTCAATTTTGCTGCAATATTTTAACTTTTCCTTTGATCTGAGAGCTTGTCAAAATTTTTGTGGACTAATTGACCATTTTTAAAAATTGTCAAAAAATTTTTATTAACGTATTTCTCCATTTTTTTGTAGAATAATCTTTAATTGGACCATGCATGAACGAGTAGTCGGTGTTAATATTTTTCATTCATGATTTTTAAGACGTTTGATGCTGCACTAAGCCATACATTAATTTTTGATTTGGGATATTTAGTGAAATTTATGTAGACTCAATTATGTTGCATCCCAAAAACTCACTTTATTACATTTTTGAAGCTAATTCTTAGACGACATAATTTAGTTTTAAAATGAGGGTAGTGCATTTTTCGTTTGTTGAGCTTTTCTAGCCAACCATTTTAACAATTTATTTCTAAGTACCTTGTTCGACCTTATTCTTGTAAAGAGAAACATTGTTATCCTTCTTTCACTTAAACTCAATTTACCTACCCTTATTGAGCTTAATATTTCTTTTAATTGTTTTATCCTAAGTTATCCCTTTAAGAGCTTTATGGTGCACATTATATGTTAAGGGGATATAAGGGTGGAAGCTTGTGAGAAGTGAGTGATGTACATTTTTATAGCAAAATGGGGTATTGGAAAAATTGTTGAAAAAAAAGAATATGGAAGTTCCTGTATTTGCTGGTAGTGCCCATCACTGGTACCTGCATATTTTTTATATTTACAGGTAGTGTCCATCACTAGTACCTGTATTTGCAAGTAGTGCCCATGACTAGTACCTGTATTTGCAGGTAGTGCCCATCACTAGTGCCTGTGTGTTTATATGTTGCGGGTAGTGCCTACTACTGGTACCCGTACTATGAGAGCACATAAAAATTAAAATAATAATGTGATGTATATATGTCTGGAGGGAGGATGGCATGTCTGGCTAATTCAAGGAAGGGGAACTTATATGATTTTTGGTTATTTGGAATTTTTCATGGGTGTTTGTTACTCAAGTGTCGGGTTGTGGATATATGATGTTTTGCAAGTGAAGAGAAGTTTTATTTTAATGTGTGGCCACTATTACTATAAAGCTCTTGTTCCTATTAGTTATATCCTTTCCCTTCTTTGACTAACAAATAACCTAACCTATAGTTCGAGGTAAAAGTCCTACCTAATTTAAATTGAATTGATTGTCTATATTAGTGAAGGGGTGTAAGAAGAGTGAATTATGGGGTGTTTAGAAAAACCAAAATTTTGTGGATTTTCATGATTTAATCTAAATATTTTCAAATCTAAGTTTCTAAATGGCTATATACACATACACACGAATTTCATGTTTTGGTTTTTATTAGCATTTGAGTTGTTCTTGGACAACTCTAATTGGTGGATTGATTATTGATTATTTATGTGGATATTTGAGGGAATATGTTGGGTGAAATTTTGTTATGCTTAAATGTTTATTTCTATGTTTTGCTCGAGAACGATCAAAAAGTAAGTGTGGGGTATTTGATAAGCTCGTAAATGTCATATATTTTATGTGTCGTTTACCTCCATTTTTAATGTAATTTGAGCAAGAATTGAGTAATTATGAGCTAAAATAGTTTATTTTGATTTTTTTAGGGTTTGAGTGAAGAATGAGTTAAAATGGATCACAATATTAAAGGAAAACATTCACTGGCTTGGAGTAAATCGGATATAGTTTGGAAGATCAAGCATAAATCTCATTTTCAAGCTCCAATTTTTGTGATTTTTAACAAATGGATGATTGGGAAAGCTATTGAAGATTTCTACAACTTTCAAGTTTTGAGTTTTCCATGATTCTATAGGCATCTTGTTCAAAATTGCAAAGTTAGAAAGTGTGCACCGGCGAGGAGTGATTCTTGCATAGTTTGTTAGATTGAGCATAACATTCTTATATGAGCTCCAATTGTGGTGATTCAAGATTTTTTGGAAAGATAAGACATAGAGCTATAACTTTTATGTTTTGAGTTTTCCCAAATTTTATACGCATCAGGGTCAAAATCGAAGTCGAATATGGAGTTTAGTGTCAAGGCCTAGCGCACATGCGCCCAAATCAGGCAGCGCATGTGCGCCGAGTCCATAAGGTAAAATTCCAGCACCGCCTAGGGTGCACATGCACACAAACAGGCAACGCATGTGCGCCTGAAATAGTGAAGTTATGTGATTTTTTTTTTTTGGCAGATTTCTTTGTCCAATTGGACTCTTTTTCATACGATTTCACGTTCTTATTCTTAGACAATGATCTATTGTAACTCTAGTATGCAATATAAATACCCCATGTAGGGTGATTAGAAGAGAGTGGACACTTTACTTCCTTGTTTTATCTAGGATTTTCAGCAGAGAAATTATTGTTCATTCTTTCATGGCACTTTGTGTTCTTAGGGATTTGAAGCCATGGTCAATTCTACTATGTTGTGAGACTTTTTGTTCTTGAATTTATTCAATTTTATATCAAGGATTGATTATTTTTCTGCAGTTAATTTTATGATTGTTCTTTTTAACTTATTATTGCTGTGGAATAATTAAGTTACTGGAATTAATCTACTACTAGATTGTTTTAACCACGTGTACTTAATTCAACCTGTGAAGCAACTAAATTTGATAATTACTCGATTAGTGTTATTGAATTTAGAAAAAATAATAAACTAATTGACATAACCGCGTGTGTTTATGTTTAATTTGTCTAATTGTTCTTATTGATTTTAATGCTTCTATTAATTAATCTTTGGTGTGTGTCTGGATTAAATTAACCTATAATTAGGGTTAATTGGATCGCGTGTTGAAAATTAACCAACTTTAGAAAGAAATAAGAATCAACTTTGAATTGGAATTCGGGTTAATTTTTCAATTAGTGCTTGATATGGAAATTGAATTATCTTTTGTGTCAAGGATCAACGAGTAAAATTGTTATGGTGGATATGACCGAAACCATGATTTTTTTCTTATATCGAATTCTCCTTAGTTATTTTATTGTTTTGAGTTTTCTTAGTTTAAAAGCATTCAAAAACCCCCTATTTTGTTTAGCACAACAATAAACTCCGTTATCTGTGGGACGACTTGTACTCACCACTGCTACATTATTATTGAGAGTCGTTAATTTTGGGTGCCTACGACAGCATTTCACCAAGTAATCGAGGAGGATGAGATTCTTGACCTTCGAAAGAGTGAGCCTCACTCTTGGTGTAAGACTTAACTTAGGTTTGCCCCCAAAGGGGTGAGGTGATCTCAAAGGATGCGATTCTTGACCATCAGAAATGTCGAGACTGACTCTTGGGGTGAGACTTAACTTGTAGAAGCCTTTACTTGGGAAGACTTAGGTTTGCCCTAGGAGGGATGGGGTGATTCCGAAGGATGAGATTCTTGACCATCGGGAGGGTGAACCTCACTCTTGAGGTAAGACTTAATTGGTAGAAGCCTTCACTTAGGCAGACTTAGGTTTGCTCCCGAAAGGGTAAGGTGATCCTGGAGGATGAGATTCTTGACTATCAGGAGGGTGAGCTTTACTCTTGGGGTGAGACTTAACTTGTAAAAGTTTTTACTTGGAAAGATTAGGGTTGCCCTTAGAAGGGTAAGGTGATCCTAGAAGAAGAGATTCTTGACCCTCGAAAGGGTAAGCCTCACTCTTGAAATGAGACTTAACTTGTAGAAGCCTTCACTTGGGAAGACTTATTTTTTGCCCCTTAGGGTTGAGATGATTCTGGATGATGCAAATTGAGAGCTTGGAGGCCAGAACACAGTTTAAGAGCAAGTAAGAGCTCTACTCAGCATAGGAGAGCAAAATAGGGTTGGAATGATCCCTTAGGAAGTTCCTTGGTGTCCCCAGAGGGTTAAAGTAGAGAGCTCTACCACAGAGGGCATGAGTAGGGAATTCTTCTTTCTAAATGAGTGGATGCTCCAGTTGTTGTCTCACAAGCATATCCTTCAACATAATATTTTGTTGCATTAACTTATGGATCTATTCATCCTTTTCCATAGTTTAAGGATTGGAATCCCTAGGTTCCACAAGTAGGGCTTTATTTCGGAGAGTGTACGAGAGGGGCTTAACCGCGAATGGCGAGAGTCTGTGAGAGCTCTATCCCTAAGGGCAAGAACAAGTGAGAACTCTACCCCAGAGGGTATGAGACACGGTTCTTCTTCTTGAATAAGTTGAAGCTCATGTTGTTATCTAATAAGCACATCCTCTAACATGGCATTTAGTTTCCTTAACCTATGGATTTCTCTATCCTTGTCCATTACCTGGGGATCAGGATACCTAGGTTACCGCTCAAGTTAGATCAAACACTTTGATTGATCGATTTGACTAATGTTGAGAAATGGTCTCTTTGCCTTTACATTGGTTACTGTAATGAGTGTTGCACTTGCTAAGTACCATGACATAGGATGACTTTTAGCAAGGTTTCCCATAGATGGTGCTAAATGTTAATGCTAGAAATTCTAAATCTTAGGGTTGAATCCTAAAAAGTCCAAGCAACACAATGCCTCCAATACAAAGGTAATAATAGGCATGCCATACTCAAGAACTCTAGACCTGAGACAAGAACAAGAGCGACAGGGTTTTGTCTCTCAGAATACTTTGATGCTCAAGTCTGGTACTTAGACAAGAGAAAATGATTTAGAGCAAATATAAGCTAAAAGTAGCAAATGAAATTGTAGTGAGCATGAGAGTTGTGTTCTTAGTAGGGATAAGCACGAACCTGGTTAATCGAACTCCAATCGTTTTCATTTCGACATTGAAATTTTGAAATTGGTGAATAGAAATTCGGTGAATAAATTGTAACTGTCCAACTTTGACTATTTTTGAAATCGAAAATCAGTTACGAAATCGGAATTGAGTTTTGAAGTTGAAATTAACTGATTTCTGAGTTGAATTCGGTGTTTGACGAACTCAAGACCTTTTAAGGAAAATCTTTAGTACTTACCTTGCAATGCTACATCTCATTTTTAAATAAATATACTTTTTATATAATATGATCTTACAAACTAATGCTATAATTTTACTTAAATACAAATATATATATAATATAAATTATATATAGATAATATTATATATATATATATACACAAACACATACATACAACATACATACATACATATATATATATATATATAAAGTATTGCATCCATTCAAATATAATATAGTTTTGATGATATAAAATTATGGATTGTTTTATTGCTAGTTCGATTTTGTATTAGATAAGTTTTTCAGTTTTTGTATAAATAATTTTAATCAAATGTCAATGGACCCAATTAACGAATCTAGTTAATCAAATTCAAAATCGAGATTAGCGAATTCGAATTTGGTTAACTAAATTTTGTTTCGAAATCAATTCAAAATTGAAACTAGTTAATAATTTTACCACTCATTTCCAAATTTTGACCAAATTATTTGACCAATAAACTGATCGATTAACTGATTCTTACACCTAGTTATTATAACTAACCTTTCTTGGTTGTTATTTATATTAGTACTTAATGGGTTTGGATAATTAATGGGTCATAAACCAAACAATTGACCATTGTGGCCTTAAATATCTTAGATTGACCATTGGCCCTAAGCTCAGGTGAAATGACAAATTGCTCTCACGAATATTTAACCACCTTGATTAATTTTCTTCTTGTCACGTGCCATTTTATGATTTATTTATGTATCATCAGCAACTTCAACTACTAGATCAAAACTCAAATTTAAAAAGTCGATCCTTAATACTCATAAATGTTTTTTTTTTTTTTTAAATTACAAGATTTGAAATCTCATTAAAAGCAACTGGGATTGATATTTGATGATTTCTCCTAAACCAAGCACAAATATGCACACAAACTATTCAATCAAAATTCTGGGCCTCATCCTTCCAAATTTAAAGACATCCAGCTTGATCTAGTAATGGGATCCAAAGTGATTGGAGGTTTGGATAAGCTCTCCATCTAAGGGATCAATTTTAGCTGCAGGTGATCACATTTTGCATCAAGACATTCGCAGTTGCCATATTGAGAATATATGAAGAAGAGAGGAGAATAGAGGAATGAGATGGGCTGGTGGTGTTAAGAAGGGATAATGAAAGTGCAAATAAGTGGAGAGGAGTCTTTCGGTGAGGGAGAGAACGATGGTGAAGACAGTGTGGAGGAGACAGGTGGTGGGTTTTACAAAACAAATGGAAATCACTAGGGGATAGTATTGTCAATTAAAAAAATATGATGTGGCAATAAGATATTTGCTGCGGCAATATCATTGCCCAATTTTAAGGCTAAAATACAAAAAATTAATTAATTAATTAATTAATAAAATTGTGATATTTCCAAATGAATATACACTTTACTCTCCACACTTATTAAATGTGCATTTAACCTGTTTCAAATTCTTTTATAAGGACGAAAATCGTCAAAACTAGTTCACACACCTATACCGAGTTTGGATTTGTTTTTAGGGAAAAAATTAACTCCTAAATTGAGCTTTTTACCCTTAAAAAACCCTAACTTCTCAACCCTTCTCTTACACAACCTAGTTGCCACCTCCTTTTCTCCCCAACCCCTTCAGCTTCTACCATCTGAGGCCCAGTAGCTGCCACCATTACCCTAGGCCTAGCAGTTGCCACTACCACCACCATAACAGCTCTACCACCTTTATCTCCCCACCACAGCCTCCACATTCCAAAGCAACCCTGCCATCTCATCCTCTCTCCTACTCCTGCCACTTCCTCCATTCCCGCACCCCTTCCCTTCCCCAGTCAACAGCCTCTCTTAGTTCCCAATCTCCTCAGTTCTCCCCAATATCACTCATCCTCACTCCTTCCAACCACCTCCCTTCCTATTCCCCCAGGCCTGATCGATTTTCCTTCCTCCATCCCACCCATACCCCAGTAACGATCGTCCTACCCTATTCCTTCCCTTTCTCAGCCACCACCCACTCCTACCTCCTTCCTACCAAGCCTGATCTATCTCTTCTCCAGCACTTCCACCCAACAACGATGGTCCTCCCTTCCCCTATCCCATTTTTAACATTAGAACTAAATAGTTCATGTTACAAGGTGTGTTTGTGTAGTCATTATCAGCAAGGAATTTTTTTTTTTTTTTTTTTTAAAAAGTGATTGCCTCCAATTTTTTCCCTCTTCTAATTTATTATTGTGTGGTGAAAAATGTTATCTACTTTGCTTTGATGTTGTGGATGGGGGGTGGGTGTAGATCAGGGTAGGAGAGAGGTTGAGGAGAGAGAAGAAGGAAGGGGATAATAAAGGGGACCGGATAAGGGACGAGAGAGAAGTTGTGCTAGTGGTGCAGGGTTGAGGATGGGAGTACCGGTGATAGTGATTAGGGTAGCGATGAGAGGGGGATGGCAACTATGTGGGGAAAGAAGGGGAAGAGTTCGGGTCTTTTGGATTTTTATTTTCAATTTAACCTTGTTTTATTTTTAATTTAACTCTAAAACTTGTTGATTTTTTTTTATTTTCAATTTCATCCCAAACTTTATGGGATCCTTGAATTGGTAAGGGCATTTATGACATTTCACTGGTCAATGTTAGTTTTAATGGTTTCTGTCAATTTTGCAAAAAATTTGAAGCACAAGAGGGTCAAACGCATATTTGATAGCATAGATAGGGGTGTTTAAAAGTCAGTCAAATCGAATTACGGAGTCGAGTCAAGTCAAAAAAAATTGACTTGACTTAATCGAATTTCGACTCAACTTTGACTCGAAGTCAAATTAACTAAGCGACTCCTCGACTTGACTTTGATTTCAACTTCGAAAGCAAATTACTAGTCGAAAATCGATCTACAAATTGACTAGTTTACAGATTGAACAAGTCGTTTGACTTTGCTAATCAAATACTAGTCAAATAAGTCGAACAATTATATTTCTTTCGATATTGCATTATTTATTATGATAATAATATATTAATATATTTGTGTACATAATATTGTAGATATAATATTTTTAATTCTTAAAAATTAAATATATTAATAACTGATAATATTATTTTTTTCTTAATAATTAAATATCTTTTCTTTGTATAATTATTGGAGTTATCAATATAAATGTAATACTTCATATTATATATTAATGTGTTTAAACATTAGTATAAGTGTACAACTTATTAATGTAATATTTTGTTTTAATAACTAATTAAATGAATTATTAATTTCATTTTAATACATATAGATACTCAAGTTAAGTAATTATATATACTTTAATATTGTAGACATCGAATTTTGATGCACTTGTTACCATGTAGTGCTAAATTAAGGCAAATTTTCAAATATTTTACATTTTTTGAGACAAAGGCACAATTTAACAAATATTTGTACTTTTGGATAAAATAGTCAGTTTTTGAAAAGAAAGGCCAAAATGGCTTTTTTTGCACTTAAACGTCATTTTTTATTTTTTAAGGTTCCTAAATTCAATTTCATGTTTCTAAATATTCTAGTAAATTTTGATAACTTTTAGAATCTATTTTGGGGCAATTTTTAAAATTAAATATTTTTTGGTCCCGAACGTGTGCTCTTTGATAGTAGTATTTCGTGTGTCATTTTGAATAAAATTTATGTTTCTGAGATTTGTATATATTTTCAATGATTATTAGAATGTTTTAGTAAATTTAGAATTTTCTCGTTTAATTTAGAAACCATTATAAATTACATTGTCTAATAAGAATCGAATCACGTTTTTCTTGACCCTCGTACCCAAACTTTCTTGAAATCTTGAAAACAGAGAGAGAGAGAGAGAAAAGATGGGTAAGAGGTCCAATCACAAGACATCTCCTTATTACTCACAACTCCCTGTGTTTTTTATGTATATTTTTTACTGTTTATTTGCCTCCATTTTATCCTATCAAACTTTATATAAATTAAGATTAATTTCTTGGAAAAACATGAATTAAATCAAACAACTAGTTCTTACCATGGATGAAAGGGTGACTAGGTTACTCATAGAGTAGTCCAACCTTCCCTTTCCTCAATAGGACTCCCGAACCTTTTTCTTTTGTTTTCGTATACTAGAGTCACTTAGTATAGGGTTTCTAATTTATTTATTTTATTGAATTATTATTTTTTTTAATGCCTTAAACTTTTTACTTCCTCTCAACCTTCAAGATTTTTCCCTTTTCTTTAGGTTTAGTAAGTGTCCTGATACACTTCATGCACTGGGTGACGACTCCATTATTTGTTTAGATCAATTTTGGATTTTCAAAACATCACTTTTCAAAATCCCATTTTAGACTCTATTTTTTATACTATTATTATACTCATTTTTATTTCTCTTTATTTGTATTATTTCATTTTTCCTTGTTGGAAAATACGATGCAACAAATATTTATTAAAATATCTATATATAATATATATCTATACATACATGTTTTGATGTTCATATACTTAAAAGTTGTATAACTTATACTTGTAATAAAATTATATTTTATATAACATCTAATTTATATACTTGTACTCAATAGTTGATGATCGGGGGATAGGATGCAACTGCCCCCAAGACTTTTGCAAATCAAGCTATTAATAGTAAATTAGATTTATATTGTGTGTGTTTTAGTAATAAAAATTAATTATTTCCCCCCAAGATTTTAGCACACACCCCCACTAACTCTCCTAACCCTCATATATTTAAGCCTAATAATACTCAACTCATTACTCCACAAAAAAAGTCCACAAAATTTGGTTATTAAATTAAAAAAGAAACTAAGTCTACTACTATCTATATATGACATGCAAAGACAAATTAATTCTATTTTCGGAATCCAAATACAAATCACTTTTGGAATCCAAATCAAAAACAACTTCAAAATCAATTCCAATCCAAATAAATTTGGAATCTAAAAAAAAAAAAACATAGCACGGTTACTACTATATTTATATATATTAAACGGCTTCACGGTACAAGTTTGTTCCCAAAAGTTCCACAAATCAAATACTAAATTATTAATTTTTCATTAGTTTTTCAAGGGATCAATAAAAGGTTTATTCTCTATTTTCCAATTTCTATTGCTTTATATCATGTACTTTTTAAATTTTTACTTTTTATTTTGTTATACTATGTTGGTTTTTTATTGTTTAATTATTCTATTGTTTTCATTATTCATAATGCAATTTTTATTTTTATTATTCATTAATTATAAATGCCTAATTTTCAATCTTAAAATTTTGTGCGAATCAAGTATTGTTAATTTGGTTTCTTTGTTAATTTAAATATGCTATTTTAATTATTCTAGTGGACAATTTGTTTTGTATTGTAATTTATCTATTTATTAGTTAAGTTAAATTGTCGATTTGTAATCTCACTCGACTTTTATTTTCTCAAGGTGCTCATTCATTTATTGAATTTAGTTAACAATGACTCCTAAAAAATTTTATTCTTATTTGAATAAAAGGAGCCATCATAATTATTAGATATTGAAAATACTAGTTCTGGAAATTCTGCTCCTCATACTGAATCGTCTCAAGATGATGCTTCCACATCTAATTTCGAAACTTCAACTTTTCCTTTGGAACAAGTTCCGACAAAAGTTCCTAGAATTGAATCAAAAGATTTTGATATCTCTTCTATAGAGCGTGATCTTGGAAAACGTATGTCAATATGGAATTATTCACCTGATTAACAAGATAACAAGATATGATTCGGTGTGCTTACATCAAAGCAAGACCATTTCAACATATTCTTGAAAATTTAGCCAAATTTATTGATAAGAAGGGCTATAAATTTCTTGTATCTTGGTACCAACTATTTCCAAGTTGGTTGGAATTTTCACCAACTACAAATGGCGCTTATTGTCTCCAATGTTTTCTTTTCGTCAAACCATCCAATTATCCAGGCCAACAGAATGTATTGTGTAATCCCCCCTCCAAGGTAATAGTCCTGTGTCCGTCCCCGCTTATACTACATAACTTATTAGATATAAACACATATTTTTACTATTAACAAATATATTAAATGCATTATTAAATTATTATTAGTACAGATAGAGTTAGGTAATCATATATATTCCTTATATACTTAGATATACTTAACAGGAATTGGTAATTCAATAAAGTTTTGCAATGTGAATTGTCTTTAGTAAATACTTCTGAATTTATGACTTTATAAATCATCTATATATGATATATACACTTGTACACATTCATATATTAAGATATATACACACACCCAAATATATGTGTTTGTAAATTTGGACATATAACATATTTTAAACTTATATATAAAATATATTACGAATTACATTTTAGTACACACATATTTTATTGAATGATGTGATCATAATTTGATTATGTATTTTTTTGTATTTATAAACTTGTATTATCTTGTATTTTTAGCATGTGATATTTTGAATTTGTTAAATGATATGAAATTTGTTGAATGATGTACAAAATTTTGGAATTAGAATATGGAATGGAAGAACATTGCCGGTCCATGAATAAGTTGAATTTGAATGACTTACCGATCGAATAAGTTGAATTTAAACGACTGAGCTTTAATTGACTTTGGATTTACATGATTTGATTTTGACTTTGAAATTTTCAAGTCGAAAGTCAAACAAGTTAAGTCAAAAAGTCAAACACAAGTAGATTGAACACACCTAACCACATAGGGTAAAATCCAAATTAACCTAACTACAAGGAGTTATTTGTATTTTACCCAATCTTTAATTCAAATCCAGTTTTTCACATTATCACAACTGAAAAAACTTAGTCTTGTTATAATTGTTGCTTGTGTCACCAATGTCAATGATATATGACAAAGCAAGAAGATGGAAGTCAGATCACATACTACACTAAGTAGGCCTAATTGTTTCTCCTTGCTACTTCTTGCATCTCAAACTTGTGTCTTCTCTTTTTCCCTCTAATTTTTGAATTTCTTAGTGTCCTAAATAGTTGTCGATACTCATTTTCATTTCATCCTTTTAAGCGAAAAGAAATTTTATATGATTGTTCATTCAAATAACTAACCAAAAAAAAAAAAAGAGAAAAAAAAGAGTTTGACCCAGACATATGCTTTGATAATTTTCACTAATTGCTTGATTTTTTTTTTTATTTAAAAAAGTTCCCCACCCTTCCCGACCCATAGTGAGTTGAATCAAATCAGTAAGGACTAAGAAGAGAGATGAGTTTAAAAAAAATGATCTTTTTGATAATACAGTGTAGTTTAGGTGATAAAACATTTTTCTTATCACTCATTACTTGTATTATTTCAGAATATTGAAAAAAACTAACAATAAACCTTGATATTAATAAAAAATCATTTTGATAAATTAAGGTAGGGGGGGAATGATTCTAGAATCTGAAACTTCGATAGGTATATTCCCAAAGCTCATACAGAAAAAAAAAGAGGATGAATTTAGCTCCATTTGGATAACTATTATTTGTAATATTATTTCAAATAAATATTCTAACAACTTTTTATATGGAATATATGTGAAATAGAAAAATAGTTAATGAAAAACATATTGTAAAATAGTTTCGTAATATCATTTAGAGAATAGTAAATAACAAATCCTGTCCAAACACAATATTTTTCCTTAGAAAAGTTAAAAGAATGATATTGTTCAACATATTTAATACCAAGTTTAGCACAAAATTTGGGAAATCTAAGAAAATGATGTCATTCAACAAATTCAACCAGGTGTGGCACAATATTAGCATTATATGATGTATTATTTTTCTCCTATTTAGTAATCAATAAAAAAAAATAGTGTATTAAGATGCTAATATTAGCATTATATGATATTATTTTTCTCCTATTTAGTAATCTATCAAAAAAAAATAGTGCTTTAAGATGCTAAAATATTGCAAGTCACGTTTTAAAGAAAAACTTTTTAGCTGGCATTATTGTCAGAACAATAATTATCAAGTCAAAGCAAATTTTTAGCATAGGACAAGATTACCCTTCAAAAATAAACACACTATCCAAAATTTTTTGTCGAGTCGTATTTTTGAGTTCATATAGATCTTTCTCACCATTTGCAAATCAATTTCCCTATCATGCAAGTAGCAGGGCTCATAAAACAGGAGCCAATGAAAATGAATATAAAGAACATATGAATATTGATCTTTTCCATCAATTTGTGATCAAACTTATTCTTGGTTAGAAACTGTGAATGTCCGGTGAATACATAGGCACAACAAATCAATAGAACATGAGGTTGCATATCACAATCGAAATCGAATACTCTGCTTCGGTACAAAAGTTAAAAAAATATGACCCGGTTATTCATTTTTTTTAACATTGGATTCACAGAAAATCCTCAATCAAAAACCATTTCATCGAACACCAAATTAACTTCCTTACCAAAACTCAAATAGAACCCAAATCCCTCAACCGTAGCACCACCTCAAAAGCCAACCGCGAAACACTATAATAGAACAAGAGATAATATTTGATGAAGTAAGAATTTATAGAGAGAGAAAGTATATAGCCGAGGAGAACTTGAGGGTTGTGTTGTGAGGAGCTTACGTTAATCAGGCAAGTGTGGAGGTCCCAGCCTTTAGCACCCAAGTCCCTTATTTATAGATGTACATGAGGGGGCTTGGTTACAATTCTACTAAATGAACCTACACGTAAGTTACATATTTGCCCTTAATGAGGTTGCCACGTAAGCACCTCTAAAACAATCTAGGGGAAGTGCCAAGTGTTAATCCCGAGCATCATCAATAGTCCCCTCGGCTCGGTTTCAATCCTCGTGGTTGAAATCGAGCCGACAGCAACCAGCCGAAGTCCCCTGATGACTTGACGCCGAACTTCGCACCTAAGGCCTAGTGACCCCTTTTACAACTCTAATTATCTTTAACAACTTCAAAAGACTTTAATTCGAGCCGAAGCATCCGCATGGTCCGAACCTTATCTCGACTCGCTGACCCGAAGACCGAGACCTCTTTTCCACTTTCACGACCAGCGAGTTTCCTGGTGAAATGTAATTATTGTGATAATTACCATTCATAACTAGCCATTCGCTGAGTCCCCATGCACCCATAATTACATCTGACACTCCACATTTACTGCACTTATTATTGCGCCGAATAACGCCTCATTTTTCGCATCATCTTTTCAATTCCCCAGAAATTAAATTTCAAAAATCTGCCAAACTTTCCCCCAAACCACAGAAGATTCTAGAGGAAACTTCCCCTATTTATACCCCAATTCTTCCCCATTTACATTTTCCTTTCCTCATTTCAGCCTTAAAGCTTACCCTTACTTATTTTGCTTCCATTCTCTTTTCGCCACCGCTAAAACTCCCCCCCGCTCCTTCTTTTTTTCCTTCCTCCTTCACTCCTTCCTCCCTACTCTCAGTTTTTCTATCTACCGACCGCCGTTGGCCGATCAAGCTGGACACCCTCCACCAAAGTTTTTCTAGATTTTCAAGCCCTACTCAAAGAAGAAAATGGCCGATACGTTCACTCCTTCCTTCCCCCTCCCCCCTCCCTCATTAGCACATCTCAACCACCTTCTCCCATAGATGACGTCGATAGGTTACTTAACCCTTTTGTGGACAAAGCCCTTCTAGCTGCAGTCCCCTTGAACTTTACCTCTGAACCTATCTCTGCCGATCCTCCTCATAATGACTACCTCAGCCTTCAAACCCTAAACCTCCCGAACTCCCTCGACTCTGAGGACATAAAAAATCTTAGGGATAGATACTGCTTCCCTAAGAGTGTGCACATTAAGCTTCCATCCCCTAAGAACCGAGGCCACTTGCCTCCTCCTGGTTACCTAACAGTTTACAAGGAACAACTTGAGGTGGGACTAAGGCATCCAATAGCTCCCCTCCTCGTTCATCTCTCAGCTCACTGGGATATTAGTATATCCCAGTTAACCCCAAATGCCATTCAGCTTATAGATGGATTTTCATTCCTTTGTAAATTATACGATATCCCTTTATCGTTAGACACCTTTAGGATGATGCTCAAGCTCTCCCCTATGAAGGGATTTTTTTACATTTCTCCCCGAACCGCAGGCAAATAGCTCACCTCGGGAAACCCTTCTTCCATTCGCGACTGGAAGAAAATAGGTCTTTCTTCTTCATTCGGTACCTCGACCTCCTATGCCACGGGGTCCCTGGAAACTTTATAAAGAAAACTTAAAATCCAAAAATGCCTCTCCTCCCGACTCCATCGACGCCAAGAGGCTCGTCGAATCGAACCTCAGAATAGACTTCCACAACCAACCCGCCATTCTTTCCAACAACATCTTAGCTTGGGCTGGATTGTTCCCGACCCACAACATTCCTCCTAGCTACGAACCTCACAAAGGTCTCTTTTTTTCTTTTTTTTAACTGAAACTGATGGACTTGATACAGACACTAATTCTCTGGTTTCTTGCAGAACTTGGAACATTCCTGAGAGGGACTAGTCTCTACCACTCCTACCCCCAATGCGGACCCTGCTTCCTCCGTCGGTGCAGGCCCTTCAAGCCAACCCTCATCATCTAGTGCAGCCACGTCCTCATCTGCAACCGCCAGGGCACCCTTAGAAGGCATCGGAACCACACCCTAGACACCTCTGGATCTCACCTCATCGAGAGGAGATGCAAATAAGCTCGGGAGGCTCGAGTGATACCCAGATTGTCATCGTGGCTTTGCAAACTTCTGAGCAACCCGCACCAAAGGTAGCCCGGGTTACCAAGAAGCGGAGCAGAGAGACAGCAGTGCTCTCCCCCTCCGTAGTGGCCCCCAGCTCATTGCCTTCTCTACCGAGGTCCACTGGCATGAGCATTGTTCCCAGGGGCTCCGGGAAGAGTTCCAGGAACCTCTCCCTTTCCAAACAATACATCTCCTCTTACGATAAAACCTTCCTACCTTAGAACCTTGAACTGAAGCTGAGCTCCTTTATCATTATCAATTTAATAACTTACCATTTTCTTATTTACTTATTCAGGAGGGAAAAATACACTCCCGAAGAGGAGAAAAGTTCCGCAGGGTCTTGGGATCTTCCATGGTCCCGATTTTCCATTAACCCTCTATCGATTCCTGCCTCCTCGAGGAGTAGCCAGTTCTGACCCATCCCGCCAATCGATATTAATGACCGAGCCCAGTTCGCGAGGACCTTGAGTCAGCTTGGCTTGATAACAGGCAAAGCTGGTTGCTTTGCCATGGAATGTGAGCTATGTGAAGAGGCTCACTCCTCAGCAGAGGCTAGACGAGCTGCATGTCAGCTTGATGAATGTAAGTATTTGTATTCTTCTCCAAAGTACCTGCATTTTATCTTCAGTGTTTTAACTTGCTTGCTTGTTCTTTTCCAGGCCATCATAATTTTTCATGCCGTTGCTGAGTGGGAGGCCTCTTTCAATTCTACCGTCAACTGGATGAAGCAAGAACTATCTCATGCTAGTTCCATGACGGACCACAAAGTGGAGAAGGTAGTGAAGGCCAATGAGATGAAGTGCAACATCAAGGCCGGCAAGAAGTATGATGAATGGAAGGCCGAGCTGGATGAAGTTCGGGATAGACTCTGCCAGGCTGAACTAGAGAAGAAGATTCTTCAAGTAGACATCACTGATCGAGACCAGAGAATCGCTGATCTCGAGAAGAGAATTCTACAACTTGAAGAAGAGACAGAATTGGCTGTGTCTAGAGGCGAAGTTCAGTTCTCGGGAGAACGAGCTTCTGATCTGAGGGAGAAATGCATTCGTCGCCTCGGAAGAGGCCGACGCAATGCTGAAAGAGTTCACCAAGAATGTTTTCACCATGGGGTTCACTATGACATGTGACCGCTTGGTGAGAAATTCTGAACTCTACCAAGGGATGCCTTATGATGCCTCCATTAATGAGGAGGTCATCAATGCTTTACAAGCATGATTTAAGGCGCCTGTACCGATTCCCGGAGCTCCTGAGATCGAAACCTCAGACCAAGGCAATCCTGCATCTTCTGCTTCTGAGGTTGAATCGGAAACTGCGGGTCCATCTTCCACTCCTTCAGTCGGTCCTTCCAATGCAGCTGATTAGGCTGATAGTTGTAATTGTAATAGATAGGATCCCATTATAATAGTTTAGGATCCTTGACTTTGTTTTGAATATACTTCCTTTATTTCTCTTGCAATTATTTTCCTACAATCAAAAGCAACAAACCTATAGTAACAAACTCAAAATACTTTAAGTATTCAAAAGTGCAATCAAATTTTTCCTCGTTTGGACTTAATTGAACATTACACTTAAAATGCTTAAGTGTCAAAGATTATAAACAGGTTCTCCCTTTGCTTGATCTTGATTGAACCCTGTCTGATTTTTCATAGAAAGTCAAGAATTAATCAGCTTCCTAATAGGAAATTTTATTAAGTTCCAATCTAGAGTTCTAGCCTCTTTGGCTTTTATACCCTTAGGACCTCTTAGAGTCAAATTTGCATATTGTTGAGCTGAGGCCAGACCTCTTAAGATCGGATCAGCCTGATTTTGCTTTATTTTGAATTTGAGCCAAACTTCTTAAGGTCGGATGAATTCACTTTTATATGAGGGGAGGCTATTAAGCCTCAGCCTTCAAGGGGGGACCACTAGGTCTCTGCCCTCTAAATTTGCTTTATTTTGAACTCGAGCCTAACCTCTTAGGGTCGGACTAGTTCAAGATTTTTGTTTGTTGGACTTGAGCCAAACCTCTTAGGGTCGAATCAGTTCGACTTTATATGAGGGGGGCTACTAAGCCTTTGCCCTTGAGGGGGCACCACTAGGTCTCTGCCCTCACAAACCATCTTTATTTGTAGTCATGCCTATTGAATAATCGTTCTCTTTTTCTCAAGGAAAAACAATTCTTATTACATTCATTGATAATATTTCTTTAAATTCACAATATTCCACATTCTAGGGACTGGGTCCCCTCTCATATCAACTAGCTTATTGTAGCCTGAACTGTGTGCTTCCGTTACACGATATGGACCTTCCCAGTTCGGTTGTAGCTTTCCCATTCTTTGTACTCGGCTTGCCTCATTTTTTCGAAGCACCAAGTCCCCAGGTCGAAGATATTTACTCTTGACCTTGGAATTATAATGTTTAGCCATGATTTGCTTGTACTTTGCTTCCTTAATAGACGCGTCCAACTTTTTTCTTCCAGTAGGTCTAGATTAGCTCTCAGGGCGTCATCATTTCGCTCCAAGTCACAAAACGTGACCGCCGAGCAGAGGGCAATCCAATTTCGGGAAGAATTACAACCTCGGACCCATAGGTCAAGCTAAATGGGGTGTTCTCATTGGCCATTTGAGGAGTGGTCCGGTATGCCCATAGAACACTAGGTAGTTCATCAACCCATTCTTCTTTGGCTCACTCTAACCGAGTCCTGAGTCCTATCAACAATGTTCGATTGCAGGCCTCTATTTGTCCATTCCCCTAGGGATGCGCAACCGAAGTGAAATGTTGTTTAATGCCTAGGTTAGAGCCAAAACTCTAGAATGGCTCTCCTTCAAATTGCTTTCTGTTATCTGAAATAAGAACAGAGGGAATAACAAATCGGCATATGATATTTTTTCAGAAAAATTTTTCTACGGCCTTTCCCCAGATCTTGGACAGGGGCTCAGCTTCTATCCATTTAGTGAAGTAATCGACTGCCACTACTAGAAACTCAAGTTTGCCAACTGCCCTTGGCAGTGGGCCAGGATATCTATTCTCCACTGGGCAAATGGCCACGGCGGTCTAAGAAGCTCTGAATAGGAACCATGTCTGGACCTGGTTTTCGTACAATAGATGCATGTACTTGGCATTGATGGCACTTCTGCACTAAAGTATTTGCATCGGAGTGTAAAGTTGGCCAATAATACCCAACTAGCAAAACTTTGCGAGCCAAGCTTCTTGGTCCGATATGACTTCCACATATGCCTTCGTGCACTTCTCTTAAGACGTAGTTGGCTTCAGAGGGGTTGAGGCATCTCAATAGCGAGCATAGATAAGCCTTTTTGTAAAGAACTTCATCAATAAGCGTGTACTTGACTGCTCTATACTTAGTCCATCTAGCCTCGATTGGGTCTTCGAGGAGCTTATTGCTCCCGAGATAAATGACTATAGGTTCCATCCAGCCAAGGTCTACATGGATATCCATGATCCTTTCTGCGAGATCTACAGACCTCAAGTCTTGTACCTCCACTAATACTTCCTTGGTTAAATGATAATACATTGCCGAATCTAGTTTGGACAAGGTGTTAGTATATGTCCACATTCTTGGCTCAGGGAATCTTAACCACATCTACTTTTTTGAATTTTGGTATCCAATTCCTAATTTCAGAGAGATACTTCTTTAGTATTATGCCCCAAGCATCATAATTTCCTAAATTTTGATTCACAGCCAGCTGGGAGTCGAAATGCACCTTTATGGTTCGGGCCCCTATCCCATAAGCCATTTTCATTTCACTGATGAGCGCTTCATATTCAGTCTCATTGTTTGTTGCCGAGAATCCAAATCTAAGGGCATATGTGAGATAATCCCCTTCGGGAATCAGATTATTATTCCTGCACCGGTCCCAGACTCACATGAAGCCCCGTCAACATAAAGCTCCCATACTTGGTCCTTCCTAATCTGTTGTTCTTTTGATTGATTGATTGTCATAACGAGGTCGATGCTCTCAATCCTGAAATTTTCTGTAATGAAATTTGCGAAAGCATGCGCTTTTATTGCTGTCTGCGGCTTGAACTCAATGTCAAATTCGAACAGCTCCACAAGATCCCACTTTAATATTCTTTCGGAAGCATCAGGTTTGCTTAATTAGAGGTTATTCAGTACGATTATTTTGTGACTGTGAAAGTAAGGCCTCAATTTTTGAGCCGATACTACCAAAGAGAAAGCAGCATTTCCAATAGGTGTGTAATTTTTCTCCGGTCCTTGAAGCGAATTGTTCACAAAATATACGGGGCATTGCTTACCATGCTCATCCTACTTTAATAGAACCGAGCTTACCGCCAAATTCGCAATCGAAATGTACAAGTACAGGGGTTCTCCTTTTCGAAGATATGTGAGTTTCGGTAAGTTGCCCAAATATACTTTTAGCTCTTCAAAGGCTTTCTGAGCTTCTTCAATTCATTGGAAACCTTCTGTTTTCTTTATGAGTCGGAAGAATAGTAGGCTTCTTTCTGCCGATTTGGATATGAATCGGTTTAGAGTTGCCATTCTACCGGTAAGTCTTCGAACTTCCTCAACTGAGGCAGGGGTCATCATATTGATTATAGATTAAACCTTTTTGGGATTTGCCTCGACTCCTCGATGAGAAACAATGAATCCTAAATTTTTTTTTGAGGGAACTCCAAACGTGCACTTTTTAGGGTTTAGCCTCATCTGAATCGATTTTAACGTCTCAAATGTCTCTCTTAAATCCTCTAGGGAATCTTCTAAGGCTCGACTCTTCACCACCATATCATAAATATAGACTTCCATATTCTGTCCTATCTGGGACTTAAAGGTCTTATTGACGAGCCTCTGATAAGTTGCTCTGACGTTTTTGAGTCCGAATGGCATTATGACATAACAATATGTACCTCGGTCAGTAATGAAAGATATTTTTTCTTTGTCCTCCTTGGCCATATATATTTGGTGATAGCCTTTAAAAGCATCTAAAAAATGCATGACATGAAACCCACAAAAGAATCAACTACGGTATCAATCTGAGGGTACGGGTAACTGTCATTTGGACATGCTTTATTCAAATCAGTAAAATCTTGGCACATTCTCCATGTCAAATCTCAGTGTGTTTAGTTACAAGAATTGGATTACAAATCCAAGTAGGATACAATACTTCCCTAATGATTTTAGCTAATAGGAGCTCATCCACCTCGGCTTCGATTACTAATCTACACTCTGGGTCGAATAGACACTTCTTCTGCTTGACGGATTTATAGGCTAGGTCAACCCCAAGCTTATGCTTGATAATTTCCCGAGGGATGCATGGCATGTCTTCAATTGCCTAGGCGAACACATCCTTGTACTCAATGAGAAGTCTGAAGAAGAGTTTTGAATTCTGCTGGAAGAGCGGCGCAGATCTTTATTTTCCTATCTGGGATGTTTTGGGTCTAGTGATACCTCCTCGATAGGGACGTCATCCTAAGGCTCAATTTTGGCTTTGCACCTCCCTTTAGGTTCAGGTGGCTCTGGGATCTCAATAGCATCGCCATGCGGCATCGAGTCTTCTTCCCCCACCCTCGAATTGATTGTTAGCTCTTCAAAACCGTTAAGGGCAGAGGGGGCATCAAAAATTTTGTTCATGAATGCTTTATCTGTAATAGACATAGTTTGCGATTGAGATCGCAAGGACATCATATAACAGGCTTGGGCTTCCTATTGATTCCCGATCACCGTGCCTTTAGACCCGTCTCTCAACATAAACTTCATTCTGTTGTGGAATACAGAGGAAAGAATACTGTATGTGTACTGCGTGGGTCGGCCAATAATCATATTATAAGAACTGTCCCTTTTTACGATGATGAAGTTAGTCATCTCGATTGTGTTCTTCGGGAAAGTTCCGAGGGATAAAGGGAGCATTATTTTCCCTTCAGGCACGACTGAGTCACCCGTAAAGTCGACTAATGGAGTTTTGAAGGGTTTTATCAAGGAGGAATCAATACGCATTTTTTCCCAAACGTCCTAGAAAATGATGTTCGCTGAGATCCCGGTATCTACAAATACACGGTGCATCTCATAGCTGGTTACGTTCACATGGATCACCATGGGGTCATTATGTGGCATACGGCTAGGCACAAGGTCTTCCGCGCAGTGTATCTGAGCCTCATGAATGGTTTAAGGCGCTTTCCTCGATCCTCACCTAGGGGTACGTATCACACGTATTTCTTTCTGGCATTATTGGAGTCACTAGTTGCTGGTCCTCCGGCTATTGTATTTATTACTCCGGCAATGCGGACCTGCTCTTCTCGTACCGGGGGATTATTCCTGTTCTGGCCTCCTTGGTTTTGTTGACGAGGTGGGTGCGACAGCATTTGGTTGGCTCCATTATTGACATTTCTTGGAATGTCTGGCAGTTCGGCTGATCAACTGCTGTAGGTGCCCCTCTTGAATGGCTCTCTCTATTTTCATTTTCAAATTATTGCAGGCCTCGGTATCGTGATCGTGCTGGCCATGGAACGCACAATATTTTGATTTGTTCCTTTGATTAGAACCTGATATCATTAGAGGGGAAGGCTTTAGAATTCCGATGTGTTGTACTTGGTACAAGATCTCCGTTCTTGAGGTGTTGAGCGGAGTGAAGTCAAAGTTCGAGAGAATTCTTGTTCTCGAAGGGTCGGACTTCGATATTATTGTTCGGGTACGCTACCCGATTAGCCAATGGTTTGACTTGGGATAGCTCAACCTGTCTAGGACCTTTTGCTTTTTGGATGATGAGGGATCCGATGTCTTCGGAGTCTTTTCCTTTTGTGAATCATACAATTCTCTTTTTGTCCTGTTTGACTCCTCTCCTCGGATGATCTCTGATGTTCTTTCTAGTAGTTCGGAGTAAGCCTCCGGCATCCTTTTAGCTACTTCGTCATTTAAGCTCCCAGGTTAGACGCCGCTGCAGAAAGCAGTAATCAGAATCTTCTCATCAATATTTTTTATTTGGATAACTTCATCATTGAAGCGGTCCAAAAACTTGTTAAGTGATTCATCTAGCCTCTGAAGGATATTCATAAGATATGACGTGCCTTTCTGCAATACTGACTTGCTTCTAAAATGACAAAGGAAGGACTTCAGTAGCTCGTGAAAAGTGGCAATTGAGCTCGCCGACAACTCCTGAAACCATTTTTGAGCCAGACCTGGCGAAGGGTAGTGGCGAACAATTTGCAACGAATGTCATCACCATAGCCATAAAGGCTTGTGATCGCCACCACATGTTGAAGATGATCGGATGGGTCACAGTCTCCTTTGTACCGGTCTAAGTCCAGTAGTTTGAATTGCGTCGGGAACGGCTCGGCTCTGACAGAGAATGTGAACGGGTCTTTGTCAAATTCTGTTGGAACAGTGACATTTAACACCAAATTATTCTTCCTCAATATTTCTTGAATTTTGTTTTCGAGACTCTGCTCCTCGAGTTGTTTTAAAACAGGCGAAGAGGATCCTCACAATTTAGAGCTTTTGGAGGATTGTGTTCCCAATCTGTTACGCACTGGCAATTTTTTCGGCTGACTTATCGATGAATACGATTCATCAGATTGTTCGTCTAATCTTGACTTTGTGATTTTGTGCCTGAGATCACTCGGTCCTATAGTGTGGATTGGTTGTTTTTCATGCCTTCGGTCAGGTTGTCGTTCAGCCTGCGGTGTGATCCTGACTGTTCGAGCGTTCGGACGGAGTTTGATTCTCACGTAGTTCGACGAACGCTCTGAAAGATTCAAAGTGATCAGAGATATATTTTAATACGTCATTTTGTTTTTGCTGAGCTTCAGCGGAAGCCTCGAGGTTCTCTGCTTCATCATTTTGTATGGCGAGGTACTGGTTACTCTCCTCGGCTTCCTTTCTAGCAGTGCATCTAGTGCCTCTATTCTTTATCTTTCTTAAAATTGAAATCAATCGAAAGGAAATAGTTGAAGATATGTCGATTCCCACAGATGGCGCCAAATTGATGAAGTAAGAATTTATAAAGAGAGAAAGTAGATAGCCGAGAAGAACTTGGGAGTTGTATTGTGAGGAGCTTTCAAGGCAAGTGTGGAGGTCCCAGCCTTTAGCTCCCAAGTCTCTTATTTATAGATGTGCATGAGGGGGGCTTTGCTACAATTCTCCTAAATGAACCTACACGTAAGTTACATATTTGCCCTTAATGAGACTGCTACGTAAGCCACATCAGTCACCTATAGAACAATTTAGGGAAAGTGTCAAGTGTTAATCCCGAGCATCATCAATATTACTTCTACACTCACAGAATGCAAGACTAAAATCCGATCTGATTAAAATCCTTAACCTTAATCAAAATATGAAATTATTTACACTACCGAAAGAAAAAATGACGGTGTCACGAGTTCGAGGGTAAGGATCGAGAAGAAGTATTATTCAATTATTTGGTTCAGAGGTGAATTCTTCACAAATCCAACAGCAAAATTATTTTTTGATTGCTTGGGGTGAGAAACCCTCACCTAATATCGGTATGTATTTGACCATTTTGGTTTTAACCTGCTCTCCGGGATGAAAAATGATCCTTCAATCTTGTTTTACTTATTGACGGATTTTGAGATTAGGGAAGCGGAAGGATGTAGTAGAGGGAAATAACAAGGAACAAGAATTACAAGACCATTCAATGAGAATAATTGATTTAAGTGTATTTACTTTTAAAGGGTAGCTTTGTCATATAATATTAAATTTATTGTAGTTAGATAATTATTGCTCTGACAAAATCGCCAGCCAAACTTTTTACTCTGGGAAAGACTTTGGTAGATTTGGTCTTTAGCCCCACTTGTAGATCTTGTGGTGTGAATTAAATGTTATGGAATCTATGACATAAGCTGATGTAAGTAAGATTTTATAAAATTTAATTTTGACCGCAAAGTCTACAGGTGAGATCAAAGATCAGATTTATGTAAGTTTTTTCCTTTACACCTTTTAACCACACGTCTTCAGTATCCCATTTAGAAAGTGGGCTAGGTGAGGCCTAAATCCTTGTGAGACAGTAAGAGTCGCCACTATTTTCGACAACTCTTAAATAGAAAATTTTAATTAACTCTGATTTTCTGAGGCTTAAAATGAAATACCACAAAAATCAGCTTTCTAATCCATAAACCCCACCAAAACCCCAGAACAAAAGATGCTCCCAAAAAACCTCTATTGAAATCCAAGAAAGCAACAAAAAAACCCCAACAAAAAATGGCATAGCCTCGAGACAGAAGCTTCAGAGTTTTACACTCAGAAACTATAAATTCCATGGTATTCTCATTAAAGGTACTATCTTTTTCCCTTAAACTCATTCCAAGATTTATCTTTGCACACTCATTTTCACACTCGCCATTTCCCAAATCCTTAATATCTCAAATTACAGTTGCATTTCACCA
This sequence comes from Cinchona pubescens, assembly GCA_025175665.1. Taxonomy (NCBI): domain Eukaryota; kingdom Viridiplantae; phylum Streptophyta; class Magnoliopsida; order Gentianales; family Rubiaceae; genus Cinchona; species Cinchona pubescens. The sequence goes on from JANKKI010000133.1 coordinate 731,114, forward strand.
AGAAACCCCCAAATTAATTGACCCTCAAGAGCTATCCAAGATTCAATCTTGCCATGTTCAATCAATTATTTACAACTTTCGCTCAAAACCCACTTCAGCAATTAGGTTCTTTAAGTGGTACGAGGATTTTCTTGGACTCAATCACACACTTGAGTCTCATTCTATGATCTGTCATTTGTTGTTGAGCAAGCGTATGTTTGATGATGCGAGATGGGTTTTCGTTAAAATGGTTGACAAGTTTGGGGATTTTAATTGTTTGGCTGTTTTTGAGGAAGGGTTTAGGTGTTATGGTTCCAATAGGAGTACTGTTTATAGCTTCTTGGTTGATGTTTTTTGACTGCAATTGGGAGGATTAATCAATCGATTGAGTTGTTCTTTCGATTTTGTAAAATGGGTGTTTCAGTTTCAGATTATGCATTGGTGAAAATGTTGAGTTCTTTAATTGATTTGAGGCGTTTGGATGTTATTTTAGACGTGTACGAAGAGATGGAAAGCAGATTCAGGGGAGAGCCTAGGCATTGCTTTGATATGCATGGTTTTGTGATGAATGGTATTTTCAAGAACAGAGAGATTGAAATTGGGTTAGAATTTCATCGGAAAATGATTGAGAGGGGTTTTAAACCTGATATTGCAAGTTGTAACAAGATTTTGAAGAACATTTTTTGTAGTTATGATTGTATAGAAGTTGCTAATCAGTTGTTTTTGTTGTTTCTGGATATAGGTCCAAAGCCCAATGTGGCGACGTTTAGCATGTTAATCAATGGGTATTGTAAAGAACGAAGATTGGAAGAGGCATTTAAGCTTTATGTTTTGATGATAGGGAGCGGTATAGATCCTGAGCTCTAATTGTGTATAGCATTTTGATTGATGGGTTGTTCAAAGCAGGGAAGTTTGAGGAGGGACATCAGCTTCTCTCTGCTGCATTGGAGAAAGGAGTTAAATTGGATGTGGTGATTTTTAGTTCCATCCTCGATGCTTGTGTCCGAGAAGGAGATGTAGAAAAGGGGATTTTAGTGTTCAAAACAATGTTGAAGGAAGGGATCCACCCAAGCATAGTTACATATGGCATTCTTGTAAATGGCTTGTGTCAAATTGGACAACTGCTCAAGGCTTTTGGTATTTTAGGTCGGATGCTGAAAGATGGTGTTGAGCCATCTCTTCTAATTTATAATAGTCTAATTGATGGCCTATGCAAGGCTGGGTATTTGAAACGCAGTCTTAACTTGTACGAAGATATGATAAGGAGGGGCCTTATTCCTGATGTTGTAGTATATAGTGTGCTACTAAATGGTCTTAGCAAACATGGATGGATGGATGATGCTACGAGATTATTCTACCAAGCTGTCTTCAGTAAGCACTGGTTTAACTCCAAACACTTATATGTTTAACACATTAGTTGATGGTTGGTGTAGATTGAATCGAGTAAAGAATGTGGTAAACCTATATAGCCAAATGGGTATGTATGGTGTAACCCCAGATATAGTGACTCATACATCAATGAGCAAATGTATCGCTCAACAAGGAAAAGTGCATCAGATGATAGTTTTTTTCTTCAAGATGCTGAAAATGGGTTTCTCTCCAGATGTTGTATCATATTGTGCTCTAATTGATGGACTTTGCAAACATAACAATCTGACTGCTGGCTTACAGATTTTTTCCCTGATGGTCAACAATGGAGTAAATCCTGATATAGCTATCTATAATGTTCTTATTCATGCATTTTTCAGTGAAGGCAGGTTGAGAAATGCACTGGACCTTTTCAGGCAGGTTACAGATTGTGGGCCAGAACCAGATATTGTGACATATAACATTATAATTAATGGCTACTGCTCCATGAAAATGTTGGCTCAGAGGCCATTCAACTTTTTGAAAGGCTGAAACTCAGACAAATTAGATTCAACACAATAACACTAACTATTCTAATTGATGCATTTTGTAAAGAAGGAAGAATGGATGATGCCATGTCATTTTTCTCTGACATGCTGGAAACAGGTCCCACACCTAATGTGGTCACTTACAGTTCTTTGTTAGATGGCCTTTTTAAATCCTTTCGCATGGAGGATGCTTTCAAGCTATATGAAGAAATGCTTGGGAACAAAGTCTCTCCAAATATTCTGAGTTACAGCATTCTAATTGATGGTCTTTGTAAAAGAGGACTTGTGCAAGAAGCATCTAAAACCTTTTCTTCTGCTTTGGACAAGGGTTTATTGCCTGATGTAGTAGCATATGGGATTTTGATTTGTGGTTATTGCAAAGTTGGTAGGTTAGTGGAAGCCATATCCTTGTATAACCATATGCTGGATGATGGGATTATGCCAGATAATGTCATACGCAAGACACTTACAGAATATCTTTACACCTTGAAAATGGTCTAGGAAAAAGTACATGCACTCCGCTCAAGGAAGAAAATAGGAGTAATTTTCTTGTCAGGAAGTTGTAAAAAATCTATCTTTTATCAGGTAAATTTTATATTGCTATGTACCATATGTTGTACTGGATACCCATTATGTGAACAGATTTAGCCATCATGTTTGCAGCTGTGTACAAATTTTGAGGTTATGCTACAACACAAGATTAGAGAAAGTAAACTTCTGGATGATTGTGGTTAATTTACCATGAATATTAGTTTCTACTGGCAATTTTACAATGAATTTACATCTTATCTGTTGAACACTCTATCTGATTTGCATCAACCATTATGTTGCACTCTATACTTGCTTATGACTGTTCACCTGTAGCAAATCAAATCTTCTTATTAGTTTCAGAATGGAGCTTGAAATCCAACATAATGTGCTTGGGTTGGGCAGGTTGGATATATCCTATTGCATCCTTTTTTCACCTGCATTTCTTTCTTAAAAGGCTAACTACAGATCTTCTAGTTTGCCTTTTTTTTTTTTTGCTTTTTTTTTTTTCCATTTATATCATATATTTCAATACAAATGAACTGTCACATTGTGGCTTCTTAGGTGATGTAACTGTCTAAATGCAGTATCATTTCTTGAAGTTTATAGACTGATTGTACATGCAGGTGCATCATGATGCTATTGATCTGTTTTCAACTTCGCTACCATCTTTTTTAGCGTAAATTAACGATCTAATGACAACATGTAATTAGTGTTTGCAATGCTTCTTACTAAATGCAATCTGGAATCTCTTACACTAATACAGCTTTGCAATTGAACTAAATATTGTAAAACCAGATCAATCTTACTCATAACAGTGGTGGAGGACCTATGTCACGGGCTAAGGAGGTGTTTGGTTTATGGGTATGAGAGGGGAGAATGGGAATCAAAGTTAATAATACCCATAGATGGTGTTTGGTTGAACACTATGGGAATTATTCTATGGGAATGAAAGTGTTAAAAAATACCTACTTTTATTCCCACTTGTGACATGGGTTTCAAGTTGAGTAACTTATTAACATAATGAAACCTATTCTTATATTAAACCAAACAAGTAAGGGGAAATGATATAAAATCATACCAATAGTGGAGTTTATGATTTCCATTCCAATTCCGATTTTTGAATGTGAACCAAACACCTCCTAAATATTTAGCGGCCAATTGACCATGTTGCTCTTTCTACTTGCTTTTGCGGTATGCTTAGGTGTTGGAGTAGTTATCCATATGCCTGAAGCATCTATCTGAACTTGTCGTGGATTGTAAATTTGAAAGGGATTAATTGTATTAGCGAAATGGGATTAGTTGGAGTAGCCTCCGGGATTGTGGACATGATGTGTGGACCCATCCTTCCTTGACCTTATGCTATTTTCCTTGTGAAAATAGTTTGTGTTTACTTTTAATCTAACCTAATATGAGAGGATGTATTTTGTACGTTTGAAAATATTAATTGTTTAATTTTTATTGTTATGATTTAAAAACTAATGTAAAGTATATTTGAAAATACTAGCTGTTTGATTTTTTTTAGTTTACTTAAATTTTCGTTTATATCATTTTTGTTTCAATGTTTAACTAAGTTGAAATATTTTTTGTAGTTAGTATAAGTTTAGAAAAATATTTTCTCCTAGGTGACTTTTATGCATTTTCTTTAGATATAACTTAGTTGAAAATATAAAGAATTTCTTTATTTTCAAACAATTTTATAAGAGCTAAGTAATTGTGTGTTTTGAATAACTCATCTACCTTGCTATTTTTCAAATAGAAATCCATTTCGTTGATTGAGGATTATTCAAGCATTTTACAACGAGTTCATTGGTACTCTAATTAGCTTTAAAAATAGGAAAGTTTAAAGTATCATCAAATTAAAGCAAAATAAATGATAGGAAATATATTTAAAAAATTTATTATATCCATTATGTAAGTTTAGTAATCAAAGAGGATAGTGTAGATTTGAAAAATGTTGACAATTTATAAATTTTATTGGAATCCATTTATTATCTTCAATTATTCAACTTCTATGCTAACAACTGTGAATTTATCAAGCGTATTAGGGTATTTGATTATTCTTGAATCCCTATACCTCTCTTGGAACCAATTTGATGAAGGAACCATTCGTGTGCAAATATTAAATAGTAATTTCTTATTTATGAGACGAAATCTCTCTTAAATATATAGTTTGCACAATTATAGGAATTACATCATGACAATAGAAAAAAAAAAAAAAAAAAGGTGCAAAATAGTCCCATCATTTAGTAATTTATGGTGTGAAATTTGGTGACTAATTCTTTATGTTAAAACTATCAATCTGTATATTAGTAAATTAAAAGATAGATATTTAATATTATAGTTTTTATTTGATATAAAAAGATCGACAACATATAGCAACAATAGTTATCAACTTGTATAGTGATAATTTAAAGGTAATAATAAATATTTAGTATTTAGGTTTTACTAGATAAAACACACTTTAGTTAAAAATCTAATTAGTAACTGATTATGATATCCCTATTTTTTAGTATGTCATTTATACAGTTACTAATATTTAACTTTAGATATTTACAAGTCCAAAGAAAATAACAATAAGTTTTTGTAGTAGGACAATAATTATCTATTAAGAATTTTTGCTAATATAATTTAGGAACTAATTTTTTATTATAGGAAAAGTATAAGTTAGATTAAATATATGTTAATTATTTAATGCAAGAAAAGAGAATTAAAAAAATAAGAATTGTAATATAAGGATTATGTTAGTTTAGGAAAAATAAAATACCTATAAATCACATTTTTCATCTCCTATCCTACTCATCCAATCAGTTTAACAATAATCGAAAAGATAAGTTCTACATTCTATTTGTTTTTTAGTACACCACACAAAAATATATTCTTTTCATATTGTGGAAAATAAATCTCTTTCATCATAACAAAGTTTAGGCAACAACATTAGAAATAAAATAAATGGCATGGGTGGAAAGAATGTGAAGATGTTGACAATATTTATAAAGGATGATAATGTCTTTGTTAATTCAAGTTTAGATGGGTTTGAGGCTTTTAACCAACTATGTCTCATTTGTTCTTTTCCCCCCTTTCTTGTATCAAAAATAGAAAAGATTTTAGAATTATTTTCTCAAAAGATTCCAAAATTTTTATACTTGATAAATACTACTTTTTTTGTTTAAAGAAAATTCTCACTATTATTTATCTTAATTCCGAATCTTAAAAAATTTTACTTGCATACTTGTATAATTTCTAAAATTCATCCTTAAAAAATGGATAGCAAATGTAAATCTCCTAGACAAAAATCTTGTTCTAACAGCAAAGTAATTATTAAGATTGAAATTATATTTTAAAATTGTGTGCTTTTAAAAGGTTAATAGTATTTTTTTTGTAGTGGAATATAGTTTGAAGGCTAAATTAGAACAGATTTTCAATTTGGAGGATTGAATTGATAATCTTTCAGTTTTGGGGGCCACATTAGGATATTTGTTTTAGTTTTGACAACCAAATTGAGACTCTTCAGTTGAATTTGGAGGATAATATTGGAATATGTTTTCAATTTGGAGCTTCAAATCAAGACCACTTTAATTTAAAACACTATATTGAGATATTTACTTAGTTTGTATGGTCAAAATGGTATTTAACTCTTTGAAATTAAAATAACCTTATTTTCCTTGTTTTTCTTTTATTTGCCAAACGAATATTTGTTAATAAAAAATTAGTTTCTTTTATTACATATGAATGTTGTCTAGTCTATTAATGTATTCACTACCTATAAATGTTAATAATAATCACTTGCATAATTTTATTTGACGAGAAATTTTATTCCAAAGTTTTTTCTGATAAATTTTATTTAATATGTATTTTTAATTTCTAATCTATCCCAAAATTCTGCTATATGAGAAAATTAACATGAATCAAATTTAATTATAAATTAAGTTTAAGAAAGTTAGTTTTATTTCATGTGTACCTTTTTAGGATTTTTTTTTTTCTCTTTAACGATCTAAAAGGATGAGTGAAACATGTAATTTATCACATTTCTAGGTAAATTTTATAGTTTATTATTGCTAGATTTCTAAAACCCATCCCAAAGAAATATTTCCTACTCTTCTTTAATTTCTAAAATTCATTCCTAATATTCCATTACATAAGGAGAATTATATTAAATCAAATTTATTTTATAATATGAAGTTTTAAAAGTAGATTTTATTTATTCTTTTACTCTTTGAAGAGTATTTACATAAATAGCTTAAAAAATTATTAAAAAAAAAGTATTCAAGTTGGGAGCATAACAAAGTCATTAAATTTTATAGTGAGGGTAACTTTGGAAAGGAAATGTAAAACTAAATCAAACTTCTTCATTTATTATAGTATATATTCAATTAATTTTTTTAATAACTTTATTTGATATTCATCTTTTATTTCTAAATCTATCCTAAAATTCTATTATACGAGGAAATTTGCTTCAATCAAACTTATTTGTAAATACAGGTCCAAAAAATTTAGTTTTATTTCTTGTGTACCTTTTAAGATTTTTTTTCTCATCACCCTCCGAAAATATACATAAAATATGTAAATTTATTTTCAAGTAAATTTTATTTTTTTATTATTTCTTGATGTCTAAAACCATTTCAATTAAATTATTCCCTACTCTTCTTTAATTTCTAAAACTCATTCCTAATATTTTATAACATAAGGACATTTACTTTAATCAAATTTATTTCCTAATATGAAGCCTTAATAGTACGTTTTATTTTTTCTTTTACTCTTTAAGGATATTTACATAAATAAACTAAATAATTATTTAAGGCATTCAAGTTATGGGACATAATAAAGTAATTAAATTTATACACATTTTATAATTTCAGAAGAGAAAATCTAAACGTACTATTAATATTGACTCTTTTAATATATAGTATTAGAGAACGTGCTTTGCACGTATGAAAATATTAATTGTTTGATTTTTATTATTATGAATTAAAATATAAAGGATGTTTGGAGATACTAACTGTTTGATTTTTTTAGTTCACTTAATTTTCCACTTACATAATTTTTATTTCAATGTTCAACTAAACCAAAAAAAATTTTGTAGTTCGATGAGTTTAGATAAATATTTGCTCATTGGTGATTTTTGTACATTTTTTTAGATATACTTTGTTTGAAATATAATAGATTTGTTTAGTTTAATAGTTCAAGCAATTTTATAAAAGCTAAATAATTATGATTTGTTTAGTTTAATAGTTCAAGCAACTTTATAAAAGCTAAATAATTATGTCTTCTGAATAATACATCTACCCAACAATTTTTAAAATATAAGTCCATTTTCTTGATTGAGAATTATTGAAGCATTCTACAACAAGTTCATTGATACTATATTTAAGTTCAAAAATAGGAAACTTTAAAATATCATCAAATTGGAGCACAATGTATAATAGGGAATTTATTAGAATTTATAATTGTATCTATTTTGTAAGTTTAGGTCAAAGAGGGTAGTGTAGTCTTGAAAATTGTTGACAATTTATAGAGTTTATTGGAACTCTTTATTCTCTTCAATTATTTAATTAGATTCTATCCTAACAATTTTTGATTTATCTAGCGTAATAAGGTTTTTGATTATTATTGAATCCTTATATCTCTCTTGGAACCAACTTGATGAAGGAACCATTCGCATTCAAATACAAAATACAATTTCTACTATAGGAAGCAAAATCTTTCTTAAATATATTGTTTGCACAACTATATGTATTATATCATGAAAATAGAAAAAGAGTGAAAAATAATCTACCACCATTTAGAAATTTACGGCGTGAAATTTAGTAAATAATTCATTATGTTAAAATTATAAATCTATATAGTAATAAATTAAAGGCTAGATATTCAATATTATAAATTTTATTTGATAGAATAAGATCAACAACATACAATTGGAGTGGCTATCAACTTGTATAGTAATAATTTAAAAGTAACAATAAATATTTAATATTTTAATTTTTATTAGATAAAGTATATTTTAATTAAAATCTATTAGTAATTGATTTGATATACCTATTTTTTAGTATGTAAATTACATATACGATTATTAATATTTAACATTATATATTTACATGTCCAAAGGCCATAATAATAATTTTTAGTAGGAGGATAATAATTTTCTATTAAGAATTTTAATTAATATAATTTAAGGAATTAATTTTTTATTATAAGAAAAGCGTAACTTAGATTAAATATGTGCTAATTATTCAATGCATAAAAAGAGAACTAAAAGAAAAGTAAGAATTGCAAGATAAGAATTATGTTCTTTTAAGAAAGATAAAGAAGTGTGGATCACAATTTTCACTCCCTAGATCTTACTCATCCAATCAGTTTAACAATAATCAAAAAATAGGTTCTATATTATATATTTTTTTAATACACTAAATAGATGCCAAATTCTTTTCATATTTTGGACAACGAATTTCTTTCATCATTACAAAATCTAAACAATAAAATTACAGATAAAATGAATGGCATTGGCAAAAGGAAGGTGAAGATGTTGACAATATCTACGAAAGATAATGTCTTTGTTAATTCAATTAAGTTGTATTTCGATAACTTTTAGACTTTTAAGAATTTTATATTTCTTTTATTTTTTTTCCCTGACAAACTTTGTATAAAAAATAGAAAAAAAAATTTCAAATTTTTTCTAAGAATCCAAAAGTTTTATACGTGATAAATTCTAATTTTTTCTTTAAAGAATATCTCTACTATTATTTAACTTAATTCCTAATTCTAAAAAAAAAAATTATTTGCACACTTATATAATTTTTAAAATTCATTCATGAGAAATGGATACCATATGGAACTATCTATTTTGTATAAAAATTTTATTCTAATAGTAAAGTAACCATTAAGATTGAAAGTATATTTTAAAATTGTGTGCTTTTCAAAAGGTTAATAGAATTTTTTTTAATTGGAATTCAGCTTAGAGAGCGAATTAGAATAGATTTTCAGTTTGGAGGGTTGAATTCATAATTTTTCAGTTTTGGGAGCCACATGGAATATTTGTTGTAGTTTTGAGGACCAAATTGGGACTCTTTGAATTTGGAAGAATATAGTTAGAATAATTTTTTCAATTTGGAGTGTCAAATCGAGACTTTTTCAATTTAAAATGTCATATTGAATTTTTTGCTAAGTTTGAATGGTCAAAATGGTATTTAGCTCTTTGAAATTAAATTGATCTTCTTTTCCTTTATTTGTCAAATGAATTTTTCTTTTTCTTTTAATAGTTGTTAATAAACTATTAGTTTCCTTAGTTACATATAAATGTTAGAGGATCAAATGCATATCTGTTTTAGGGCCATATTGGAACATTTGTTTTAGTTTTGATGACCAAGTTAAGACTCTTTGAATTTGAATTGGAGGACTATATTAGAATATTTTTCAATTTGGAGGGTCAAATCGAGACTTTTTTAGTTTAAAAAGGTCATACTGAGATTTTTGCTTAGTTTGAATGACTAAAATGGTTTAACTCTTTGAAATTAAAATAATCTTGTTTTCCTTCTTTAACTTTATTTGTCATTTGAAAATTTTCTTTTTCTTTTAATAGTTGTTAATAAATAGATTAGTAGTTTGTTTAATAGCATATAAATGTTATATAGTCTATTGATGTAATTGTTGATAATAATCATATGTATAATTCTATCTAATGAGACATTTATTCGATTCATTTTTTGATAACTTTATTTAATATTCTTGTTTAATTTCCAAGTCTATCCCAAAATTCTACGCTATGAGAAAATTTACGTCAATTAAATTTAATTCTGAATGAATTAATCAAAAAGCTAATTTTTATTTCATGTGTACATTTTAGAATTTTTTTTTTCTCTTTAAGATTCAAAAGTATAGGTGAAATATATAAATTTATTTTTCAAATAAATTTTACATTTTTATTATTGCTCAATTTCTAAAACCCATTCCGAAAAAATATTTCCTTCTATTATTTAATATCTAATACTCATTCCTAATGTTCTATTACACAAGGAAATTTATTTCAATTTAATTTATTTCATAATATGAAGTTTTAAAAGTGGGTTTTATTTCTTCTTTTACTCTTTGAGTAGTATTTATTATAAATAGCCTAAAAAATTATAACAAAAAAATTCAATTTGGGAACATAATAAAGTCATTCAATTTTATACTGAGGGTAACTTGGGAAAGAAAATCTAAAAATAAATCAAACTCCTTCACTTATTTTATTATATATTGAATTAATTTGTTTTTAATAATTTTATTTAATATTCATCTAAATCTATCCCAAAATTCTACTCTATAAGGAAATTTGCCTCAATTAAGTTAATTTTAAATATAAGTCTAAAAAATTTACTTTTATTTATCATAGTATATATTCAATTAAATTTTTAATAACTTTATATAATATTCATCTTTTATTTCTGAATCTATCTTAAAATTCTACTCTATGAGGAAATTTGCTTCAACTAAACTTAATTCTAAATATAAGTCTAAAAAATTTAGTTTTATTTTCTATGTACCGTTTAGGATTTTTTCTCATTGAGGGTTCAAAAGTATAAATAAAATATATAAATTATTTGTCAAGTAAATTTTATTTTTTTGTTATCCTCATGCTTGATTTCTAAAATCCATTCCAATAAAATTATTTCCTATTCTTTTTAAATTTCTAAAACTCATTCCTAATATTCTATTACATAAAGATATTTACTTCAATCAAATTTATTTATTAATATGAAACCTTAAAAGTAGTTTTATTTTCTCTTTTATTCTTTGAGGAGTATTTACATAAATAGCTCAAATAATTATAAAAAAAGGCATTCAAATTAAGGGATATAACAAAGTAATTAAATATTATAGTAAGGGTAATTTCGAAAAGAAAATCTAAAACACTTGATCAAATTCGCTCTTTTAATATAGTATAGATAGATATATAGTACAGATAGTGGAAGTTCATCTCTGAGCTTTATGAATTTTAAAAACATTATAATTGGAAGCATACACAGAGAAGCTGAGGTTACTTCTGTGGGTCAGGCTGCCGTCCCGACATTATGGCAATGACACAAAATATTTGTTAGAGACTGGCCGATGAGAGGTAGATTTATCTTTCTAGAGTTTATCTTTAAGTCGTTGAAGTAATTCTACTTGTAGAATGCAGAGTCATTGCATGTTAAAATATTTGCTTTTTCTTAATCGGCAATAAAGAAATATTTTAGATCTCGATGGAAGTTAATCCCGATGAGACGTGTTTTAGTCACTTAGTCCAGTTTCTTCTTTTTACTTTTGTGATAAATTGCTATCAAAGTGACATTGATGCCGTAATGGAAGTTTTGAAACACTCCCTCCTGAAAATGTAAAACAGTAAAAAGATAAAACTCTTGTTGTGGATGAGCTTATGTATAAGAAAGTAGAGTCATTTAGTAAATAGTATGAATGCTTGTTGAGGCAGGTCCTGGATAGGTTATTTTCATTGATGCAAGCCGGGGAAACCATGATGTTTTGGTCATTAAGAGTATTTGGGAAGTTGGTCGACCTTTTGGAGGAGGATGCGCCAGTGCAGTCCCCATGTTAAGCAAAATCAGGAGAAGCATTCATGATATATTAATTTTTCATTTTGCAATTAAATAATAAACAGCTTTTGTTTACTTGATTTGTTAGGCAGTGCCTTTCAACAGATCAGTAAATAAATATGATTTAACCTTTTCTATGATTTAAATCATTAAAAATATCCCTTCTTCTCAATTCAATTTTCTTGCTGCATCCTGCTGACAATTATAATTATTGAATTTTTTTTAGTCATCTGGGAAAGAATTAAATGAACACTTTTTGCCTTCTTTTCTTTATTAGCAAGTGGTGGACTTTTTTACTTGGAAAACAAGGAAAAAATAGGTGTGATGTCAGAGATATGTATGACCTGATTTATTTCAAGCAAGCATCCCATGGGTTGTCACAGAAATTGCAGGCCGAATGTTCGTGGCTACTTAAATTTATACATATTATTAGTTTAAAACAATTTTTTTAAGAAGCCTAGGAGGCTAAAGCTGTATTATACAGAAGAGCAATTTACAGGAAAATAACATATTAAAGTTGTCCTTTTGTTTAGCTAGTACAAATGTGAACCTTTCTCTTCTCAACTTACATGCTCAGATTCATGGATACTTGTGCATCTTATGCTACTTTGAATTGCTTGTCACACAGTACTAACTTTTACAGTGATGTTAAGAGTTCAAGAAAGCAAAAATACATAATCCAAGGATCTAACATTCAGCCGAATACGCTTATTTTGTTAAGCTTCATATTCCTTCATTGAAGCTCTTTTTGCTCTAATACACCTATAGTTCAAGGAGTGTAAATTAGAATACTTGAAAGTAACCAATCATTGAAACCTTTGTTCCACTAAGAACAGTAGCCCAGTCAACACGCCTGCTATAGAAACGTTAGAAGCTACCATCATTCTAATATTTAATCATATATTTAAATTTGCTAATTTTCTTACTATGTCCCTCTCTCTGTGACACACACAAGTATATTTTTACTTAGTTTGAGCTTGTTCTTTCATATATTTATGTTAAATCCAATTCCAAGTTACATCATTGATGATGAAACTATAAGTGGAAGGCTGGCTTAGTCTATTGTGGTGTCATACTAGTGGAGCTTCTGCAGCTCAGTTGAGGAGTAAGTTTTGATTACTCATCCGACAATGTGGAGTGGGTATGACAGTTGTTGATATGACTAAGAAACAGGTGATTTCTATAACTTTTTAGTCATTCATTAGTCTGCAATATTCACTCTGCACTAATCATTTAATTAATTAGCCAAACAAACATATTTACTTTGGCCAACAAAGAAAATTTTTATGAAAAGTCGTTTTAAGAAGATTAAAGTTAGGAGGATCTTTTATGACAAAAAATTAGCCAATGCTTAACTAATCACTTAATTAATTGTAGTTTAGTATTTAGAGATGTCACTGTTGACATAGTCACAATGTAAAAACCTAGCCGGCATTTCAAATACAACCACTGTATGAAGTGCAAAATCAGCCAAAAAATAATTATAATAATAATAAAAAATAAAAAAATGAAAAATAACTTTTAGCTAGTTGAGGTTAACATTCCATAGAGTAACATATGATGATTTTTATTTTGATTCTGAAAGCAACTCGTCCCGAGTATCATATACTATATACTGAAGGAAATTGACAACAGTACTTGGGAGTCTTGGTAACAAAGAGCCTGCTTAACTTCAGTCTTAAAAGTGTTATCCGGAGGCTGTATCCAAGACCTGTTGCCCGGTTTAATAATGATATAATGGGTCTATAACACCGCTTTTGTGCTTCAAAATTGAAGATATAGCAGGATGAATGAGGATAAGATAGATTCATCCTTGCATGTATCAATTTGATACAGTTATCCATGTTATCCGGTATTTCGTTTTCAGTACTACTATGTATTCATAGTATTAAACTCATTTTTGTTTTTGGTTTAAGGGTGTCTAATGAGTTCTAGGACACTCGTTAATTGTCGCCCTAGAAATTAAAAAGTGAGATTAAAATACTCTCTCCATTTCAAATAAGTGTCACTTTACACAATTTGTCTTGTATCATACTATCTATCACTTTAAAAAATTAAGAAAGTAAAGGATTAAATGATATTTTTTCAACTTTTAATGAAGGGAAGATCATATCCTTCGTATATGCAAAATAATAATTTAGTCATTTTGAACTCTTTTTTTTTTTACAAAATTAATACAATTTAATAATTTACTTAATCTATATGTAACAACCAAATGTGACAGATATTTTAAAACGGAGGAAGTTAAAAAAAAAAAAAAGCTATTAAATGTTGACAACAAATGTAAATGTTCTCATTTAGATACCAAGTTGTGCGTACCCGAAACAATCGCCAAAAAGGCTCATTGGTTGCTTGAATGAACATTTCAGGTAGGAGAGGCAAGAGCCATCTCAATTGATGTATGTGCCTTGCAATCAAGTAATTTCTCCTTGTTAGATGAGATAGTCAATTTAAACGAACGGAGAGTTCAATATTTCAATTTCTTGGGTGGACCCATTTAGTATTCAAGCACTCTAACTCAACTAGCCAATCAAATACAAAAATCATATCTTCTCACTAAATCAATATTTTTTTATTCTTATCTCTCTTCTAGCAACTTTTATTTCTTCCTTATAATTGTTTCTTTTATTATAATTTTTCTTGGATCCAATTGTTTCTTCTTTAATCAATAAAGTTAACTTTCAAAGTAAATACTATAATGATATGTTGGTATTATATGATTCTTTAACTCAATTTTAGTAGTTTATTTGTTTAACTCAATTTTATAAGAAATTTTCTAAATTTTTAAAAAGTAATGTCAATTCATAACTATTAAATATTCTTAAATTACATATTATTCAAATCCAGCATTTGCATGGCTTAAATAATTTTCTTGAATGACGTAAACAAATATATCAAACAATATACGAATGTTTATTCATAAAATAATGTTCCATATTTTTTTTTAATTATTTCCCTACTTTTCTAATATAAAGTAAATTACCTTATCTTCTTGTTAAGGATTTTTTTATCCCATACCTGGAAGATTTCAGATTTAAGTAGGGAAGATTCATTTCAAAATAATGTGACCAGAGTAATTAGTATAAATTTTCCTCAGAACAAAAGCTCGAGGTGGTAATGGATGATAAGTATTAGTATGGCATGTTCCTTTTGTGCAAAAAAAAATGTAAGAATGCAGACAGAAAACAAACATCTATGCTTGAGTTGACATCGATGTTTTGGACGAAATATTATTGAGATAAATTAAGTTGTTCCATTAAAATCACTAGTTATAAAATTTTTGAACCATAAAATTTTTTAGTATTTGTGACTGTGACCTACTCTTGGGTTCCACTGCTAGTCTCACATGGACTCACAACCTCTCTCTCTTGGTGTACACAGTGTATACATAAACACCTTAATTTGTAGAAGAAATTTCTCATCCTGAGTGCAGCTCACATTCATTGTAGTCTTGTACAAACTACAGCTGCAAGAATTTGAATCCTGATCTACAGTCCTAGGACCCTAAAGATATTTGAGCCACCTCTTATCCTACTTAGCATATTGATACATTTGTTCATTTATATCAGTCATTTTCACTCTAGCATCAGACACACGACATTTTATGGAGAAGTGGAAAAAGACCTAACCTATGAAACGATGCAAATTAGATAAAGAAAATTAATCTCCAAGGAAGAATAGCTAAATAGCAGTTCTTTTCCTTCCTTTTCTTCCTCTGACAACTTGAGGTTTATATGATTAGAACATCTACTTCATAATCTTTCTGGTGGATTAGGTACATATCTATGGTCAAGACAAGATATATAGTTTATTTGATTTGATTTCCAACTTATTTCTTTCCCTTTATTTATTTATTTGGTAAGAAAATGACGTTCACAGACTAATACACTATAGCTTTCCTTTCATACATCATTAAATCTTAATACTAAGTACGGGAGATTATTATCTTACTTATTGTTAGTATATATTTAGTTTCTTAGTGAATTGGAGATATCACAAAGTGGGACACCAATGCACAAGGTGTTTATATGAACACCATCATCTCTTGCTGAATTCAACCTCAAAATCTTAAAATATTATGCGAAATAATAAATTTACCATTTGCTCCGAAAAAATACAATTGTCGTGCGAAATTATAAAATTCAGGCAAATTCAAACAATTGAATTATTAATGGTTAAAGCAATAACCAAGTGATTTTCAAGGGGAAATTTAAAATTATAACCTCTATTTTGATAATGACTTTGGGATGAATTGAGTTGTTTGTGGAAAAGTATGATCTATCGATTCATTTTTTTGGGATAAATTACGCTTAATCCTCCTATATTTATAAGTTGATATGACTTTTCAAATTCAAGTACTTTTATCAGCAGTAACCACCCACCCCCAATAAATTTAAAAAGTTCTAACATGGCTAATTTTTTCCAATAAACAATGAAGATATATTAACTTAATTAATAGCCAAATGACCTACATTAGTTTGAACTTCATGAAGAAACCATAAAGGAAAATTAGATTTCCACTCCATTACATCTGTAATGCCCAATGAATAAGCTTCAATTCTATGACTAACCTTATTTCCTCCCCTAGGAACAAAAAGTAAATGAAATATTAGGATACGTATTAATTGGACATATTAACATTTTGACAGAAAAAATCCCCTCAAAAAGTTATTAATATCAATAAATAAAAATAACATAACAGATTAAATTCAAAGAAGGAGCCAATCTCTGATGGAAAATCAATTCAAAATATTTGTTCTGACAGTCCAACAATAAGAGCATAGGGACACGAAGAAAGGGGGGTGGGTTGTGTTGAAGACTTGAAAGCCTCAAAGTTAAACTAGAATATAAATATAAGGAAGTTAAGTGTAATTTACCCAAAATTTTGGGAGGAAAAAAAAAAAGTTTCTGATGTATCTATGCTTCTATTGGACGGTTTCTTGATTTACATGTGTTATTGTCACTTGAAAACGCCATTCCAACGGCTACCATCTTTAAAAAAACCAAAAAAAGTTGGAAATAGGGATCAGCATTTTCATTTTTTTTTTTCATTCCCATGGGGGTCAGCTTTGTCACTTAAAAATGCCATTCCAACGGCTACTTTTAAAAGTGATTAAACAAAATTACAAATTGACTTTCTCCTAACAAGAAAGAGAGATAGAAAACTTTGTCGAGATTTTAAAATTATATTTGGAGCAATTTTAACCTCACAATATAGGTTTTTGGTAGTGAACTTGAGGGTTAAACATTAAATATTAGGAGAAGGAACCTTCCTATATTACCTAGAATTAAATAGAGGAATGTAAAGAAGGAAAATGCTTCCTTTTTAGGAAAGATTTGTTAGGACAAAGTATTTGGGACTTACAAGGAAAATCTGACACTTTATGGAATAACAATGACAACTAGAGTAAGAACAGTAGTTAAGAAGATATTCCGATAGTCAAGAGGCTATGCTCCCATAACAAGGAATCTTGGTGGTGAGATGAAGGTATACAAGATAAAATCAAAGTTAAGAGGGCTAACTATAAGGTTCTATATAGTTGTAGAAGTGAATAAAATATTGAAAAATATAAATTTGCTAAAAATGAGGTAAAAAAGGCTGTCAGTGAAGCGATGAATATGGTTTTTGAAGATTTTTACTGAAAATTAGAATCTTATGAGTAAGAGTGAGATATTTATAAAATTGCTAAAGTAAGAGCCCATAAGACGAAGTACTTAATCTAAGTCAAATGCATCAAGGATGAAAATAATAAAGTAATGCTAGTAAGTGATGAAGAAACTAAGGAAAGCTGGGAGAGATACTTTCATCAACTATTCAATGAAGGTAATGGAGATGATATCATTTTGGAAGAGTTAGATAAGTCTGAGGAGTATAGAAATGTAATGTATTATCGAAGGATTCAGGAATCAGGGGTAGAGAAGGCTTTGAAGAAGATGAAGAAAGGAAAAGTAGTTGGCCCCGATGATATTTCAATTGAGTTATGGAAATGCTTAGGAAAGAAAGGCATAAATTGACTTACTAATCTTTTCAATAAAATATTGAAGAGTAGAAAGATGCTAGACCAATGGAAGAAGTGTATTCTCATACCCATATTCAAAAACAAAGGGGATATACAAAATTGTATGAATTACAGAGGTATTAAGTTAATAAACTATACAATGAAAATTTGAGAGAGGGTGATAGAAAAAAAAAGTTAAGAAACGAGACTAAGGTGTCAGATAGTCAATTTGGTTTTATGCTAGAGAGATCGACTACTAAAACTAGATCTGTCTATTATACATCCCTTAAGGAGACTTACAGAGAGATACCATGATAAGAAAAAGGATTTGCACATGATTTTTATTAATCTTGAAAAGGCATATGATAGAATTCCTAGAGAAGTTACGTGGGAGAGTTTTAGAAAAAAGAGGTGTCAGAGTAGCATATATATAATCAATAAAGGAGATGTATAGGGAAGTGGTTGCAAGTGTGAGAACATCAAAAGGGTTGACATGAGAGTTCCCTATAAATATAGGTTAACACCAAGGTTGATTTCTAAATCCTTACATCTTTGCATTTGTCATAGATGAACTTACAAGGCACATACATGAGGAAATACCATACTGTATGTTGTTCGTGGATGACATTATTTTAATAGATGAAACAAAAGATGGCGTTAATACTAAACTCAAGATCTAGAGAGAGGCACTTAAGGCAAAAAGGTTTAGACTTAGTAGATCAAAATAAGAATATATGAAATTCAAGTTTAGCAAGAATGCACGTAGGAATAGAATAAGAGTTATAATAGTATATCAGAGATCAAGAGATACCCACAAGTGAAAATTTTAAGTATTTAAGTTCAGTTTTTCAGAGTGATGGTGGTATAGATCGAGATATTACACATTGGATACAAGCGGGTTGGACTAAATGGAGAAGAACATCAGGAATATTATGCGATTAAAAAATCCCTTTACGACTTAAAGGAAAATTTTACAGAACGGCAATTATACCAGCAATACTTTAGGGTCTGAATGTTAGGCAGTGAATTATACAAATGAGCAAAATATGAGAGTAGTAGAAATGCGAATGTTAAAATGGATATGTGGGTACACTAGGATGGACAGGATACACAATGGGCATACTCGTGATAATATTGGAGTAGCACCTATTGATGACAAGATGAGAGAAATACATTTAAGGTGGTTAGGTCATGTGTTAAGACGGCCAGTAGAAGCGCTTGTCAGGCGAGTAGAATTTAGAGAGGATAGTCAACATCAAAAGGATAGGAAAAGACCAAAAAAGACTTCGTGGGTAACTTGTAAAGAAAGATATAGCTCATCTAGGAATTAAGGAGAATATGGTCCATGACAAAGTAAAATAGCATAATAGGATTCATGCAACCGACCCTACGTAATGGAAATAAGATTTGGTTTGTTTGTTTGTGTTTTCCTATAGCCTCCATATGAAATCTATAGATTTTCTTATAACCAATAATTTCATGTCAGAGTTTACCCTATTCCTTGTTGATTTGTTGCTTCCATTCATGTTAGGTTGGATAGCTCCTTATCTCCAAAAAGAATAATATCTTGTGAATCAAAACAAAGTTTTGGTTGCTCAATATTTGCATAGTTTAATTTTATGCTAAGTAGACAATATGTTCTCGTTAACTGAGAATTTTCTCTCTTTTTTTTCTCTTATTATTATTATTATTATTATTATTTTGCTATATAAAAGGCAAAAAGAGGTGAACAGTCTAATTAACCTCTAAGTGCATCTATACAAAGTGACAAATAAAAATCACTTACGTGTCACTAGATCTGGAAAAGAACATCTGGCCAAGGATCTAAAATCAGGGGGATTATGATTTATAAGATCTTGCCACGTGGAATAATTTGACAAGTGACTATGAATTTGTGACTTTGTAAATGATTTTCTTTAAACCTATAGAATTTCATCTGCTATAGATATAGAATGTCCATAAAATTTATTTTGGTTATCCAACAACTATTAGACATCTTCATGGACCAATGGGAGGAAGGTCCCATTATAAATGAGTATTAGAGGTGTCAATTTCTAATACGATACAATAATTCGATACGAATACGACACGAAATTAACAGGTTAGGATTTGAGCTTATTGGATTTAGGTTGTAAACACATCAACCTATTTATAACACACAAAAGAATGAGTCGAGTTGAGTTGAGTCACGGGTTACCCCAAAAATTATTGACTAAAAGATTCCTTTATATATTGTACAATAATTTACTTATTTTTATGATTCAAACTTGAGGCTAATCCTCTCAAGGTGTTGGTTGGCTAGTTTTTTTGGTTTAATAACTGATATGATGAGTTTATTCTTTTTCTTATTTTGAACACAAAAAATTATTAATGTTGTACTAGCTAGGCATAAAGCAATAGTAGACAAATTGGTCATCCTACTATCCCATATGATTCGAAAACAATTAAGTGTCTTGGTCACTATTGCACTTGTAGAGTAATGATCTATTAGTCTTAACAGCTATGAGTATCACTCAACTATCTTGAACAGTCCCATTTTGACTTTTCCATTTAAAGAATAATTTAGCTAGCTGCTATGGACATAAATTATATTTGAAACAAGCATATGAATATCACATACTAAATAGTAAATAATAAATATGTATTGTCAGTTAGTAATATACTAATTACCATTTTAGAAGCTAAAAAGGAATAAAAATGAGGAATAAAGATTTTTTTTTTGGGGATTTGGCTCTATTGGTTCAATGTTATTATGGAAAATAGCAGAAAAATATAAGAATCACTAAAAGAAATTAGAAGTCTTCTCTTCTCTTTATTAACATCTTTTCAATAGAAATTCTTAGTTTGGAAATTTAGGTTGTGAAAATTGTGTACTTTT
The DNA here is from genome assembly GCA_025175665.1 of Cinchona pubescens. Lineage (NCBI taxonomy): Eukaryota > Viridiplantae > Streptophyta > Magnoliopsida > Gentianales > Rubiaceae > Cinchona > Cinchona pubescens. The sequence continues at coordinate 751,959 of JANKKI010000133.1, forward strand.
GGATTAAGTAACTATACAGTCTGCCTGGGACGTTATTCAACTACAAAGATCAAATTTACTACGAGTATTAGACGGTGGAATTTTTGTTCTCGTCCAAAAAAATATCATTTTCTAATTTTTCTAAAATTGATCCCAGAGTATGGTATAACTGAATTTGTGCTTTACACAGGTTTTATAAGCTTAAATTCATGTGACTAATGAATTATGAACTATGGACTTGCCTTGAGCTCATAAAAGCTTAAATAAAATAAAAAATAAAAAAGTTCTTTCATGGCATATATATTTTTATACACGTGTAAGTCATGAAAATTCGAACATATACTCCTAACTAATAGTAAAGTTTGTCCAATATTTTACTGAAATAATTTCATAGAGATAAGGTTTTTCTCTTAAAACTCTAAAATTTTTGAATGAATTTCTGAAAATTTTGGAGACATAATTAAAATCTAAATTTTGTGTACTCGTCATGTACTATATTAAAATATCTTACCACAATATATCATATTCTTTAAAAGGATGTTTGTATTGAGAGAAAAATAATTTTGAAGTTATCTTACTCTTTGATTTTTTGATAATCAAAAATTATATTTCAAATTTTTATGGCGTATTTTATTATATGTTATGATAATTCAATTACATATGTTTATGCCATATTCTTCATATTTGTTCGAGTGAGAGCATATAGATTCGTTGAATTTAAGACTCCTACCTAGAAATTTAGGGCAAAAAAATTTAAATGATATTATTTAGACATTATTTAAGACGAGAAGATTAGGATCTTTGCAGTACTTTTCTCTTGCACTTTATAGTGTCTATAAATTATTATATCAGTGATATTTTGTTGCGAGTAAATATGTATAAACCACTAGTATTTATTTGTGTTTATGTCTATGTGTAGTTTGCTGCAATATGGCTGCTATTAAAAATTGTCTGCTTTGAACAAGGGTGAAAATCTAAACATTGATTAATTTTATCATATGACATCGAAAAGTTCAGTACACTTTATAAGAATAATAATGTTTTGATGAACCCGTATTTCATACTACGACTAAAACTAAGCAGGAAGATACTTAACAACATAAAAAATATCAAAAGTGTAATGAAGTTACTTCCAAAAAACAAGAAGTGACTTCCAAAAAAAAGTATTATAAAGCTTGGAAGAAGAAAAATAATACAGCTAGCATTATGTTGCTCAGCTGTATAAGAAATGATATTGTGATTGAATATGAGAAATTCAAGATTGATCATGAACTTTGGATTGCTTTGAAAGTAGAAATTAGAATTATGTCTTATGAGAAACCTAGATAGTTGACTATAAGGTTTGACAGATATGTAATAAAGCAACACTTGCGAGAAATGTTAAACATGATTGCATTGAAAACTACTAGACATATCTTAACGCTAAACAACATGTTTAGGTTATTATCAAATCATTTCCCTAAAGTCGAGTGGAAATGAAACTGAAAATGACTGTATATCATAATAATAAAATTACAACTTTTGATGATATTGGACGTCATATTGAGTTGAAAAATGAGAGCCTTGAGTCAGCCAATTCTCATGGCAAGTTTATGATGTCGAGTTAAGCAAGAAAGATTAGATGAATTCCAAAAGGGAAGAAAAATAAGAAATTTTAGAAGAAAGCAAAACCTGAATTCAAGAAAACCAAAACAAACTCTCACAAAAGAGGTAAGAAAATAGGCCAAAAAAAGGATAATAGTACATTATCCTTCTATAACTGTGGATAATTGGGACATTTTACTTGTGAATGTATTGAGTCTAAAAGGATATTGCTTAATTTCTATAAAAGTTGTAATTTTATTGTTAGCAGTATTTTATTAACTGAATCTCACATTTGTAGATATTGGATTTGGAAATAATAGAACATGTAGCTAGAGATCGAAAAATATTTGTGGAATTTCGCCAAATTCCCGCTGGTTCAAAATGAATATATATATTGGAAATAATATAAAGATTGAAGCAAAAAAATTATTAGAACTTGCAAACTAGAATTGTGTGATTGACATACATTATACCTACATAATGTTCTATATGCACCAAATATTTGACAAATTTAAGTTTATGTTACTATTCTTCATCCTGGATACATTTTGCATAGTGTAATTATTTCTAAAGGCACATGACCTATTTCTACTGTATATGTAATGAATGGTTTTATTGTACTCGAAATAATATATAATAAAATGATTGATGACTGCTTCTTCTTGATTGCATCTATAAGTAACAATTTTATGGATGTAAATACACAAAATTCTAGACTTGGTCGTATTGGTCAAGAATACATAAACAAGCTTACTAAGGAGGAATTGTGGATTATGTCCCAAAAATAAATCTGCCTATGTATAAACACTATCTAATAAGAGAAATAACAAGAAAACCATTTAAAAAATGAATTCAAACAAATTTCCTTGCAATTAATTCATTATAATATTTGTGGATTAATTAATGTTAGAGCACAATACATGTAACATCTATACTTCATTAGTTTTATTGATGATTTTATGCATTTTAGTCATGTTTATTTGATCTCCCATAAGTCAGCAGTATTAGATTGCTTTAAAATATACTTGAATTTGATTGAGAATCAATTTGACAAAATGGTTAAATCATTAAGAACACATCATCTTTGTGAGTGTTTGTCAAGCCAATTTAATGATATATGTGATGAAAAGGGAACAAAAATACAATTATCTATTACTGGAACTCTGCAACAAAATGGCATTGTAGAAAGAAGGAATAAAATACTTTTAGACATGGTTAGGTATATAATAGCACAAGAAAATTTGCCAATCACCCACTGGGAAGATATTTTATTAACTACATCCTGTATATTTAACCGTGTGCCTACAAATAAGTTACTTCCACTCATGGAAGGTGTCGTCATTATCCTCATCATCGTCATCATCAGCACCCGGAGCAGTAGATTTGTCAAGATTGGTTTTGCCAGTGGGGTTCTCACGATCGTCTACCCCAGGAATGGAATGATCATCATCATTGGTGCCACCATCATCACTCTCAGAGGAAGATTTGAGAGTGTAGTGGGACTGGATATTGGCAAACTGAACTTGGGATGAAGCAGACATGCCTAAGCTAAGTGCCTCTTGAAGAATTGTTTGACGAGTTTCAAGTCGTTTCAGTTTCCGATTGGTGCGACGTTGAAAGGAGCTCATTTGGTTGCTCAATGAAGTAAGAAGGCTGGAAATATGAGAGAGGGAAGGTTCGAAAGAAGAAATATGGGGATCATGGAATGGTGGAGGTGTTTGAGGAGGAGGGGAATGAGAAAGTGCAAGTATCGGAGGTAGAAGCTTGAGATTTAGATTTTTCAATATTAGAAGCTGCTTTTGTGAACCATTGGTCATTGAAAAATCTCAAACCCTTACGCTCAATGTAAGCTTTGTTAAAGTAAAGAGGATATTAGTTTTTACCGGTGAAAGAAATGTCAAATGATCGAAAATCTTAGTAAGGAATTTTCCAAAGGGTTGTTGGATCAGCGAGTATCAGTTAAGAAAAGCTCCCACAAGGAGCAAAAGAGATAACCAAAATCAAGTTGAATGCCTTAAAAATACAGTAAAATAAATAGAGCTACATTTTACCGGATTTAGTGCGATGCCCATCAGTCGATAACAATAAATTAGTGACCAAAGAGTATAGAATGTTGAGTTCAGGAGTAAGCAAAGTGATTTTGGCTTCCGAAGCCTATTTAAAATTAACATTAAAAATTGCTCTGACCTCGTCGACGTCAAAACGAGTATCCAAAGCAGGCCATTTATCTAATGAGAAAAAATAAAAAAAATTGTTAGGTGAAGGAACTTCACATTCAAAAATAGAATTTATGATATTGGATGAAATCTCAAAATTTTTGTTGTTCACACGAGATATCAACGTACGAACAGTGGGACCTTTCCTAAGATTAGCAGTGAATTGGAGTACCAGATCATAATAGATTGGCAAATCTAAGTGATGACCCCAATTTTGTTTTTCAAAGCAAGATTTCAGCCCAATAGGTAAGTTAAATTCATCAAAAAGACCTTGAGAAATAGGTCTTTGAACAATAATGGACTTACTAAGAAGAGAGGTGTGCCAGTCAGATGCCTTGGAATCAATGAATTTGGGTAGAGAATGATCAGTAGTGGTTTGAGGATTTGTGGATGATTGTCCCTGCACAGGAGTCTTGCCCTTTGATTTGTGTCCTTGAGTAGCCGTAGAAGATCCACCGCGTGAACGTACCATTGTAAAATTGAATAAGAAGAAGAAGGAAAAATGTGTGTGAGTAGATTTGTGGGAAATTGCAAGAAATTCGATGTGAAACTAGTGAAAGAGGATTAAATGGGAGTAAGTGAGAGAATGGGAAAAAGAAATTCTTAAGCAATTTTAGAGATTAAAAAGAAGAGTAACATAATTTTGTGGAAGCTCTTGGGTGCTAAAGATAGGGTTTGGTGAAGGGGAGTTGTCCGAAATGAGGAAAGTGAAAAGATTTAAACAGGTAAAACAATCGTTCGGAGCCATCCAAACAATTCGTATCCCATCAAAGATGAACGGGTGGCCGAAAACCTAAGCTGTGCGTTCGAAACAATGTCGGACAGAGATATGCGTTCGAAATTCCAAAGAGTTTGAGGAATGAGAAGGATAGTTAAGACGATTATAAACATTCGAGACAAAAGAGAGAATTTCAGACGTGCAGGTACGTCCGATAGAACAGATAATTCGGACTATTATATTTGTCCGAACGCAGAATTCAGACAGATTTGAAATTAGTGATGACCAAACGAGTCCTAAGAAATTCAAAACGATCTAAAACCAATGGTTTAGTAAAAATATCAGCAAGTTGATCTATTGTACACACAAATTCAGCACAAAATTTCCATTTTACATCAAGATCTCTAATAAAGTGGTGTTTGACATCAATGTGTTTGGTTCTAGAATGCATGACAAAATTTTTTATTGATTAATTAATTGTACTAGTGTTATCACATCTTATAGGCACACAATCAAATATGACACTAAAGTCTTTTAAGATGTATGTTTCATCCATAGAAGTTGAGCACAACAATTTCCAGCAACAATATATTCAACTTCTGCCGTAAAAAGAGAAATAAAATTTTGTTTCTTGCTAAACCAAAACACTAGACAGTTACCCAAGAAGTGACACATACCACTAGTACTTTTTCTATCAATTTTACAGCCAATAAAGTCAGCATCAGAATAACTAATTAAATCAAAGGTGGAGGATTTTGGATACCGAAGACCAAAAAATTTATTGTACCTTTTAAGTACCTGAAAATTCTTTTTACTACTATCAAGTGTGATTCTTTAGGATAAAATTGAATTTTAGCACACAGACAAACAGTAAACATAATATCCGGTCTGCTAGCTGTTAAGTAAAGTAGGCTTCCGATCATACCTCTATAGTGTTTTTCATCAACACTATTACCTGTTTCATCTTTGTCAAGTTTGGTTGAGATGCACATTGGTGTCCCAACTTGTTTGCAATCTTCCATTCCAAATCGCTTGAGTAGCTCCTTTGTGTCTTGTTTGATTTGTGTAATGAACGTTCCTTCCTTCATTTGATGAACTTGGAGTTCAAGGAAGAATTGTAATTCTCTCATCATACTCATTTCAAATTCTTTTTACATCAAGTATGAGAATTTCTTGCACAAGCTTTCGTTAGTTGCTCCAAATATAATGTCATCAACATAAATTTGAACAATTAACAAATCATTAGAATTAGTTTGGTAAAGAGAGTGATATCAACAACACCTCTTTTTAAATCCATTTTCAATCAAAAAATCACTTAAGTTGTCATACCAAGCTCTGGAAACTTGTTTCAAACCATACAAAATTTTAGAAAGTTTGAAACATGATTTGGAAGATTTCTGTTTTCAAAACCAGGGGGTTGTTCAACGAAAACTTCTTATCAATAAAGCCATTTAAAAATGCACTTTTGACGTCCATTTGGAATAGTTTGAAATTGTTAAAGCATGCATATGAAAGAAATATGCGAATGGATTCTAAACGAGCAACGGGTGCAAAAGTTTCATCCTTAAAATCAATGTCTTCTTCTTGAGCATAACCTTTTACAACAAGTCGGGCTTTGTTCCTAATGATTTCACCTTTATCATTTAATTTGTTTCTAAAAACTCATTTTGTTCCGATTACGGGATGAATTGATGGTCTTTCAACTAGGGTCCATAAATTGTTTTTCTCAAATTGGCTAAGTTCATCTAGCATAGCAAAGACCCAAGATTCATCACTCAATACATCATCCACATGTTTAGATTCAATATGAGAAAGTAATGCACAATTACTATTCAATCGGATGGATCACCTATGATCAAATCTTGAGGGTGACTAGAGCCAAATCTCCATGCTCTTGGAAGATCTTTTGGAGTGTTTTCATTCTTTTCTCCTTCTTCATCCAAGTGATGGGTGTTGGCCTCATTGTTTGACATGATCTCTTGATGTTCTTCATGAATAGTGAGCTTTTCAAGCTCCTTTTGAATACCTACATTTTCATCTTCACATACATTTTTTGAAATAACATCATGTAATTAGTTTCATCAAATGTAACATGCACAACTTCTTCAATTAAAAGAGTTCTTCTATTGTATACTCAGTATGCTTTCTTGTCACTAGAATATCCTAGAAAAATTCTTTCATCTAATTTTTTGTCAAATTTTCAAGATTTTCCAAGATTTTTAAAATGAAACATTTACAACCAAAAACTTTGAAATAGCTCACAATGGGTTTTTTACAAAACAAGAGTTCATAAGGTGTTTTATTTAAAATAGGCCTCAATAGAACTCAATTCATAACATAACAAGCCGTGTTAATGGCTTCGGAACAAAAGTATTTTGGTAAAACACATTCACTAATCATAGTTCTAGCGACCTCTTGAAGTATTCTATTTTTCCTTTCAACAATACCATTTTGTTGAGACACTCTAACAGCTGAAAATTCATGCGAAATACCGTTGTGATCACAGTATTCGGGAAAATCTCCAAATTTAAATTCGGCTCCATTATCACTCCTCAAACGGATGATTTTTAAATTCATATAAATTTTGAACTTTGGAAAACAATTTTACAAAATTTTTGAAAGCTTCATTTTTGTGAACAAGAAATAGTACGCAAATATACTTAGAATAGTCATCAACAATTACAAACGCATATTTACTACCACCGAGACTAGTATGTTGAGTTGGACCAAACAAGTCCAAATGCAATAATTCCAAGGGTTTAGACATAGACACCAAATTTTTTGGTTTAAAAGACACTTTAACTTGTTTACCAAATTTGCAGGCATCTCAAATTTGTTCTTCAAAAAATTCAATTTTGGCAAGCCTTTTACCAATTCCTTCTTGGCAAGTTTTCAATTAAATCTATGTTGAAATGACGAAGTCTTCTATGCCAAAGCCAAGGATCAGCTATAGAAGCGGTTAGACATTTTACATGGCTACTACCAATATTGTCAAGATAAATCACATAAACATTATTTTGCCTAGTTCCTTTAAATAAAACAACATAATTTTTATCAAAAATAAGATATTCACGTTTGATATGTGAATATTACATATAGATTTTTATCACATAATTGACTCACACTCAATAGATTGTAATTCAAATTATCAACAAGTAGCACATTTTTAATCAAGATCTCACCATTTTTACCTACATCACCAAGACCGATTGATTTTGCTTTCATATTATCCCTGAATGTCACCTTCCCACTACTTTTGGATATGAGTTGGGTGACGAGAGATGCATCACCCGTCATATGTCTTGAGCACCCACTATCTATGAACTATTTGGTATCCTTGGTGATATTCATTTCCTACCCAAGAAATTAAGTGATAACTTTTGGTACCCACATTTTCTTGGATCCATAAGAGTTAGTAAAATGCCTACAAATCCATACGGTATTCATACCAAGTTTTTCATTTCTCTTGACATAGCAATTATTTTTCACATGTCCATGTTGGTGACAATAATTGCAAATAACATTTTTATTTCCATATAAAGATGATTTTGATTTTACAAAGCATAAATCATTCCTTCTAAAGGTGGACAAAGTTCTTGTTGATCAATACATTTCTATTCTTTTTCATATCAACAATATTTTCCTTTTTTTATGCAAGAGAATATTCAAGTCATCCAATCTTTCTTCATGGACACTTGTTCTTCCTTGATCCTTGTTTTCACATGCATTCTTTTCTTCAAATCATTTTTTTCTTGTGATAACCTATTATTTTCATTCACAAGTTTAAAGTTAGCATTCAATAAAGCATTTGATTTCTTGACTAATTCCTTATTTCTAGCATATGATTCTTTTAAGCTATCACGCAATTTTAAAATAAAAGTTTCAAGATCATTTTCATAATTAGAAGTTACCTCATCATCACCAATGGCCATAAAGGCCATTTGTACCGATTCCATTTCTTCTTCAACTTCCTTCGGAAGTTGCAATCATCCCATGTGATTTGAAAATTATTGAAGTGGGGCTTTCTTCCTTCCTTTTTCTTCTTGGAAGGACACTCATTTGCAAAGTGTCCGGGTTGACCTCATTCAAAGCACTTTTTATTTTTCTTTTTCATTTCTAGCTTGGTCTTCCCTTTGAAATTATTTGAGTTGATAGCTCCACCTCTTCTCAATCTCCGTTTATTGATGTAGTGTTTAAGAAATCCTTTGGTGATGAGTGCAAGATCTCCTTCATCAAGATCTTCATCTTCTAGGTTGATGGAGCCATTTTCATCTTCTTCTTGAGAAGTCTTTAATGCAATACTCCTTGTTGGTTTGCTTCTTCATCATTCACCACTTTAGCCTTTAGCTTCAATTCATAGGATGTAAGAGAGTTAATTAAAGATTCAATTGGCATGGAATTTAAATTTTTTGCTTCCTCTATAGTGATGGTTTTAGCGTCCCACTCTTTGGATAGAGCATTCAAAAATTTTCTATTCTTTTAGCCCAAAGAATATTCCTTACCCAAGGCCTCAAGATCCTTAATGATGTCATTGAACCTACAATATATTTTATCAATGTTTTCATGTGGTTCCATCTTGAAGGACTCGAACAACCAAAATAAATTTGGCAACTAGTAAGGATTTCTTTTGCTCTCGAACATTATCACTCCCTTCATGAATTTTCTTCAATTTATCCCAAATTTCTGTAGCGGAAATGCATCATTTGACACAAGTTGATTCATTAGCATCCAAGGCATTGTATAGCACATTCATAGCTTTTGTATTTAAGGTCAAGTTTGCATTGTCTTGTGGAGTGTCTTTTCTCTTCTATTTGTATGATCATCAATGATGGTAGCTTCAAAAGGACCTTCATTTACAACATACCACAAGTCAATATCAATAGATTGAAAAAATATTTTCATTCTATCTTTCTAACTAATAAAGTTTACTCCATTAAACATAGGAGGTCTTGTGATAGATTGACCCTCAAAGAATAAAGTATTATTGGTTGCCATAATGGATCTTTACTCAAATGCAATCTAAGCTCAATAAAAAAACCAATGCTCTGATACCAATTGTTGGCCCAAGAGCAACCTAAGAGGGGGGTGAATTAGATTTCTTAAAAAATCGTACTTTGCAAAATATGCACTTATAAAATCTTTTGTGCTAACAAGTATTTGACAGAGATAAAATCAATTGAGCTTAAGAAGTAAAGAAAAGGGTAAAAAGAGAGATTAACCAAACAACACTTCCAACCAACCAAGCTTGAAGTGTTTAACCACTAAAATGCTTCTTCAAATTTGGTGAGCCAATAATCTCAATTGTACACAAAGTAGGACAATCTTTGCTCACACTAATTCTCTTTAGTTGAGCCGAGGAATTTACTCTCAAACTCACTTTTGTACAAGATTATCACTCCACTCAATATTTTTGAATAGCACTCTAAAGTACACACTAATATAATATTGCTGAATATCTAATTTGCACTCAAATTACTTTTCTTCTTGCTTGTATTCAATGTGTAAGATATATTTTACAATATGATCAGAGTGGGTATTTATAGGTGCAATAAATTGGGTTGTAACCACCTCCCAACTACTCAATAATAAATGCTCAAAAACTAGCCATTATAGGTTTTGGACGTCCGATATTATTGTTGTGCGTCCGACCCATCGTCCGTTCTTTAAATATAAGCAAGTAGTGGATGTCGTTCGGTCGGCTGAACTTGCGTCCGTTCCATTGTCCAAACCAAGTGTGTTTGAAAGGTTCACACATTTGATGATGTATTGTGTCCGAAAGGTTTAATGCCTATCAGGGAATTGTATCTTTCGAACAGTCATCTTCATCCAATGTAAACTTCTTTTGGACGGTTGAATACGTCCGTTGAAAGTACTTGTAATTCTTGATTCTGCCATACTTTTTCGGACGGAGAAATACGTCCGAGGAATATTCCTTCGGACACGCCTGTGCATCCGTTGTAGGTGCTTGGAAAACTTGCTCTCTATCTATCTATTTCGACAGTGAATTGTGTCCCTGGTAATCTTTATCGGAGAATCCTGTTCGTCCGAGAAATGTAGTACTGTTCGAATGGTGTACTACGTCCGAAAACTCTGTTTCTAGCAATCATAATAGCAGACCTGCACAGGTTGGTTTAACAGGTAAAATGCATTTGTCATCATCAAAATACTCATTTTATGATGCTTGAAGTACTAATCAAAAGTAGTTGTTTTTACTTGGAAAGAATTGGTTTTTTGACGATTTTTTTTTTTAGGTAACTGTTCATTTTCTTGGTGTTCATTAATTAGAGAATTATTTAATTAGTCTTCATTTTGTACTTAATTGTATTCATTTTGAAGTTAATTGTTATTTTGTTTTAGGAATTAAGAGGTTCAATTATTTTAAAAGAAATCATGTATTGACGGCTCATTTTTTCGATGATTGTTTATTTTCTTAGTTTCTAACGGTTCATTTTTATTTTTTTAAATGACTATTCAGTTTCTTAGTGTTCATTAATCTAAGAATTATTTAATTAGTCTTCATTTTGTAGTTAATTGAATTCATATTGCAATTAATTGTTATTTTTTCAATATTCTCTAAATACCCCTCATTTTATGATGTTTGAAGTACTAAATCAAAAGGTATTTTTAGGAATGAAAAATATCAAAAACAATAAGTTAGTTGGTACTTTTGTATATAGTATAGATATAGATATATAAATAGATAAATCTTGAAATTGATAAATGCTTTTAAGATGCTTGTCACATATATAGAAATTTTGATACTTAGTAGACACAATTTTCTTTTCGACATTCTTGTTTTTTTTTTTTTGGATAGTATTTGTAAGAGTATTGTTAAAATATTATTAGGATATTACTTTTTTGTTTAGGATGATTTTTTGTGGAGTTAAACATTTATTTCCTATTGACTTTTCTAATTTATTTAATTAAGTTGAATTTAATTTCATTTCTTTAATTTTTCATTAATGCTCTTTCTTTAAATGATTGTAAAGTATCTAATTAGGGGTATTTTTTAAATAAAAAAATGTCAAAATCATTAAACTCTTCATACTTTTATATATAGTATTGATATATATATATATATATATATATATGTATGTATGTATGTATATATGTATATATGTATATATGTATAATAAGTATGTGTGTATATATGTGTGCATAAGGCAAGTGGAACTTATATATATAGATATACATATATATATATATATATATATAGATATACATATACATATATATATATATAGATATATATATATATGTATGTATGTATGTATGTATGTATATGTATATGTATATGTATATGTGTTTATATGTGTGTATATGTGTGTATATTTATATGTGTGTGTGTGTGTGTATATGTATATATATATATATATATGTATGTATGATATGTGTATGTATATATATATATGTGTTTATATATGTATATGTATATATATATTTATATATACACATATATATGTATGTATGTATAGAAAGACAGAACTAAGGACCATAACATATAATTCATAGAATATGTGCTTAAATCAACCTTAAGGGAAGTGAGAATGTATCATATTTTGCCAATTGTATGAGACTATTAAAGTAATTTGATACTCATTTGTATTCTATATGACTTTTAATGGTATTACAAAGTATGAATGATATTTATTGGTTTAGTATGCTTCCTATGACTATGCTAATTCGATCTAAAGGGACATATCTATGAAAGCAATATATGCATTACTAAATAGTATGTAGAAAAGATAACTATTTTAGTTGTAGCTTTCACATGTATTTACTAATAAGACACTTATGTATTATATTGGTTTTGAAATATGATTGTGACCACATGGTAAATGTTATAGAATTAAAGTATAATCTTCAATAGATAAGATACACTTGTATTAATTGATGTAAATAAAATGAGTTTGGGGCACAAGAAGGCACGTTTAACAAGTTGTTTTAAGGGTATTTGCAACTATATTATCCCTACCAGTTGTCTGGTTAAAAATTCCAAAATACAAATATAGTTGTGCTTGAAGGTTGTACAACTTACTTATTCGTATGAAAAAAATATTGAATTTAGAGATGTGATTAAAAGATTAAATGTATGCGAGCCACTAGCAAACCATCTCCCAAAAATTTTCGCTACAACATGTATAGTATAAATGTGATATGTACTTAGAAAGGGTACAGTGGAAAAAAAATTAGATGTTTATCCTCTATCCATGTTGAAAAAAAAAAAAAATCTGATTGTTGTCCCTAAGGTTCTTTTTTTTTTTTTTCGAGACTTAGGCTATGCAAATCTCATTACAATTTTAACCCATCCTTTTTGTATTAAGTCCAGGGACTTTTGTAGGTCTTTTTTGTTCCTCAAAATTGTTTCACATAATCCCCAAGTTATAATGTTTTTATTTATTAAAGAAGTTTTTGTTCGTAATTTCTACTGGATTTAGAAGAATTCGGAACTTTTTGGCCTTTTTTTTTTTTTTTTTGTCAAAGCATTCTTAAAAACTCGTGATATTTCTAACAAAGGTTCACCTCCACATTCCACATTCTTTTAATGGATAGAAACAATATTCTATCTAGGGTTTTAATTTTCCTTTTTGCAGCTAAGCTAAAAAAATCTAATTTCTTTTAATAAATATTCAGTAGAAGCCTAATCTCTTATCTTGCTGTCCAAGTGAAATATTTGGCCTACTATTATATCATTCCAAAGTTAGTTATCATTCTAAAGTTGCTATCCAATTGTCATACAAGTTAGTCTACTATTACTTTCTATTTTATATCATTCTAAAACTTGAAATCTATTATTTAAAATTTGCCTAATTTGTTCATAACATATAGTATTATTTTACATAATTGGTTCTTGTTATTTTACAATGTTTGATCGAATAATTGGATAAAAATTGTTAGAGTAATTTTTAAGAAGTCAAACTTGAGTGCGAGGGAGTGTGCTTGGCACAACAATGAATTTAGTTGAGTCGAGCACAAAATCACTATAAATATACCGAGCCGAGTGTGAGCTCTAATTGAGGTGCTAAATCAAACTCAATTTTAAGCACTTATACTGAGTTTGAATCCGAGCATGCCACTAATAAATCTCAACTCAACTAGTTTAGATCTAGACAACGCTTGCCCCCAAGATTCAATCTTTGTGTTTGCCCATTATGCAAGCCATCATGAGAGTAGGCCTGTCAATGGGTCGGGTCTAGACCCGGACCCGACCCGATCCGGACCCGTTTATCCGGGTCTGAATCTATAACAAATTTCAATTATCCGGATCTGATCCGGACCCGTTTAGCTATTATAATAAACGGGTCGGATCTGGATCTTGGTGTTCAGATCCGATTAAGACCCGGATCCGATTAAAATATTTAATATATAATAAAATTATTGTATATTAGTGTTATTTTATATGTATATATACATATATGTTGTGTAAATTGCCCATGTAATTTATATTTAATATAAAATACATGCATAAATATTAATTATGAACTCAATACTTTTGTATAATTAAAAATAAAATAAAAAATTTGATAAATTATAATAGTTTTACATATAATTTTAAAAAAAATTATTAAGACCCGGATTCGGACCCGGATCCGACAAGATTGACGGATCCGGATACAGATCTACTTTTGTAGACCAGTTCGGATCCGGATCCGGATCCGGATCCGGAACTGGTATATATTAATCGGATCCGGGTCTGGATATGCCGGATCCGAACCGTTTACAGCCCTACATGAGAGTGGGAGATGAAGTTATAAAGCATCTGATGCCTGCATTAACAAAGAACTATTATGTTTTCCTATCAGTTACACTATTTCTAAGCTTCATTCTCCGTTATACTCCATTAAGTGTTTTATCTTCATCTTATGTGAATTATTTTAGCAACTAGTTGGTGTGAGTTACATCAATTGATTTATCACTATCTTACGTGTTGATGTAAGCAACATCAACTGATAAATACGATTACCTCCCACTTTCAATATAAAATAGAGCAAGTCAATATCGGTTCAATATATCAAGGGGAAAAAACTATAAAGTATAAGAACCACTTAAAGAAGTTAAACATTTTCTTTGTTCTTCGTTAACATTTCATTGGAATTCTTAGTTAAGATATTTAGACTGTGATAATTGTGTATTTTCTAATTTAATGATCATACAGTCATCCTAGTAGTAATTTAACTACTAAAATATAACATATCAAATGTGTTGTGAGTATTGAAGGGTAGTATTTTTGTTCTCATCCAAAAAAAAAAGAGGGTAAATTAAGGAACGCTCCTTGAAGTTTAGTTAATATTTAAGTTTTTTTCTTATGGTTTACAAACTTACAATTTGCTACATGTAGTTTGTGTTTTTTTCCCCTCAAAATTGATGGAAAGTTAAAAATCTAATGCATTTGTGCCTCTCCATTGCCTAGAATCCCCTTTGTCGGACGGAATGGATTGTATTTTATATTAAAATACATAACTAACATTGATTAAAGGGTTTAAATAACCAAAATAACCTTAAATCAAAATTTTCGGCACCCTAATTACCATTTAACAAAATATTTAATAGTTTCATTTTAACCCAAAATATAAGGGAGTAACTAAACATTAACCAAACCACAAGAGTTCCTTGTGATTTGCCCAAAAAATATCATTTTTTTAGTTTATCTAACTGTATGGATATTTATTATTCATTATCGAGCAACTATTGCAAGAATGAGTGTGTAATAGTTGTGAATGACACCATGAACCTTGTCAGTTAAACTAAAACTTTACCTACAAAGGTATGTAGACTACTAAACAAGTGGTTCAAACCATAATTATCAAAAACACGATTTATTAGGAAATGCAATAAGGTACGGGACATGATTTATTACTTTTTAAAGTATCAGATATATAGGGATAAATTTAGTCAGTATGCTACTGCGATGCATTTCATTTGAAGTCGTGATATAACCACATATATCTATTATTATATTCACATAGATATGTGACTATGAATTAAATGTTTTTCAAAAAAAAAAAAATGCTTCTAGTTTCCATAGAAAGCATGCACATTAGGTAAAGTTTTTTTTTTTTTTTTTAAATAGAAAAAATAGCTAAATTATTGGACAAAGTGGTAGTTGATAGTTAGATAACATTAAATTTCTAAAATTTGAGTAACTAGATAAAAGGAACTGTTCAAATTTCAAAAAAATTTATCCCCTTTAATAATAATAAAAGGCCATAATCTAATATTTAGTTTTAAGTGGTAAATCTGGAGAGTAGTTTCCAAGAAAAAGAAAAAAAAATAGAAGATTCGTTACTTTTAACGAAAACGTGAATTACAACACAAATGAATTTTGTTTTGATATACATGAATTGGAGGGCACTTCATAGGGGTGGGGAGAGTTTCGGTAACTATGGTTCAAACATTTAACAGCCAGCAACTCAATTCGTTACGGTTAGCACCTTGGATGATGGCATGGTCGGGGTGGCTAATGAATTGTTCTAAGCTTTTATTTGTTTCAAGGATATTAGAGGTTGGAGAAGGAAGGCAGTATGAAATTTGAAGATAAATTATGCTTTTTATCAATTTATTGGAGTTTGAAGTATCAAGTAGTCAGTTGCATTTAATACTACTGCATATCATGACATGTATTCTTACCTTCTCTGGGGGTAAAGAGTAATCATTTTCTGTAACTGAAGTATTTCATTGAGTTCAACCGTAGAAGTTGTAAATTTCCTGTTAATACTAGTACTAGAAGACAAATGTATGTAAAGGGAATCTTACTGAATGGATGCCTTTTGATTCCTTGAATTTGTATTAGTTTATTGAGCCTATTGTATGTTCGTAATTTTCCCACAATATATTAGTCAGTCAATTTAAGTGAAGAGAAATGCCACTTGAAAGTGACGTAAATATAATAAAAAGATAATGATCTTTTCTTGTTCTAGTATTTCATAATAAATATTAGGCTTGATGTTTTCTATTTCAATCATTTTAGAGTTGTTAGGGTTTTAGTTCTTAGCTTCTTGCATTGATTGGAATTGGTAATAGGCCCTATTGTGAGAGTTGACCTATATGTTGACTTCAAAATGTTCTTGATTTTTGCTTGTAATTATATATGAGGAAAATTTCTTTTCTCTTGCAACTTGAGTTTGAATGATTCTCTTGAGTTACCGTGTTCCGAAACTCAATTTAGTCAATGTGATGGTTGTTACTGACATCATAACAAAGAAATTCTTCTGACAACTGATTCAAGAGTTTGTGGCAAGAGGGTTTCTATTCTGTAGTGAAGATTTTCAGCTTTGCTAGCACATAAACAGATTTAAGATACCAGTAAGGTGAAAGATAGAGATAGCGAAAGCTTTTTAATTGATAGATGAAACCAAGTCCTAGTGATCATCAGGAATAAACAATTCATTTCAATCTCTGGATATTCAAAGCAGTGAAGCAGGAAAGTTTCTCTATCATGGAGATGGAGGGAAGAGGATACTCAGACTTGTACAGAAACACAAGCGAAGAATTGTTTATTAAGACCATGATGGAGAGCTCAATAGGGATGCCAGTTCCAACCATGGAGATGTTGGGATTTAAGAATCTATCGCAAACCTTCAGAACAGATAGTGAGGAACTCTTTAAAAGCTGGCTCACAAATGGAGAGGCAAGAATTGCATAATCTTCTTTTCTAAACTTTGCTTATCATTTCATAATAGAGTACTAAAATATGTTTTTAGCATGATTCTCTGTGTTCAATTGTGATTTTGAGTTTTTGGGATATCAGTCTGAATGATGATATGAATACTGGTTTAATGTTGTTTGATTTAAACTTGTAGCCAAGTGTTCTTGATTGTCCTTTTTGCTTCTTCTTTCTTGGTAGTCAACCAAGAGGGAAACTTTGAAGCAAACCATACATTACTTATGAGCCATAATAATTCTAGAGATAGCTTACCTGTGGATATGCTAGTTTTGTTTTTCAATTATTGTGGACATCCAGTTCTTCCGTTAAGTCTATTTCAATTCTTATGATTTGATAGGATTTGCTATGAAATTTGCACATCCAATGCTTCCTTGAAGTACATTTAAATTCTAATGTTTTTGGAGCAGTTGGTCATTCTTTGCAATTTCCTTAGTCTCTTTGCCCACAACCAGTCCCTTGCATTTCAAAGACACAGATGCATGACTCACTTACATTTCTTTAGCCCGTTTTACACAAGCACAAACTCTAAAATCACCTTGCTAAAAGCAGCAGAAGAAACTTGTGGTCTCCATTACCTTCTAGTTTCATGCTTTTCTATTCCACTGGAGAAAGAAGCAAGTATATCCTCTTTTTAACTACTGTAGTCAGTGCATATACAAATTCCTACATTGAAATGTTCACCTTGCCATTCTTAGACCTATCCTTGCTGCAAAACCTCAGGTGATGATTAGTTTTTCCTAAGGTGAATACTTTGTTCACTCGTTATTTTTATATGTGATCATGTACGTAGAATGTGTTCATATGCAAGAGGCAGCGAAGGGTTGTCTATCTTTTCAGATGGTAATTTGTGTACCTAAATCTATTTTAGTGCTAACATCATAACAGTTGGTTAAGCAAAGTGGCGAGACATGGAGTGCCAATCTTATGTTTTCTATTTTTACTTTGAGTTACACTAATTCTAAATGAAAAAGGTGTGAAGATCTTCCATCTCAAATTAAAATAAGAAGTTATGGTGGCTTTTCACTTCTGCCATGACATGCTAAGCAAGGAACCTATAATAAGCATCAAGCTTACCTTTGTCAAGACATCGTAGTATATGCATGAAATATATCTGTAAGTGTCTAATCTGTAAGACTTGTGTTGAAAAGGATAAGTACCATGATAAACTAGACTATTTGTTTCTGTTGCAGAATGTTGAAGTATCGTACAAGTGTTACTTTATTATGTTTGATCAGTCAACTTAAATCTCCATACTTCTAAAGACAGGATTCGCATGTGGAATCTAAAATTCAGTTCATGGTTGATAAGTTCACTTGTAACATATTCTTCTTTGATTCGCAAAATTATGTACAATGAAAATGCCCAAAAAGTTTGCCTCTACATAAGTTTCTTTTCAAAGAATAAGATGTTCTCTTCTATGCATTGAATCTTGTCTTTATGATATTTGCATGAAGGCATTGGATGTTGACTTGATATTTTGCAGGTTATGTAACTTTCTATCTAACCAATATTCTCTTCCTTACAGAATAATGGCTGCAATCCAGCTGGCATTGCACTATCGTACTCGGCAAGCCTCAAGGAGGTTAGTGTGTCCAAATTATTGATGAACAAAATACTTTCCCTCTGATTAAGGATTTCTGGTGGATTGTTTTCCCACTTTAGCTTATTCATATCATTTAAGGATAGATAACTTTAGACGAAAATTTAATGCCTGCATAACTTTTTCATGAATCATGACAGTGACTTGTAATGTTAGAAACAGAGAAAAGTTAAAAGATAGATATGACCTGTTTGTCTTTCTATTTGAAAAACATATCATCACCATAACATTGAATATGTATTTTTCCAATTAGAACTGAGAATCTGTGCAGTCATCTAAAGGTCGACAGAACTACTGGATGTATAATACATTTTGACACCAGTTATGTGACATTTATCATGTTGGAACCTTGAGCATCTATGGATTTTTTTGGCTTTTCTAGATAAATTGTAATCATTGTTGGGATTGGTGCACGTGTTATTTCCTGCTAGCAGAATACCGATGCAGTTTTTTTTTTTTTGGGTCTCAAAAACAGTAAATGTAGTCCTTTGTATTTAGTTTCCTGAAAGTTGGATTTAGTTTCATCAAATCATCATCTCTTGTTTGTTTCAATTCACATGGATATAAAATATTATGTAATGTTCAGGATCTCTGCTGAAGCATCCAATTTGTCAAACCAACAACATGGAGGAATATTTCAGAAAAAAATAAGCAATGAGATCTTGTTCCCACAAAATGTCAATGCTGGCGAATCTTCAAGTGAAGTCAACCTACATCCAGTCAGGTGCTCTATGCATTTTTGGCTTTCACCAGTTATTGGTTGCAAGTTTTATGACAGCTCTTCAACTACCTTTCCACATTTTGAAAGTCTACCAATTTATGATCTCTCTCAGTTTTCCTGTTTTATTTTTTAATAAAATTTGTTGAGGTTCTGTCAATTCCATTTGGCATACATGATACACCTACTTCCTCGTAGACACACTTTTAACTATTCTCTCTTCGCTGAGTACAATCAAGATGATGTGTCCTTCTAGGTTAAAGTTCAGAATTCTCGTGGTTGATGAGGCATTTAATCACTTAACCTTCTGCTCCAAAATGATTATTCAAATATATGCCTCCTTATTTGTCAAATCTGCCTCTGCTTAGCCTCGTATGGTCATTGACTTTCTGCATTTTTTTTTTCAGGAATGCAATTGAAAAAGGAGTTCAAGCTAGTCATTTATTTCTGGCTAAGGTTAGTGTCTATGAATAAATTGGTGAAACATAACATCCAATCAGAATGTTTGAAAGAATCTTATGTTGCACATCAAATACAGGCTTGGTTTCATAGTTCCCAGCCTATGACTAGAAGTCGTTCCTCGGAATTGAGGTAACACGTTTATACTTCATGATTAGTTTAAGTGCATTCTGTTTTTGTTTCTGAGGGTGTGAAGTGTCAGAGCCCACGTTGGAAAACTACACTATAGTTAGTTCTGATCTCCATTCCAGTCAGGTTCAGTCCTAGTAATTTCCAAATAAACAGGATAAATAATTGCTCAAGGTTATTGCTTCTATCACCCTAACTATATATTATCTCATTATAACTCGTTATCGGGCATTGGGAGCCAATGAGTTTAAGCTTGTTTTCCTGCCGGTTTATTAAACAAGTGTGCATGAATGGCTCTTAATATGTTACCGGAGATTGTTGTCACCTAAACTTACAGGGCTAAATAAATTCAAGAAAGAATACCTAGACTAGTATTTGTAGATCATAATGAGTATTTTTTTTTTTTTTTCCTTTCGGATTAGGAAGAGGTATGTTGCATTGCAGACTTCACAAACATCACTTGGAATGGAGGCCATGCCTAACATGTCTGAGAACGGTGTTAACAACTTCAAACAAGAATATCCAGCTCCAAATGGATTCAATGTGTCACTGTGTGGGATTCCGAATCAAGTAAACACATTTATGTCTCCATCCAACTCATCTTCAGCTACTTTTAACACTCCGCAAGTGGGGAATGTAGAAAATATTTCTTCTGTAGTGAGCATGCTCAAGGGTACATACAACCTGGAGCGCAAGAAGCTCGGTAACACAGTTGAGAAAGAAGCTGTTCATGATAGTTCATTTGGATATTATGGTTCTGAAGAGGTCTTAGGTAACACAGGCCTCCATCAAGAAGGAAATCATGCATATGAGATGCATGGAACTTTTCATGATGTATCTGCAGTTCAAATTACAGACGCTGGAATTCTGCAAAGAGCTGAAAGGTCATTTGGTTTTGGCTTGGAAGGCATGATTACTCCTACAAATGGAATTCAGATGAGTACATTATCTCGAGAACCTTCCCAAAGTGAATCCTCTGCTGCTGCACCTGTAATTTCAACTGGTTTCGAAGTATGTGATGGACCTAGTACCTCAGGTCAAGCTCCTACTGTTTGTGAGAGCTCTAGGAAACAAGTGGGGCATGCAAGGAGCTCAGAATATGGTTCTAGAGTCAAAGGTATGAGACAATCTATCTAACTTAAGAGTCGTAATAAATGCCATGAGATTGTTAACAAATAAATGTGAACATCTAGAAACAAGTGCTTGAATGGCTCATTATTTGATAATAATGTAAAAATGACATTGTGTCTTCTGTTATCATAAACTCACATGAAGCTTTAGGTGTGCTTCTGTTCTTATATTTCCATTACTTATTCGGTGGTCTATTTCATAGAAGTGTAAGTTTTATTTTCGTAGTGACAAAACTTGTAATTACCTTAAAGCGAAGTAGCAAATGATTAATGTACTTGTTTGATTCTTGGCCTACAGATGTCAGAGAGCTTACATACGATAACTTGAAAGATGATAAAAAGGTATTTCATGACTACATAATTCATCAAACTTATTTCTAAAAGTTTGTTGGGTTAAATATAATTATTTCTGATCCAATACAGTTTGTGCATTATTAACAGAAAGAAGGCTTAGTTCGGTATGGATCTGTAATATCATCTGGTTCAGGTAATTGATTTTGTCTTATACTCAATAATCTTACGTTCTTAGCACTATGTATCTTGTTAAGTTCTCTATATTTGGTAAGTAAAGAAGACCATATTTACTTTTACAGTATTGAAAACCTCAATTCTGATGCTACTTTGCTAGTTCTGTCTTTGTTAAGCTTTCAATTTTTGACTTTACTATCATGAAGAAAATAAAACAGTAGTCTTGTAATTGTTTTGTCATATTTTCTTCCTGATACTAAAAATTGCATATTAAAAAAAATGGAGACGATTCTTCTACATGACACTAGGAATTAGAACAATACATTACAATAGAATGAAGAATGCTGTGAAAAGAGAAAATCATATACTGATGTTGGGTTATAGTTTGCCATTGGAAGGTGATGGTAGGTTGGTTTATTCTGTGGAACACACTGGAAGTTCATTCAAATCTTCTCTGAAACACCCTCTAAGGGAAATTCAGGCTACTCAAATTGGCAATAGAGTGGAATACAAGTCTTTTCATGATCAGGGCATTTTAACAAGAAGAAGAGAGAAAAGGCATAAAGATATAGTTCTTTTAGCCCACTTAAAAGCATTCTCTAAGGCTTCATCACTATAAAGATGCTGTCATTTATATGATTAGTACCACATTAGTAACGGTGTAGGGACTAAAGGCAACAAATCCTGTTGCGCTTGTTGGCAAGTATGTCAGAAGGCAGATTAGAAGATCTGTCTCGTGGAAGAGAAGTTTCAGTGAGTGAATGCATGCAAACCACTTCCTGAGCTTTTCGCAAGCTTATGGTTGAGAAAGCTGGCTGCACAGGGGATGTTAAAACTTGAAATGAAACAGCAAAAAAGAACGTTATTTTTTCAATTCTACGGCGATCCATCAATCCCTCTCTCTATCTTTTGTGATCTCGTTTTTCTGTTTTGGAGTTTAAGGATTTGTAGAATAAGTCATGGGTTAAACTTTCCTGTTATGACAGAAGTAGAGATGAGAATGTGTGCGCTATGATGTTCTACTAATGGTTCTCTACTTTTTCATCATGAAATGCCTTTCAGAATCTCACTACACCAGTAGTTCTTGCAAATTAATCTAATACAGAATTCACAAGTATCCAATTCAACCAGTAGGATGAAATCTTTCTTCCTTGTGCTGCGTGTTGCTACTTGCTAATTAACTGCATTCATCTTTTCTTATGACTTTTGACTTCTATGGGAGCGCCTAACCTTGATTTGTTTAACAGATTTTCATTCTAACGTCATCTCTTGATGTTGATATGACTGCTAAGTTTTGTACAAACACTAGCTCTTTTACACGAATATTGGATCAATTGCCTGAATGTATACTGTAAAAGGTGTTCGATAATTTCATGCATTTCTGATGAAATGTGTTTTACAGTGGAACAAGGAGATCCCACGAAGAAGCGCAGGGTGGAGAGGTCACGAAAGTATGTATCTATCTTTTATATTCTCCTAGTTTAAGCATGTAACATGTACTTTCAAGGCGAGTTCAATAGATAATAATACATTTTCTAAGAAATCTCCTATTCGTGATGTAGAATGGCAGAAGCGAAGGAAAGAAATTTGACACCTACAGTTCCTTCAACAATTGATATGCAATCCATTTTGAAGAGATGTGAAAACCTTGAGAAGGAAGTGCGCTCACTGAAACTTAATTTGTCTTTCATGAATAGGTAAATAATTCTCTCTTTATTCTGAATATGTGAAGTTTGACTTGCTGGAGCTAATTTACAGGTGGTTAACTGAATTAATAAATTTATTCCAGCATTTCATTGACTATATACGTGTATAATGTGCTGATTTAGTACTTAAAATTCTGGACATCAGTGCGGCAGTAGATTAAACCCCAACATCAACACTGCGAGAGAGTTTTTTGTCTGCCTATTGTTTCTTGTAATAACACTTCCTAAGATTCTCATAGGTTACTAATTTGCTTCATCGCAATGGTCCTTCGATTCTCTCTTCAAGCAGCTCAAAAAAGAAAAATGAGACTCAAAACCCTCTCCGGCTATACCTGTCTCTTATCGCCTTGGCTTTGAAAGATCATTTTATTGTTCATACCTTTTCAGGTGTTTACACTTTAACACCTCCACAGAATGAAGCATCGTTTACATACACGCACCCAACCACAAAAAAAAACAAAGCACTAAATGAGCCCAATTAGATTATCCTTAGGAGCACCACTTTTTCCATCTAATTTTAAAATTGAAAATCATGTTTTGAGTAATTTAGTATTTCAATCAGTTTATTGCACAAATCATAAGTAATTTAGTATTTCTTAGAACAGCATACACGGCAGTATCTCATAAATCTCTAAATCCTGCCTTAAACACGTCGAGTTCCTTCGCTTTGCTCTCCTCATCCTGATATTATTTCAATTTATCTTTTTGGATACATGGAATCAATTTGATCAACACCTAACAAAGAATCTGGAAATCTTCAGGAAGGACTCTGAACAAACTAAGCAGATAGAAGAGCTTCAGAAGCAGAATGAAGATTTGACAAAAGAAAAAGAGCGGCTTCTTGAAGAAATTGAGAGGATCATCTGAAACAGCCAAGATGTAATAATAGCTTCAGTTAAAGTACTGAATCCTCATACCCCAATCAACCTTAAGTATTCTTGAAGGTTTATCTTCATTTTGAACCCTTTCTAAGGAAGTCCACCTCATCTATCATGCCAAATTTGCATTGAAGTTCGTTTATTAGGGAAAAGCTCCCTCGATGACAATGATAATACTAGACCTCAGATATGACAAGAGTTAATTTGCCGTTTTGCTTGGTCCAAATTTGTTATACAGATAACTAGTCTAGTATCATGGATGCTGTTCATCGTACTAGCAAGTTCTCAAGGGTGGTTATTTATGGAAAATATTACCATAAACTCTGATTTTGGTCCCACTTATAAATTTCGCCATCAATATTAAATCTTATAAAATATGGGTAAAAAAGGAAATTTACATAAACTGCTACATATAATTTTTTAGAGATGTGTTTGTTATTCTTAAATTTTGAAAAAAGAAAATTTAAAAAGTTGAAAAATTAGAATTCAAAAATATTTTAAAAAATTCTCCATCTCTACCACTTCTCCACCTCCCCTACTCTCCTCAACCTTCACAGCCACCACCTCTCCACCTCTACCACCACCATCTCTCCACGCCCTCCCTCCTTCTACCCCAGCCTCTTCACTACCTCTCCCCTCCAGTCCCCTTCCTCCCTCTCCCCCAACCCCGCTTCAACTCCTCATCTCAACCCCTTTTTCCTCCACCATCCTCTAATCTGACCTTAAGATTTACCACCTCCTCCTTCTCGCTTCCCCTCTCCTCGCCACCATCCTCTGCTCTATCCTCTTTAGATCAAGTTTCCCTTGGTTGCATACAAGTCTCACACTGCAGCAACTTCGGAGCTTCCCAAATGACAAATGAGAAGGGGAAGTCAAGAGCTTTGGTTACTGCTACAAGCGAGTTGGAAAGGCTATTCAAGAAGGAAGATTTTCGCCAAATGAATGTTCTTGCCTTTTTTGTGTGTGTTGTGATACCAGTGCATTCATGTATCATCTTTACCTTCTCCAGTCAACTTGCTTTGTAGTCGGTATCTCCAATCGAAAAGCATATATTTTACTTTATCTTTAGTTTAGAATCAAATTTTTGAAATTTTGCAGGCCTCTGTTTATCTCTTCATTTTTCAAAACTATTTCCCTTTCCTTTTGCAGGTTATTGGGCAATTTAATCTTGGGTTTATCATTGGTATATTTGAAGGGGTGGACTAGAGGATAGTGGTGGGGGGGAGAGGGAAGAGGAGGAGGAGAAAGGGTAGCGGGGTTCGAGGAGAAGGAGGAAGGGTGATGATGTTGATTAGTAGCACATAGCATTTTCCCTAGATTGTTCTAGAAGTGCTTACGTGGAAGCTTCATTAAGGCAATTATGTAATTTAGCCTCAGTTGAGTTAGTATAATGGTAGCCTCATCCCCCTCATGTACATCTATAAATAAGGAGTTTGGGTGCTAAGAAAAGGGACTCAGAAACTCAGAGAATCAGACACACACACTTTCTATACTAATTCGAATAACAAATTCTACTTTCTCTCTCTACTTAGAAGTTAATTCTAGTTTCGTCATTTAGCCGCCGTCTGTGGGAATCGACAAATTTTCATCTACTGTGATACTTTTCAGTCTTCTCAATTCTCTATTTTTGTTTCGTGAAGGATGAAGAACCGAGGAACACGTCGAACCGCTAGCAAGGACGCTAAGGCGAGTAACCAACACCTCGTGGTGCATACCGATGAGACAGAAAATGTCGGTACGCCAGCCGAGGTTCAACAGAAGCAGAATGATGTTCTGAAAGACATGGCTGATCATTTCGAGTCCTTCCGAGCATTCGTGGAGCAACGGGAGAACAAGACTCCATCCGAGCGCTCGAACCGAGCAGCCACTCCACAAACTGAACAACAATGTATTCCCGATCGAAGACCTGGCAAACAACCATTGGATGCCATGAGTCCAACCGACCTGTGCCATAAAATAACCAAGTCACGCTCCGGCGAGCAATCTGACGAGTCACGCTCATGAACGAGCGAATCAAAAAAATTACCACTTCGCGAAAGACTCGGTGCACATTCCTCAAAAAACTCTAACTCCAGAGCTAGAGGACCCTCCCTGGCTGTTCTAAAATAGCTCGAGGAGCATAGCCTCGAAAATAAAATTCAAGAGATTTTGAGAAAAAATAATTTAGTTCTGAATGCTCTATCCATTCACAATCTCTATCAAGATTGAACCTCTCCCAACCGGACCTCTACCGCTACAAGGGAGATTCTGATCCGTCTGATCGTCTTCAGCACGTGGTAGCAGTCACAAGCCTTAATGGCTATAGTGACGCCACCCGCTGCAAGTTATTTGCCACCACCCTTCGAGGTCCGGCTCAGAAGTGGTTCCAGGAGCTGCCGACGAACTCAATAGCCACTTTCAATGACCTAGCGAAGTCCTTCCTCTACCACTTCTGAAGCAAATCAATATTACAGAAGGACACATCGCACCTCATGAATATTCGACAGAGATCCGACGAATCGCTTAATAAATTTGTGGACCGCTTCAATGATGAAGTGGTCCAAATCAAAAATATAGATGAAAGAATTCTAGTGGCTACTTTCTGCAGCAGCATCGGAGACATGGTACCTTCAACGCCGACCTGGCCAAAAGGATGCCGAGCTCCTACTCCGAGCTCCTAGAGAGAGCGTCGGAGTTCATACGGGGAAAAAAGTCAAACAGGACAAAAAGAGAACTTTACGATACACAAAAAGAAAAGGTCATGAAGACTCTGAACCCTTCATCCTCTAAAAAATTGAGGGTCACAAATAGGTTGAGCTATCCCAGAGCCAGACCGTTGGCGAGTCGGGTGGTCTACCCGGACAATAATATCGAAAATCAACCCCGGCGGACAAGGAGCCATCTAGACGCTGACTTCACCCCACTCAACACATCAAGGAGGGAAATTTTGTTCCAAGTGCAACATTTGGGGTTCTTAGAGCCACCCCCTCAAATGGTGTTGCCCCGGACAAAAGAGACAGGGCAAAGTACTGCGCTTTTCATGGTCAACACGGTCATGATACCGAGGCCTGCAACCACTTGAAGGTTGAAATCAAGAGGGTCATTCAAGAAGGACACCTGCAGCAGTTCTTATCAGCTGAACTACTGCAGAGTTCCAAAGAAACGCTGCCAATTGAGAAAACCTGGCTCAGCCTCGCCCGCCTCGTCAGCAAAATTGAGGCGGCCAGAATATAAATAATCTCCTGACAAACCAAGACGAGCAGATCCGAGTAGCCGGGGTGATAAACAAATAGCCGGAGGACTGGCGACCGAAGACTCTAACAATGCCAGGAAAAAGTATGCCCGGAGCATTCCTTCGGGCGAGGATCGGGAGAAGCGATTGAAGCCATTCATGAGCCTCGGATACACTTACGAGGACCCCGTTCCTAGCCGAATGCCACACAATGACCCTGTGGTAATTCATGTAAATGTGGCCGGCTACGAAATGCACCGTGTGTTCGTCGACACCGGAAGCTCGGCAGACATCATTTTTGGGACGCTTGGGCCAAAATGCACCTGAATGCCTCCTTGATAAAACCTTTCAAAATCCCACTAGTTGGTTTCACTGGTGATTCGGTCGTGCCTGAGGGACAAATAATGCTCCCTTGTGCCTCGAAACTCTCCCGAAGCACAGAATCAAGATGACCAATTTTGCATCGTAAAAAGAGACAGTTCCTACAACATGATCATAGGCCGACCCACACAATACACCTATAGGATCCTCCCTTCCGTGTTCCATATCAAAATAAAATTCATGTTGAGGGACGGATATGAAGTAACAGTAATTGGAAGCCAGCAAGAGGCCCGAGCCTGCTACATGATGTCCCTGTGATCCCAGTCGCAAACTATGTCCATCGCCGACAAGGCCTTCCTGCAAATTTTTGATGCCCCATCCATCTGGAATGGCCTGGAAGAATCTTCGACGAGTCAAATGGGAGAGAAGAAAAATATGAGGCCGCAGAGAAGCGCTATTGAGATCCCCGAGCCTCCTGAACCCAAGGGGAAGGGCAAAGCAAAAATTGAACCCCTAGATGAGGTCCCCATTGAGGAGGTACCACTGGATCCGAGCTCCCAGATAGGAAAATAAAGATCTGTGCTACCCTCCCAGCAGAATTCAAAGTCCCTTCTCTTCAGATTTCTGACTGAGTACAAGGATGTGTTCGCCTGGACCGTCGAAAACATGCCTTGCGTCCCTCGGGAGATAATCGAGCACAAACTTGGAGTGGACCCGGCATACAGACCAGTCAAGCAGAAGAAGCGTCTCTTCGATTCGGAGCACAGTTTAGTAATTGAAGCCGAGGTGGATAAACTCTTAGTGGCAAAACTGATTAGAGAAGTATTGTATTCAACTTAGCTTTGTAACCCAGTCCTTGTAACTAAGCAAGATTTTTCTTGGCGAATGTGCCAAGATTTTACTGATCTTAATAAAGCCTGTCCAAAGGACAGTTACCCGTATCCCCGGATCGATACGGTAGTAGATTCATTTGTTGGATTTTATATTTTACACTTTTTAGATGCATTCAAGGGTTATCATCAGATATACATGGTCAGAGAAGATGAAGAGAAAACCTCTTTCATCACCGACTGAGGCACGTATTGCTACACTACGATGCCTTTCGGACTCAAAAATGCTGACGGAGACACATATCAACGCCTCGTCAATAAAACCTTCAAGTCCAAATTGGACAAAACATGGAGGTATACATTGATGACATGGTGGCAAGAGCCGAACCTATGAGGAAACCCTAGAAGATCTCAGGGAAACATTTGAGACATTAAGATCGATCTGAATGAGGTTGAACCCAAAAAATGTACATTTGGGGTCCCCTCGAGAAAATTCTTGGGATTTATTGTCTCTCATCGGAGAATTGAGGCGAACCTAAAAAGGTACAAGCCATAATCGATATGAAAACCCCCACCTCAGTCAAGGAGATTCAGAGACTCACCGGTAGAATGGCAACCTTGAATCGATTCCTGTCCAAATCGACGGAAAGAGGCTTACCATTCTTCCGGCTTATAAAGGAGACCGAGAATTTTCAATGGACCGAAGAGGCTCAGAGAGCCTTCGAAGAGCTTAAAAAATACTTGGGCAACTTGCCGAATCTCGTGTCTCCACAAAAAGGAGAACTGCTATACCTGTACATCTCATCATCGTCGAATTGGCAGTCAGCTCGGTTCTATTGAGGCAAGATGAGCACAATAAACAATGCCCCATCTATTTCGTTAGCAAAGTGCTTCAAGGTCCGGAAAGAAATTACACCCCTATCGAGAAGGAAGCTTTCTCATTGGTGGTGTCAGCCCAAAAGCTAAGACCTTATTTTCATGGCCACAAGATAATTATTTTGACCAACCTTCCTTTGAAGAATATATTGAGCAAGCCAGATGCTTCGGGTAGAATGCTAAAGTGATCTGTGGAACTGTTCAAGTTCGACATAGAATTCAAGCCTCGAACATCAATCAAAGCATAGGCTTTTACGTATTTTATTGCAGAAAGTTGTGACACCAAGAAGGTCGACATTGTCATGATAATTGACCGAGCAAAAGAACAGCAAGCAAGATAAGACCTCACATGGGAGTTTCATGTTGACGGAGTTTCGTGTGAATCTGGAGCCGGGGCAGGAATAATAATCCGATCACCAGAAGGAGACTATCTGAGGGCCACCTACGTCCTGAGGTTCGGATTCTCAGCAACCAACAACGAAGTTGAGTATGAGGTCCTCATCCATGGGATGGAGATGGCCCACCAGATGGGAGCCTGAACCTTAAAGATACATTCTGATTCTCAGCTAGTTGTGAATCAAAGCCTAGGAAATTATGAGACTCGAGGCGTAATCCTAAAAAGGTACCTGGCCGAGGTTAAAAGTTAGGTAGAAAAATTTAAGAAGGTGGACATCATTAAGCTCTGTCTAAACTAGCCTCATGCCGAAGCTCTGTCTAAACTAGCCTCGGCAATATACTTACATTTGACAAAAGAGATTTTGGTAGAGGTGCGAGAATGCAAGTCTGTTGACTTTTCTAAAAAAGTCTTTTGTGTCCAACCGGACCTCGGTTGGATGAAATCCATAATAAGTTATCTTAATAACGAGAAGCTTTCCGAAGATTCGACCGAGGCCAGGAGGATCAAATACAGAGCTGCAAAGTACACGCTTATTGATGGAGTCCTGTACGGAAAAAGTATACTTGTGCCTCCTACTGAGATGCCTCACGCCTTCCGAAGCTAACTATGTTCTACGAGATGTACACGAGGACATATGCGGAAGTCACGTCGGTCCTCAGAGCCTAACTCGCAAAGTCTTGTTGGCCGAATATTATTAGCCGACCTTGCATTCAGATGCTAACACCTTGGTATGGAAGTACCATCAATGTCAAATACATGCACTGATACCCCGAAGGCCCTGTTCGGACATGGTCCCTATTCAGAGCCCTTGGCCATTTTCTCAGTGGGGGATAGACATACTAGGCCCGCTTCCCAGAGGGGTCGACAAACTTGAGTTCCTGGTAGTGGCGGTTGATTACTTCATCAAGTGAATTGAGGCTAAGCCCTTGGCCACAATCTTTGGAAAAGCAATTGAAAATTTCTTTTGAAAAAACATCGTTTGCCGGCTCGGTATCCCTGCAGTCCTCGTTTCTGACAATGGAAGGCAATTTGAAGGGGAACCTTTCAAGAGCTTCTACACTAACCCTACCCTCGGCATCAGACAACATTTCACCTCTATCGCTCATCCACAAGCGAACGGACAGAGAACCCTATTGACGGGGCTCAAGACTCGACTCGAATGAGTCAAGGACGCTTGGGTCGAAGAATTACCTAGTGTCTTATGGGCGTACAGGACCACACCTCGAGCAGCCAATGTAAACACTCCGTTCAGTTTGACTTACAGATCGAGGCTGTTATCCCTGCAGAGATCGGGCTACCCTCAGCTCGAGTATCCTTGTGTGCCTTGGAACACAACGATGAGGCCCTACGAGCTAACCTGGACCTACTCGAAGAAGAGAGGTTGGATGCATCCATCCGAGAGGCCAAGTACAAGCAGGTCATGGCCAAACACGACAATGCCAGGGTTAAGCATCGGTACCTGCAGTCCGGAGACTTACTGCTTCGAAAAATTGAAGCAAACCATGTAGAAGGGACTAGAAAGTTAGATCCAAACTGGGAGGGCCCCTATCGTGTAATAGAAGCTCACACTTTTCGGGCTACTACAAGTTGGTTGACATGAAAAGGGATCCTATTCCCAGAATGTGGAACATTGTAAATTTGAAAAAATATTACCAAGGAATGTAATGAAAGTCCCTTCTCAAAAGAAAAAAATTGCTTCATCAAGTAACCGTGTCGAACAAAATCGAGCTGCTCCAACCCTCAGAGGTTCAGACCCAGTTCATCACAAATGCAAATTTTGAGGGTTGAGACTTAGTAGTCCCCCCCTCAAGGGCAGAGGCTTAGCCCTCCCAAGCAAAATCAAGCTGTACCAACCCTCAGAGGTTCGGTTCAAGCACAGAACAACAAATTCGAACTGTTTCAACCCTCAGAGGTTCGGTTCAAGTTCAACATATACGCAAATGTTGAGGGCTGAGGCTTAGTAGTCCCCCCTTCAAGGGCAGAAGCTTAGCAGCCCTCCCAAATATATGCAAGCAGTTCTGACCCTCAGAGGTCTGATCCTAGCTCAACAGAAGACAAAATCGAGCTACACCGACCCTCAGAGGTCCGGGGGGTCCAGTTCAGCACAGAAGCAAAGTTTGGGGACTGAGGCTTAGCAGCCCTCCCCTCCCTCTTAAATGAATTTGAGAGGATCCGATCCTCAGAGAGGCTTGATAGCCCTCCTCAAACAAAGCAATATTTCTTTAACCTTGGAAGGTCTAATTCAAGTTAAATGGCTAAGGCAAACATAAGGAACTAAGCTTAGTTCTTTTGCCTCAACCCGGAAGGGTCTAAACAAGGCCTAAGTTCAAAACAAAATGGAGACTTACACAATTTCCTATGCCATTCTTCTTAAGGGTTATAATATTTTATTTCATTATATCACAAGTCTTTTGCTTTGTATGCAGGAAACAAAGAAAATGAAGAGTAAGTAAAGAAAAGTCGAGACTCTTATAGAGAAGACGAAGTTGTCAAAACTTAAAAATTTCATTGAATGGTCCTAACTATTACATAATAGCTCCTATTTATTACAAAAGTATTACGTCAGCTTGCGCAGCAGAAGTGGAAGGCTTGGCTGAAGAAAGGGAGGTTTCTTGATTCATTAGTTCAGACTCGGCTTCGGGGCCTGCACCCTAAATTAGGGGACTCACTTCAGAAGTTCCAAGGATCGGTACTGGGGCCTACACATTAGATGTGTATAGCCATTGATGACCTCCTCGGTCTCAGAGGCATCATATGTCAACCCCTCGTACAAGTCAGGATTCTTCACCAAGTGGTCACAGGCCAGTGTGAACCCCATGGAGAAGACCTTCTTGGTGAACTCCTTCAGCATCTCATCTGTTTTGGTCGAAGCCACGAACTGTTTCTTCCTTCAATCTGCAGCTCCCCCTCCTGAGAAGTAAACTTTGCCTCGGCCAACTGAGCCTCTTCTTAAACTTGAAGGACCCTCTGCTCTACATCAACGATCCTCTTGTCCTGATCGCTATGTCAACCTGGAGGGTCTTCTTTTTCAGCTCGGCTTGGCGAAGCTTGTCCCTCACTTCGGTTAGCTCAGCTTTCCACTCATCATACTTCTTGCCTGCCTCGATATTGCATTTCAACTCATTGGCTTTAACTTAGCTTCCTTCACTACCTGATCCACACCGGACTTGGCGTGAGCCAACTCCTACTTCATGGAGTTAACGGCAGAGTTGAAGGAAGACTAGCGCTCGACAATAGCGGGCAAGATAGTAATAGCCTGCAAAGGGGCAAAGGTGTGAATTAAAGTACGAAGTGCAAAAAGTTAAAATTTCAAGAAAGGTTGGTCAGAGTTCATTAGGCTGACGTGAAGCTCGTCCAGCCTCTGTTGGGGAGTAAGCCTCTTTACGTAGGCTACGTCCCGAGACAGGGCAACCATCTTTGCCTGCTCTCAAGCCATCCTCGGGAATTGCACCCGGTCGTTTATGTCGATCGGTTGGGTGGGTCGGAGATTAGTACTCTCTGAGGTGGAGGAAACTGGAAGAGGATCGACCGACAGTCGACCCTAGGGCAAATCTTGTGACCCTGCAGACTTTCTCTTCTCCTCGGGAGTGTATTTTTTATCACCTGAAAAGAGAAGGGTATCAGCTCTCAACTGGAAAAGAAGAACAAAAAGGGCTGGAAAGAAGCAGGTATGGTTGTCCTTACCATACGAGGTGATGAGCTGCTTTGACAGCGGGACATTTCCAGAAGCTGCCCCTGGGGTCCTCACCCTCTCCACTAGACCAGAAGGCCTCAGGGGCGATGACGTAGATGAGAGGGTCATTGCCGAGGAGGGACCCTTCCTGAGGCTAGCAGCCTCCCTTGACCTCTTTCTAGTAACCCGAACCGATTCGGGTTCGGTGAGCTGAAGGGCCAGAGTGACCTCCCCATCTGAACCTTCTGGGGCTCTTCCGGTCTTAGGTTGGTTCGGGGGGACTGAAGTTATTAGGGTAGCCCCAGCACTCCCCGAAGGTGCGTTAGTGGTGGAGGATGAGGATCCGCTTGCCGATGATGAAGAAGGCTGGTTGGAAGTGCCTGCACCACTAGCAGGTGTGGAGACACTAGCCCCCTGAGAAATGCTCCGAGCTCTACAAAGGATAAGAGGTCAGTATTACGACGAAGTGATGATTAAAAAAAATGAATGAATGAATGAAATGACACCTGCTTTATGAGGGTCGTAGCATAGAAGGATGTCATGGGAAGGGAACAGTCCCGCCCAGGCAAGTATGTTGTTGGATAAGATGGCAGGTTGGTTGTCAAAGTTTATTCTAAGGTTGGATTCTATGAGCCTCTTGGCGTGTATGAAATCCAGGGAAGAGGCATTTTTGGTTTTGAGGTTTTCTTTGGCAAGGTTCCACGGGCCCCGAGGCATTGAAGGGTCGAGGTATTGGATAAAGAAAAATGACTTTTTTCAGTCGTGAATGGATTAAGGATTACCCGAAGTGAGCTGTTTGCCCGCAGTTTGAGGAGAAATGTAAAAGAATCCCTTCGTAGGGGATAGCTTTAACATCATCCTAAAGGTGTCTTAGGAAAGGGGGATGTTATGTAATCTACACAGGAAGAAAAAGCTGGCAATAAGCCGAAGTGTGTTTGGGGTCAGCTGGGATATACTAATATCCCAGTGATGGATAGATGGACGAGGAGGGGTGCTATTGGCAGCCCCGCTTCAAGCTGCTCCTGATATAATTGTTAGGTAACCAGGAAGAGGCAGGTGACCTCGGTCCTTGGGGGTAGGGAGTTTGATGTGCATGTTCTTAGGAAAGTGGTATCTATCCCTAAATATTTTGATGTCCTCAGGGTCGAGAGTGTTTGAGTGTTTGGAAGTTGGGGTGGTCGTTCTATGGAGGTTTGGCAAAGGTAGGTTCGGGGGAAAGTTTAGTGGCACTTCTGCCAGTAGAGCTTCGTCAGAAGGGTTCAGCAGTCTATCAGTGGCCTCTACGGGGGAAGGGGGGACCGGCATGCTAATGAGAGAGGTGGGAGTAAACGTACCGACCATGATCTTCTGTTTAGAAGGCGAGTGAGCTTTTTGGGACTTCTTGTGGTATCCGGCGGTGACGTTGAGCGGCAGTCGGCAACGGATGAAATCGGAGGCAAGGGGAACAGGAGGATGATGATGAGGAAGGGAGAGTATGTGAAATTTTGAGGGAGTAAAGGAGCGAAGGGAGTGATGAGTAAGGGAGGAGTTGAAGGTACAAGAGAGTAGAAATAAGTTAAAGAAAGGAAGTAAAATGAGTAAGGGAAAGAAAAAAGACTTGGGGAGAATGGGGGGTATAAATAGGAGAGCAACCTTCCAGAATATTCTATGAATCCGGGAGGAAAAACTGACGGTTTTGAAATAAAACAAGGCGTTTCGACGAGAAAAATGAGGCGTTTAGGTGTTACAACGAGAAAAATGAGGTATTTTGCGGGCGTTATGGCGTGAAAAATGAGGCATTTTGCAGCAAAATTGGAGCGAGTAATGCAGCGCAATAAATGAAAATTCAGCGCATGGGGACTTAGCAAAAAATGTCACCCACGAGTTAATGTTGCAGTTATGTCTTGCCGAGGGTCCCACGGGTTGCTTTAGCCTCTGATCGGCAAGACAAGCACTAGAGTGCTCCAAGATTTCTGCACCTCGGCTCGGTATAAAAGGATCGGTTGTCATCATCCGGGGACTGTGAACAGTCGTTCTTCGGCTCGGTCCCTTGCCACGAAGCTTGATACCGAGCTACGGGGGAGGGGACTATTGATGATGTTGATTAGTAGCACATCGTATTTTTCCTAAATTGTTTTAGAAGTGCTTACGTGGCAGCCTCATTAAGGGCAATTATGTAATTTAGCCTCAGTTGAGTTAGTATAATGGTAGCCTCATGCCCCCTCATGTACATCTATAAATAAGGGGTTTGGGTGCTATGAAAAGGGATTCAAAAACTCAGAGAATCAGACACACATACTTTCTATACTAATTTCAATCACAAATTCTCCTCAGCTCTTCTACTTTCTCTCTCTACTTAGAAGTTAATTCTAGCTTCATCAAAGGGGGTTGGAGGAGAGGGATGGTGAGGTGGGTAGGGTAGAGAGAGGGAGGTGGAGAGGTGGTGGTTGTGGAGGTGGAGAAGTGGTGGCTGTGAAAATAGGAAATGCAGCTAGAGAAGTGGTGGAGATGGAGAATTTTTTAAAAAAATTTTGAATTTTAATTTTCCAACTTTTTAATTTTTTTTTTTGAATTTAAGAATAACAGACACATTTTTAATACACTTCTAGATCTAAGAACTATATGTAGCAATTTATGTAAATTTTCTTTTTTGTCCCTACTCCTATCTATCAAAGTTGAAGATGGTTGAAGTTTTGGCTGAACCACTATTTAGGGATTATTTTCGTGCAAAGAAAAATGTTTAAGGACTAAAACGACACAAATTAAAATTTAAGGACCAACGCTGTTTTATGAAAAAAGTTTAAGGACCATTTTGGTCATTTTCCAGTAGAAATGCTTAGAAATTTGGTTGTTTCGTTTTAGGGCTAAGTTGCATTGTAACCTCTTGGTTACTCGAGATACAATTATGACTTGTGGGATTGTTATACATTGTAACCTCTTAGTCACTGAAAGAGACGAAGAGTTCAAACGATTTTTTTTTTTTTTGGCTGTGAATTGTGCAAGTGTGAAAAAGAAAGAAGCAACTTTGAGACATCTCGGTTATACAGTAAAGATAACATAAATAACTTATTTAAATAATAATAATAATAATAATACCCAAGCAGTAGAAACAAATCTTTTCTGATATTATCCTTGTTGATGTTTATTACTCGAATATTCCTATTCTCTCGGAAGCTATCAAAATATTCTTATGATCACTGTCCAAGAAAGGCAGTGTGAACCCGCTATGAAATGCTGGAATTTCTAATGGATATATGACACAAAAAACTGTCAGATAATATTATCAAGTTTCTCTAATTTAAAATCTTTTTAAAGTTCTAAAGAAACTACAAGTTCTACGGACACTACAAAAGTTTGTAAATTGTAAGCTTGATTACTGTACATATAATCTTACAACATAAAGATTTGATAGATTCTACAAGAGATCAAATTCAATGAACTCACAGCAAAAAAGAAAAACTATCCAATCAAGACCAGATCATCTTCCAAAATCCTATAGGGGTACAATGATGTTACACACTTGCATTTCATCCTGCTATGTGAACATTGGCAGACTCCAAGAGGCTGGGGCTGGGGTGGTAAGCCCTTTGACCAAGTGCTACCAACTAGAACTCAACCCTAACTAATCTCCAGGAGGCCTATTCTTTTAATATACAGTGAAGCCAACCAACCCATAAAGGAGAAATACGCCAAAAAGAAGCAAGCTCGCCTGAAATGGACTGCATTTGACAAAGGAGAGTTCATCCTTTGTTGAAAGTAAAGGTGCAAGGAAGACTTTAATTGGTAGAGAATTCTAGCTAAGCCAACAGTTAACAAGGAGGTAAAGAACCCAGTAATAACTCCTGCTACAACATCAAATCTCCAGTGCTCAAGTGATCTGCTGCTCATAATCCAGGATTTCAGTATCCTCATAGACCTGCAAAAACAAAATAAACTTCAAATACACAGAGGATATGCAGAAAGGAAAACCATAACGAAGCAAAGCATACTTGAAAAGAATACAGAGTTTATGCAAAAATAGAGGCTTCCTAAGAGACAAAGGAGAATGTGGCCACCTTGTAACCATGATCAAGAGAAGTTAAAACAAAGATGAAAGTTAAAGGTGTCTCCACCTAAATGCGTCGTATAAATCATAATGTTGCCTGAGGCAAGGTCTGGAAACACGATTTTTCCCAAATTCATTGTTAATGACATTATTAACTAATCCAATGTTTGATACACAAGAAATTTACCTTTCATGATGAATAAGGGCGCTCAGTGACAGGGATGCACGTAGAAATTTATATACAACAGTTAAGGATTAGAATAAAAGAAAGACAAATAGGAAAGGGTGCCATGAGTAATTTAGTAAAGTTAATCTCAATATTTCGGGAAAAATGAAGTAAACCATCACAATTTGGTTGGAGAAACTATTGCAACACAAACTAAAAGAGGAACAGAACATGCAGTGTTTACCCCATCTTTCCCTTTATACAGGAGTCAGCTAGGGATAAAAAGAAGGTGGTGTGTGTGTAACTCAATAGGAAGGCCATCTTTCCCTTTCTATGGGAGTCAGCTGGGGATCAAAAGAAGTGGCCTGTCTGTAACTCCACTTGAAGAAAAAACATGTATTTAGACAGAAAGGTGCTTCTGATATTCATGAACAACGGAACAAAAATTCATCCAGTTAGCTACAAGCTGATCACTATAAACTGAAACAGTAATTACTCCAAAGAGCACAACCAATTGATGAGCTAAATGCTTGGGCTCTGCTATCACAAGTAAACGGTTCCCAAGGAAAATAATTAATATGAAAAAACATTTATTTTCATGTGGCATGAAAAAGGAATAATATCAATCTTATTTCAACAGATTCCAGGAAAATACCAAGCAGATTACAGGACAATTAAAAAATAAATAGGTTTTAAAAAAAAGTGTACTTACAGGATAGAATATCGTCTAAGCATCTCAACAGTAGATGGATCATTTGCCTGGCAGTTGAAAAGACCATCCTGATGTATGTTCACTTTGGAAATCCCTAATGTGTACCAGCAATCATAAGTTTCATTTACCTAAAAAAAGAAGGTGTTGATGTATATGGACACAAATACAAATAAAAAGAAACTGAAGTAAATTTATCCAAAGCAGATTAGTTTATTAAAAAGTTCATGCATAAAGCTTCAAATTCAACATACACCTTAAATTTATCTTTGGTCAACCATGCAGCTCCGAAAGTCGGTCTACAATTGGAAGGAAGAGCTTCATTTGGAGCCTCAGTAAATGCAAGTCTCCGCTGGCCAGAGTGATCGACATATTCAACCTGTTATTTGGAAAAGAAAACAGGAAATACAGGAAATAAAGTTAGAACCCATTGCATAATGGTGCATAGTGTTCTTCTCATAAGAGTGTAAGACATCAATAAAGAAACTCAGAAATATGAACCTTGAACCATATATCATCTCCATGTTATTTCATCTGGAAATGTTTGATTAAAATCTAAAACTGGAAAAGTATGTCATCAGAACCTTTGCATTCATAATATGTCATTTCAATACTACATTGATGTTCTTAAATAAGTATAAAATGGAGGCAGTAAGAAGACATTTTCTAACATAATCTTTGCTGCAATGAGACCTATTATCGTGATTATGTTGATGGCTTAAAGAAATATATAGAGTTTGTGTGTGTGTGTGTGTGTGAGAGAGAGAGAGAGAGAGAGTGCCAAGTCGTAAATAAGAGACCAGCTTTATGCTCTATATGTTATCAGAACTTTCAATACTTAGCTAATATCATGTATACATACACATGGATAAGCTCATGCCTGACTGT
This sequence comes from Cinchona pubescens, assembly GCA_025175665.1. NCBI lineage: Eukaryota > Viridiplantae > Streptophyta > Magnoliopsida > Gentianales > Rubiaceae > Cinchona > Cinchona pubescens. The sequence continues at coordinate 791,303 of JANKKI010000133.1, forward strand.
TGACCTCAGTTTCATTCCTATGTTCTCCAGTAGTAAGTATTCTGTTTCATAACTTAAAAGAAAGCATCTACCCCCTCTCCCATACTAATGGTAGCCTATTTTTTCTACCACCATTTTTCATCATTTTAATTTTCTAACTTGCTTATGTGTTGCATTTTTTCTGATAGAAGCATTTAGAATACATGATTGAGCACTTCAGGTTGGAGGCTATGGATTTTTCAGACTGAAAGAGGTAGTATTAAGTTCACAATTATAATTATCCTCAAACATACTTGGAAAAGGACGAACATTTTAAATGGATAGTCTAGATAAACCCACAAGTCCAATACAGATAGCCTTTTTCTTTTTAATGTTAACAGACAGACATTTGGGACACTGTCATTGTAGAGTCCTATTAACTTACTTGCTCACTAAATAAGAAAACCAAGTTGAGTTCTAAATGAACTGTTCTTGTTTATATTAGAAGCTATCCTATATCTAATAGGTCCCATCTATTTCAGCTACTTTTCTCTTCTTAATATAACTACAGATTCCTCACTAATTTTACTTACAAATACAGCTATGAGATACTACTTGTTTCCACTTATTTATCGTAGTATCAACACATCTACTTGGCAAGATAACCCCACATTGAGTTTCCACGGCTGAATTTTGTCACATTTATGATCAAGTAGTCATGAGCTATCAACTTAATAATAAAACCTCATTAAAACTTTAAATTAGTACCATCATTTTGACTGTAGAATGAAAAAAATTACAAGCTATCTCTACTTGTACGCAATGCTATTTGCTGGAAAGGAAATTACAAGCTATCTCTTGCATACAAGCATTTGATACCACACAAGAAAGAAATTACAAGCTATCTCTTGCATACTTGTACGCAATGCAATTAGCTGGAAAGGAACTATTGCATGCCAGAGAAAGTAAACGCAACAAATCATCAGTAAAAATCATTAAGACCAAGTCGTGGGTCATCTCGAGAGGATCTAGTTGAAATTATGAGGCTAAGTGTTAGATTACTTAAGCTCATATTAAGATGCCAAAATCAGCTAAACATTCTTCAGAAAGAACTTTCCATGAAATATTTTCATCAACTAAGGAGGTTTATAAATCTTTACCTCAAATACAGACATTAAGACCAAGTTGCGGGTCATCTCGAGAGGATCTACCATCAGGTGTTGAAATTATGAGGCTAAGTGTTAGATTACTTAAGCACATATTAAGATGCCAAAATCAGCTAAACATTCTTCAGAAAGAACTTTCCATGAAATATTTTCATCAAATAAGGAGATGTATTAATCTTTACCTCAAATACAGATGCCCAGTAATAATCATAATGGCATGATCTCGAAACTTCTTTCTCTCATATGGATAAAACACATGCTTGGCTCTATAATTTAGTAATCCTAGTTCACAGACTTTGGATGATCTCAGATCCACACCTGCACAGGAGATAAAGTGAAATGTGCATCTCATTAGAATGAACATCAACCAGAATGTATCTTCCAGAATTTTAAAATATATGAGATGCAAGGCCGACAAGAGGATCTAACAGACACCCCTTCTGCACATTCACAAGAATATTCACATCATTTAAACACAAAAGAGACTAGGACTACTATTTTTTATTAGAGGTTGTGCCTTCATAACAAATGTTCCATAGTTCAAGGAATCTACTCTTTAAACATCAAGTTATGACTAGATCTTACTTCAATTTTGCATTTACTAATAAATTAATGATAAGCTCCTCAAAGATAATAAACAACGCCCCTCATAAGAGAGAGGTTGTGCTCTGGGGCAGATTTTATTGGAAAATTGGGCAATGAGGTCAATTCAAGTCTGGTAAATGTGGAAATAAGCCATCAGAGGAAGTTAGTTGAATGTTCGAACAGGATTTTAGAGAAGCAACTCAAATTGCTTCTGCATACGTTATTTTTATCTAAAAAGTTATCATATGGCAGAGAGAAATCGTACGACAGGCAGATCCATGCATCTTTTTGCTTATTTTACTTTGTTTCTTCCTGGATTTTATCCTTTTGACTAGTTGAAGAACATGATAGATACCTTATTATCATTATAAGTGTAGTTATAAGAGAATGAGTGAACCGTAACAAAACGCTGTACCTGATTAACCAGAAAGATGCAACTAAGATAGAAAGTAGACATCATCGGTGAACTAACAGTACACACCTCAAAATAATAATGAGGGAAAAACATCCAGTGGAAAAAGGACAATGAGGGAACAATATATTAATTGCAGTACAAATAGACTAATATACTGAAATCTTGAAGTGTTCTGTTTTAGACCATAAAGCTAATCCAAGAAAATGACTGCAAAAGAATTTTTCATATGATGCAGCCTGAGTAACCTATTCAAATTCTCCCCCGCTATTTTCAGCATTCAAAATTTAAAACATCATCTTTCCTTTCTGTACAAATTATTCTTAAACTAGCCTTAAGTAAAGGCTTTATTGATTTCTAGCATCCTATAAGCTAATAAACACACACTAAGCTTTCAACAACACGAACCCAATATTCTCTCAGCCAACTACCAAACCAATTGATAGTTAATTCTTGCAAATTGACACACATTAAACTTCATGGTTAATTGAAATTCTACGCTTTCCGATATTGCCCTCTCCAATAAAAAAATCCAAAGCATGCTAAAAATTTGTAACTCTTTTACATCTATGGATCGACCATACACTAAAACTCCAACTTGACATGGAACCCCAGTAAACATTTTTTCGGCTTATTTTTTAAAGAAGTTTAAAAAATTATTTACATTTCCAATATTCTACCCTATCCGTTATTGTACCAAAAGTCTACATTTTCGTAATTTTCCTATATTATTCAATCTCAAAGATCTACTAACCCAACAAACATTACCAAAGCTTCAATTTCCCAAAAGGGTTGTTGAAAACTTAGCCTAAACTTCATATACAGCTAAAATTAGCAACCAAAAAATAAAACTAAAAAAATAGATAAATAAAGCAAAGCTATACATTTACAGAAAACGGGTAAAAATGGCAACGAAACTACTTACTACTGGAGACAATCTTGCACTGAGAAGGTACAGAAATTGGGTTCCGAATTGACAAGTTTCCCACAAAAACAGCTACAAAAAGCAACAAAAATGATACAGAAAAAGTTGCCCAAATGGTGAAGAAAATTCTGAAAAGGGTACCAAAACACATATACAAAGAACTCCTTTTCATCTCCTCCTCCTCCACTGGCTCTTCCTTGGTGTCTGGGGAATCCATATGGATAAAGGGTCGGTGGTAGAGCTGTAAATTGGTGGTGGGTTCGAGGGTATTTTTGGTTCTTGATCGAGTTTCCGATAACCACCGGAATGTTAGCCGGTGATCGGATCCAGTTGATAAATTGGATTGTTGGGTGGGATTTTTTTTTTTTTTTTTTTTTTATGGGTTTAAGGATTTGAGTGAAAATTAATGTGGATTGGGTCACCGGAAGACCAACGGAGGAGGTCAAGAAGAGGAAAATGTGAAAAAAATCTAAGAGTAAATTGCAAAATACCCCTTGAACTATCCTCAGTTTGTAATTTACCCCTTAAACTATCAATTACAGTAAGGGCTAATAACACTTTACCCCCTGAACTAGGGGTAATTACACTTTACCCCAAACTATAAAAAGTACACTTTACCCATCTACATTATTCATTCTTTAAAAACTTTAAAATTAACAAGATAATTTAGTTAAATGACTTAAATACCCTCAGCACTATATTTTGATTTTTGTATTTAAATTTTGATAATGATGTGATAATTATTTAAAAATAATGAAAAATAAACTATATAATATTATAATATAATCCATATCAATATATTTCTTAGTCAAATTTTTAAATTTTGTTATTTCATTTTTGCATTATTTCGAATTTGAATATTTAATTATAATCGTAGAATAAATCCTAAATAGGCTAATTTGCTATTGAAAATTCTTCTTTAGAGATATTGTGTGACAACATTTTTTTTTTATTAAACATTATAATTTTTTTGATATCTCTTAGTATTTTACAATTTTAATTTTTAGATAAACATGTAAAAATTGCAATGTCATATAATATAATTCAATATTTTATTATATTTTCACTCCCTACTTATTTTGTTATTATATTTTATTATAATATTAGTTTGTTATTATATTTATTTTTTCTTAATTCTTTTATAATTATTAAACATTAAGATTAAATACATAAAAAATTAAAATATAATACTAAGGGTAGTTCAATCATTTAACTTGACATTATAAAATTTTTAAAAGATGAATCATGTGATGGAGGACAAAGTGTAGTTTTTTTAGTTTATGGGGACAAAGTGTGATTATCTATCTAGTTTAGGAGGGCAAAGTGTTATTAACCCTTACAGTAATTTACCTCCTTCAGCTATTAATTTATTGTTGGGTAAAAAATATTTTTAGTCCTTAAAGTTTCACAAAAAACAAACCATGTCTCTCATCTTTCAATTTTCAATTCAATTAGAACAATTGATATAAAAATAGTATAATTTTGATTTCTATGGCTCTCATCCAACAAAAAATTACCCTCTATCTTTTACTTTCTCTTGCCTAAACTAACAAAAATAGCTTTTTCACATAATTTTGAACAAAAAGTATGTTATTTTTCTATCATTTGTACTAACTTAGTAGAAATTTGGAAGATAATGGACGTGATTTATTTTCTATAAAATTTTGGAGACCAAAAATGTCAATGGGACAAATTTTGGGGACTAAGAATATTTTTTACCCTTATTGTAAATTGCACCAATCGATGAATCAGATCACTTTTTACAAATTAGTTTGGATAAAAAGACTTAAGATATCCTCACAATACATGTGCAGCCTAAAACACCCTTCATTCCTTTTTTTTTTTATTTTTTTCCTCCCCAAATTCCCCTAATTTTTTCTCTCTTCCTCATCCTTACCTGTGTCACAACAACTCCTTCCTGCATCTTTAGTCACTGCCATCATCCCCTTTTAAGAGATCCCTCAATCTGTCCCTTACCTCTCAACTTCCCTTTATTTTGACTTCCCATTATCCACCATTCTTCCTATAGCCTTATCTCCCCATTACCAACCACTCTAGCCCTTTCATTCCTACCAATCCCCGCCTTTTGCCCATGTAGTCATGTGCTAAATATATCCCTTTCTCCCATTTTTTTTTTCTCTTTTTGCGTTTTTACTGCAACACCACACCATACCCGCACTTAATCTGCCGGGAACTTGTCAAGCAAAAAGAGGGGCATAGAACCCACGGGGATGTTGTTTCTAATTTTTATATTCATGCCCTTCCATTTTTTATGATTATCAAATTTTTTCTGCTGACTAGTTGTTTCGAATATGATATTAAAGAGAGAAAGGTTGAACTATTGTTGCATGAAATTTAGGGGCCGAAATGGTGTAAATTGAGCAAAATATGAGCTTTGTTGGTTGGCGCATGTCATGCATTTGGCTAAATGCTCCAATGATGAATTATGTTCATTTTTTGTATTTCTTTGCTGATTAGCGTCACATTTGTATTCTGTGAATTAGTCGGATAGTTCAGTCATGTTTTGTATTTCTTTTTAATGAGAACCGAATGCTAGAATAAAAGAATAGCCAGGGATTCGCTTGTACGGTAATTCTCTATTTGTTTATTGAATAATTTTGAAGTTACTTGCGAATTTTTTAGCTCACTGTTGTAATTTTTTTGTCTTTATTAGCTGCCAGAAAATTTTCAATGGCATAGTTGTTGATGGTTACCGGTGGTTGCTGCCATTCTTTCATTGAGTTCTGTGTTGTTTTTTGGCTGGTGAAGACTAAAAATAAGTAGGGAAAAAATGTAAAGGGAATTGTGTGGGCAATTTGGGGTTTTTACTATTTTACCTGGGGCAAGATAGTTATCCAGTAGTCATTTCTTTCTTGCATGATTGAAGTTATGTACAACAAATTGATAACTTACGGGGGTAAATTGTTAAAATTTATAGTTTAGGGGGCAATTTGCAAACAGAGGATAGTTCAAGGGGTATTTATCAATTAACCCAAAATCTAATGAAGTCGTCAAACCTTTGAGGCGTGTTTGATTATCTGGAATTCGGCAAAAAACAGGTAAATTACTAATAAAAGAAAGAGTTAATTACACTTTGCCCCTTGTAAAATTGGTCATGTCTTAGTTTGCCTCCTATAAAAACATTAGATACATTTAGCCCTCTCTCACTAATGGTCAAAGTTGACTGTTAGACAAAACGTTAAATAGCGTTACAAAATTACTAAATTATACTCATATAGTTTTACGATTGATTACACTTTACCTTTTGTAATGCTACAAAATTACACTTTATTTTCGATCTGTATTCTTGGTTTGTCATTGGCGATCGTTAAGGCATGTAGTAGACTAGGGTTTAAAAAAAATTTGTTAACAAAGAAGACAAAATCCAGACTCAAAATTTTACCAGGGCTATCATTATAGCAATAAAATTAGCTGAAAATTACTAGATAGCCACTGAACGGATGAGACCCATGATGATACTTGCCTTATAAATACTTATAACATATATAAATCACGTATAAACTTGCATTAATATAATTATCGGGGATTATAGAATAAAATTAAAGGAACAAATTACCAATAAAATAAGAGAATATTCACGAATTTAACTAAGTATACCTATTCTAAAGATTTAATAACATTAATTTCAATTCTAAAATTCATAAATGGTTAATTAAAAATCATCATAAGGATGATGACAAATGGATTAACACATTAATTAATCAAAAAAATAATAGACCTTTCAGAGTAAAAAATTCCTTATTCTAACATTTTATCTAATTTTACTAGGTATAAAGTAGAAATTCGAGACATTATAGAGGAGTAAAATACAAGTTTGTGTCATAAAAGGGGGTATATTAAAACTAACCATAAAATTATAGAAAAGAGCGTAATTTAGTATTTTCACACCATTCTATAACATTTTGACTAAACGTTGGGTTTGAACATTAGCCAAAGGGAGTTAATTGTATATAAATTTTTCTCAAGAGACAAATTGTGACATAAGTAATTTTACAAGGGAATAAAGTGTAATTGACCCTAAAAGAAAGCACTTTTCTTCGCTTCAATATTTGTTTTGGTAATAGTCAAGAAGCATAATGTATTTTCGTTCACGCGAGGTTTTCATATTTGAAAGGGTTAATTACATTTATCTCCCATGAGATTTGACCAAACTACCCATAACTACCTCACATTTGGAAAAATTACAATTACCCCTTGTTAGTAACAGCATCCAACCCCAATTGACAAAAAAATGAAATGACACAAGTACCCTCTAACTAAAACAGGAGAAGTGAAATGAAAATATTATAGAAAGAATAATTTTTTTGATCAAGAAATTTAGTTTTGACCATATATAAAGGTTGGTTGTCTTTTTCTTCAATCTGATGGGGAGTTTTGAAAATTATTTAATGATGCTAATGGATCTGCTTGAATGGGTTTGCTTTTTTATTAAAAAAGTTGGGCATTTTTTGTTCCATCTTCCAATTTTGAAGTTAAAAGTTGTTTTTATCAAAGAAAAGGACTTCGATGATTTTTTTTTTTTTTCAAGGAAGAGATATTTGATGGTTGATGAAAATGAAAGCTGCAATGTTTGCTACCATTGTTGTGGTTTGTTGTTGTGATTACAAAGGTTAGGGGAGGAGGATTGAGGACGATGGCCGAAAGAAAGTGATGTTTGATGGGTACTTTAGGAAATTCAGTGCTTAGTTTTGCCGTTAGCACTAAATTTTAACGGTCAACAATTAGTTGACTATTGGTGAGGGGTTATTTGTTAGTCGTTTTATGAGCACGGAGGTTTATAATTTTGCCAAACCTGAGGGATTATTGGTAGTTTGGTTAAACATTAAGGGAGATAAATATAATTAATCATATTTGAAATTGGGAGTAGGGCTATTTGATTTCGGCCTATATGAATCAGGTTTCCATGTGTTTGAACTCAACCCATTTCAAAATAATAGACCTCAACACATTTCAAAACGATAGACTTAGCCCAAGCATATTTCATGAAAACTCACACATCTAAGGCTCACTCTAAAATCACAAAATTGAGTGAGTTTCTGGTTAAAATCGGATCAACCCAAATTCATAACATTTTTTCCAAAAATAGAAAAACTCATATATTTTAAACATATATAACTCTATTTGAGCAAATCACCTATGTATAAAAATTGTTAAACAAAACTATTGTATAATGAATATTCAATACACAATGTATATTATTCTCCTCGTCTTATTGAAAGTGTCATACTTTCTATTTTGGAATGTTCCAAAATATTTGTCATGTTAACGAAGTCAAAGGAATCTTCTATCTCTTTTCCCAATATTGTCATCCCTTTACTTTCAAATTCAAAATTTGAATTTTGGGGGGGCAAAATTGGAATGGAAAGCACTAACATCATAATCTAAACTACTATTTTTAATAAGTTGTATTCTTGAAATGCGACAAAAGATATGGAATAGAGGAAGTACATATTTTACGTTACAAAGTCTTACTAAAAAATACTAGTATACATACACACATATTATTTGGGTCGAGACTTAAATGGGCTGAATTTAGTGTGGCTCCAACTCTACTCACAATGAAATCGGGCCTAATTTTTAGATCCAAACTCAACTCAACTCACTTTATTTGAAATTCAGCTCACCATTTTTCGGGCCGAACGGATTGAGGTCGGGCTAACCCAACCCAATTGACAGTCCTAATTGGGAGATGATTTATACACTAGCCATTTTGATTAATAAAATCCGAATGCAGCTCATGTCAATTTTTATGATAAGGTTAACCTTAGTATAAAAAATATCCAAATCAATTCACTCTGATGGTGTACATGATTGAGTATGATTTGTATTTTTTGTTTTGTCTCACATCGGTTAGATAAGAGTTTTACTCTTCCACTTAAAGTTATAAATATAAGTAAGGTTTTTAGTTAGGGTTTTAAGTGCACCAAACCAAGCCAAGAGATCTTTAGTGGGGTTTCAGAGATTTTATGACCATCCAACCTTTTGTCTTATTTGAGCTCTCTTGTGTTTTTGTTATAGTGGTACTTATAGCCCATTTTGTCTTATTTGTATTCACCTTTTGGTGAGAGTGAAGTGGGTCTTTTAGGACCATTAGTCTATTAAGGCTCTCGTTAGTTTTTTTTTTGGGTGTTTTGTTTTTGGGCTTTGTGGAAGTTTCTGCAAATTTGTAATCCTTTGGCTAACTTGGTGGATTTCTCTTCTTCGCCCATAGTTGTAGGTCGATTAGACCAAACCACGTAAATCATTGTGTCTCTTTTGTTACAATATTTCTCTTTGTTTATCTTTGTTATCGTCTTCAATGACTTGTTAAGTAATTTCTGCAATTTCCCAGGGTTCTGATCCTAAAATAAACGAGGCTAGTTGAACTCAAATAGACAAATAGTGCTACTTTTGAGTTCGGCGTCTCTCAAGCAAATTTTACATTGTTGAAACTCTAGTTCAAACTCGTTCGATCTTTTAACATTTTAACATATTCGAGTTCAAGTTCGTGCAATGCCAAAGTCTAGATTGATTTCAAGTTTGAGCTCACTCGAGTTTGAATTTGAGCTTGACTTCGAGTTTAATTGAGATCAATCTAGTTTGAATAATAATTTTTTTAAAAAAAATTAAATATTTACACATATATCTGAGGCTCGATTAAGCTTGACAAGCTTTTAAACCTTATGTACTAGAGGTCAAGCTTGTGAGGTTAAAAGTTTGGCTCGAATTTGGTCATTGTGAGCTCGAACTGTACTTTTGACTGAATACACTTGTGAACTTCTCTCGAACAACTTACTCATTTGCCACACCTAATTTACTCGCTAGAATTGATTTGTAATTATGGTGAAAATTAAAAGATAAACTTTTCCAAAGATACTAATGAAAAATTAAATACAATGCATAAATTAATAAAGAAGGAAGACGTACAAATCATCTCCCTTGAAGTAAATGTATTTTGGTTTTTGATGATGTCAAAATTATACGCCCACTAAAAAAATATGCACATGGCTCTAGGTTTGTGTTTGTTAGGGACATTTTGATAATTTTACCATCATAGCCAAAGTAAAACATGTTTCAACCTTAACATAACCTTAAAGTAAAACCAAGAATTGAAAAAAAAAAAATTGCAAATTCAAATACACAAGTGGTAAATCTTATAACTTGCAACTTACAACTGTTACAACAATTAGGTACTTGAGAAATTAACTTAAATGGACAGTTAAACCAACTTTACAAGAAAACGAAGTGCCTAAGAAATTAAGAAAAAAATAAAAGAAGAAAAAGGATAATGATTGACTGTATAATACATTTGTTTCTTTTTTTCATGAAAACTTCTTAGATAGATCTAATACATGATAGGTTCTATGAACCATTTGATACAAATCCATCCACATTATTTTAAATAATTAAAATATGAAGAATAATGTGATTGCATCTGATTCTTGAATTGCATCTCAAATTGGGTACAAGGCCAACCTTAAAACCGTAGATGCAATTGAATTTGCATGATCCACACGACATTTCTAGTCTCTTATTGACAATCTCAAAATTGATCTTTTTTCCAATTCCTTTCATCTTGGGGCCAGTGTGACCTTCTTTTCCAAAAAGTTCATTTGGAAATGAATTAACCAAATGTTGAAAAACTGATTTCGAAACTCCTACCAAAATATTATCCACCACTTTTACCAAAAGACCAAGGTTGTATGTAACTCTTGGACCCCACTCTCTAACATAGTACAACCATGGTGGCTTCACAATTGCTGGACTAACATAATCAACTAAAACTATCACATACCTATTTCCAGTGTCCAAAATTAAGTTGCTTTGGGCCATATCATTCCCTATTCCAAATTCAACAGCACCTTGTAAGACCATTCTGGGCTTTGCATAAAATGCATGTCCATGCAAAGATGAATAGGCCACAAATTGTAACTATCATTTTGAAATTTCTCATCGAGCAATGATGCATCAATCGATTTTCCAGAACTTTGTTGTGAGAAAAATTTTTTTGTAACATCCCATTAAAATTGTTGACTCTTAGAGTTATATGCTCCCAATCACCACCATGTTCTCCAATGATTTGCCTAATTAGATATCAATTGGTCCAAATTTAGCTTTTCCAGGTCCAATAAATCGGCAGAAAATCCACACATCTATGTCACTATATGTTCCACGAAACACTGATTTTCACATGAAGATATGCTTCAAAGCTTTGAAAGTTGCCTTTCTTGAGTTTTTCTTTTGATGTATCATCAATAGGAAGGTCTAGCCAATATCTTCCATTATTTAAACCTCCTTGTGGAAGATTTTCACCATGGAATTTGATTGGACTAGGGGTTTATTCTTGACCCTTTGTGTATAGAAATGCTCCATTGGAAAACAATACCAATTTATTAAAGAGGGAAGGTAAGTTTCACGAGGATGAATGTGTATCAATGGAGAATATGTTTGAAATAGTGTTTGTTATAACATGAATTTATCTTAAATTGGGCATGGATTCCATGGAGAATAAGGAAAATTTATTGTTTAGCATGATAGAGATGTGAGGGCATCTTTATCCCATTTTTTCTTGAATATGAATATACATAATAGTACACCTTGAGCAAGGTTCCCCCTAACACATGGTCTTAAATTATATTCATGGACTTATTGATCAACTGTCACTCCAAATCCAATTATCAAGTTCACAATCCTCAGCAAGTCGGATCGAATGCACCTAACTTTGTCCAAGGGAGGTTTCTCTAGTATGGTTATGACAACATAGCCTACAGCTTCATAACCATCATGTGGAATTGGATACCATATGTAACCAGGGCCATTTTTCTTGATTTTTGATAGCTTACTACTCCAAACTAGTGAGTAGTCAATTGGGCATTTTAGAGTTTTCAGCTGACCGATGGCGTTAGCAACATCTTTTTTGATAGGTAACAAGACAAAAAGAGGTTGATTATTATGTTGTCTAAAATAGCATCGAAGCATGAAAAATCCATCTGATTTTTCTAAAGGCTCATACAATGTTGCTCCGAGGTCATTTGGTCCACGCTGACCCACTACAACAAAATGGACTTTTCGTGGCGCTTTTTATGCGACACAGGACAAGAGTGTTGTAAATAGCAATGTTTTTAAAATCGGACCGGACCAGCCGGTTCGACCGGTCTGACCGCGAATCGAAAGAACCACCGGTCCGGTCCACTTTCATAACCGAGTGGAACAAAAAACCGTAGAGAACCAGATTGAACCGGAAAAATCGGTTCAACCGGTTTTTAGTTTTTACTTTTTTAAAAAAAAAAAAATTCCTTCAGGTGCCAGCTGCAGCAGCACAGGATGCAATTGCAACTTTGCAAGTTGCAATTTGCAATGCAGCAAAGACCAAAGACAGCACAACAACACCTTCTTTCCAATTTCCATTTGTTTAGCTTTTTTTTGACCATTTTGAACATAATATCTAGATCTCTCTCTTCCTCATCTTCTTCTTGCTTCTTTTATTTTTTTCCCACTAGCCGCCTCCTTCCTCCTCCTACTCTTAGTGCTTTGGCTCTTCCTCTTGGCTTCTTCTCAACTCTTCACTTCCTCCATCATCTCTTCCACTCCCCCTTTTCATCTAGGCAAGTTATATTATTTCTTTCATGTTATTTTTTTTCTATTTTTTATGTATTTATTTTGTTATTTTTCTTGTCCATTTTTCCTATATATATGTTGTTATTTCTCTTATGTTATTTTTGGTGTATTTTTCATGCATTTATTTTTATTATTTCTTTTACGTTATTTTTTTCTATTTTTCGGGCATTTTTTTTTTCCTTTCATGTTTTGTTATTTTTCTTGTTTATTTTTCATGCATTTATTTCATATTTTATTTTCTGGTTTTTGTCTATTTTTTCTCCATTTAATTTTATTATTTATTTTCAGTTTTTTGGTGTATTTATGTTTCTTATTTCTTTTCCACTACTTTTTTTTTTTCTATTGTCCCGAAAAATTTTATTAATAATTTTTTAAATTTTTTTGTCTAATACAAGAAAATTGATTTTCTTAAAAATATTTTTTTAATCTATTTTTCCTTCATTTATTTTTATCATTTATTTCTTATCCATTATTTTTGTCTATTTTCTGCATTTATTTTGTTATTTTTTAATCTATTTTTCGTTCATTTATTTTTATTATTCAATTTTATGTTATTTTTTAGTTAGTTTTCTCAAGTGGATTTTTATCATATCAATAAGACATATGAGAAAGTCCTTTAAAAACAAAAAAATTAAATTAATTAATGTTGTCATCTACTTTGTAAAATTTTCAGGATAATGGATGCTACAGGTAGTGATTCGCATTCTTCACATTTAGGAGCATCTAGCAATGCGGAATCCACAAGTTTAAGTCAAAGTTATAGACAAAAAATGGATACAACATGGAAATACATCAGTGAAGCCATCAATGAAAAAGGAAGAAAAATCTTGATTTGTGGGTTTTGTAACAATCAATTTGTTTGGTGGTGGCATTCATCGTATGAAGCTATCTGACACTTAGCAGGATCTAGATGTGTATTGCTCCATGCACAAAGCATTCGCTCCAGAAGTAAGGCATGCAATTGTAGGATCTTTGAAAGAGTATGCACAAAAAGCTAAAGAAAAGATGGGAGATTTTCGGGAAGAAAATCCATATGGTCGCTCTGTGAATGATTTTGATGGTGATGATATTCAAGAAATTCCTCCTCCTCAAGCCAAAGGAGTTTCAATCAATATGACAGGAGCATCAGCAAGTAAAGGAAAAAGAAAAGCCACGACAGGTATAAATGCTTATTTTAAAGGTGGATGTGATACTTCGCAACCCACTATTGAGGCTTGTTTGCAAAGTAAAGAAAAATGGCATAACATTGACATGGCTATTGCTCTTTGATTTTATGATGCTTGCATTCCTATAAATGCTGTTAATTCTCCATTTTATCAAAGAGCTATTGATCATATAGCATCCATGGGACATGGATATAAAGGTCCATCTTATCATGCTTTACGAGTCCTTTTATTACGACGATGCTAAAAAAGATGTACAATTAGTAATTGATTCCCTTCGTAGTAATTGGGCTGAATCTGGTTGTACTATATTGGGTGATGGGTGGAAAGATAGTAGGCAAAGATCATTGGTTAATTTCTTAGTTTATTGTCCCAAGGGTATATCTTTCATTAAATCTGTAGATGTATCAGATATTGAATCAAATGCTGAAAATTTGTGTAATCTATTTACTGAAATTGTTGAAATGGTTGGTCCAAAGAATGTGGTGCATATGGTTACTGATAATGCTAGTAACTATAAGGCTGCAGGATTTAAAATTAGTGAAAGATATCCTACTATTTGTTGGTCACCCTGTGCTGCTCATTGTATCAACTTGATTTTGAAAGATATTGGTGAATTATTTGATGTAAAGGCTCTTGTAGATCTTGCTTCAACGGTGACTGTATTTATGTATAATCATAAGTTCACTTTGAATTGGTTGAGGAAAAGCAAAGGATGGAAGGAGATTATTCGTCCTGGGGTAACTATAGATTTGCTACAACTTTTATAGCATTAAAAAGTTTGTATGATCGGAAAGAAAATTTTCAAGCTTTAGTCACTAGTGGAGATTACAAAATTTTTTTAAAAATGGCTAAAGGAAAAGCGGCCAAGAAAATTGTTTTGAATGATAAGTTTTGGAATAATTCTTTGATTCTTGTTAGGATCATGGGGTCTCTTATTCGATTGTTACGTGTATGTGATGCGGATGAAAAGCCTTCAATGGGTTATGTTTATGAAGGTATGCAAAGAGCAATTGAAGGTATTAGAAAGCTTTTCAAATACAAGGACAGATTGTGCAAGCCATATATTGATATTATCAATTTCCCATGGGATAAAATGTTGCACAAAAATCTTCATAGTGCATCTTATTTCTTGAATCCTGCTTTTCAATATGACCTTACATATGTTGGAATTAAAGAAGTCACAAATGGTTTATTGGATTATATTGAAAAATATGTGGATTGGTGTGATCATGCAAAATTTACACATGATGAGATTGCAATGTTTCGGGAGCGGGAAGGTAGTTTTGGACGGAAACTTGCTCTTAATACTAGCAGGACAGATCGACCAGGTAGTAAATTTTTTTGTCATTTAAAATTTATGGCAATAGTACGTTTTAATATTTGAGATTATATATTTAATTTTCAATATGATATGTTTGTGATAGAAAATTGGTGGAAGTTGTTTGGTTGTGATGCTCCAAATTTACAAAGACTCGCGATTAGAATTTTGAATCAAACTTCATCTTCTTCCGGCTGTGAACGTAATTGGAGTGTCTTTGAACGCATTCACACGAAAAAAAGACAATCTATTAGAGCATCAGAGACTTAATGATCTTGTGCATGTGCATTACAATTTGCGTTTGCAATACAGGTAACATTTTGGTTATCTACATTAAAAAAAAAAAATAAATTAGTAGATTAATAAGTTATGTATATTTTATTATTTTGTAGGACCAATCGAAAGAGATCTTATGATCCTGTTGATTATGAGTCGATTCCCAAAGATAAAACAGAATTTTGGGTCGTGGAAGAAGAACCAGCCGGGGAGCTTGATTATGAGGAGTTGGAGGCTGAACTTGAAGAACTACCTGTGGATGATGATGTTGAATGTTCCAATTTTCAACAAGTTGAAGGTTGGTTTGAAATAATTTTTTTGAATCTTTCTAAATTTTAATTGTAAATTATACTATTGTACTATACTATTTTTTTAATTAATATTATTGTTTTTATTTTTTTTTGTTTTTTATTAATATATATTATTTTGTTTTTATTTTTAGATGATGATAATGATGATAAAATTGAGGAAGATGTGGCCTTGGAATCATTTCAACGTAGGGGTATTAGTCTTATTGATGAAGATGATAAATAGCTAAACTGAGATAATCATGAAGTGAAGCTATGAGATGATTGTAATTTGTTTTTAGTCTTCGTTTGATGTTGATTGTGTTACTTAAGAAAATGACAGTTCAGTTGTAATGTTATTTGCTATACTTGTTCTTTGTTGTATTTGTTTCTTTGTTTGGGATGTAGACAATATTATGTAGAATTATTGTTGTTAGTTTTTTGAAGTCGAAAATGATGTTGGACAGGTTAATGTTGATTGTAGAGATGATGTTGGTATTTGCCAGGTTATTTTCAACTTAGAGATGATGTGATATTTTTGTTTTTAAATTTTATAGAAATGTATTTTAATCTTTAAGTCACTTTAAATTTTATCACACTTAAAAAAAAATAAAAAAATAAAATAAAATCAACATCTAGATTGACCGGGAATACAGCAGGCCACCGGTTCAATGACCGGTCCGATTTTCAAAAACATTGGTAAATAGGTGGCACAACTCAAATCATGCAACAAAGTTCACAACAGTCCAAAACTTTTATCGCATAACTGAAACACAAGTGAAAATCATTATAAGAATATAAATGAAACGTCGTAGTTTTAAATAAATTTTGTCCCTATCACAGACTCAAAAACATTGTATTTTCTCTGTTTTCATTCATTCTCTCTCTATAATCAATAGCAACTTAATAGACCTCAATTCCACTATTCATCTCTTGCTTTCTTCCTTTCTCTCTCTCTTTTTCTCTCTGTCTCTCTAAATTGACGGCTCATTTGCCAAATCAAAATCCAATGAAATAGTAGTATGGAAAAAAGTCGAAGAATTCCCGGATGTCAAAGTTTTGAGAAACGGAAAAGTCTTGGAGTTCCTTCTACTTCCACGAGTACAACTTTTATATTAGAGAGTCTATTTTCGTGTGCCGCCGGTGATGCTTCGGCTCAAACAGATGATAAGACAACGTCGCCGCCAAGAAATTAGAGAAAAAATGTTGAGATTTATACCCCGCCAAGAAATTAGAGAAAAAAATGTTGAGATTTATACCTACTATAGCTTAATTTCAATATTCCGTCTTCTTTCTCAATTCCAGTCAGTCGAGGTATAATTTTCTAGAAATCCATTGTAGATTTTTCTTTATTTTCATTTTGTGGTGAAAAAATTGAAAAGAATCGGAGATCGTCGAGGACGACTCGCTTCTCTGGGTAATTTATCTATCCTTCATGAATGAAGCCCTAGCTTTGCTCTTAAGATGAGTCACCAGTTTCTCTATGGTCTGCCAATTTAAATGCAACATAATTAAGCTCATATTATCTATCTTTTTCTCTACAATTTTTTATTTATATGCATTTTTATCATATAAAATGGAGAATAGTTATAGGTTGTTTAAACTTGGGACTTTTCATGGATTTTTCTTTTATCTTTTTATTTTTTATAAGTTATGTGATTTAAGAATGAATTATGGAGCTCCGATTCCAGATTTTGGACTGTTTTGCTCAAATTTGATTTTCTTTGGTTATGATTGTGCTTATTGACTTGTCACTTGACATGATTGATATGCAAAATTGATGTTTTAGAGCCATGAGATTTGTTCTGCTCAATTTTTAGCACATATTAAGCTTCTTTTAGTTTGTTCCAGTTTAATCTATCCAACAACTTTACTTTAGGACTAGTCAAGCATATTGTTGTGCACCATTCTACCGTATGGTGTATTTGAGGCATATGATGTCTGTAGCTATGTATTTTCTGCAAGGAGGGAAGGCTTGTATAAGTTAGGGTCATTGGATTGGGGCACTCGGAAGGGCTTGCTACTATTATTTTGAGTGTCAGTATCAATTCTTTCTTGATATATTTATTGTTGTTTGGTATGTCTTATTTAAATATTTAAATAGAACAAAGTGTTTTCAACTACCAAATGGGATCTATTAGCATTGTTGTGGCCATATTGGTTTTCCCTTTTCGATATTTGAATTTCTTTTGCCATGTACCATCATATTTATTCTCATATTTTGTAATTTTGCTTGCATTACATTTTCATTATTCAGAATTTATAATTCCCAATAAAGTTCATCCATTTTAGTTTTAATGATAATTAGGTAGTATATTGTATTGGAACCTGTGCTTCTTATATTGTTCATTTGGAACATTACATTGTTGTTATGGTTTTATAGAATTTGTGAATTTCGTGCTAGACATTGTTGCTAAAGTTTTCTGAGTAGCAGTCATATCCTTGTGATGTGTACTTTGCCTGCTATATGTAGCTAATTAATAAAATTTAAACATGTGGACCTTGTCGTAATTTGTATTCCATCGCCTTGACAATGAGTCTTACATGTTTGAGCGACGACTGTAGTTGTACACCACCCTTAGGTCTGAAATCTAAACTAGAGTGATTATTTCCTTGTTCCTTATAGGTTTGGATTTTGAATGTTAATCTCTATTTTTGCGAAGGTTCTACTTGGAGGAAGAGTTACTGAATAGCTTCATTTTTGTTGGGACACCACAAAAACATCAGTTAACTACCTTGTTGATGCATCTTGGCTTGCTTGTAAGATAATAACTATGTAGGTTCTTAAATTCTTTGCTTCTAATTTTGTGTCCAACTCATTCTTCTACCAGCCTAGTTACTGCATTTCACTTCTGGTAGATAGAATTTGAAGAATCCCATGGATTCTCCTTCTTGGAGAGGAAGTCCGAAATTTATTGCCCACAACTTGCCCTAACTTTGAAGGATCACTCTATGATGATTATTGTCCTGATTGAGCCCCAATAACTAAAATTTGGATGATGAATTTGTACGAAGGACAAAATAGTTAATGTGTGAGAAATATGCCAAGACTCTTGCTTTGCTAAGGTAACATTGTACTGCTTTATTTAAAAACTGTAAAGGTATATTGATTTGGGAAGGGGTAGGAGGTGGGGGTGGTTAGAGAATCTCTCAACTATTGTCAATGGTTTAATGCTTATATACTGAAATTCATCATGTTACCACGAGAGACTCTTCCAAAACTTTGAGAATCTTGTCTAGGTGGATAATATAGAAAACAGATCATTTATGCTCATTCAATTAACAATATATGGCTCAGAACATTGTTGCATGCACTTACAAGTTACAAGTAACAAACCAAGAATCTTTTGGGTATAGTTACTGAATGTTATATCTTTGTTCTTTCAGTTTAAAACTTGTATGCTTTGTAGATTCTTTTCTCCATTGTTTGATTGCTCCGGTCTGTGGTTGGCATTTGTGATTCATCCTCAATTAAAATAATTCTTTTTTTCTAAATATTAAGTTAATACAATTAGACCATTGTCAGTAACACAGATGAAAATTAACCAAGGTTCCTACAGTTTTACTGTGATTTGGAACTTTAAGTTTTGCTTACTTGGCTAGTATCATCCATACTCTTTCTTTCTTATCAGACCTTAAACATGTCCACTACATGAAGATTGCACCATGATGTATGTTCACGGCACAGGTAAGTAAACATGAATCTTTTGGTTTATTCACTTATCACTTTAGCTAGTTTTGGATTTATCTAGAAAAGAAAGTGATAGATCTTATTTTGTCTTTCTGTTATATAGGGAAGAAAGTGACAGTTTTATATAATGATTAGAACTTGAGAACTGCTTTCAAATTTTAACTTTTTTCTTGAAGCATAATTTATATGTTCTACATGTGTTCATCAAGCACATGTACTAGCCACATCTTGTATTTCATATTTTTGCACCTCTACTATACTAGCTTTGGTCTTGTCTCCTATCTTTAGGTGGTTAGGTGCATAATGTTTTGCTTAATATCTTATATTTTATATATTTGCACTCCAAGCGTTATAATTCATTTCAATCCTTTGATCTGTAAGAGTATCCACTTTCTCTTGTTTTTGTCTTCTTGAGTAGTTTGAAATTGTTAATGCAACTCTTTGACTGAATAAGCCTATGAACCTATGGGTTTATGGAAGATCATTTCTGGTATGAATAATGTGAAAAAATAGCATAGAAGTTGTCAAAGTTGTGTAACCATAATGGATTTGCATGTGAAAATGAGTATATAGATTACAGATATAATAGGCCCAACATACAGATTTGATGTTTATCATAAACTTGATTCTTTTCATCTATAAATTAATAACCATATATGTTTTTTTATCCCCTTATTTCTGTGTAGTTGTTTTGCCTAAAAATTCCTTTGAAACATCAATGTGCTTGTTCCTTTGAAATGTTTTCCTAGAGTTATCTGGCACACTTATACACATAAATTGATTACAGAGAAGCATTGCCTCCAAATCCCATACTTTGAAATAATGCTGAGGCATAGAAGAGAATTGAATTTATGCCTGTCAATATTTGGAAAATTGGCATGAAAATAGCCAAATTAACTATGGTCTGTGCCTTTTCTCAAGGATGTTTCTAAAAGGATGCTCAGTCAAGTTTGCTAGCTAGCTTGCATCAATAAGGTCTTGTAGCTCAGAATGAACATATGTCTTTCCTCTGTTCTTCTCTAGAACTATTCTTCCTTTTTCCTCTAATTTGCGTTCAACTAGGCTGTTTGGTGTTTTTAGAATTAGTATTGAAAAATTGGCATGAAAATAGCCATAATTAACGCTGGTCTGTGCCTATTCGTAAGGATGCTCAATCTTTGTAGCTCAGCATGAATATTTGTTTTTCCTATATTCTTCTCCAGAACTATTCTTCCTTTTTCCTTTAATCAGCATTCAACTAGGTTGTTTGGTGTTTCTAGAAGTAGTATTCCTCCCACAGTGTTATCAAAATAGCTAGAGCAACTACCAATCCAAGAGAGACCCCCCATTCCCATTGCCATAGCTTCTCTGTGCCATAATTGATCATATTTTCTGTGAAGATACCAAGAGCTGTTGTTAGTTGAAACATCATGTTGAGCCCTCCTCTAAGATGGGGAGAGCCATCTCTAACAGATAAAGTGGAATAGCATTACAAGCAACAAAAAAAGAAAAGATCTGTAGGTTTGTCAAGTTTTTGGTAAGAATACATAAGAGTTATTCAATGTTCGGGAAATCTGCTGATTGATATTGTAATACAGGTAGTGAAAGATTGTAATTTATGTAGAGCATTGTTATTTGTAATTCTTAAAATTTTGGTAGTTAACTTCATCTGCTTTCTTTGGAGCTAAGTTTAGTCATCTCAACATCATTATTTTGGAACTGCATTATTGATGGGTTACATATATTGTGTAAGTCTTTTTCAAAACATGTTATGAAAGCAAGATAAGATACACTTCTCTAGTTTTTTAGTACAATGTGAGATAAGATATCATGTCTTTCAAATGTTAACTTTGGCTTCATTATCGTCTTGATACATCTAGATGGTTGTGTTCAGTACACCCCTTAAATCTCTATTGTTTGAAACTTCAGTGCCACGCTTAGTGTTGAGTGGGTTCATTGGCTAGGCAATGTGTCATTGAGAGCTGATAGTGAAACATCACATGAATTGGCACATAATTCTGCTATAGGTTAAATTTATGCTGGTGGAACTGTAGGTAAAATTGGTTATGATGGTTTTGGACTTGAGAGCTTAGTTGCATTACATTACTAATATCACACTAATACTAGTGGCAAAGCTATACCTGTTGCACTGTTAAATATCTGGGTGCAACATGTGCTTAAACCTTTTTTATAAGCTTAATTTGATACTTTAAAATATTAAGTACTAGTGGTATCTCAACTCTCGTGGTAGGGCAGGTATGCTACATGATCTGTTCACCAGGTTCTCTTATATGAATTGTAGGTGAAATGATTCTGGTATAGATGATGTGACAATTTACTGCCTGTGGACAAATGCTTGATTTAATTGCCATGTCAGTGGGACAGAAAGATACCCAACTCTTTGCCGCTGTAAGTGACAAACTTTTGTCTTTTTATAATTGTAGTTTTCACATTCTATCTGCAAGCATGCATTTTGTCATACTCGATTACTTTTTTCCCTTTTCTTTTAACGCAGACACCATTGAGTTGTTCAGTACAAAATGTGGACTTTTCCTTTTGCCATTAAAGGTAATAACTTACTTTTGCAATTGTTTGCCTATGGTTTAAGAATGTATCTTTTTTTCTTTTTTCTTTTAGTTTTCAATATTTTTTGTTGATTAAGAAAGTTTAATTTTCAAGTTTGGTTCCATGGAAAGAAGTGGTTTGAGTAATCATATAGTGTTTCTTATGGTTTGCTGATGTATATCAGTCTGATTGCATCATTAATTTATTTGGATTTGGGTGTTGATAGAACTACTGCAATTTTGAAAATTCGGACACTGAGATGGGAATAATTAGGATGAGGGGTTTAGTTATTTATTGTTTCTGGTAATTTGTTTATTTAGTGAAGTATTTTTTGTCATCATATTCACTCAAAGAAGTCACATTTTCTTCTTTTTCCTATTTTACTTTTGTAAAATTTTATTGTTTAGACCATTGTTCTTTGATAGTCTATGTGCCTATACTGCAATGCCAAGCTATTATAACTTGTGTTTTATGATTACAATTTTTAGTTGATTGTTTCATTTGGCAGAAGTACTCTTTATTGTTATTTTTCTTTCTTGGGTTGGCCAGTTAATTCTAACAATTGCCTGTAACTTTCTCTCGTAATGATGTATGCTTTTGTTGTAGCTGAAGCTATCATAATCTATAGTTAATAATTTTTTCTACTGGGAATCATAATCGTGAAACTACGTCGAGGACAAGAATTGAGGCTGAGAGCTGTAGTTCGAAAAGGAATTGGCAAGGATCATTCCAAATGGTCACTTGCAACTATTGTGATAATATTAATGTCTTATGCCAACTTTCAAGGAGGGTTTGGCACTTTAAAGATCAACCAACTTCAAGTGTGCTCAAGGGACAACGCTAATGTTTTGGATTATTAACAATTTGTCTAACTTCTATGACTTTTGAGAAGTTATATTAAAAATTTGTCAAACATCTAACTATCATCACTTTTGGGAAGTTATATATATGAGTTTTGTTGAAATATATGAAGTGTTTGTTGCCAGCTTAAATTGCTAGCTTAAATTATTGTTCACTTTAATGTCGCTATTGTGCCACAAAAGAAGAGTCATGAATATATTACTACAAGAACTATGGCAAAAATGTGTCGCAAAATATTTGCGGCACGGTGAAATTGTGTAGCAAATGTATCGAAAATGTGCCACAAAACATTTGAGACATGGTGAAATTGTGTCGCAAATGTAACAAAAATGTGCTGCAAAATATTTGCGGCGTAGTGAAATTGTGTGGCAAAAGTATTGAAAATGTGATGCAAAACATTTGCGGTGCAATGAAATTGTTCCATAAATGTGCTACAAAAACTTTGCGACATAGCAAAATTATGCCGCAAGTGCCGCTTTCTTTTGTGATGGTTGTATTAGTGACACAAAAGTTTTGTGCTGGAATAGTGCCTCAAATGCCTATTTGCTACAGTTTTTTGACTTTTTGCGATGCATTACGTATGTTGCAAATAGACAATTTTGTTGTAGTGACCATATTTTCTTCAAAGACAAAATTTGGTACACATGAAGACCTCCTAGGTCAATATATATCCACTAGTGAAGCCACCACCTATTTTCCACCAAAAGCCAAAAAAAAAAAAAGGAAAATAAACAAGTGTTATATATTAATTAGTGACGAGTTAAGAATGTACCTCATTCAATAATTTTGAAGTATCATAAGGAAAAATATATGAACTTGGTGGCCGATGACGTAGAGTAGTTTATGTGGTAAGAGGTTTCCCTTATGATTTATTGGTTATGATTTGAGTCACTAGAGGGGTAGAAGGTCCTGAGAGTGAATGAAAGTAGAGGCAGCAAGATAGGGTTAGAGGGCTATGATCTTTTTAAAGAACCTGGAGGCCATGTTGGTAATGGAGAGGGAAATTGAAAAGTGGAATGAATAGGCAAATTGTTCTCTTTGATGGGTGGTTTGGTAATTAGAGGACCAAGAAGAATACAAAGGAGACTAGAGCTTACAAAAAAAATAAAATTAAGAAGGTGTTTGTTTTATAGGTATGAGGAGAAGGACTGAGAATCAAAGTTAATGATACTCATAGATATTGTTTGGTTAATTATTATGGTTGTAAATGCAAATTTCATGCTTGAAAAATAGACAAGAAATAAAATCCACAAATTCAAAATTTTATTAATTCAGTTGAAAATGGGTTACAACTTTCTATGCTATTTCAATTGTCGATTGCAATGTCGAAGACCTTCGATTTGTTCTCTGATATGGTAATGACGATCCAAGGACCGAGACGTCGATGTGTTGATAAACAATTCAAGGGGCCGCAACAGGCTCAGTTGATCTCGCATTTTTAAACTCCTTTAATTTCTTGTGGAAGAAATCAATCAAAGAGTGTGAATCAAGAGCTTTAGGCTTGATCCCGGTTGAAAAGAATGTTGATGAAGAACGCGATTTTGATTGTTGTAGAAGTATTTGTTTCTCATGCTTGTTGATCCCCCACGCTGCTAGAGTCTTGCTCTTCATGTGGCTGAAGTGCTTCAAAGTTATCCCCCTCAATGAGAATGGTCTTGTATTTATAGGCCACAAGTAAGGGGTTTAATTTAGGAAAGGTCAATTACAATCTTAATTAAGGGTAAATTAACCCCATAATTAGCCTTAATTGATTTTTCTTAATTTAGTCAATTAGAGACGTTTTATCTATTTAATGGATTCTAGAATACTTGATTGGGTTTAATGTGCCGAATGGGCTCCATTTGCACAGTCGGCCGAATTTGCAAGAAATGTGGGCTTATCTTGTTCTCTTCTTTTTATCGGACTAGATTTAAGATATTAGGGTTAAGGTTCTCGATTTTGTCAAGTCCAAAATTAACCAAGATTAGTTTATTGTAATCTCAATTAATTATTTTTTTTAGTGTCTACAATGGTAATCATTTTATGGGAATGAAAGTGTTAGAAAAAATCCACTTTCATTCGCTACTTGTGACTTGGGTTTCAAATTGATTAAATTATCAACATAATAAAACTCATTTCTTATTTAAGCCAATGGCATAAACCCATACCAATATGGGGTTTATGAATTTCATTCTGATTCTGATTCCGGAATGCGAACCAAACATCTCCTAAGGTTACAAATACTTTACTATGAAGAAGCATCTTACAAACATGGGGAGCCAATTCTAAATAATGTTAATATTTATATAGACAAGTTCCTCCCCTCAAAATCTACACCAACTGATGAGTTTATGTAGTGCAAGCTATTTAATTAATTATTATGTCTTCTAGTTTTTCATCTAGCTCACAATGGTTTTATTTATTTATTTGGTTTGTTTCTTCTAATTCTTTTTATTTTAATTAAAAATTAATGAAGATTTATAATGGATCTCCACCTATCATATAGTGATCGAACCCATGACCTATAAGTTATAAGGGAAGAGTGGTCTCACTATTTGAACTATATCTTGTCATTTTCTCTAATTCATGTTTAGCAAATAAAATGCTTATTTAAAGTGAGGGACAATAATATTATTTTCGAGGCTTATTGCCAAAAGTATAAGATATGCCAAATTGATTCCCTTTATGAGCAATGCAAAACAGATTGAGAAAAACAAATTAATTTGCTTAAACGGAAAGAGCAATGAGTTCTATACATCAAAAAAGGTAAGGTTATCTAGGATTTAGTGAAAAGGGAACTAATGTGTTGTTGGTGATATTTCAGTTTCAGGACATTGTTCAAGTTTTCTTGTATCATTGACATAATCACTACAGTAGTAGGGAATAATATGTGACTAATATATGACCAATACTACTCGACAGAAGTCTTTTTCATAGGTTACTCAAATTAGATTAGCCTGTTCTTCGATTGTAAGAATTTGGTACCAAATAACAAAGTATATTTTGTCTTTAAGGATCAAATAAGAACTACAAAAAAAGAAATGCAAAGCATATGCTTTTATGTTCATGCATGGCTCGAGTAATTAACCATTGTGCCTTCTCTGAATACTTATCATACATATAGTGCCACATTTTTGGGAGACCTTAGTTTCATCAATAACATGATATTCCCTATAGAACTTAACATAATCACTAGAACATGATACCCCAATGGAAAATAGAACTATAATTGTCCGTAAGATTGATTTTAAGTCACAGTCAATTTTTCACTGTCCATCACTCCCAGTTGATATTAACACAACTTGTTACCAGTATACCCGGTTACTCTTCTAGTTCTCTCGGAAAAATATATCTTTACTCTATTGCTTACACCCTTCTATATTCTAAATCTCATTCAGCCTACATGCCCCAATCCCCAAGTCTCCACTGTTTATCCCGAAGCAGATTTTTCGAACACCACAAGTTAAAGATATAGGCTTCGGTTACATTATATATTGGCTTAAAGTTTTATCTGGAATTTTAGTCATTGGCTTTAGATTTTGAATTGATTTGTGATTGTTAGAATGTAGTACAACTAATTTGGAGATTGACTAGATATTAGGCAGATTCCAAACTCTATATTTTTTGTCAATATCAAAGAAATTGGAGAAAAAATGAAAAGATTGTACTGCATATTTTGGAGAAATTGGTGATGGAATTCTACATATCTTCTACTGTCTAATTCTTACACATTTATAAAGATTACTACACATTTTGTGTAGGCATGCTTATGCGTGAGAAGGTTAGGTGATCGAATGATTACAGGTGGAGGGTGGGTGTGCGTGTTCTATCAAACTTTTTCTTTTCTTTTTTTAACAATCCATTTACCTAATCTCTACTATGCATGTACAAAAATTTACTAATCGCTATGAGTGCATGTCAACAGATTGTAGAAAGGTAAGGTTGCAGGGACAGTAGCCTGTAATTTTTTTTGGGTAAAAAGTTTCTGATAAAATAAAAATATAATACTATAGTAATAATAATAATAATATCAAAAAGTAAAATAGTGGGAGATTCTAAAAACAGAGTTCTAGTAGGGAAGTAATACTTTAATATTAATCCTTGTGACTATTGGAGATTAGCCTAAAATGTAGGAGTTTATAGTCTATAAATATGGGATTTTAGGTTGGAAAACCATGACATATATATATATATATATATATTTTTTTTTTTTCAGAAAATCATGAGGAAAGAGAAGAGGATTATTTTCCAACAAAGAAAAGAAAATATTAACGCCAAGATTAAGCACGGTTATCGAGCTTATTTGATGTAGGTTGTACTTACCCTCTGAATTTCTAAATTGTTTTACGAACTTTAACATTTCTTAAAATTGCTTTATAAACTCACATGAATTCAAAGTCGTTTTACGAAAAGCGTATTTTATGAAAGAATTATTTTTGCTATAAAAATCAAGATCATGTATGGCTATTTGTCTTGCTTGGTTTTAAAGTTATTTCATATAAAATGTGATACATGCATGATTTTGCATATGTATGATATGTGTGTGATATATAAGTAAAACATTAATGAACAAAGGCTCCAAACAAACGTGAGAAAGTCAGTGGGGAATATAGTCTTGAACTCACGGATTAATTATGATTATGGTTATGAAAATGATCATGATTATAATAATGATAATGACAATGATTAGAGAAGGTAGTTCTATAGAAACATCTTTACAGCCTTTTCTATTGAGGTCAATTACTAGGCAAAATACTCAGAAGCCGATGAAGGTATTGTTTGTTTTGAGCCTCTTCTAATAAGTGAATGCATGAATTAACATAGTTTTAAGACTATGAAAATGAATGCTTGATGTCTGTATGATTATGAAACTTGTCAAATGAAAATGACTTACTTATGATTATAGTATATTATGAGTATTTCAAAAGTATTAGATAATAATTTCATAATGTAAAGTATACGGTGTTGAAAATACGGATTTCTTGAAAGCATGAGCATGCAATGATAGTGTGACTTGTTTGTGAAAAGTATATGTTTATGTAACTACATGATCTAGCAAGAAGTGTGTACTATCTATTGGGCGACTTGTCCTTCACCCATTACCTATATTTTTGTACAGATGACGAGTACCAGTACGTTAGCTTAGAGAACAAAGCATAGGTGCATGGACAAAGAAGACTGTAAAGATTTTTTAGAGGTAGGATTTTATTAGAATTTAATGGACATTGGAATAAGTTGAGCCTGCATGCTCGTGGCATTTTTTAGTTATTTTACACTTTAGAATTTATTATATGAGTAAGTTCCACACAATCTTGGTTATCATTTATGAATAGACGTTTCCGTCGTTATTATTAATGTTTGAAGTTTATTAATATGTAATTGATGCCTCGTATCCATGTAAGTATAGTTTCACGGATACAACAATTGGCATGTGCCTGGTAAGTGTGGGTTAGGGGTGTGACATTTTAATGGCTCTAGAGTTTAGATTATGATCTTTGTAGTATGTCTATTATTTGGTTAGATACTTAAGATGCTAGACTGTGAGATTTAGGAACAATCGAGATAAATGTAAATGTGAAATATTGAATTTCGAATTCTAGATGATTTTAGAGCAGCGGAAGTGTGGTGCATTTCTGACAATAGATTTTGATTCAAGTGAATAAAAAGAAAAGGTATTCACGGGAGTAAGGAAAAAAGAATAAAAGAACTGATACGGGTTGATGCCCAGGGTATGTAGAACTCGGTCACAAACGTAGGGTTTATATGCACAAGCGAAAAGTTGTTGTTAATAGACCTCCTTGATTAGCCACAAGGCAATCTTTTAACTATGAGAGGTAGTTGTTAATAGACCTAGATTGTATTAGCCACAAGGCAATCTTTTTAACTATGAGCAAGGATATTGATCCAAATAATTGGCAGAAAATCAATACTGGTGTTGGTTATAACCTCAAGTGCTCAATCTTGAAGCCCCAACTAGATTCCTAGTCTAGACAAGACTAAAGAGAATCTAAAATTCCTAATTCACTCGTATGAGAGGAATAAGAAAAACTAAAATCTTATTGCCAAAATTCATTTTCTCAATTGTGTACAAGACCCCTCTATTTATAGTTGAGGGTGGAGGATTCTAGAACTAAATTATTCAATGTGGGATAGATAGTTGGGCTGGATCCTACAGCCCATTAGGCCTTTAAACCCAAGTCTTGTACACTTAACTAATGGCGAAATACATGGCCCAAAAACAAATAATTACTTTGAAACCAGGGCAATTTAAACACACTAACACTTAAAACAATTGGGCTCAAAATAAAAGACTAGACAACTAAATAAAAGAATATTCCATGGCCGAAATAATGAGGCTAAATTTCGGCCCTTCAGCTTCTCATCCTAGGCTTGATCTTTAATGATTTGGACGTCCATTACTAAGAACATCTTAGACTCTTTAGTGGACTTCATCTCCAAAAGGTGTGTGAGCTCTTCTTGATCTTCAATAACTTTAACTAAGCCCAACATAGCTTTATCCACTCTAAGTGAGGTTCTCTTAGCTCTTGATCTCGTAATTGGACCTTGTGGAACTTGAAGTGCGGATTCCGTGAGCCTATATCGAGCCTTTGTGGATAATTGATCACCATCAAGTCCTTGGGATGTATCATCTCCCTCCCCCTTAGCAGGATTCGTCCACGAATCGTCACCTATATCAAAAACAAAGGGAGAAAGATCAGTGACGTTAAAAGTTGCAGAAACTTGATAGTCACCAGGTAAGTCTAGCTTGTATGCGTTGTCGTTAATGCGAGCCATGACTTGGAACGGTCCATCACCACGTGAATCTAGCTTAGATTTTCTCTTGTTGGGAAATCTCTCCTTGCGCCAATGAACCCATACCCAATCTCCAGGTTCAAAGACGACCTTGCGACCCTTGTTTCACACCTCAACTATCTTAGCATTTGCTTCCTCAATGCGCTTGCGGGCCTTCTCGTGCAACTTCTTGACCATTTCAGCCTTCTTTTGTCCATCTTTGAGCGTGACGAACGCCTGTTTGTTGAGCTTCTCCCCATCTAAAGCCGACGTTCTTCTTGATAACCTCAGTTAGCGGGGCTGCTATGGTGCTAAAGTCCTTCACGAACCTCCGGTAGAAACTCGCAAGCCTATGAAAGCTACGCACTTCAGAAACATTCTTGGGGATCGGCCAGTCCTTGATAGCAGCAACCTTGGACTCAAGCTTGGATACCCCTAGAGGAAACAACAAACCCAAGAAACACAACACTTTCCAAACAAAAGTGGCATTTCTTAAAGTTAACATACAACTTTTCTTGTTTTAAAACAAGCAAAACAGCACGAACATGTTCAATATGCTCATTAAAGCTTTTACTGTAAATCAAAATATCATCAAAATAGACAACGACAAATTTACCAATGAAAGCTCTAAGAACATGATTCATAAGCCTCATGAATGTGCTCGGTGCATTAGTGAGACCAAACGGCATGACTAACCACTCATACAAGATGTTTGGTTTTGAACTTTCTTTTACAGGCATAGAAGCATCTACAAGTATAGTACCAAAGACATCAAGGAGGTCTATTAAATCTATCTTAGTGTAAGTGCTGGATCCATGTAACTCATCAAGCATGTCATCAAGACGGGGAATAGGATGGCGATACTTTACCGTGATTTTATTGACGGCACGGCTATCCATGCACATCCTCCATGAACCATCAGGTTTAGGTACTAGTATTGTAGGCACAGCAGATGTGTATAATCGACTTTATATGACTGGAGCCGTGATGAACCCCAATTTGAGTTGCTTGTAGAACTAGTCCTTAGAAGACTAAGGATAGCCGTGCCGTCAATAAAATCAGAGATCACGTATCCAGGCACTATTCCCCGTTTGATGACATGCCTTGAAGAGGTTACAAACCAGATGGTATGTCTTCTTAAACACATCACTAGACTCCTATAAGAGACTTTAAACGTACTGTTAGATGAGAATAATGAGGTTTGGCAATAAGATTTTAGTTTTTCTTATTGGACATTATTTCCATTAGCCATGATTAGTTTCTGTACTTCTTTAAATTTAGACTTAGCAAATTCCCTTTCATTAGTCTTCTTTGACCTATGTTCGGCCAAAGCCTTGTTATGCTCATCAACATTCTTTTTAATTTGATTTTTCTCTTGAAGGACTTGTGCCAAGAGGTAGAGGATGCAACACAATGGTTTTACCACCCTCTTCAAATCTAAGACAATTAGTATGACCATCATGCAGTGTTTTCCTATCAAATTGCCAAGGGCGTCCAAGAATAAATGACTTGTATTCAAGGGACGACATCACACAACACTTTGTCATTATATTTGCCTAGGTTAATTGAGACATGCACTTGCTTAGTTACTTTTAATTCACCATTGTCATTTAACCATTGTAGTCTATAAGGTCTAGGGTGTTTAAACGTTGGCAAATTTAGCTTATCTACCATGTATTGTGAAGCTATGTTTACGCAACTCCCATTATCAACAATTAAACCACAAGTCTTACCTTGGACATGGCATTTGGTGTAGAATATGTTCTACTCACGTTGTACCTTAGTAGGGTCGTCAGTGGCTTGAGCCTGCAAGTTTCTCTAGATGTGTATAAGAGACTTGTCCATCCATGCCAGTCTCATGGTATTCATTGTCTTCATCACTCAAATCAGGCCTTCTAATGGTGGCCTCTCGTCTTCACTTTCACTCATCCAATTGCCATCAGGGTGAGTGTATAAGACTTTCTTATTCGGGCATTGGGATGAAATGTGTCCTCTCCCACTACATCTGAAACACTGAATGTCCCTTGAGCGGTTAGGGCCCGAGATATTACCTTGGCTGGTTTGGGCCACTGTCTCTTATACACATCTAGATGTCCTTAAGAGACTCCAATCTTGCTATGTTCATCCTTAGTTCAAGTTCAATCTCCAAGAAGAGCTCTACTAGACCCTGAACCTAGACTTATACACATCTAGAACTGTGTCTTAGAGACAGGTCCAATTAACTCTTTATAGTCCAAGTTCCTCGAACTAACCCTGAACATAGCAAGAGAATGGAGAGGCCGTTGATGAACCTCTCCATGGTGGTCTCTTCATCTTCATACAAGTGAGCTTTGTTCATTGCCATCTCCATCTCTCGAGCATACTCCTCCACAGTCAGATTCCCTTGTCGGAGAGATTGGAGCTTCCTTAGCTGTTCCCTGTGATAATGAGCAAGGTACAAACCTCTTTCAAAGAACCCCATTCCTGCAAAGCCAAAGGCCCAAACCTGTCTCTTATACACATCTAGATGTGTCGAGATACCCACCAAGTCATAGCATAGTCAGAAAAGCAGGATACAGCCAACTTATATTTCTTTTCGTTTGAATAGTCATAACAATCAAACAAAAAGTCTACATTTTATTCCCAATTCAAGTATTCTTCAGGATCGGCTTTACCTTGGAACGTGGGCATGTTTGGTTTGAGAGAGCCAATTTGCGTGTCCCTCCTGGTATTGAATCCCTCCCTTGGTTCTCGTGAGGTTAGGCCTTGGAACTTGCTCTCTTCTTTGGATTTGTCGTGGACCACGCCTCCTATCAAAAGACAAATTGGTTAATTCATCATAATCTAAATCATAATCAGACTCTCCTTTGTCTTCTTGAGTATTGGTTTTGCGTGTGGTCTCTTGATTTGGAGTAGTTGAAGTAGATGCTTGTGGTTTGCCTCGAAGTTGTTGAATTTCAAGACTCATAGTGGCAAACTTCTCATCAAAGTCCTCCATCTTATTTAAGATCCTTGCCATTACACTTTGCATAGCAGTTTCTTGCATCTCCTTGTTCCTTTGTTGCACGTCCTTTTCCTGTGCCATAGTCACAAAACAAAGACTAAAGAGAATGGGTTAAAAAAAAAAAAAAAAAAGGTTAGTGATAATCAATGAGAGAGGGTTTCACTCTTTGGGGAGTAATGCACTCAATTCCTCACTTTGGTTTTTATCACTCTTAATGATCTCACCTCACTCAAAGATTCTCTTATGAAGCCTTGTAAAAACTATGAAAATAGCCAAAGGTTCCAAAAGTTGAATCTATCCTCAAAGCAACCAATCGTATTGATTGGAAATAATGTCCAAAAGGATCTCGGATCAATATAGTTTGAAAATTTAGGTTTAACCCTTCGGATATGAGTCAAGGCAAAAATCCGAAGTAAAAAAGGACACAAAGAAAAGCACAAAAAAAAAAAACAATAAGATCACAAAATTTAGTAAAGAGAGTTTACTAAATTAGAGAAGATAATTTCAAAAGAAAGAAAAGAAAAGTAAATTTTTTTTTTTTTCAATGAACAGTATCGGGACCAAAATTCTAGCCGAAGCTCTGATACCACGATGATACGGGTTGATGCCCAGGGTATGTAGAACTCGGTCACAAACGTAGGGTTTATATGCACAAGCGAAAAGTTGTTGTTAATAGACCTCCTTGATTAGCCACAAGGCAATCTTTTAACTATGAGAGGTAGTTGTTAATAGACCTCCTTGATTAGCCACAAGGCAATCTTTTAACTATGAGCAAGGAATTGATCCAAAGCCTAATTGGCATCAATTAAGTTTAACGGTGTTGGTTATAACCTCAAGTGCTCAATCTTGAAGCCCCAACTAGATTCCTAGTCTAGACAAGACTAAAGAGAATCTAAAATTCTAATTCACTCGTATGAGAGGAATAAGAAAAACTAAAATCTTATTGCCAAAATTCATTTTCTCAATTGTGTACAAGACCCCTCTATTTATAGTTGAGGGTGGAGGATTCTAGGACTAAATTATTCAATGTGGGATAGATAGTTGGGCTGGATCCTACAGCCCATTAGGCCTTTAAACCCAATTCTTGTACACTTAACTAATGGCCAAAATACATGGCCCAAAAACAAATAATTACGTCTTGAAACCAGCCCAATTTAAACACACTAACACTTAAAACAATTGGGCTCAAAATAAAAGACTAGACAACTAAATAAAAGAATATTCCATGGCCGAAATAATGAGGCTAAATTTTGGCCCTTCAGCTTCTCATCCTAGGCTTGATCTTTAATGATTTGGACGTCCATTACTAAGGAACATCTTAGACTCTTTAGTGGACTTCATCTCCAAAAGGTGTGTGAGCTCTTCTTGATCTTCAATAACTTCAACTAAGCCCAACATAGCTTTATTGAGGTTCTTAGCTCTTGATCTCGTAATTGGACCTTGTGGAACTTGAAGTGCGGATTCCGTGAGCCTATATCGAGCCTTTGTGGATAATTGATCACCATCAAGTCCTTGGGATGTATCAAGAACCCTTATGATATATATAATTGAAAGGTCAAGAGTGAAACTGTGATATTGGACGGAAGGTTAAAGTTGAACGATTGAAACTACATGACTATTATAGTACTAAATCTGTTGGACTATATTAGTGAGAGACTGACAAGGGTCATTACCGGATTAGACATGGAAAAAAAATAATTGGACTCATTAGTAAAAGAATGTAGTTATCTTTGAATTTGATATGACGATCCATGTTTTGATAGTGATAGAAGATGACTATTTGTGGAAATTTCTCACACTATTGTTGATGAGTTGTTGGATGAGAAATTTACATTGTTATGTTCTTTACACTTCTTTATAACTTCGATAAGTTCAAAAATTAATCCTTAATCTTCGGTGTAGGAAATGACACGCCGAACTAGATCACGAACCAACAACTCTGAGGCCAATACCGATAATCCTGAGGCAAATGTAGGCAACCAAAACAACATTGGAAGCACACTAAGAGAAAGTGGTAGTGTAAGTGCGAACCCTACTTTCAATTCTGGATCTAGAATAGGAAACAACGTGACATATTGGAGATTAGCCTAAATTATAGTATATAAATATCGAATTTTAGGGTTGAAAAACTATGACATATTTTTTTTTTCCAGAAATTCGTTAGGAGAGGAAGATTTTTTCCCAACAAAAGAAAAGAAAATATTAACGTCAAGATTAAGCACAGTTATTGAGCTTATTTTAGGCAGGTGGTGCTTACCCTCTGAATTTTCAAATTGTTTTACAAACTTCGATATTTCTTAAAATTGCTTTATAAACTCAGGTCTTCACCTGAATATCAAAGTCATTTTACGAAATGTGTGTTTTATAAAAGAATTATTTTTGCTATAAAAATCGGAACATGTATGGCTATTTGACTTGCTTGGTTTTAAGGTTATATAAAATGTGATACATACATGATTTTGAATATGTATGATACGTGTGTGATGTGTAAGTAAAATATTAATGAACAAAGACTCTAAAAGAACGTAAGATAGTAAGTAGGAATTATAGTCCTGAACTCTTGGATTAATTATAATTATGATTATGAAAATGATCATGATTATAATGATGATAATAATGATAATGACAATGATAATAACAATGATTACAGAAATTGTCAGGTAGTTCCATAGAAAGCTCTTGAAAACCTTTTCTAGTGAGGTCAATCACTAGATTGAGTGCTCAGAAACTGATAAATGCATTGTTATTTTGAACCTCTTCTAATAAGTGAATGCTTGATTTAACATAGTTTTATGACTATGAAAATGAATACTTGATGTCTGCATCTGATTGTGAAACTTGTCAAATGAAAATGACTTACTTATGATTATAGTATATTATTGAGTATTTCAAAAGTATTAGATAATGATTTCATTATTGTAAAGTACACGGTTTTTAGAATATGATTTTCTTGAAAGCATGAGCATGTGACGGTGTGACTTGTTTGTGAAAAGTATATGTTTATATAATTGCATGATCTAGCAAGGAGTATGTGCTATCTATTGGATGAGTTGTTACTCACTCCAATACCTATACTTTTGTATAGACGACAAGTACTCACATTATCTCAGAGGACGAATCTTAGGCACACGGACAAGGAAGACCGTAAAGACTGTTTAGTGTTATGATTTTATTAGAGTTTAATGGATATTGAAATAAATTGAGCTTGCATGCTCATGACATTATTTAGTAATTTCGCACTTAAGAATTTATTATATGAATAAGTTTCACACCATCTTGGTTATCATTTATGAATAGATGTTTTTTCTGTTATTATTAATGTTTGAAGTTTGTGGTCAATAAATTGATATGTGATTGATGCCTTGTATTTGTGTAAGTATGATTTCATGGATAAATCAAATGGCACGTGCCTGACAAGTGCGGGCCATGGGTGTGACAGTTAGGGTCCAATGAAAGAGAAAAGAAGGCAGAGATAAGAGGGTTCTTCTAGGGGAACATTTTGTAATTAATAAAAATATAGTGCATTTTTCAGAATGTTAAGTAACCGGAACAACATGTGGCTGTGAGTTTTTTACTCGTAGCCTTTGTTATCCTACCGAGACTCTACCCCACCACGTCCTCAAGAATATGACATTATCGATTGTAGGAAAATGAAGAGAAATCATAAATAAAACTGTTGGCTTGTGGCTGTTAACGGCATGGTTGAAGGTTTTCAATCCATTCTACAGGCTATCAATGATTGTTATTGAGTTGTTATTTTCAGGACAAATTACCTAAATAGTCCTTAATTTTTTTTTTTCATTTAAACTGCAATGGTCTATTATCTTCAATTATAGCCAATTTAACTCCACAATTAATTGTTATTTGTGCTAATTTGGTCCCTATTTGGTTGTGCCACCTAAAACACAAGTTTTTCCGATTGTGCCACGCATAATCACACTGGTGACCCCTTCGATCACCACCCAAAAAAGTATAAAAAACTTATGTTCTGAGTAGTTCAGCCAAATAAGAACCAAATCGAATACAAGGTATTTAGTTGAGGGCCTAAATCGGTTAAAATTAAAGTTAAGAGACCATTTCGGTCTTTAATAAAAAAGTTGTAAAACTGTTTAAGTGATTTACCCTTATTTCTGTTTTACATAATTGTTATTGACTTATTAATTGTGTTGGAGTGTAAGTGTTTTAATTAGGGGTGTTTAAACCCAACCCAATCATAAAACGCAACTCAACCCAAATAAATTTGAGGATAAATGGGTTGAGTTATCAGGTTTTGGGTTATTTGGGTTAGGTTACCCGAGTTTGATTGGTTGATACATATCAAACTCTAATTTAAAATTAATTACGTACTAGCACATTTCTCTACAATAATCTATGCACGGATTGTGTAGTAGTATATATGTAATAAGGATCGTTCCTATGAGGATTAAATTAGTCAATTACCGAATACTTAGTATCAATCACTATTTAGACGACAACAATTTGAGAAGAATTATTTTTGGATTTTAATTTTTTGATTTTGTAAAAATAAATTAAACAACGAACTAATCCTACAAAATTATAGAAAGATAAATTTGTGTGAATTGAGGAACGAACTAAACTAATTTGACTACGAAAGAATTAATTAGCAAAAAATCTAACTAGAATTAATTGAAAATCTAATGAAAGAAAATAAAAATAAAGAACAAAATTAAATTACGAATTAACTGTAACATAAATTAATTGAAACAAACAGGAAGTAATTAAATAATTAAAGGAAAAAATTGAAGTAAAAATAATTAACTGATAAATAATGAATTGTACGAATCCTTCAAAGATTGTCACAGGTTCATAGGAAAAATCTACGGATCCAAAATTACAAAGTGTAATAAATCCACCCGAACAAACTCCATAAATCGAGATTCAAAAATTGCTAAAATAATGTAATGTGAAAAGATATAAAATTTGCCAAGAGAAAACCCTAGCTGCTACTATAAAAAATGCCTAAAAACAAACTCTAACTTTATAAGGGGTATAAGACTATTTATAAGAGTATGTGGCATTTTTATTAAAAACAAATTTCAGAACCTCCAATTGCTTTTCTTCGCAATCCTTGATGGCCTACAATTACTCCCTTGCACCCTTGCACATTCTATTCCTTGCTGAAGCCTTGCTGCAGCAAGGATCTTTACTGGCATTTTCTTGGCCAGGCTTTCCCTCTTTTTTTATTTTATTTTTTTATTTTTATTTTCTCTATCTAATGTTGCAAGTTTTCATTTTTAAACTTTCAAAATTACTCTGTTCTACACAACACAAACATATGACAATACTAATAGTTTTAACACAAAATTAACACTAAGAATTATCAAAACATATTAAAACACACAACCTAATTTTAAGCTAATACCCTTAAACAACACAACACACAAAATAACTAAAATTAGAGTTACAAAAATCAAATTAGGATTCACAGTAAATAAATTATTCCCAAATTTCTATAGTTATCAACTCCCCCAAACTGAATGTTTTGCATGTCCTAGGCAAAAGAAAAGAAAAAGACTAACAGATTAACACGACTACTAACAAAAAGAAATTCACACAAAACTAACTCTTATCATGTATCAATAATAAACTATTTAATGAAAAATTCAAGTGAATTCTACACACACATAAAAAAATTTGATCCATACTTTCACATTCATCGTGGCAATGCAACCACTCTACGTATAAAGAAAAAGTATAAAAAGCAAAATCACTCCCTAACCCATCTCGACAAGAATTATATTAACCGTAGTTTAACAAGTGAGAACTTAGTCAGATATTCAAAAGAAAGCTTATATCCCTTAGTCACTAATACGAATTAATTCAAACCAAAAATCAAACAGGATTTTATCCGCTTATAATATGTGTAGGCGAAGGGACAAGGGTAGAATAAATTTAAGTAAAATATCTCAAATCACCTTAGCTACTGTCACATTGACAACATCGAATCGAAATTTTCAAATACATGTCTCTACCACATCATCATTTAACTAACAACTTCAACCAACAACATAGAAGATTACAACATGCCTTCTTTCTTGTTCAATTCTTGTTATACTCGTATTCTATTTGTTGATAGGATCAATTTGGTACATTAGTATGTTAGATTTGGTTAAGTTTTGAGAAAGTTAGGAAAATAAATAATCAAATAAGTTTTGAAGATTTTGCAGGTCGTGAGGTTGAAGATGAGCATTACCCGGTTATTGAACTCTAGTCCCTGTAGCCATCCTTGTATTTTGTTTTAATCTTGACAGTTTTAGGGACATTCAAATTGACCCCAAAAAGTTTAGTTGTGAACAGTTTTAAAGCAAATTTGTAGTTCATTGTTTCCAACTTCAAAACCTTTTGTCACATGCATTTGGACCCCTGTCCAAACTTTGAGAAATTACAATTTTATTCCTAGTAGTCTTTCTAGTTTTGCAATTAGGTCCAAAAGTTTTCAAATAAGCAATATAGAACCACTAGACTTTTTAATTATAATGTTGTGTTTGAGCTTTGTTTTAAATTATAATTTCCCCTGCAAAGTTTCGAAATATTGCAATTAAGTCCCTTGAAGTTTAGATTGGTTCTAATTGAGTTTTTTTTCTTATTTATTGTTATCGTAGCATTACAACTTTGTGGTTTCTTGTGTTTTTTCCCTTTTAATTGTTTATAAATCTTACAATTTGGTCTGTAAAGTTTAAATTTTGTTTCAATTAAGTGCCTTTCCTTTCAATAATTATTATTTAGCTAGTTTTTGATTAATTGACATGATTTTAGTTATTTAAATTGCTTTTGTTGGGTGATAATATTATTTGATTTCTTTAATCATTACTTGTACTTGTATATTAGTACCTTGACTCATTTATTTATATTTTGAGCTAAAAATAGGATATAATTTTGTACTTTTGACATTTTAGGAGGTATACTCCTTAACCTTTTACGTGTAATACGTGGTTTAAGTGCTAATTGTTTAGTCACTTTATTTAGTATTATTATTGTTTCTTTTATAACTATCTTCATTTGATGTAATTTACATCTTGTAAAAAAGTTTAAACCTAATGCATTAGATAGGGTTATATGCTATGTATTTACCTCTTTTGCTAGGGAATTTCATGT
Organism: Cinchona pubescens; assembly: GCA_025175665.1. NCBI lineage: Eukaryota > Viridiplantae > Streptophyta > Magnoliopsida > Gentianales > Rubiaceae > Cinchona > Cinchona pubescens. The sequence goes on from JANKKI010000133.1 coordinate 830,980, forward strand.
TTAGAATATCATGTTTTATGTGTTTTGTTTGCTCTATATGTGCTTTTGTGTTTATTATTTTATTTAGTATTTTATTAGCACGTAACTCTTGTATATATATCTTTTGTCTGCATCATGCACTAGTCCAGCGGTGAGTAGAAAATTTTCTTCTTGTGTCAATCCAATGTTGACATAGCGTGTTTTCCAGTTCCCCACGCCTCTTATGCATATTTTTACTGTTTGTTTGCTTTCATTTTTATTCTATCTAAACTTGATATAAATTTAGGTTAATTTATTGGAAAAACATAAATTAAATATCGCAATCAATTTTATCAGGGGTGAAAAGGGTGCCTAGGTTACGCGTAGAGTATCTAGCCTTCCCCTTTATGACCCGAATTCTTTTTCTTTTATTTTCGTAGACTGCGAGTCGTCTAGTATAGGATTGTGTTTTTATTTATTTTGTTCATTTATTGTTTATTTTTATCTGAAGATTAAACTTTTTTGCAACCTTTAACCTTTAGGATTTTTCCTTTCCTTTAGGCTCAAATTAGTGTCTTGATACACTTCACACACCGAGTGGCGAATTTATTATTTATTTATTCATTTATTTTTATAAAATCCTATTCTAGATCATTTGAAGGTTTTCAAACATTGCATTTTAAAGTCCCATTTAGACCCTATTTTTGTACTACTATTGTACACATTTATTTATTTTCTCTTTATTTGAACCATTTTATTTTTCTTGCCTAAAATGGAACGCGACAAAAATTCCTTAGAAATTCATATGATAGAAGTGGTGGTTTTCAAGATTTGAAATGCTGGTTTTAAATATGGTAGTGATAAAGAGGGTGATGAAGTATTTCTTAATAATGTTCATAAGAATGTTGTTTTCTGATTGGGCGTTGATAGTCAAAGAGAAAAGTGAAAATATAGTTCAATGAGTTAAAATCTGTTGCAAAGTATTATAAACCAGGATAGATTTAACAGTCACCTGCAATGCATGTGACTAGCTTTTTCTATCTGAAATTGATAGAATTTTTAAATTTATCTTAAATTGGTAGAAATTGAAAAGTTTGAGAATTAAATGTGTTTTGTTTGGAACTTTATAACCAAAATAAACCATGATTCAAATTTTAAGGGGCTAAAATTACATTTTTCCTCCTTCTGTAATTGACGGAATTTTTGAATTTATCATAAATTAGTAGAAATTAGAAAGTTTGAGGACTAATTGTGTTTTACTTGAAACTTTGGGGAACAAAATGGACCACGACCCATACTTTGAGGGCTAAAATTGTATTTTTTTCCCAAAAATTAATGCAAATATCTTTGAATAATAAACTATGTATATAGATAACTAGTACAAATAATGGTGGATAATTGAAATAAGGATAAATTACACATAACCCCTGTATAGTTTGGATAACGTTCACGTAGCCCTCTTATATTTTATAAACTTGTAATTTGTCCCCTTGTGATTTGGATTGAAGTGAAATTGTTATATATTTCTCTAAGTGAGTGTTAGTAGGATGAAAAATTTTGATTTAGAGGGTTATTTTAGCCATTTGAAGCTTTTGTTTAAGGTTAGTTATGTATTTTTATATAAAATATAACCTCTTCCATTCGACGGAGTGTTTCTATGCCATGGAGGATAATAAGTGTAAGGGTATTTTTGACTTTTTGTATAATTCCATTAGGTATTTAACTTTCAACCTATTTTTCAAAATACCCAAATTACAAGGGGACATATTGTAGATTTACAATTCATAAGAGAAAACTTAAACAATAGCCTAACTATAAAGGGATTTCTTTTAATTTACCCTTAAAATAATAGGTTTGTTTGAATAGTGAAAGACGAGAAATTGGTCAAAAATTTTATGTATGACCAAACAACTTTTTAAATTACTGTAACAAATAACGTGAATAGTAAAAGGAATAATTAGAAAAAAATGGCAAAATACAATCCATACAAGGCATAATGTTTAATTTAGTTCAGCAGAGAAAAGACATGTATATAAAAAGCATTTCTTATAATTATTTTGTCCAAAGAATAACAAGCAAAAAGAAAGTGAATATACAACTGATGAGTATATTTCCAATCAATGGCAATGCTAGCCTATATGAAACAGGCAGTCACTGTCACCCAAAAAAAAAAAAAAAACAAAAATAAAAAGAAAAACTTAAAAATCCCTACTTTGACGGTTGGCAGCTTTCAATTGCGTGTGATAAATTTGACTGGTGGGGTTTAACTCGTGTATCATGATTTTTCATCCCCACTCCAACTATTTTTGACCTTTGGGCCCGTAGGACCTTCTTCCCCATAAACTTCGTTTGGTAATATCTTCATTGCCAATCTGTCAAATGCAGATTTCAAATTTGCTGACAATAATCCCTCCACTTTCTTTACTTCAACGGCAGATTCATAAGTAATTTTAGGACCCCATTCTCTCAAATAATTCAGCCACGGTGGCTCAACAATTTCCAACCGAAGATTCTCAGCTGAAACTATTGAATACTTTGCTCCCGTATCCAAAAACTTGTCACTCTTTGCTGCATCATTTCTTATCCCAACATCACCTGCTCCTTGAAGAACAAGCCCGGGCTTGGGATAATTTGGATGACCACTCAATGCTGAATATGCCACGGGTTTATTAGTACCATCATGAAACTCAAGCAATGGTGCATCTACCCATGTTCCTCCACTATGTTGGGAGAAATAAACTTTGTACAAAATCCCATTAAAATTACTAATCCTCAGTGTCAAATGCTCCCAATCTCCTATATGTTCGCCAATTGGGCCTAATGGTATGTCGATTAGTCCGAGTTTAGCCCTTCCAGGACCGTTGAAATAGGATAGAAAATCCAAATAGCAATGTCAGTAAATGTTGCACCTAACATAGGTTTAATGTGGAGATAAGCCTCAGCACTTTGTAAATCTCCTTTCTTGACTTTTTCCTTGTCATTTTCGTCAATAGGTAGGTCCAGCCAATACGCTCCGTCATTTGATTCGCCTTGGGGAAGATTGGCACCGTTGTTTTCAATGGCAACAGGATTTGACTCTTCTCCCTTTGTGTACAATAATGCACCATTGTTAAAAAACCAATTTACTGACGAGGGAAGGTAATTTTCCTTGGGATGAAAGTATATTCTTGGAGAATATGCCCGAAATAATGCTTCAATCTGTGTCAAATTAGGCATGGAAGAGAAGTTGCTGAAGTTGTTATTCTTCAAACAAGCTATAGATGATGAAGAATTATCATCTGATCCATTCTTGACTAGGAATGTATTTACACCCACGCCTTGCGCGTTTATACCTCTAACACTAGGCCTTGAAGTGTACACATTGAATATATAATCTAGCAGTGCTTGTTTTGCCTTGGCCCCAAATCCAGTTTTCAGATTCACATTCGTCAGTGAGTTCAGAGAGAACACAGCGGACTTTATCAAGAGAAGGCTTCTCCGGCGTGGCTGTAACGACATAGCCGACAGCTTTGTACCCATCAGGTGCTAATGGTAACCAAATGTAGCCGTGGCCATCTTGGGTAGTTTTCAAGGACTCGCTGCTCCACACTAAAGAGTAATCAGTTGGTTTCTTGAGAGTTTCGGTGGTTGATGACTGTTCATTGGAAATGTCTTTTGCAACAAGAATCCAGCCAAAAAATAGTTCATTGTTAGGTTGGCCGTAGGAACCAAGCATGAAAAATCCATCTGGAATTTGTGATGGCTCATAAAATGTAGCACCAAGATCAGCTGGTCCTCTTCTATATATGGCCCAAACTTTGTTGAAGGTTGATATTTGGTGCACTTGGAGTCCTCCTAGATCAATATAATCACTTGCAAATCCACCTCCTATCATGTCAATCTCAAATCAATTAGTAATTTAGTTCTAACGAAAAAAGAAAATAAATGAAAGATGACGAAATTTAATTAGCAAGTATTGATAAATTAAAGATATAAATAAAATCAAAGTGGCCAATTAGTGAATATAGTTGTTGGCCAATGATATATATGGTAGCCTGATGGTTGGTTCTCTGGTGTGAATAAAGAAGGTTAGGAAATCAATGAATATAGAGTTTTTCATTCAAAATGTCCAAAAAGGAAAAAACAAGAAGATAATTAAATACCTGATGGCCATGTGGGTGTTGGAGAGGGGAACTTGAAGCTGGTGTCAATGGGCAAAGATTTTCTTTCTTTGCTTGAGAAAGAGAAGGTAGTGAGACAATTGCCCATGTTCATTACCTTTTTTTTTTTTTTTTTTGGTGAAGTATTGACTTTTCTAAATTGGTATAGGAGAGAAAAATAGAGGAGGTTTGAGCTTAATATATAGAGTCACAAACAAGGCATGGATAATAATTCGATGGCCTCTTTTTATTGCGAATATTCCAATAATTAGGCACCTAGAAGTTTTAATTAAAGACAAAGTTTATTAATATGTCGGTCCCAACAAAACATAGACCACGAAAGTTTTTGTCGTGCAAGTTATGATCCTTTGATTTTATCTAGAGCTTTATCGATAGTGATTTACATGTGGGAAATTAATGTAGGACAAGTGATAATGCACAATGATATTTAATTTTCAGCTGGCACAATTTGACTCGACTGCATTGCAAGGATAAAGCAAAACCACCCCTTTGTTGTAGAAGCCAGAAGAAAGAATAATACCAATCTTTTCAGTTTAATGACTTATGCGCGAATATATAATATATATATATATATATATATATATATATATATATATATATATTTAAGTCATATATGATTTCTTTGATTATCTTAAGTAAAAGAAAAGGTAAAATTTAATCTTGAGAATACTTTGATTTGAGAGATGCCATCTTAGCGTATTGAGCTTATTGTGAATTATTTAGTCGAAAGTTAGAAGGTATCGAAAATCATATGAATTTGAAAATAGAGTATGAAATTTAGAGCTTGGATAGAGGACTTCACCAAGATATTGAAAATAAGGACCAAATTAGTTGTATTGGTGCCAAAATAAAATAAAATAAAATGGATCAATGGTCTAGTCTTAGTATACAGTCTCTTTAAAATCAAGGAAAACCCAAGGAAAACCAAATAGATACAAGTAAAATGGATAGGGGTTTATCCTTGAGAGGAAGCTTAGCTCTGAGTTCTTTAAAATCCTGGAAACTTGATGGATACAAGTTAAAAAGGAGGTGGCTTTATTTTCGAGGGAAAGCTCTAAAACTCAAGACAATAACAAAATTTTCAAAAAGATAAAATCTAGAGAAAGAGAAACTCAATCTCTAGAGAAAGTATTGAATACTGAAAGAATAAACATTGAACTAACCTTAACCTTTTATGAGCACTAGGCAACGCACACGTACATTGCACATTGCACATTGCACGCGAGACACGAATAGAAAAAAGTACATTAACATGACAAGTTATTTTATTTGGAATTTATTTCAGCTAATTTATTCGTTACAAGTTGTTAATACTTTAGAATAGAGAATAGTAATATGAATTAATCATATCTTATACTTATATATTGTAATAAAACTCATAATTATAACCAATTGACTTGAGGGAAAAATAGATATAGAACTATAGATACTAAAATAAGCACAGCTACATGTACTAAGATACTAAGACATAATTTTTATTTTCTAAAATAAGCACAACTACATGTTTTATGTTTAATAGAAGAATTTCTATCATTTTCATACATGTGGGAAGTAAAAGTTGAAGTTTTAAAATTCGACTTGCATATGTTAGTTGTTGCATTTTTTATTTCAGTTACATATGTTTCTATTTCTCTTTCTTAGTCTTTAATGAACTTTACTTATTTTGTTGAAGAGTTATATACATATAATAACATTCAATTTTATTATTGTTGCAATCGACTGAATTTTCATATCTTGTGCTAATATCAATTCTTTAAAAAAGTTGAGTAAGTAAGAACTAAAAATATATAAAGGTTGGTTTAAAGTTTACAAATAAAAAAATTATTATTTTTCACATTTTGAAAATTCATGTATGTCACACGACAATTTTATTTCTTATACTTTTACTTAAAAATATTATAAGTTAACATTCTTTCTATATAATATTATTTATACAGTTATTTATCTCATTATATTTATAAATTATTCTACGTAAATATCTATGGTTGATTTGTATTTATTTTGTCCACATTCAGATATTCTGAGTATCTATTAAATATGTGTGTTGTATAAGGTTTTAGATATATTATTTGGACCTAATTTATGGACTAATACGTTCTATTAAAATATAATTTTTGTAAAATATTGTGAATAAACAGACTAATTATGAAATAATATACTATTGTACAAGTGTTACTAAAAATTGACCTAAAATATATGTGATTGCTTGGAAAAAAATTTTGAAATACAAATTTTCTTGACTTTTAAGACTTGTTTATGTTCTTAAGATTCCCTTTTAACATTGAACGTATTAGAGTACACAAAAAATAAGCTTAGCACATGTGCGGTTATTGATATCTTGAATTTCAATATATTTTTCATGTCAAACTTTTTGAGATAAAGAATGAAACAGAAAATTTGGTATCAAAATGTAATTATTGAGTTAGAAGTCATTCTATTATATGCTATTTTGTTTTTCTTTGATGGTAACAAAAATTTAGATTATTTTGAATATAAAATGTTGTGTATTGAAAACATAATTGAGAATCACTTTTTGAACCTTATATTTGTTAAAGGAAAGGATAATAAACAATGATTTTGACACTCTAATAAAAGTTTTAGGCACTCCACATCTTGTTCATTTTAGCTAACTTGACCAAATTATCCATAGCCTAAATCCTAAAACCGCCTTTAATCTTTAACTGTTGTATTTAGTATTAGAGAAAACCATTCTCCCTACATTTGTTTTTATTTTTCTTTCTTCTAGAGTAATTACTTAGTTACAAATCCTTACATTAGTTATTAGCTATTCTTTAAACTAAATAAAAATGCTCACCTTGTCTATACAAGTTAATTATTTTTTTTTAATTTTCTGTAATATTAAATTAATATAAATGCCTTCACATTTTCTCAATCTAAATATTATTGTAATAATCATTTTTTTTATATAAAAAATCCCATGCATGTGATGCAAATGAGAAAAAAAAAATCATAATTTACTAAACTCTATTTATTTGCAACAAATTTTGAACATTATATAATGGATCTTTGTTCTTGTATTATTGTTAATTTTTTTTTTTTAGATTTTTAATAGTAGCAACCCAATTCTGTCGTATACTCTCTCGTTCAAAATTCCTTTTTTCTATGATGAAATAATTTGACAACTTTTTTTTTTTGTTTAATTATGTGAAATTGAGTTAATGTCTATTAGAATTGGAGTTGATGTGAGTACATAAGTTATATCATAATATATTTAGAGTTTCTATCGGAGAAAAGTACGTATAAATTGCTTAATTTGTTATATATTTGGGATAAATATGAAACTGAAATTATTGAAAAATCCAGTTCAAGGGTGAATTTATGAAATTAATTAATATAAGAGTTCTAGTAGAGTGTCTAAAACTTTGTTAATATATTTAAAGTGCCAAAATCATTGGCCAATATAATATGTTAAAGGAAAAGTTAATTCCATTTGAACATAGAATAAGGACTTAGACTATTAGTTTAATATTAAAGAGTTAGGTAATATACACTAAGTAATATGATGAGAATTCAATTGATATAAATAACTAAATGGTCAATTATTTAAATGCTAATATGATAAACTTTTTCTTATTAAACTTTTTGACTTCCATCCAAGATAAAAAATGAAGGGGAAATTAGGTTTTCAAGAATAAATATAATTATTGTGTTAAAAGTCATTCTATTAGATGACATTTTAGATTTTTTGACAATAATAAACTTTACAATATGTAGAAAAATAAAAAAGTATGAATCCAGAATGTTATTATTTAAAAATCACACTTTTTTCTGGCCATATATTTGTTAAAGGAAAAGACAACTTCAATTGTAAATTGAATGAGAAAAGTATATTACTTGAACAGTAAAGGGTTAGTTAATATATTGCAAATAAATTGATGAGAATTCATTTAACATTAATAAATGGTCAATTACTTTAATATTAATCTAAGTTGCTTTCAATGTATTAATATTTATTTATTGTCCATAATGCCTCTTTGTTGTGTGGATGCCATGCATTTACAATAAGGGTAGTTTGGGCACAGAAAGTATCGAAAACACTAAGGCAAGTGGTACTTTCGTATATAGTATAGATATAGATATCGATAAATAGATTTGGACATATTCGTATTTGCACTAGCCCAATTGGCATGGCTAAATTTGGTATTATCTCTACGGTTGCTCCCTACTCTTGGCTAACTTTGACTTCAGCCAATAGTAGCTTTACTGCTATGTTGAGAGAAATATTACTATTTTAGTAAGGTGTGATGTAGGAAAAAGTTTTATTAAACTAATCGTAACTTTTCACTGATTCGCAAGTACAAAATAGAGTGAATAGGAATCGTTCTCACAGAAATTATGAGATAAGTACTGTAAGATCTTCAATAATTTCTATCTAGATAATCACAAATGAATGTTTTTGGATTTTAAGAATTGAATTAAACTAAACCATACTGGAACTAAAAAGAATGCAATTAAATAATGCTAATAATAAAAGTGTATTTTCAAATATTAAGAAAATGGTTTAGGTACTAAGCTAGTAATTTCCCATAATTAATCAAATTTCAAATTAATTGGTCCAATAATAATGAATGGAAGTTCAATTCCCAAATATCAACCCAATCCTGATATCTCGCTCCAGTGGATCCTATAAACTTAATTAATCAAGGGTAGATTTCTCTCCATCCGAATTTAATTAAATTGACTTTTATGCATATAATATTATCAGAGACTAACTAATTAATCAAGATAGCTTTGATTGCGAATTAACTAGGTCTACTAATATTAATATATGTATGTGACGGGGGATCAATTCTCGTATCACCTCGGCCAACCTAATGAAAACCAGAATTAGCTATGTTCTTGATTCGTCAATTTTATGTTAATTATTACCCAATTATTAAACAATTATTATAATTATTCCAATTAACAGTCCTTTGAATCAATCTCGGGAAAATTATATCACCTGCACCCAACCCTAATTAATTTAATGCATCAAGATTGAAATCTGCAAACAAGAAATTATTAAATTGCTAGAAGTCATGATTAAACAAGAATTAAGGTAATTGCAATAAAACTTAAATAAAGAGTAATTAAGAAGAACAAAAATATCAAAAATAATCTTGAACAATGAATTTAAATTTAAATTGAAAATCTTCAAATAGATGTTTATTTGTGCAGAACAATAAAGGAAAATTATTGAGTTCTATGGTTTAAGAAGGAATAGCTAAAATGCTAAAACAAAAGTTGAGAGTTTGGTAAATAATATCCCATAAGTATATCCATATTTATAGAAAATCATGTTCCGCCAACAATTATATCCGGCTCGTTCCCTTTAAGCGAACAGAATGCTTTGGCTTGTTCGTTTAGAGTGAATCTCATTCTAGACCATTCGCTTAAAGCATATGGTTTGCTTTGGGCTGTTCGCCTAGAGTGGACACTCTTCTGTTTCATTCGCTCTAAGCGAATGTTTTTGCCTTGGTGGTTCGCTTAGAGTGAACCATCAACTGTTTTGTTCACTTCAAGTGAACATCCTTCTTGATATGGTTCGCTTTAAGCGACCCAACCAGTGAACATCCTTCTTGATATGGTTCGCTTTAAGCGACCCAACCCTTTTCCAAATAGTAATTGATTAACTTGAACTTAATCCCATTTCAATCCTCACACTCAAAAGGATTTTCCTACCTTTCATCAACTTGCATACAATATCAAAACACAATAAATAGCTATTTTTCCTATTTAACACAACAAATAAACTATTAACACAACGAAAATTTTATGGACCACTGATTTCACACTAATTAACTATTGCAGACACTGAAAATCGGAACCAGACATACACAAATTAAACACAATTGGTACATAAAATTACTCCAATTATAGAGTTATTAGCTCCACCCAACTTAGTGTTTTGCTAGTCACGAGCAAAACAAAACCAAACAACAACAGAAAATACAAAACTAACACAACTTAAACATCATAACACATAGCAATGGAAAAACTAAAATTAGATTGAAGTAATTGGCTCATAAACCCAATCCAAAATCCAACTAACGACATGAGACACATATCAAGAAGGCTTTCTAAAAAGACGAATTCAAGAAACTAAATCAACCAATATGGGGCACGTCACGATCAAAAACCCTACAATCATTAGTAAAATAGAGAAAGATCGATAGAACCTTAAAATGATAATCCATGGAAATGATACACACATCAGCAAAGCATTAAGACTTATTAAAATTATTTAACTCAAAAACTCGCAACACAACTTTTCATCAATCTTTTATGACTTAAATCTTTTATACATTTTATTTGGCTCATCTTTACATGGCTAATGCAAGACGCATTTTCGTGCAAGCTTCCTAATTTTTCCACATTTTTACCATGCCTACGTATTACGTAAAGCAAGCCATTTTTTTGTGTTTTTTTTTTCATTTAAATACACATTAGAGCATACAAGGAGCTAGCCATAGAAAGATGAGTCAATCATGCGATTAAGACTTACCATGCCATTTATTAGCACACAAATGAGCAAGCAAAGGTTTACTTCATTTAAAACTCTACTTCTATTGGTGAATCTTAGGAAAATAATCTCAACAATTTCTAAATAGGCCTTGTGAATCAAAAGTACTTAACAAAATTCCTCTCTAATATCATTGATTTCAAAATTTGTATTAAAAGAACGCGCACTTGATATACGTCCTAGCATCAACCCATTTAAGAAAAATAATGCAACATAGAATCATGTTGTTTAAAACGAACTAGATTACCATATCATTGACAATTAACATCAATCCAAAATAATAATTAAACGCCATTCCAAACACAAGACAACTTCAAAAAATAAACTAATACTGAACTTACAAACACAACTACAACTAGAACAGGCAACTCACCAACAAAAGAACAAAATAACATAAACTCCACAACTGCTACTTGTCCTAGAACACATTCCTAAGACAAGTAGTACACAAAACATCAACAAAAACACAAATTGACTGACAACTAAACAAAGTGAACGGAAAAGACTCTCCTGAGCTAAAAGTGCAGATATCCAAGGTAATCAAGTTGTCCTCGTAGGACCAGCTCCATCAGCTACTCTACGAGTTTGTGGACCAACCTTCTCATTCTTCTTAGGTAGGCCATAATGCCAATCCAGTGGTGGGGTCCTCTGAGACCAGTGTGACATGTCAGATGGATTCAATCTATTCAAAGGCCATGCTATAATTTTCATCTTATGATGCAACTCATCCAAGAAAACCCTATGATAATTCAAGAGCTCCCTTTGAGTATCTTTATTGCTTGGCAAGAATCAGGTATAATAAACATAATTTGGGTTAGGCCTTGACGGTGGTATTGGTAATGGTCCATCCCGCTAAGCTGTGGATTGTCTTGGCGCTTGAGCCTCTTCTTCACCATCCTTATTACCCTCATCAGTTCTGTCATCACTCTCCTCATCATCCTCTATTCTCAAAGGCTGTCCTCGAACCAAGTCTGATGTTGTGTAGAAATGGTCTTCAAACACTTGTTGCCGATAGGCTTCTTAGGCATGATTTTCTTGTTAGTCAATGTATGAAGCCCTGCAATATGACGCAATTGAGTAATAAGATTAGGAAATATTAGGCCAACATGCACACGTCTCATGTTCCAAAGAATCTCCTGTTGAATCTCCTACCCTACATCAATCGATAATCTCTTCAAAATAGCATACAATAAGAAAGCTTTGTCTTGATTGACTTCATTAGTATGAGAGATAAGAATAAATTGAGTACACACAAACTGCATCAACACACATGCCTCAAGACACAAATACTTCAATTTATTAAGATAAATCCACTTCCTAACTTCTCCCTCCATCTCCCAAGTTCCTTTCCCATTAGTTAACACATTTGCTATCTCATCATAATCTATCACTCTATTCACAAATGCAGCAAATTGATTATTAGGATCAGTAGGAAGCTGGTAAATATCATTAATGATCTCTTTCCTAAAATTAGCAGGAACTTCTCTAACCTTAACCATGTTCCTAGACATATCAAGGGTATTACCTATAAACTCACAAACCAAGTTCCCATTACCTGGAAAAGTAGGAACTTTTCAAAATTCAACCCACCGTCTAGCTTGAATGGTGGATAACACCTTACAACGCATATAAGCAGCATCATCGTTATTTTCAATTATAATAGAAGATAAGGCAAAGTCAGATTGCTTCATCTTTTTACTCATTGTTCAATTCAACATAAGCAAGTGATCAAATTGATATTCCTAGCCACGACCCAACACAAACGACCAAGCAAATTACTGCTAAAGTATCAATGACATGCAATCACTAATCAAATAACACAATTTTTCACTGAAGAAATTCAACCAAACCAAATTAACAAGTCAAGCACTAACAACCATATCAACCAAAGATTTGACCAACTTAACCAAATTAAATTCAACCTCAAACCACAATTTCAGCCACACAATTTCAAAATCTAGTGATTTCACAACTCCAATCCAAGTTAATGGGGAGCAATCTTAGTTGATTTTGGAGAAATTAACTATGCAAGTCACTAATTAATTGTTGAAATGCAATCAACCTGTTCAAATTTTGACACTTGTGACCTTCAACAACCTTGAATCCACGAACTCATCTCGACCCGGTTGAACTCCATAAATTTTAACATGAAAATCACACAAATAATGAACGTTATTGAGTTGAAGAGTATAAGGGACAAGGTTTGGATATGGGCATATGATGGTGGTCGCGCTAGAGTTATGAAGGAATGAGAAAATAAATATAAAGGACAAGGATGATAAGAGTGATGGGCGAAAAAAGAGAAATAAGATGGAAAGAAGATGAAGAAGAAGAAGTTGGGAATGGGTATTGTAGGGTAGTAGTGGCGAGGGAGGAGGAGTTTGGGAAGGAGAAATTAGAGAGGAGGTTTGAATGGAAAAATAAAAGAGATGGCTAGAATAGAACATAATAAAGCCCGTCTGAAAGTGAATTGATCCTCCTTGTCCGTTCGTTTTCTGGGTTGTTCGCTTAAAATGAACATTTGCTTACCTAAAGCGAACCCTATTTTATTTTGTTCGCTTAAAATGAACATTTGCTTACCTAAAGCGAACCCTATTTTGTTTAGTTCGCTTAAAGCGAACCGTTCCCCTTGTTTGCTTTGCTTAAAGTGAAAGTCATTCTGTTTGGTTCGCGTTAAGTAAACCATCCAATACATTTTGGTTCACTCCTTCTCCAAAAGCCAAACTCCACGCCCAATTCACAACCTGCAACAAAAATATTAAAATTAGCTCTCGACTTGAGAATTAAAATTAAAGAACACAACTTAAATTTATCACTAAAACAAATAAATTAAAAATAAAATGCTTGGGTTGCCTGCGACGAAGAACTTTTCTATAGTCACTAGCTTGACTGTATCGGTCCATAATTAATCAACAAAGTAGACATTTTCACGCTCACTATCAACATCGCCTCCATGGTGGAGTTTAAACCTGCTTCCATTGACTTTGAATATTAAAAAATATTGGTCTCTCAACTCCACCACATCATAAGGAAATACATGAATCACTTCATATGAACCGCTCCACCTTGATTTTAATTTTCTCAAAAATAGCCAAAGGTGAGAATTTTAAATCAACACTTTGTCACTTGGTTGAAACTCCTTGTAGAGAATGTGCTATCATGCCACTATTTTGTTCGCTCCTTATAAATATACACATTTTCATTAGCCTCATCCCTAAATTCTTCCAACTCATATAGTTCCAACAATCACTTTCTACGACATTTTTTTGCATCAAAATTAAATGCTCTAACTATCCAGAATGTCTTATGTTCTAATTCCGCAGGCATATGTGTAAATGACATGTTTTCCCAAACACCAACCTATACAGGAACATCCCTATAGAAGTTTTAAATGTAGTTTGATATGCCCATAGTGCATCATCAAACTTCTGGGCCTAATCCTTCTGTGAAGCATTCATAGTTTTCTCTAAAGTATGCTTTAACTCACGATTTGAAACCTCAATTTGTCCTGAAGTTTGGAGATGATAAGTTAAGGAAATTTTATGCTTCACCCACCCCATGCTTAGATAGTAGAACTGCAAATTGAAGTTCTTGAAATGTGAACCTCTATCACTAATAATTGCCTGCGACATCCTGAATCTTGAGAAAATATTGTAGGGAGTGAATTTTGTAACCACTCTTGCAACATTAATGCCCATAGTATTGATGTTGCGCACCAAAAACACTAACTATTAAGGTGATGAGTAGAAGAATGATAAAATAAAAGAGTAATTCAACTAAATAACATGGTTAAACAAAGAAATATGGCTTATAAGGATCAAAAGGGGACACTAATGTTTTTGAATTATTGCAGGGAAAAATGATAATTAGGTAGGCTTTTTGGCTCAAATGGTCTAAAGAACTTGCCTAAATAATTTTCTTGACTCAAAATTCACTCATACTTTGCAAGTATAAAAATCACACCCAATTCCAATGAATGTCACAACCAAAACAAATATCGCAAGGCAATCATGATTAACACTTACTGAAAATTATCTCACTTTTACACCCTGACTCGAGGGAATATATATATATATATGTATAGTGATAATACTTTCACAACTCAATAGGCTTGAAAAGCAAAGAAACTTATATAAACTTTCAATTCAAAAATTTTAACACAGTCTCTTTGAAATATTTTTAAATTATTGAAACATGGTCACAAAAGTTAATAAATACAAAAACTACTAAAAATAGAAAATCTTTTTGTTTAACCTTCTATAATACCTTAGGCAAAGAGGGTATTGAAATTCTAAAGGCTATCATCCAGATCCTCAAAACTAATAAAATAAAAAGAAATACTCAAAACATAAAATCTTTTTAGAATTTTTTAGAATTTTTTTTTTTGTTTTTTTTTAATTTTTAAATTTTAGAAACACATGAACCTAATTAGTCAATAGCCTTCAAGCCTTTATTACCCCCACAAGGTCCTTAAACTAAAGCATGTAAATCATAAATAAAAGCTAAAATTAAAAGAAACACTCGCCTTGTAAAAGAAGGATCGCCAAGAATGTTGTAGTCCATGCTCAACTGTCTGCATTTTATAGCACTTCTGAAGTTTCTAAGAACAAGTGGAACTCTGGCATAGTCAGTTTGTACCTCCCAGTTCTATCTAGAATATATCCTTCTTCTTCTACATTTTGAGCCTTCTCTTCTTTCGTGAACACTCCATATGATACCTCTTTTGCTGTCGCCAGATACTCATTCAAAGAATATGTTGGTAGTGCTTCAAAACAAGTAACAAGTGACCTGGTTGTTGAAAATTCAAGCTTGAAAGGTCTTGTAGAGCCGGTTTCTTTTGAAATGTATTCTTCTTTTCTTTTCCTTGAACCGGTTTCTTATTCAACAAATGTTGTATATGGAGCAATCTTATGGTTCCTCCTTGTTGCACATGCTCCCTAACTCGGCCTTTCCATATTTACCCACTGAGTATCCATAGGCGTCTTTATTTGTAGAACGTGTTGAAGTCATCCCAAACTTAGTGTTTTGCTAGTCTTGAGCAAAACAATATGTAAAAAAAATCTTACTATCAACTAAACAAAATAACACCACCAAAATTGACAAAACATTTGTTGAGCTATGGATGTACTTAGAGCAACTAAGAAATCTCTCAAGGAACTTTCAATACTATATGACAGTGAAATACTTAAATAAATTAATCTAAGTTTTTGAATTTTCTAAGAAAAACACATGTTCATTTGCTACACAAGATTTCAAGTCACTAAGCATTAGTATTCTCAAAAAGAATTCCTAAACATTTTAGTTCTATCCATTCAAAACATCATTTCTTCTCAAATCATAAATATTATAAAGTTAGTCAATTATTGATGCCTCTTTTAACACATCCAGTTATAATTCAATTAAACACCTAAATCCTACTACTAACTAGATGGCATCCCGCAAGTATACGGCTGTCAACTAGTAGCAAAGGGTATTTGTGTAGTTAAGCTAAATCAATTGGTAGATGATAAAACTATTCTAATGAAAACTATAATTTAAATTCTAACCTAATTTAATCTATTTAAGACTAAAAATTTAAAACAAGTGAATCACTCAACTAAAAAGACTACAAAAGAGAAACTTTGAAAATTAAAAGCATTCATTTCTAAATTATAAATTAGAAAGATTTAAACTAGAAATTTAAATATTTTTGGATTTTTCAAATGGAATTAAGAAAGCCCACTAAGAATTAACTAGAAATTAAAGCTAGAAATTGGAAATTCTTAAATAGGAAGCAAGAAATTGATAAGAACCTAAAAACCCTAATTTGAAAGTAAAGAAATTTTCACTAAAATGGATAAGAAAGCAATTAAAAATTATATCTATGCGAAGTTTACGAACTGTACATGAACCCACTACGATTATCTAATAAAAATTTAAACTTGACAAGAAATTTAAAGAAGATCTAAGATGAAAGTTAAAAGAAATTTCTATTAGAAAAAGTAACTTGTAGTGTAAACTATCGTAATCTATTTAGAACTATCTAAAACTCTCTACTCTAAACTATCTACTCTTACTCTACTTCTAAGACTAATTCTACTTAGCTCAAATAGTGCAGCATTATACAAGGCAAAATTAGGGTTTTTCTGGCTGGAAGTTTACAAAATTGCCCCTACAACTTAAAATTCAGCGAGTTGAGATTGCGGTCTGGAACATTTGAGACCGTGATCTCAACTCTAAAATAATAGAACCAATTCCCGAGTTGAGATCGCGGTCTTGAATAGTCGAGACCACGATCTCGACTCTCCTTCCAGCAATCTTCATGTTATCCATTTTGCAATTTGGTCCCTTGAGCTTTGTTCCTTCTAACTTCTAACCTTTAATTTTTAACCTGCATAATATTAACACCATAGAGTCACTATAAGGACTTAATTAAACTTAAAATTTAGCACAAAATTATCATAATTAATTAAAAAATGAAAATACAAATACATATGAAATTAATTAACTAAAATCTTCAATTAATTATCTAATTTCGGAATTAAACTATCAAAATGCTATAATTTAGAGGAAAATAACTCTTGTTTACTAGAGTTATCAATTATCCGGACAAGGTCGCATGAAAATAGAAGTTCATTAGGAATCTACCTAAATGTATATGTCACATAATTTGGGAATATATCTATAATAAGGACTAAGTAGTACAAGATCAATGAAAAGTATTACAAACATTTCCTCCTCAACTAATTGGTATACTAAAATGTTATCTCTAACGGTTTAATTCGAAGAAACAACATGGGTATGACAAATCCTGTACTCACCTTATTACTACTCTAATGGCTTATTTCGAAACAGCACAAATACATTCTGGAATCCTGTATTCGCCTTATTACTAGTAGCAAAATTTTCTTTTGAGAAGATGACTACTAAACCAAGGAAAAGGTTTGAAATGTACTTAAAATAATCTCAAATACCAATTATTCACAAATTAGAAGAACATTCCCAATGCAAATACACAAAATGTCCCAATTTCCTTCTATTTCATTTAACCTACTCTTTCCAAAAGATAAATCGACTAACAAAATAATATTGGTGATTTGATCAAAAATAATATTTCAAATAAATTCTTCTCAAAATTTTAGTACCTCTTTTTGAAAAATAGCAACACCAAGTTTTTGAAATTTTTATGTTGCAAAAGAACTACTCATACTCAAATCCATGAAATGACCTAATCAAATACTTTAATCATATAATATTGTAAGTCAAATATCATCATCGAGCACTCATTTGATTAATTTTCCATCCACTCGTCATCAAGTTACACCAATACACAGAAAATAACCATTTCTAAAATAATAAATAAACACTCCCAAACATGTCTCTTTTATTCTAATTGATGAATAATTCATCCTACCACTATTCCGACATAAAAACATAAAAGCAATTAAACAAGACCCAAGTAAACTATGACAAAATTTTATCTCAAACCAATATCAATTGAAAATACTAAGGGCACTTAACTAATCCTTGTATTTAATCAATTAAGCTCTAGAAAAATAAATATCTAAGTCAAAGCATGAATAAAATCAAACATGGCATTAGCTTGAGGCCCTTAGCCAATATACTATCATTAACCGATAAAAATGACCAAAAACCAAACCAAGTATTTATCAAATTAATCCTCAAAACGATCTAATCCATCAAGTCATAAAAAGAAATCTACTTGGCGTCAGCTTAAGGCCATTAGCCAATCTAGTTCAAAACTAAAATATATCAAAGTAAAATAACTAAAAATAAAAATAACTAAAGATAAAAGTGCTAAGTAATGAATAATAAAAATTGTCAATCTTCATGAAAATCTTTCAAATGCTTTGGTCCCAAGTCATTGCTATCCAGTGCTGCTGGTTGCTCAACTTTCCTGCTCCATGTCCTCTTAGAAAATGCAATCTCGACCATCTTCTACCTCACTTGGCTGAGCCTTCTCGTTGTCATCATCTTGAGCTCCTCCGGCCTCTCCAGCTTGTTGGGCTTCTGTTTGATGTTCATCAATTGCCGGCAGTGTGTTATATTGCCCACGAGGTGGCCCATAATGCCAAAGTAGAAGTGGAGGTGTAGTGGTCCTGAGAGCTTCTCCTATCATTGCTAAATTGTTATGCATTATCAGCTGACTATAGGTCCAATACCGCTGCAACTCATTTTACCATTCTTCATTGACTGGGGCATTAAATACATATCCGGGCAGCAGAAGGATATATGAAGCTCCCTAAGGTGGTGGTGGTAGGATATGGCCTTCTCCAGAGTGATGCTTCTCATACTTGCGTACTATCCTATAAACATATTCCTGATTGATCCTGTCCTTGGAATGTGTCATTGGCTATGCTGGGTCAATGTGGCATCCTACAACTATACATAAAAAGTGTATTAGGCTGGGTGCATAAAAAATGGGTCCTCGGACTTGGGTGCCACTTTCGAGAAACCCATGTCTAATCAATTTTCCAACATCCACCGGTATTCTTATTATAATCACATAAACCAACAACACTTTATCCCTCTGAATAAAGATCAAGGAATAGGAACCTCAAATTCAACAACTAATGAAATAAAACTACAATTTAGCTACAAGTAAGAGTCCACGACGAGAAAGTCTTAATTCGGTGCTACTTGTAGTGCTCCAAACTCAATCCACATTCATATCACAAATAATATTTTTAATAGCATCATATCTATCTCGTCATTTTGCAAAAATATTGGATACTCATTAGAATGCACAGGAGGTATGTTAAAGAAAGAATTAATCATTTCAAAACTGAAATCAACCAATGCACCTCAGACTCTCACCTTCTCATCCTAGTGCCATAGAAGCTGCTCACAAAGGTTACAATGAAATTATTTCACAAGCTGTGCACACCCAGGATCAATTGGAGAATTGAATATTTCCTAATGCCGACACTGATCTATCTCCTTCCTGGCCTCTCAGATTCAAATACTATTCCCAATATACAGTTTGGTCAAAATTCTTCTCCTTAATCACCTCGTGTTTCCCATTATTTTTAAATAGTTGATGAGCTCTATCACTTGAGAATTGAGGTTCTACTTGCTCACCACCTCCACTCAGCTGGTCTACTTCCCTTTCTTTACTCGTCCCTTTACTGGCTTTCCTTTTTCTCAAACTCGCCCCTCAATCCCTCATTCTTGCTCTTCTCTCAGCACTCCCATATACACCCCATGTCATTTTTCTCAGTAATTTCTCAACCAATTTAACAAAAAAGCACTGGAAATTTTTGAATTCACAACCAAGATAAAATTCCACTAATTTTGTTAACAAAATTTCCTAATTTCTCAAAAATAATTCATATAATCCAACCATAGTCCAAGTAATTCAAAGAATTAATTAGTTCAATATCCAATCTTGTCTCGAAAAAAATTCTCACAAAAATTCTGTCCAAAATCACCCAAATAATTTTCCAAAGTACTAGACAAAAGTGGGTTAGCAAACTGAACCCACAAATTACCTTTCACAAATCTCACCAATTTAATCACAAAGTTAAGAGGGATATTACTCGATTGATGCCAAAAATTCTCCAAGAAATTGAGTGCAAATCCCTCTTTGGTGTTCAATTTTTTCAAGCAAACTCCTAAGTGTTCCCTCTTTGATGCTCCAAAGATGATGCATAAAGATTGTGGAGGTTAATTATGGTATTTGGGAAGGTCTTTTATGGAATAAAATGAGAGAAGTTGAGAAAAGTGAAGGTTTTGAAGAGGAGTTGTACGGTTATTGGTTAGAAGAAATGAAGAATTTGGAAGAAGAAGAAGAAGAAGAGTTCTTTTAAAATTGGATTTTGATCATGTCGATGTTGCGACATGGAGTTTTCCAAGTTACGACATGGCTTGATCTCAATTGCCAGTATGTGACTCCATGTCGGACATGGAAAATTCCATGTTGCGATTTGGCCTGGTCATATGCCCTACATGTGCATTGATGTCGCGACATGGACAACTCATCAGGAAAAATTTTAGAACCTAGCAGAAGTTTGAAATTGAAGTCGCGACATGGGATTTCAAATGTTGTGATGTAGGCCAAATGACCAAAATACCCTCCAGAAGTTTGTAATCGATGTCGCAACATGGAGAATCTATGTCGCGACATGGAACTAAACTTTTGCAAAGTGTATTTTTGACACTTTACCAAAATTTCTCATCTCTTCACCACTTTTCTTCAAGTTAATGCATAACCTACAAACATCAAAATAATAAGTTTATATGCCAATTTGTAATCATCCTTTAGCACTATATATTCAATTCAAAAACACACATTTTTAACTGAAATTTGTAACCGAATTCAAACCAAATCACTCAAAACACCATCTAACTAAAATTCACACCAAAAGAAAACAAAAACAACTAAATTAAGACTTGGGTTGCCTCCCAAGAAGAACTCTTTTATAGTTACTAGCTTGGCTATGGCATGGGTGTTCATTCCAAGCACTTGAGGATGATCGACCCTCAAGTACTTTTCCTTTTGGTCTCCATGGAAAGGGCTTGATGCCTTCTTCTTTATGAGTAAAGCTTGATTCTCGGGTTTTCCATGTACAAGTCCTTTTTTTCCAAGCCTTAGCCATTGCTAGTGCACCAATTAGCACTTACAATTGTTTCTCAAACCATTTTCTTTTCTTTTTACGAATTTTCAACTTTTCAACTTTTTAGCATCATCGATTTTCCCATGACTTGCACTAATTTCTTGATCCCTTGTCACATCACACCCCTTATCAAGTGGTTTTTCTTTCAGTTCATTTCTTGGATCTTCTTTTATCTCCAACACTTGCTTGAGTGAATTTTCTTGGTTAACTACATTTTGCTCTTAATTTGACCTAGCAATGAAAGAATCAAGAGATTGGTTAGTACATTTTTCTTTAAAAATGGGAATATTATCATTATATTCAAAAATATCAAATTCAATTGATTCATTTTCAACTTTTAAAACCAACTTCCCTTTGTTCACATCAGTTAATGCATGTAATACTTGGGCGATTGACAAGAATGGCCTTCCTAGAATCAGTGGAACCTCATTCTCTTCACCCATATCTAGCACCAAGAAATCAATGGGAAATGCCAAATTTTCAACTTGAACTAGCACGTCCAACAACAAACCATATGGTTTTCTCTCTGATAAATCCGTCAATTAGAGTGTGATATTAGTTGGCTTGACATTGTTGATCCCTAACTTGTCATAGATGGCCTTCAGGATAATATTTATTCTTTCTCCCAAATCACAAAGTGATCGATGCAATGTTTTTCTTCCAATATTCGCCAGTATTGAGAAACTACCGGGATCTTTGAGTTTATGGGATAGCCTCCTTTGAACAATGGCACTACACTTGGCACCAAGGCATACTTTCTCATCGTCCTCCCACTCCTGCTTTCTTGCCAATAGATCTTTCATAAACCGCACATAATTAGGCATCTTAGTAAGAACATCAACCAAGAGAATATTCACATTAAATTTTTAAACAATCAAGAAATTCGTGAGGAATTCTCGCTCTATCTCTTATTTTCTTGGATCAATGATTCGTTGATGGAATGGGATCTTTACCGAAGGCTCTAAGTTCAAGGGTTCATCTATTTGTCTTTTCTTTGACTCCTTGATTTCCTCATCTTTTTAGTTCTTTTCATCTCCCTCTTCAACTTCACTCTTCTCTTCACTTATCTTGGATTTATACTTCTCAACTTCTTTGTCAACTTTTTTCCTTTCCATTGGCACAACCAACTCCTTTTCGGTCCTTAAAGATACAGCACGGCATTGCTCTTTTGGATTTGGGACATTATCACTAGGTAAAGCTCCCATGGATCTTTCATGGTGTTTCCTAGCCAATTGTCCAACTTGAATCTTCAAATTCCTAGTTGTAGCCCTCAAATTTTCATAATCTCTTCTTCGTTCTTCTTTATCCCTTCTTTCGCTTTCCAATTCTTTTCTTAAGTATTCCGTCTATCTTTTTCAACTATCTTTACATGCATTCTCTGTTGGAGCAAATTGGGGTCATTATACATAGGTTGGGAAGAATTTGCATGTTGGAATGGAGGCATTGGTTGTTGATTTTTATACGGAGGGTTAGAGGAATATTGATAGGAGTTGGCTTGGAAGTTTATTTGATGTGGAGGTTGATAGGGTCTAGATGATGAACTTGAAACTTGGTTGTGGAAGTTTTGAGATGGGAGATTTGGTTGATAGGGAGGGTTGGATTGATTGTTTGCATTGCTCCATGAAAAGTTGGGATGATTCCTCCAAGAGGGATTATATGTGTTCCCACAAACTCTGGGCGAGTTGATTAGACATATAGTTGAGTTGTTCATTGGAACCATAATGCATTTCACAGTGCCCATTTGCATGTCTATCCCCACAAAAATCACACACCATGGGTGGTTAGGTTGGAGAAGAAGACATTGCATTCACAATACTCAGTTTCCCTAAGTTTTCCAACAGTTTTGCAACATTGTTCATGACATTCATAAACATACTTTGTTGAGCTAATAGAGCATCCTTGCATATTCAAATTCAACACTCCATTTTGCGCATTAGCTTGATAGGCTTGGTGTTGAGCTACCGGTAGACTCATTGGTCCATGGTAGTAATGATTGTAGCCATCCTATTGAGTTATTCTTGACCTTCCTCTGGTGTCTTGTAGGATATGGAACCATCGGTGGAGGCATCTACTATTGATTTCGTCTTTTGTGTCAATCCGTTGTAGAAGGTTTGAATTTGAAGCCATATTGGAATTGCATGATGAGGGCACTTTCTTAGCAAATCTTTAAACCGCTCCCAAGCCTCTCCTAAGCTTCACCAAGATCTTGCTTAAAGGAGATAATCTCATTCCGCAATTTGACGGTCCTTGAAAGTGGGAAATGTTTTGCCAAAAATTCTTGTGCTAGTTAGTTCCATATGGTAAATGTCTCTTGGACATGAGATTGAAGCCAAGATTTCACCCTATCCCTTAGAGAAAAAGGGAATACTCTCATTCTCACACAATCTGGAGGCACATTATGGTTGAATTTAAAGGTGTCTAAAATCTCCTCAAAATTCATTAGATGTGTGTATGGATTTTCATTAGGATCACCCTCAACATTGCGTGAGCTTGTAGTATTTGTATCAAAGCGGGCTTAATTTCAAAATTATTTGCTTGCATGGGCATCCATGCAATGCTAGAATTTGTCCCATCAAAACTTGGTACGGCATATCTCGCAATGGTCTACTATTCATGTTCATACCATTCCCATTTCCATAACCACCCATTCCATATTTTTCGGCAGTTTCTTCTTCATCATTCACATTGTCCAAATTTCTTTAATTTTGATTGACATTCACCTTATCACTCTCTCTAGCTCTTGTTGCACTCTTTTATACTCCGGATTTCCCTCAACTCTTTTTGTCCCTCTTTGTCCAAGCAAATCAAAGGTCCCTTGTCTCTTCTTACTTTGCACTACAAATGCCAAATCAAGTAATTAGTTTAAGTTACAAGACAATTTAACAAGAAGAATTACAAACATAAAACAAATAAACAAAAATTAACAACTAAATTAAACAAAAGTGCCTAATCTACACGAGCCGTAAAGGGCTCAATATTACCAAGTAAAAAGGACAATCCCCGGCAACGGCGCAAAAAACTTGATGCTCATTTACTTTATGTAGAGAGAACACAAAATCGTACAAATAATAAAAACTTATAAATCACTATACTCTACTGCACAACTGCAAGTATACGGTACAAATCATAGTATAGGATGAGTGGGTATCGTCCCGCGAAGATTGCTTGGAGGACAATTACCGAGTTTCACGAGTCCTTATATAGTTAGGCGATTCAATTAAGAAGTAATGGTTCTAAACTACCCAACAACTTGATAAGAATGAATATTTCAAGTCTCAAATTAAGATAACCTATTTAACAAAGCAAGTAATGAGAACAATTATCTACTCAATTAAAATACTAACTAATCTATTCAAGGGAAAATAATCACGTAAAAGCAAGTAAACTAAATCTAATCTACTAAAAAGAGTCTAATTTCATACTAGAATTGTAAGAAACAAATAGTCCTAATTTAAATTAAGGAAAGAAATTAAAGAGCATGAAAACAAAGCAACATTCATTTTTTACTACGTAAAAAGAAACTATTGATTTTGGAAGGAAACTAAATTCTAACTAAATATTTTTGGATTTTTGGATTGAAATAAGAAAATCCACTGAATTTAACTAGAAATTAATGCAAAGATTTGAAAAGTTCAAATAGGAAGCACTAAATTAATAAGAATCCTAATTACTCTAAGGAAACTTGAATGAAAACAAGGAGATTTTTAAGAATTTAAACTAGAAAGTAAGTAAAAATTATATATACTTAAAGATAAAGGTTAACCCACTACAAATATGTAATCAAAATCTAAACTTGCAAGGAATTAATACTAGATCTAATTGAGAATCAAAGAGGATTTGTATTAAGAAGATAAAACTTGAGATTCAAGTCTTTAGAGTCAATTCTAATCTAACCTAAGAACTACTAACTACAAAGTTGACCCTAAACTATGTGTACTAGCACACATCTAAAGTACCTTAAATAGTGGAGTATTACACAAGCCAAAATTAGGAATTGTCTGCTAAAATATTACAAAATTGCCATTACTATTTTTTGCTGAAAGCGAGTCCATGTCGCAACATGGAATAAGTGATGTCGCGACATGGCTCAAAAATTACATTAGCCTATTTCCGTGTCCATGTCATGATTTGGAAAAGTAATGTTGCGACATGGACACCATTTTCAACAAATCTTCAATTCTTCTCAAATTGTATCTTGGCCCTAGTACTTTGTTTATTCCAACTTCCATCCTCTAATTTAGACCTGCATAATATTAAACCAATTAAGTAATCAATTTAACTAAAATTCTAATAAAAACTTATCATATTTGACAATAACTAGAATCTAAACACATAAAAATTAACTAAAATCTTCAATTAATTAACCAAAATTCAGAGTTTAAACTAATAAAATGCCATGATTTAGAATAAAATAACTCTAGTGGCTTTACTAGAGTTATCAGAGTCCCTTGGTTTTCACCCACCAACTTGCTTGCAAATTCAGCAATTTGGACTGCTAATTTATTTATCGATTCATTTATGTTCTCCATAAAGGCAATTATCTACCTTTTGAATCTTACATTAGTATATTCTTCTTGAGTTGGTGGTAGTTGAGTGTAGTCATAACCATAGCAGTAATAAGAGTCTTCATGAATGCCATTCTTCTCCCAAACTTACATTGTCTGATAGGTGATGGCGAGTAGCAGTTGTTCATGTAAGTTTCTTCACCATACCCTTCCATGGTATTCGGTTGGTCATGGAAGTTTTCTTGGGTAGCATTTATCATTGTGGACCATGGTTATTCACTCATACTATGGGGCTCCATTTGTTCATACATAGAGGTATAGGAAAAGAATAAGGATAATTTTGGAATCTCAAGAAAGAATCTTGATGGTTAGACTATCCCATTTAGTTATCGTAAGGGTAGGGATTGTATTGTATGCACATTCCCAATTAGCAAGGTTACCCATAGAAGAATCACAATGTAAATCATTATAAGGAACGGAATTAGCACAAAAATCACTCATTTTTTCTTCTAAGGCTGCTAATTTGATTGATATTTTGTCACAACTAATCCTAAGTCTATCCATAACATCATTAGAGATATACTCATTGGTCATGCCTCTATAATTACAAGGATGATAATATCCTTGACATGATTAATTCAATTCATTACTACTAGAAAAACAGCAAATAATGACGGAATTAGAGACGAATTTTTGCAACGAAAATCATCTGTCGGATAATACCTCATTGGTAAACGCTAGTGAAGGATTTTTTTCCTGACGAAATTAGTGACAGATTTTCCTTTACAAAAAAGGAACCATGGATGTCCATCAATCGAAGTTAACGACAAAAAAATCCATCGCGCCATCGCTAATTAGCAACGAATTTAAAGTTAGCAACGGAAATATCTGTTGCTAGTTAGGCTTTACCTAAATAATTTTTTGGATTTTGCAAAGGAAAAATCCGTCGCAAACCCAAAAGAATTTTTTTTTAAAAATAAAAAACTAGAAACTAGAAAAGAATTCTAACAACAAAACTCTTTGTTTCAAACCAAAAAAATATCATTATAAACCAATATGATTTTAGCACTACATTCGTGCATTTCAGATTCAAAACAACCAATAATTATAAAAATGTCAAAATATTTACAATTGAGTGTTAAAAATTTATCTAATACTTTTTACTACTACTATATACTCTTGTAGATGATGATGATGAAGACGACGATGATGATAATAGTAATAGTATAGTAGTAGTAGTAGTAGTAGTTGTAGTAATAATAATAATAATAATAATAATAATAATAATAATAATAATAATAATAATAATAATAATAATAAAATAAAAAATAAAAAATAAAAAAATAAATAATAATAATAATAATAATATGAATTAAAAATAATAACAACACATTTTAATACTTACAAGTACTAATTAATACTACAACTAATAGTATTTATATAAAGTAGTATAGTGCTAGTACTAAAAACTTATTTAATACTTATAACTACTACCATAATATAAAATAAATTATAAAAATAAAAAACCATCCAATATTCACAACAATAATGTAAAATAAATCTAAAAAAAAATAAATGGCATCCAATATATACTAATAAATGTAAATAAAACCAACAAAATAAAAATTAGTGTACAATATCACTTACCTTGCAAAATGAATACTTTTGTTATTGTGGATTGGTATTGGCCAATTGGTGATGGTGATTATAGTGAACAATCTATTGTAATAACTTTTAAGGGAGGTGGAGGAAGATGGAAAAATGGCAAGGGGAATGAGGAAGAAAGGGGAAAGAAATAGGAAAATGGGGAAGAAAAAGGGGGAAATAGGGAAGGGAAGCAAGAGATTAGTAGTGGTGACTTTAATTTAGAGGAGGAAAGAGGACAAAAAGTGACGGATTGTAGTAGAATAGAGTAATGGAAAGTAGAATATGTAGGTTTTTGAAATGAGTAAGAAATAGAGATAATTTTATATTATGCTCTTCATTTAGCAACATAATTTTTCGTCACTAAGTTACACTTTTTAATTTTTTTAAATAAAAAATCACATAGCGACGAATTTTCCGTTGCTAATTTGAGATATCAATCTACTTAGCAATGAAAGAATCCGTTAAAAAGTTTTATAGTCTTTTTTTTTTAATTTTTTATTGCTAAGAAAATTTGCGATGGAAAAAATTTGTCTCTAATATTTTGAATTTTTAGTTTTCTTTTTCAAAATTCATTTGAAATGGATTTTGTGATGGATTTTTGTGTCAGAAAATTTATGTCGCAAAATCTGTTGTTAATCTTAATTTTTTTGGAAAAAAATTATTTGTAAATTTTTCGTAGCAAAATCCGTTGCCATTAGCGATGGAAAACAATTCTTCGTAAAACTCTGTTGCTAACACATGTTTTTCTTGTCGTGATGTCTTGCACGTTCTTATAAAACTAATAGAAAAACAAAACATCAAAACAAGTACTAATAAAAAAGTAGGCACACAAAAAGAAAAAATGGAAGAGTTTAGATTAGTACCTAACCTAAACTATCCATTAAAAAGAGAAAATCTTTTTGAATTTTTTAATAAAAGAAACACAAACCATGAGAAAAAGAAAATATTTTTTGTTTTTTTAGAATTTCGAGAATCCTCAATGACACTAAGATAAATAAAATACAATTTATACTTCAAAGTAGTATTCTTGTATAATTATACCGATATTACCAAATACTCAATCCCCGTCAATGGCGCTAAAAAACTTGATGTAGGAAAAGTTAAATTAATCTTTTCATAACTTTCCACTAATAGCAGCAAGTGCGCAGTATCA
This sequence comes from Cinchona pubescens, assembly GCA_025175665.1. NCBI lineage: Eukaryota > Viridiplantae > Streptophyta > Magnoliopsida > Gentianales > Rubiaceae > Cinchona > Cinchona pubescens. Next base: position 859,542 of record JANKKI010000133.1, read on the forward strand.
ATATAGTAGAGTGAATAAGGATCTTTCGCATGAAAAATGTGTAGATAAGTACTGAAATTCTAAGCTAATTTCTATCTAAAATACCACAACAGAATGTTTTGTATCTTTAGAATTAAAATTCAAAGTAAAATTATCGAAATTTAAAGAGTGAAAAATAATACAAAAAAAAAAGAGTTTTCCATCTACATCAAGTAGTAGAGAAGAAGGGTTAGGTGCAAGGCTAGCAGTTTCCGATAATCATTCAAAGTTTAGGTCGATTGTTTCAACTATAGTGTGGAGAAGTTCAATTCACAATTATCAATCTAACACCATTCCTTGTGCTTTTGGGTACTATTAAATCAATTAGAAAAGGGATTTCTTCTTTTTTTCAAGAAGAGTTGAAGAAGAATCTGCCCCTAGTTAATTTCAGTAATTTTATTATTTTGAAAAACTCTTTTTATTATTTTACATTATTTTTGCACTTTTTAAATTTTGGTAATTTTATTTTGAGTTTTTAATTCTAAAAATCCAAGGTCATTTCATTGTACAGTCCATATAGAAATTAACTTAAAATTTTAGTATTTGTCTACATAGCTTTCATGGGAATGATCCTTATTCACTCTACTATATTGATACCGTACACTTGCGGCTATTAGTGAAAAGTTGTGAAAAGGTTAATTTAACTTTTCCAACATCATGCTTAACTTACTACACATGAATGAAAAAGGTTGAAAACTTAAAGATCTTGAGAGAAGACCAGAAGAAAGCAGAATAACCTTGTATAGGAGAACAGTCAAACCCTAAGGCAAGTTTAAAAAAAAAAAAAATAGTCCTCTTCATGAGAGCTTTAGCAAGAAAATTCTTTGGAGAATACACAACTTAACCACTCAGATCACGAGATTGAAGAAAAACTAAAAGAGATACAGAAAAGAGTGGAAAACCTGACTGTGAAGTCTAGAATAAAGAAAGAATGCAAGCACATTAAGACATTCACCATCTAAATCTCTAAAGAACCACATCCTAAATCCTTCCAAGTATGGCCGAACTATAAATAAAGAGAGAATTTTATCTTCTTCCATATGAAAGCATGTTCTGTATCTTCTTCCAAGTGAAAGCATGTTCTCTAGGATCCTTGTAGCTATTTTTGTCAAAGATTCCTAGAATCCTTAGAAGAATAAGGAAAATTTTTCAAGAAGTTTGGCTACTAGAAACTCATGAAGACCGCCTACAAATAATAGGAGTTGTGATAGAAGATATAAGATAAAATGCACTTAAGAAACTTTGGAAAAAAAAAAAAACAAAATGATCACCCACTAGGAAACCATCAACCTTTGTCTACATACGATTGGGAAAGGTTCGTTTCCACTAAGTTCATACGAAATAGACCAAGGGTAAAGGAGTCAACTACTTGCATAGTTAGTTCTCATATGGAGAATTTAGCCACGAGGCCTTCTAGTATAAAATTACCAAGTATGAGTCCAGTAGTCCTCCATCAAATAGAGATAGAAGTAGAAGGAGAAGACTTTCAAGAAATGAAAATTTCAAGTCTAGCAAACATTCCCTTGTCTACTTGTTTGAATGGAATTCACTTTACTTGATAGGGAGCATGAGATTTCAGAGAAAGAATAAAATCATGGAAGATGATATCTGTTGAGATTTTCTTACCATAAATCTCTCCATAATTCTTTCCATAATTCTCTCCATGAATCTCTTTGTAAATGCTTACCCTTAGATTAAGAGATTCTTTAAACTAATTAGTATCTCCTAATTTAGGGCTAATACTCCTAATGTTTAGCTAATTAGTTCCCTAACTTGTGGCTTCATTGTATTATAAATATTGATTGTACATATTCATTTCTGTGAGTAAATAAGAATTATTCCTTCTTATTTCTTTTCCTTGGTATTAGAGCCAAATCCTTTGAATCTTGAAACATTCATCAAAATGAGTAAGAAAGGTATTGAATCATCCGGAACAAAATCAATTCATGTGGTTGTTCAATCTGAAGGTGTTTTTAATGCAGGAATCATCCTTAATGAATCAAATTATGATGTTTGGTCACAATTGATGGAGATGCATATTGCCGAAAGAGAGAAACTCTCTTATATTCGCTATAAGAAGAAGCAACCTGTAGAATCAGAAGATGGATATGAAAAGTGGTATGCTGAAAATCAAAAAGTGAAAAGATGGCTATTGATGTCTATGACACCAAAAATTATGAAGCGGTATTTACCGTTTGCCTACCGCCCAGAAAATATGGAGTGCTTTGTCAAAAGCATTCTACGATGGAAGTGATGAATTGCAAGTCTTTGCTTTAAACCAAAAGGCTTTTACTTCAAAACAAAGCGGAAAGTTGGTCTCTGAATATTATGGGGAGTTGGTTAAGATTTTTCGAGAATTGGACCATCGAGATAAAGTGGTCATGAAAGATCCTGATGATGTTACAGTATACCAAAAGTCCATTGAACGATTAAGGGTATATATATTTCTCGCCGGATTGGATAGTGATTTTGAACAAGTCCGTGGAGAAATTTGATGCAAGGAACCAATTCCAGGTTTGGAAGAATGTTATGCATTAATTCGATGAGAAGTGGTACGCAATCCAACTTTGAAGAATGAGACTGGAAATTCTGAATAACAAAGGCATATTTGCAACCAATAAGACTAGCATATTGAGTAGGTTCAAATAAGTCTAAATGCAACAATTCTAAAGGTTTATGAGTAGACACAAAATTCTTTGAGGTTCAAAAGAAACTTTGACTTGTTTGCCAAATTGGCATGCATCACAAATTTTATTTTTCAAAAAATTTAGTTTTGGCAAACCTGTAACCAAATCCTTCTTAGCAAGTTTTTCAATCAAATCCATATTGAAATGACAAAGTCTTCTATGCCAAAGCCAAGGATCATCTATGGAAGCGGTAAGACATTTTACATTGCTATTGCTAATTTTATCAAGACGAATCACATAAACATCATTGTGCCTAGTGCCCTTGAATAAAACAACATGATTTTTATCAAGGATAAGACATTCATGCTTGGTAAAAAATACATATAAATTTTTGTCACAAAGTTGACTTACACTTAATAAATTATAGTTCAAATTATCAACAAGAAGCACATTCTTAATTAAGGTTTCACCATTTTTACCTACATCACCAATGCCGATTGATTTTGCTTTATTGTTGTCTCCAAATGTGACTTTTCCACTGTTTTTGAATATGAGATTTGTGAAGAGAGAAGCATAAATGACACCCATCATGTGCCTTGAACATCCACTATCTATGAACCACTTAGCATTGTTGGTGATGTTAAGTACCTACACAGTAAATCAATTGATAACTTTTGGTACCCATATTTTCTTGGGTCCATTTGAGTTAGTAAAATTGCTATCAATCCATGCAACTTTCATTCCAAGTTTTTCATTTTTCTTGACATAACACATATTCTTAACATGTCCATGTTGTTGGCAATATCTACAAATAATATTTTTATTTCCATATAAAGATGATTTTGATTTTACAAAACATAAGTCATCCCTTTTACACATGATAAAATTTTTGTTGATTAATACATTTTTATTTCTTTTCAAATCAACAACATTTTCTTTCTTTCTAGTCAAGAGAACATTCAAATCATCCATTCTTTTCTTCAAGGAGGCTTGTTCTTCCTTGATATTTGATCTCTCATGTGTCGTTAATTCAAATCATGATGTTTCTAAGTTGATAGCCTATTCTTTTCACAAGTTAGTTCAGAGTTAGCATTCTCTTAGGAGCATTAGATTTTTACTAACTCCTTATTTCTAGCATGTGATTCCTTTAAACTATCATGCAATTTCAAAATGAAAGCTTCAAGATCATCTTCATCATTTTCATCATTAGAGTCATAGTTAGAATTTACCTCATCATCTCCAATGGCCATAAAAGCCATTTGTGCCGACTCCATTTCTTCTTCAACTTCTGTTTCGGAGTTGCAATCATCCCATGTGATTTGAAAGTTATTGAATCTAGGTTTTCTTCCTTCCTTCTTTTTCTTGGAAGGACACTCATTTGCTAAGTGTCCGAGTTGACTGCATTCAAAACATTTTTCGTTTTGCTTCTTCATTTCAATGATCTCTTGTCTTTCCTTTGAAATTATTTGAATTTGTAGCTCCGCCTCTTCTCATTCTTCGTTTGCTGATGTAATGTTTAAGAAATCCTTTGGTGATGAGTGCAAGATCTCCTTCATCAAGATCTTCATCTTCTAGATTGATGGAGCTGTTTTCAATATCTTCTTCTTGAGAGGTCTTTAGAGCAATGCTCCTTCTTGGCCTTGCTTCTTCATCATCCACTACTTTGGCCTTCAACTTCAATTCATAAGATGTAAGAGAATTGATTAGCGATTCAATAGGCATTGAATTTAAATTCTTGTCTTCCTCTATAGCAATTGTTTTGGCATCCTATTCTTTGGAGAGAGCTTTTAGGATTTTCTATTTTTTTCACCCAAAGAATATTCCTTACCCAAGGCTTCAAGATCTTTAATGATGTCATTGAACCTACAATACATTTTGTCAATATTTTCATGTGGTTCCATCTTGAAGGACTCATACTTGGGAACAAGTAAGGATTTCTTTTGCTCACGAACATCGTCACTCCCTTCATGTATTTTCTTCAATTTATCCCAGATTTCTTTAGCTGAAATGCATCCCTTCACGCGAGTTGATTCATTTGCATCTAAGGCGTTATATAGTACGTTCATGGCTTTTGCATTTAGTGTCAAGTTCGCCTTGTTAACTTGTCTTGTGGAGTGAGCTCATCCCTCGTCTTTTCTCTTCTTCTATTTGTGTGATCATCAATGATAGTAGCTTCAAACGGACCTTCATTAACAACATACCACAAGTCAATGTCAATAGATTGCAAAAAGATTTTCATCCTATCTCTCCAACTAATAAAATTTGCCCCATTAAACATAAGGGGCCTAGTAACGGATTGACCCTCAAAAAATAGAGCATTGTTGGTTGCCATAATAGTTCTTTTCTCAAAAGCAATTTAAGCAATAAAATGAGACCAAGCTCTGATACCAATTGTTGGTCCCACAGCAACCTAAGAGGGGGGGGTGTATTAGATTTCTAAAAATGCTTTTAGAAATATTAAGATTTTCCAAATAAAAACTGATATAATCGAATCAGTGAAATAGTGAAGTAAGAAACAGAGAAAATTAATCAGCTAATACTTCTAAGCTAACAAGATTGATGTATCAAATCACTAAAATGCTTCACACACTTGGTGAGCCAATAATCTTTCTCGCACAAAGTAGGGATATTCTTGGTCACACTAAAATTCTTTTAGTTGAGCCAAGAATCTTACTTACAACCTCACTTTCATACAAGATTATCACTCCACTCAAAGTTGAATTGCACTCTAAACTGCACACTAATACAACAAAGCACTATAGCCAATTTGTACTCAAATTGCTCTTCTCTAAGGCTTGTATTCAATGTATTAGATGATCTTTACAGAATATCAAAGCAGTTATTTATAAGAGCAATAAATTGTGGTTGCAACTACTTCCTAACGGCTAAATAATAAATGCACAAAAAGTAGCCATTGGGGTTTCGGACGTCCGAGATAGATGGGATGCGTCCGACACAGCGTCCGATCCTCATGCAGTTGGTGAAGAACTTCGTTCGGACGTCCGTGCGTGCGTCCGTTCCATCGTCCGATAGAGGCTTCATACGGTCATGTTCGTCCGTTTGGAGAAGCAGTAGGATTCTTCTTTCTGCCTGTTTGTTCGGACGGAGGAATGCGTGACCGAGAGGCTTGACACAGTTCCGACGGTACAGTGCGTCCGAAAACCCTGTCTCTAGCAAAAGAAATAACAGACCTGCAAAAACTTATTTATAGAGTTAAGTGTTTATGTCATCATCAAAATAAGGATTGGAAAACATCACCAATTATTAACAACAATACATTTCCCAATCATGCACAATGTGCCACCGAGGGAATGAATTGAATGATGATGATCCATAAAGTGTTTTTCCTATCCCTAGCCTTCTAAGTGAACTTGATATTTCTATTTATTTGTCCTTGTAAAGGATTCTAATAATAATTTATTGTTATTGTTTGAAAGAAATGGTTGTTTTTATTTTGAGAAATCTTGTTTTGTTTCATGGAAATGTAAAATTATAAGCTTTTTATCTCATGAATGCATCAAACGCAACTTCCAATAATGGGACGAGAATTCTTATGATTTAATTGTTTCCAAGGATGATGGGAAGATAAGTGGACGTTGTTTATGCTATCCAAACACTATTATCTACTTGCTAATCCATTTGAGTCTACAAAAGAATTTTCATTTCTTAAACCCATATTGATGATCACAGCCTACATTAGGGCAAGTTTTGAAGTGTCATTTTTTTTATGTATAGTACCCCACACTGGGACACTTTTTTTTTAGATTTTTTTTTAGTATAGTACCCAACATTAGGAGAATGTTTTGCAGAAATAATTTGTTAGTTTAGTACCTCACATTGGGGCAAATTTGTAAAAGGTTTAAATGTCATTTTTTTGAATATAGTACCTCGGACTGAGGCAAATTTACCTCAGTTTATTTTTTCAATTCATATTGGGACAACTATCTCTTGATGGCAATTGAGTTACTCAATTTTAATTTGGCAAATTGTAAGTAATCCAAACATTAAATTTGGTATTTTTTCCTTCAGTTGCAAAAAAAAAAAAAAAGTAAATAAATAAAAGGAAAAGGGGGAAAAAAGAAAGAAAAAGAAAAAAGAGGTAAAAGAAAGGGAAAAAAGGATAAAAGAGAAAAAAGAAAGAAAAGAATGCATGAGGAACTTCAAGTATTTGAGTCTATTACTCGTTCACACCACTCAATAAATTTTGAGTCTTTATATCCTTTCTTTCATTTCCTTGAAACCCCTAACCACATTACAACTCAAGTTCTACTCTGACTTGACAAAGGAAATAACATCTAGATGTGAGAATTCAAGTTATAAACAGGATAAGGCCTTGATATTCAAGAAGTGTTTTTCCATTATATAAAAACATGATTTTTCTTAATAAAGGCACATCCTTTAATAGGTTGATTGGAATATTCATGGAAGAGCACTTAGAAGGGCGATGATATTTAAAGTAAATGTTGCATATCTCAAAGTTGATTTTGAAAGAAGAGTAAAATGCAAATTAGGGCAAGTCTAAGTCCATAGAATTAGGAGAACAATTTTTTAAAAACTTATTTCAACCCTATTGAAAAGTCCAAGGCCATCATTTTTTTCCAATGCAAAGTATCACTTGATCAAAGGGGACTAGATCACAAAAAAAATTACATTTTGCAGTTGATTGATTGCATTCAATCATTGCAATAATGCATGAAATCATGGGTATCCAATCAAAGTTTTGAAAGAAAAAAAGGAAAAAAATAAGTGTGCATATGCATCACGCTTTGAATGAAAAGCATGTCGCATGAATTTTATTTTGCCAGCTTGATGAAGAAGATCTTTGACACATTGTTCATCTTCAATCAAAATCAAATAGATTTTGTCAACATAAGATTAGCTAGTATCAATTACTTTTAAAAAGTTTGTTCGTTCAAGCTATTGATTAAGTGGCTCATTGTTAGTTTGAGCTGTCGATTGAGAGACTCATAATTGAGTCGAGTTCCTAATTAAGGGATTCATTATTCTTTTGAGCTACCGATTGAGGGGTTCATCATAGAGAACTGTTGATTAAAGGGTTCATGATGGAGTCAAACTGCTGATTGAGGGATTCATTGTTGGGTTGAATTGTTGATTGAGGGGCATATTGTCAAGCTGAACTACCGAATAAGGGATTCATTTTTTGAGTCAAATTGACAGCTGATTATGCAGTTCATCACGGAGTCAAGTATTCGATTGAGGGGTTTAATGTTGATTTAAAGCTACTAAGTTTGTTATTTTGTATGGTTTAATGTTAATTTTCAATGTTAATTTTCAATGCATATTTTCTTGCTTTACTGTTCTATTTTAATTATTCATTTATTCATAATTAATATGTTTGTGTTGCAAGAAACACGGGTAAATTTGTCTTTATTTTGTAGGCAATGTGAAATAGGTAGACAATTTCATCTTTAGACTAAATCAATTGGTGGAGCTAAGTGCATTGACAACATCTTAGATCTATAATGAAAGTGTCGAACAGCCAAGTGAAGCTCCAAGAAAGATGGCTCATCCTAAAGTCAAAACAAAAATCCTGATGTCGTTACTTTCACATTAGTCAATAGACCAGCAAAGACCTTTGATCTTAATTTTTAAGCAGAGTTGATGGCAGCAAAATTTTGCAACTAGAAGCATATCTTAGGTTTCCCTTGTAATTTATGACTGTACTATTTATTCTTTCAGATGCAATAAATAGGAAATCTAAAAGGCAATGGTAGTAATGATGTGGTTTATACTTCCTCCTCTTTCTAACACTCTCTTAAAGAAAATATACCCTTATGTATCGATGGTGTCTATTTCTTTGTTTAGAATTACTTCGTGCTCCCAACAAAGATAGACACATATGTTTTAAACTATATATATTATTTTTTTATTTATCCACTTTCTGGATAGTTTGGAATTTAGATTTTAAACAAAAATAATATGGGCATTTATGCTAGTTCTCTTTATCCCTATGGTCTTTCGCCTCTATCTATATCTTGTTTTCATTTCTATCTCAAATTCTCTCCCTTATTTTCTTTGTCAATAAAAACTGAACCCAACTCCCTCTCACAAATCCTCAGGCTTATACACAAAAGTTCCGCACTCTTTGAGAACTAAAAAAATTTACTCCCGCACGTTAGTCTCCCATAATCCACAAGAACATATAGCACATAAATACTCAGCAACAATGTTGAGAGAGAAATTTTCAATTCTCGTTGCTCTCTTGACCACTTTGCACAACAATCCATGATCATAATCACACACTAGAGGAAAAGAAGATGTAACAGTTCCGCCAAGCAGTAATTATCCAATTAATAACTTTAACGATCAAAATTCAATAAGAAGAAGAATGATAATTTCATTAAGTTTTCATGAAAAAACTAAAAGAAAAGTAGAGAGAAGAGAGTAAATGGAACTAGAGAGGAGGTGTAAGAAGGAAGAAAAATTCCAAGAAAGAGAAAATTTTGGTAGGAAAATCCTAAGCAAAATGATTACAAAATCTTCAACTGGAAATCTCCAAAACCTGCAAATGAGTAAGTAGGAATCCTTCAATCATAACCCTTGCCAGAGCCAATGGAATGAAGCCACGCGTCTTTTTTGTAACAAAATTTGTTTTTCTACCAAAACCCCAAAACGGCATTGTCCCATTAAACTTGCATGCTTCAGCCATGTGGCTACTTAAATGTTCACAAAAACTTCTTGTTTTTATTCCCAACTGCCACAACTACTTTTTAAATTCTAGAATTTGCTCAAAAGACCCCTGACTCCCTCTAATTCCCTCAACATCCAAAAGTTATTAGAATACCTTCCTTCCAAGAAAATCCTTGTCCTCAAGGATTAAAATCCGGAAACATAGCTTCAATATCATCAGCCCACACCCAGGTAGCATACTAGACTTCTTTACCTGTCCATTTGATCAATCATTGAACCCCAACTACATTTTTGTAGATTCCCCTTTCTTATATGAATTCTAGAATCTTTCTTTCATTCTTATACTCACTATCTTTTGACAATTCTTGGACATGAACTATGTGAGACATAACCTTCTTCTTTAACAGTGATGCATGAAATACTGGATGTATTTTAGACAGAAGAGGTAAGCTCTCTCTATCACTTGGTATGGAACATAGTATTTGGCAGACAGTTTTTCATTCAACTTATTGGTTATTGACCATTGTTTGTGGGGTTTAAGTTTAATGTAGGATATACCTAATCATCTACTTCAAATTCTCTCGCACATCTTCTCTTGTCAGCATGAAATTTAATCTTAGCCCTGGCTTTGGCCTGATTATCTTTCAACAATCAATCCATTACTTGCATGTCCTTTATTAATTCTTCAATAGCTATGACACTGGTCTGTAAGTAGGGTACCAAAGCCAGTTGGATTGGCTTCATACCATAGTGTGCTTCAAAATGTGTCATCTATATAGACAAATGAAAGACAGTGTTGTACCACCACTTTTGTAGGGATAACCACTGATGGCAAGCTTTTGGTTTCTATAATACCATTTCCATAATATACATCTCTAAAAGTTGATTTAACCTTTCACTTTGCCCATCTGTCGAAGAGTGATAAGCTGTAAGCAGTTGAAAATTAGTCTCCAAAGTCTTGAACAACATCTGCTAGAATTGGCTCAAGAAAATTTTACCCCTATCTGAGACTATGGACTCTGGCATGCCATGGAGCCTTTGTATCTGATTTACCATATAATGAGAAATTTCCTTGCAACTATTAGAGCTGTATATGGATGGGATAACCCAATGAAATGAGCACTTTTGGTCAATTTATCCACCACTACCTAGGTTACATATTTTTGCTCTAATTTGGGCAATCCCTCAATAAAGCAATAGTAATATGTGACCAATTGTGTTGAGGTTCTGGTAACGGTTGTAATAAACCAGATTAAGAATTATGCTCTTCCTTGCACCTTCGTACATATCACATCTCAATATCCTCTCCTTGAATTCCATCTTCATTCTAGGACAATAGAACTACAATTTTTCCCTCATGCTTGCTTGAACACCTGAATATCCCCCTATCTGAGACGAATGGAGAGCTTCCATGATCTTTTCACTAATACCTTTTCCACTACCCTGGTACATCCTTCCTTTATATCTCAACACACAATTGCTATATTTTCATAAGTCTTGCTCATTTAGAGAGATAAAGAGTCTTGTTACCTTATGTTGAGCCAGCTAATCCCCTTCATAGCTGTCCAACAGTTCTTGCACCTAGGCAAGTACTACTTGGGATATGGCTTCACAAGTTCCATCATCAGTTCCCTTTCATGATAAAGCATCAAGTACCATGTTTTCTTTTCCAGCTTTATAATGTATCTCAGAGCTCAATCCAAGTAGTTTAGTTAATCACTTTTGTTGCATTAGAGTGGTGATTCTCTATTCCAGTAAGTATTTAAGACTTTGGTGGTCTATTTTAATAATGAAATGATGTCTTTCCAGATAGTGTCTCTACTTTTGCATTATTGTCTCTAAATCCAACAACTTCTTTTCAGAAATAGAGAATCAAAGATTCTTGGAGTTCAAAGCCTTGTTGATGAGAGCCCAGGGTTTTTTGTCCTGCATTAAAACTGCCCTTAACTCTCCATAGCATGCATCTATCTCTACCAAAAATGGCTTGCTAAAATCTAGTAGTGCGAGCACAAGTGGTGCTCATTATAAGTTTTAGTATTTCAAATGCTTTCACAGCTTCTTCAGTACCATTTAAAGCAATCTTTCCTTAACATATCTATAAGTGGTTTTGCCATAGCACCATAGCCTCTTACAAATTTTCTATAGTATCCAATAAGTACTAAAAACCCCTTTAAATGTTTAAAAGATTCTGGTTTTGGCCAAATAACCATTCACTCTATTTTCTTTGGATCAGATACAACTCCTTCATGAGTAATGACACGGCCCAAATATTCCTCCTATTTCTATGCAAAAGTACACTTGCTCTTTTACAATATAACTTGTTTCTTGTCAATAACTCAAACACTTGTTGCAGGTGTTCCTTCTAGGTGATAAGAGAAGGACTAGACATCAGGATGTTATCAAAAAATACCAGTACATATTTTCATAGCTGTTATTTGTATACATCATTCATAACATTGAAATGTAGCGGCGCCATTGGTAAGCCTAAATAGCATTACCTTAAACTCATACAATCCTTTGTGTGTTTTAAAAGCAGTCTTGTACATATCTTCATCTTTGACACTAATGTCATGATGGTATCCAACTCTCAGATCAATCTTGGTGAACCATTTTGCTCCATGCAATTCATCCATAACCTCCTCAATGAAGGGTATTAGAAATTTGTCTTTGATAGTTAAATTATTTAACAACCTATATTCTTCACAGAACCTCCTGCTTCTATCTTTTTTCTTGACCATCAAAATTGGTGATGCAAAAGGACTATTATTGGTCTGCACAATTCTTTGTTCCAGTATTTCTTGAACCAACCTCTCTATCTCATTTATTTTTGTGTGTATGGACATTTGTAAGGTCCGACTAAAGGCTTGGCCCCTTCCTTCAATAGAATTTGGTGATCCTGGCTTCTTGGAGGTGGTAGACCATTTAGCTCTTCAAAAAATCTGCAAACTCCTCGTTGGCCCCAAAGAGCAACCTAAGAGGGGGGTGAATTAGGTTGTATCTAAAACAAACCTTTTTATGTGCTTAATAGAAATTCAAACTTTATGCACCAAATAAAAACTTAAGCACAAATGAAAATTTGTGCTTTTAGTCTATTTATATTCAACTATTTAAGCTTAAAGAACAAATAAGAATATTGAGATATAGAGAATCAAACCAAACTCCCAAGCTTCTCAAGGTTGGAGCTTACAACTGCAAAGAGCTTCTTACAAGGCAACTACCAAGTTCACAACTTGAAGTTTAGCCACTAAAAGTCTCTTCAAAGTAGGTGAGACAATAACCTCTTGTACACAAATGAGGATCACTCTTGCTCACACTAATTTCCTTTAGTTGAGCCAAGAGTTTTACACTCACAACCTCCTTTTGTTACAATTGTTATCTCTCCACTCATACACTTGAAAAACTCTTACACTTCTAAGCTCTTTTCACAAAACTACCTACACTATTACAACAGTTGTATCCACTATTTCTCCCAAATAGCTCAAGTATTATTTGTAATCAATGTAGAAGTCTCTTATTAATCAATTCAGGCTTAAGGGTATTTATAGTTGCCAAAAAACTGCTTCCAACAACTTCCCAACGGCTATTTTTTGGTTTACTGGAAAACTAGCCGTTGGACCTTTCGGACGGCCGATGCAGCAAGTGTGCGTCCGAACGAACTAGCCGTTGGACTGTTCAGACAGCCGCTGCTAAATCCTGCGTCCGACGCTGCGTCCGTTCTATGAGGGTATTCGTTCGGACGTCCGAGGATGCGTCCGAACCTGAGTCCGATCGAAGCAAAGTCTTCTGGAAATATGATCGGACGCTGTTCTTTATCCGGGACTTGCTTCAAATTCTTTTTGTCGGACGATTACCATCGTCTGAAGCTCTGTCTTTTAGACAGTCATTTGTGTCTATGGAGTCTTCTGTTTGTTTTGTTCGGACGATCATTTGCGTCCGAACCTACCTATTTTTCTGCACACTTGTTTTCAAACCATTAGTGTGATTTGGTCATCATCAAAACATGATTAACATAACTGGGGTTCAACACTCCTAACTAACCTGCTCCATTTTCTTCGGAAATCTCCTAATCTCTGTTTGTTGATTCTATTGAAGAGAATTGACTTGCAGTGATCCCTTACTGATTTTTTCTAAGCCATTCCCCATCCTACTCCTAATGCCTCTTTGCAAAAAAATAGAAAAAAAAAACAGCTAGTTATATTATTTATAAAATATCTAAATCCTTCTACTAAATAGGTGGCATCCCACAAGTATATAGTTGTCAACTAGTAGTAAGGGAATTAAGGATTGTACACAAATGGATTGATCGGTAATTACCGATTATTTGGTTAGCTTACTAGTTGAAGAGATTGATTAAAAGAAGATTAACTAAAACAAGGAATTAACAGACTAAGAAAGTAATTTAAAGGCTAAGTAATGCATTAAAGTGAACATTAGCATTAAGGAGGCATTTTAAAAAAGCAATTAAAGAAGACATGTAAAAAGAAAACACTTTAGGAAAGCATTAAAAGAAAGTAAAAGGGAAAGCATCTTAAGGGAGGAATTAACTAATATAAACTACTGATCACTACTAAGGAAGTATAATTAAGGAAAGTCTATTAGATAATCTACTATCCAATTAACTAATCTAAACTACTAAGCAATCGTAATTAAAGAAATCTCATTAACTATTCTAATAAATTATGCAAAAAGAAAGCATTTTTAGAAGCACTTAGATAGCTTAAACTTCAAATTAACATTAAAAAAGCATTTTTATAGGAACCCCATGAACAAATCTAACAATTACACTAAGAAATCAAGTAAAGAAAACAATTAAATAAAAAGTCCATGAAATAATTCTACCAATTAAACTAAGAAAGCAAATGAAGGAAAGCATTTAAACTAAACTACATTAATTTAAAACAAAGCAAAAGAAATTAAACATAAACTAAAGAGGTCTTACACTAGGAGTTTTCAATCCATAATTAGGAGATTAGAAATTACAGTAAACTACATCTAATCTAAGAAAATCTTCTCCAAATAGGAAGGAAAATGAGGAAGAACTTGAGCCTACTTCTACACCTACTAACACACTCTAACTATGTCTACTTAGCCTCTAAGGTGGTTTAAAGGGTGTAGCAAGATTTAGACTACTAGGGTTAGAGGCTATAGTTGCAGTAACAATTTGCCTGAATTTGGATGATTATGCCCCTCAAAATTCTCGGACTGCGCTCATAATCGCAGTGACCAACTCAGCTTCATCACCTCGGTAACTAGATTTCCTTCTTTGTTTTCTTAATTACGTTGACCGGTGCTTTTTGTTGGTAATCACAGTTATGGAGCTTGGTCAAACTTCTAGTAGCCAAATTGAATTTGGTGACCATGGATACGAAATTAGTAACCACAGTAACTAGTACTTAGTTTTTTCCCAGGATGGCTTGCTTCACTCGTCTAATTATGGCTTGATTTGGTTCGTTTTTTACCCGATTGTCACGCTATTATCTCTGATCAAACCCTACATAGAAATACAGTCTATTGATTACAATAACAATACTAAAATAACATAAAAATACTAAATTTACACAAAGTAATACATTCTAGAACTTCAAAACAAAAAGAACACTTAAACCCTAAAAATGTTCAAAACTGTCAGGGCAAAAATACTCAAGTTTATGGTACATATAACTCTACTTTTCTAGAGTTATCAACTCTCCTTGATTAATTTGAGTTGAGGCTCTCTTTGTTATCCTTTTCGAGCGAGTTCTTGTTCGTCTTTGTTAAAACCAACTTTTGGTTTATTTGAAATCCATTTGTACAGGGCAGACTTTCTGCAACCAGTCTATCCCATGAATCATGTCAATTCCTTCCAACTTTAAAGTCCTGATTGGTTGTTGAAATTTATATCCATGCGTCTTCCATATCAAAGACTTACACATTCCTTTGGGAAGTCAATTGCTCTCTGTTAGCTAGATACTACAATTTCTCTAGTGGTCAGTACCTTAAATTTGAGTTCTCTTTCCACTTGTTCATCAAGAAAACTATGGGTATTTCCACCGTCAAATAGGGCAGATAGAGTTCTACCCCTGATCACCCCTTTCAGCCTTATGGTTTGATGTTTAATACCACTTGCTAAGGCCTGAACAGAGATCTGCATCATTTGGACTCCATCCACACACTCACTGAATTGCTCTTATTCTTCATCCCCTTCTATCACAAAATCATTCCCCCAGATAAAATGAAGTTAAGATGTGCCTTCTTGCATATGTGTCCAAATGTATTAGGTTTATCACACTTAAAACACAATCCCCTCTCCTTTTTCTCAGCAAATTCTTTGGGTAATAGTCTTTTGAAGTTGTTTGGTAGTTTGGGGATGGGTTTATTTTCTGGTTTCTGTTTGAGATTCAAGAAATTTGCTAGTTTCTAGTTATAGATAGGGAAGGAATCAGTTTTTTCTGGGTGGTTGGTTCATTTTTTGTAGAAAACTTGGTATGATGATAGCCTTTGTAACTGGAAAAATGACCAGGATAGGTTTGTGTAACTGTTCAATGGCTAGTACAATTTTTTTCTTGAAGTCTTGCAGCTTTCATTGTTTCTTGTAAACTTTGAGGTTTAACCAAATTTCACCAAGTTGATTTCTTTTTTCAACCCACTCATTAATAAAGAAACTTAGATAATATGATTCATTCAAAGAAGGCAAAAAAGGCATAATAATAGATTTAAGCATCTCAAACCTTTGCTGATGCTCTTTCATTGAAACAATCTGAACTATTTTGATGCATTCTATAATTGCACAATTGCCTCTTATGGCCCTTCAACACAAAACCTTTGGCAGAGTTGTTTGCTGAACTCTTCCCAAGACATCATCCCTTTTCCCTTAGAAATTCCCTGGATCCAGATATCAGCGTTTCCCACCAAATACATCTCAGTCACTAGCACTTTCTGATCTTCTAATTCATGAATGTGAAAGTATCTATCTGCTTTTCTTAGACATTCTCTGGGATTCTCTCCATGAAAGGTTCTTATACTCAATTTGAAATTTTAACTCCTGTTCTCAGACCTGATTTGTTGTAATTAGATCTAGAAGCCTCTCCTTATTTGCTATCTATAGGCCTCAAAATTGATTCCAGATTTCTTCTATAATCCCCCTATCTTTTCTTTTCCCAAAATCATCATGGACAGATCATAGTTTGGTTAAGCCATATAGACTTGATCATATTTGCTAGTTAAATCCTTCACAAAGCCCTCCAGATTCGCTTGTCGATTCCCCAGAACTTTCAGTGTGATTTCCACATTTTCATCCTTCTGATTCATCCCTTTCACCAACTTGCTTAACTTCTCATTGCTTTCTTATCTACCCTCTTCAAGCTTTCATCCGTGGTTTTGCTCCTTGTTCTAACCATTTAGCAGGATAAACTTCCCAGACGGATCAGAGCCTTCTTTGATGCCAAATATAACGGTTCGGCCAACCAGCAATTATCCAACTAATTAAGGATCAAAATTCAAGAACAAGGAGAATAATAATTTCATTAAGATTTTGTGGAAAAATCTCAAAGAAAATTATAGAGAAAAGAGTAAATGGAACCAGAGATAAGGTGTAAAAAGGAAGGAAAATTCCAAGAGAGAGAAACTATTGGTAGGAAAATCATGAGCAAAACGATTAAAAAATCTTCATCAAGAAATCTCCAAAACTACTGCAAATGAATAAGTAGGAATCCTACAACTGTAACCATTGCCAGAGCCAATGGAAGGAAGCCATGCGTCAATTTCATAACAGAATTTGTTTTTTCTGCCAAAACCACAAAAAGACATCGTCCCAATAAACTCCCGTACTCCAGTCATCTGGCTACTAAAAGACTCGGTTTTTATTGCCAAACTAGTGTAACTACTTTTTAAACTTTCAAAATTTAATCAAAAGACCACGAACTCCCTATAAATTTTTCAACCTCCAGAAGTTGTTACATTCTATCTACCAGATTGTCTTTGCGCAACTACATTTGCTCTTCTGTCACTGCCTAATCACCTCATCAAATATTGACTTAAAGTTTTCCTTTTCCAATGTTATATTTAAACTTCATGAATAGTGTATTCATGTTTTATTTTTATCTGTATTAATCATGGAAGCCATGTTTAAACTTGTTCTTAGTCATGTTGTTTATGAACGAATTTTGAAGAAGAATTATATTTCTTGTCTAAATATAATATATATACAAGAAGTTCTCTTAAATAGACTACCCTATGAAATAAATAAGGAATGTCTTGCTAATCAAGATCTATAATTAAGGAATAGAATATACACTAAACAAATATATACAACTAAATATATTCCTAACATATATATTAAAAGGTAAATAGGTAAATATGTTAACATCCCCCCGCAAACTCAAGGCGGTTGAAGGCAAACCAACTGGAGTTTGGAACAAAGAGCATGAAAACGGCCAGGTGGATGAGCCTTAGTGAAGATATTAGTGTCTGTCTGATCAGGGGATCTACATTTGTACTGAAGAGTACCATGAACTAGATGCTGGCGAACAAAATGACAGTCATTTTCGATGTGTTTGGTGCGCTCATGAAAAACATCGTTGTAAGCAATTTGAATAGCACTCCGATTATCACAACGAAGAAGAGTAGCAGAAGAATGAGTAACACTCATATCTTCGAGTAACCAACGAAGCCAAACAAGTTCTTGAGTAGCGTCAGCCATAGCCAGATATACTGTCAGCTTCAGTACTAGAATGAGAAGTGACAGTCTGCTTCTTGCTCCTCCAAAAGATGAGAGAAGTACCAAGAAAGAAGCAGAAACCAGTAATGGATCGTCTGTCTGTGGGATCGCCAGACCAATCAGCATCAGAGTATGCATGTAGATCAAGCGGAGAACGGGAAGAAAAATGAAGACCATGAAAGGAGGTACCCTTGATATATCGCAAAATGCATAGAACAACAGTATAATGAGTTGTCTGCGGAGTTGCCATAGACTGACTGACGACATGAACAACATAAGCAATGTCAGGGCGAGTGACAGTAAGATAGACTAAACTGCCCACGAGCTGACGATATAAAGTAAGATCAAAGAGAGGAGATCCATCAGTAGGAGTAAAACGAGCATTAGCTTTAATAGGAGTTGAGGCAATGGTATGATCTGTGAGGCCGGCACGAGCAAGAAGATCAGAAACATACTTAGCTTGAGTGAGAAAGTAACCATCAGAGTTGGACGAAACCTCAAGGCCAAGAAAATACACTCAAAAGACCCAAATCCTTCATCTCAAAATGCTGATGAAGATGATTTTGAGATCAGTGATGCCAGCAATATCATCGCCGGTTATAATCGTGTCATCCACATACAATAATAAAAGAATAGTACCATGATCAGATACTCGACGAAATAGAGCTGAATCATAAGGACTGGAATTAAACCCAAGCTGACAAATGGTAGAACTAAACTTGGAGAACCAAGCTCGAGGAGCTTGTTCGACGAAGTTTGCAGACTTTGTTCGACGGATGAGAATAACCAGGAGGTGGTTTCATGTAGATCTGTCAATAAGATCACCATTAAGAAAAGCGTTCTTGACATCCAACTGGAAAGAGACCATCTGCGAGAAGCAGCAACAGCAAGTAAACTACGAACGGAAGTAAGACGTGCAACAAGAGCAAAGGTTTCTTCATAATCGATGCCGTGTTCCTGAGCAAATCTTTTTGCAACTAAACGAGCTTTGTATCGCTCAATAGTTCCATCCGAATGAGTCTTAACTATTTGCACTCTATAGACCCATTTACAACCAACAGCAGACTTTTCAGGAGGTAGGTCGACTAGATCCCAAGTGTGCATTTTATCAAGTGCCTGCAACTCATCTAACATAGCTTGTTGCCAAATGGGATTAGAACTAGCTTCTCGGTAAGAAATGGGTTCATGTAAAGATAAAATAGTAGAAAAATAGTGAAAGTCATAAAGTCAAGAAGGAATATCTCTTACACGATTAGATCGACGAAGAGTAGGTGGAGGTGGAGTTGGAGGTGGCGGTGGAAGAGACAATTCTGGGGACATAGCTGGGGTAGGATCACCGTCAGGAGCACGAACTTGAGAGCCATGGAAGTCATCGAGAGGAGATTCAAAGGTGGAGTCAACTGGAGAATCGACAGCATGCTTATCAGGAAAAAGATCAAACGAGGGATTAGTAAAGAAGGGTTGAGAGGAAATAAGGGGAAGATGAAAATTGGACATGGAAGAGAACATTTGATGCTCCCAAAAGACTACATGACAACGTATATCTCAGGATATGCAAAGCCTGCGAGACTGGGAATCCCAACACCGATAGCCTTTATGTTCAATGCCGTACCCTAAGAAACAACAGAGGTGAGCACGAGATTCTAACTTACCGTGCTCATGGGGTTAAAGAAGAACAAAACAAGCGCAACCTAAAATTTTGATGATGTATAATCAGGAGGGTATTTAAAGAGACGTTCATAGGGAGTCTGATTATTAATGGTAGAGGAAGGAACCCTATAAATAGTATAGATAGCAATAAGTGCCGCTTCACCCCAAAACCTCTCAGGACAAGAAGATGAAATTAGTAGAGCACGAGTAGTGTCAAGGATGTGCCTATGCTTACGTTCAATTCGACCATTCTGTTGAGAGGTACCTGGACAAGATCTATGAATAACAGTACCATTTTGATGAAGAAAGTCTAAAAAGGACTTTTCTTTATATTCCATGGCATTATCTGTACGAAAAACTTTGATGATACTAGAGAATTGAGTCTGAATCATAGTGGCAAAATCTACGATAAATTTTAGATAAGTCAGATTTATGATTCATAAGATAAATCCAAGTGTATCGTGAATAGTCATCAACAAAAATAACAAAAAATTTAGAACCACCCATAGTGGGTATAGGGGAAGGTCCCCAAATATCAGAGTGGACAAGATCAAATGGTGCAGTAGCAACAGAATCACTTTTATTAAAAGGTAAAGCATGATGTTTTGCAAGTTGACAAGAAACACATTCAAAATGTTCATTCTTAACAAAACCTAGACGGCCCTGAGAAACTAAAGTTTTTAAACGACCAATGGAAACATGACCAAGGCGGGAGTGCCATAAATCAAGTGATGATGTTGAAACAGTAGAGCATGAGGTAGAAAATAAATGAGGCGGAAGCCAAAGGTGAATCAACTCAAATAGACGACCAACTTTACGGCCTATCCCAAGAATCTGCCCCGTCTGCGGATCCTGCACAGAACATCCAAACTGTGTAAAGAATAAATGTAAACCCAAATCACATAATTGGCCAACAGAGACGAAGATTAAGTTTGAGTTGGGGAATAAGAAAAGTATCAGGAATATCCATATTTGCTGTATGATTCTACTATCTGACTAATGTGTATAGTAGAACCATTAGCTGTATGGATAGGTGGTAAAGATGAATTTGTTGACTGTGTCTCTTAAATATGAGAATCGGAGGTCATATGATTACTGCAAGCAGAATCGAAATACCAAGAAGAAGTACCTGGAGTGACAGAAAGAGCAGTAGATGGAGTAGATTTAAGCAAAACCTGTTTAAGCATTGATTCAACATCAGTGAGGGTAATAGCTGGAGAGGAAATTTCAGCAGGCATATCACCAACATCAGTGGTAGCAGCAGCACGATATGGTCCAGACTTAGGTTGGAACTGTCCAGATTTTGTTGAAGTGCGATTGGAATTCCTGGGACAGTTGGATGGAAAATGACGAAGTCCTTTCTTGCGACAAATATTACAAATGATAATAGGATAATTTAAAAGCCAATGACTAGGATCATGACAATAACGCGCATTCATTCCCTTGGTTGAGATGAACCTGAAGGAGCTGATGTGGCCAAAGCAGTTTCAGTGAAGTGATGTCCAGGATTAGAACTGGTCTCCTTGAGAGAGCGAAGACGAGTCTCTTCAAAAATAACTTCTGAAAAGGCAGTCTCAAGAGTAGGCAACGGAGACCCATGTAATAATGATGCACGAATAGGCTCAAAGTCATCATGAAGACCCATGAGAAATAGCATCAAACGATGATTATCTCGAAGAGCGGAGTACTTTGCAGCATCTCCAGGAGTATCCCATTTTGGATCCGAAAGCACCAGTTGATCCCAATGACTACTAAGAGTAGCGATAAAGGAATGAACAGGTTGATGAGGCTCCTGTTTCATATGATATAAGGCAGTCAAAAGTTGATATTGACTCGCAAGACCTTTGACAGTGTATCGATGGGCAAGAAAATCCCATAATTCTTTGGCAGTATTAAAATGCCCAAATTGTTGACGTATGGAAGGAATAGTGGTGTTGCGGCAACAATCCAGGTAATAATTTGATGATTCTTACTGTCCCAATCTTCAAAGCGATAATTGAATTTGGTGATATTCGCCTTCTAGTTGTGTGGGAACAATTGTAGATCCATCAACAATACGCCACAATTTTCGACCTTTAAGAAAACTTTGCATATCTTGAGCCCATGAAACATAATTAGGGCCATCCAATGTAGTGGAAATAGGATGGGACACATCTGAGTGAGCCATGGTAGGAAAATAACAATTGAAAGCCAAAAAAATAAAAAATAAAGTAAGTAACGGTATAAAGAATGATTACATTCTGAGAAGAATCACAGAAAACCAAGCACACGGTTGAATTCAGAAGACCGAAAAATGTAGGGAACCGGACTAAACCGGGAGAAAATCGGTCAAAAATAGCCTAAACCGGATAAAAAACTACTAACCAATGAACCGAACCAGATCAACCCAAGGCTGAACCAGGAATTGTAAACCGCTGATGTGGCAATGATGTGGCAGATGACAGGACAAATGGATTTAGATGTGTCAGATGACGTGTCAGGTGACGTGGCAGTGATACAACACTGTTGGATGACGTTGCAGGTGATGTGGCAGGTGACTTGCCCTGTTTGGGTGACGTGGCAGATGACGTGGCACTGTGGGGGTGATCATGGCAGATGACGTGTCTGCCACGTGGCTGGTGACTTAGCAAAAGATTTCCCAGCTAGAAGAAAGTGTGTTTCACAAACACACTTTTAGAGAAACTGAAGAAGGTGTGTTTGTGAAACACGATTTTACCTTCTTCTTCCTTCTGGAATGTTTTCCAGAACAGTCCAGTGACGGTGAGCGCATGGGAGCGCATGAGCTTGATTCCGGCGGCCGAAAAATTCTGGAACAAGGCCTAGAACTGCGGAGCTCCTTTTGTATGATGGGTATTGATAAAACAACGAAAAATCGGGGCAACAGACTGAGAAAAAAATTCCAAAAGGAAGAGAGAAGAAAAAAAATTTCGATGATAATAATCCTGAGAATGAACTATCAGACCCCAAGATATGGCCATCTGATACCATGAACGAATTTTGAAGAAGAATTATATTTCTTGTCTAAACATAATAATACAAGAAGTTCTCTTAAATAGACTACCCTATGAAACAAATAAGGAATGTCTTGCTAATCAAGATCTATAATTAAGGAATAGAATATACACTTAACAAATATATACAACTAAATATATTCCTAACATATATATTAAAAGGTAAATAGGTAAATATGTTAAAAGTTTATATGTTAGTCTTGTTGATATCACCCTAATATCAAATAAGCATACTAGTTGCATGAATTAATTGTTTTAAAGATTAGTTGAGGTTAGGTGAAATAGGTTTTCATTCTGGTCCTCAATTTTTTTTTTCAAATTCATCCAAAATGTTGTCTTGTCACATTGATTCTTGACACGTGTAGTTTGATATAGTAATACTTATAAGTTTGAGTACATACGGCAAACATCTAAATAGTGAGATAAGAGATTAGTATAGAAAGTGAGATAAAGGATCTGGAGCGCTTGAAGTCTACTTTGGCAAAGTCATAAAAATCAGAAAAAAAAAAAGAGTAAAGAACAATCAACCATGCCTGATATCTCACGAGGAAGAAGAAAACAATTTCCAAAAATTATAGTTTTGGCCCCTCAAGGTTTCCCCTCTTTCTATTTTGACCCAAGTAGTTCGTAGGGCTTACATATTGATCCCTTTTAGCTTATGTTGAAGTCTTTCAAATTGAATCCATGAAAATTAATTACATATGAGTCCTTGGTTTTATACAAAATTTGTGTTTTGATTTTTTACTTTCTAGAAATTGTTGTTTGACCCCTAAAGGTTATTAATTTTTTGCAATTAAGTCCCTAGAACTACAAAAGGTTAAAATTGGTTCAATTGTTGTTGGTTAATTTTTAATTAGTTGTTTTATAATTTTATTTAATTCATTAAAGTTGTCTTATGTGTAATAAGTTTTAATTAATTTTTGTTTCTTTTTATTAGAATTTATGTGAGTCCATTATTAGGACATTGTACTATGTAATTAGAAATTTTTATTTTATTTTAATTTTTATTTTATTTTTTAATGCTTTTTTACTTTCTTGGTTAGTTTAATTGAATGGCATAAATCAACTCAATTTTTTGGCCTTAAAATTAAACATGAAATAAGTTTTACTGGCACGTAGGAGATACTTGAATTTGACACATCCACGATTCCCCTCTCAACTAAATTCCCGAATCAAAATCTCTAGTTTTTTGAAAAATCAGGAATCATCTAGCTAATAAAGGGTTTAAATGTATGAGAATGATCCAATCTTGGTAACTCGGTATACTGAAAATTCAATATTGAGTGGCGACTCTAATTTTTAATTTTAAAAACCTTTTTCCTAGATTTGATTAGTTGGCCCACTGTCCCAGTTTCTCAAATTCCATTTTAGGTTCTTTTTTTCCCTTTCTCTTTTGTTTTACTATTTTTATTCATTTATTTTTTAAAAAATGGGACGCGACAAGAACAAAGTTTTATTATTAACTGCAAGGAATTTAGATTCTTTCACATACTTTTTTAGAATTGTTGAAACTAGATGTTCATGTTTCTTGAAAAACATAAAGTAAATATTAGTGATTTAACTCAATAGAGTCTGAAAAGGGTAAAAGAGCCACCTTCGGTACATTTTTATGTGGTAAATTGATGGTTTCTCTCAAAATAAATTTTTAACTTTTTTGGATAAGTACTAAATTGAATAGCTCTTTATTAAATAATCAAATGAAGATAAATTCACATTAATAGAATTATTGGTCTTGTTATCTTTAAACTAGTAGAAGTGTTAAGGTTCCCAAGAATAACATGATTTTTAATTACTATGTTGTGTACCTACAAGAGTCTAACTATGAGGTTAGATGTAAAGATTATAAAGTTGTGGTTTCACAAGACTATAGTGGACAAAACTCCATATTTTGGTATGATGTTAAATGTTGATTTCTGCAAAGTCTCAATTAAATTTTTAGTGATTTTTTTATTCGGCACTAATAACTTATTTTCATTGGAAGTTATATTAGTGTGATTAGACAACATAAATTTGAGGTATACATGTGTGTACATAAAGGTTTATATTTGAAGAGAATTTAATTTATTTCTTGAAAGGTTAAAAACATATCCAAGGATTAAATAGATCATAAATGATGTATTAGTTTTGTTTCTTCAATTTGATCTTTCAAAAGAACATTATTAGACAATTAATCTACATCAAAGTTAATGGGAGGAAAATAAGTTTAGTCCACATGAAATTTTTCTTACAATAAATATATGGGGTGATTCAATTTCTCACATAGAAGTATACATTAAGGATGTTAGTAAAACCTCGTACATAGTTAGCATTGACAAAGATAGAACAACATGAATAATATTTGGATTATCTCATAAGCCTTGATAAAAGAGATTTTGAAAGATTAGCTATTACTTAATTTTACTAATAATTTTTTTTTTCGAATGAACAAATTGTACACGTTATGTACTGGAATTATATATGGCTGACGTGGAATGAACAAATTGTACATGTTAACATCATGTCTTACGGAATTGTATATGATTGGCGAAATATAATAATACTATGAAACTATTTCGCAGGCACTTTTGTATGGTTTAAAGTTGTACAGATATTGCTATTTAATAATTAAGATTTTGTCTCAATTTCAATATTCTTCATGAAGAATATCAATAAAGGAGGGAATTGAAACACACAAATCGATATAGTGATTTAATGGTTAGAGATGATTTTCGGAAGTAAAGGTAGCTATTGAATACATAACGAGTTATGATTGTTGATATAGCCGACTAGTTGTTCATGATTATATGACTCATAAGGAACTCATTAGCTCATTTTAATTTTATGATAATTCTCTATATATATATTGTGGAAGTCTAACAGAACATTCAAGATATTCATTGCTTACATGACTTTTGGTGTACATTATTATTATGTATAAAGTTGGATCATTTGATCCATAAAGTTGGACCTTGAATGATTTATAAAGTTGGATCATAAATTTTTTATAGTACTTGATTAGAAAATATTGTACATTATAATATATGGAAAAAGTGTTCGTGTTATGAGCATAACCGGCATGATTTGTGTGCTAATAATTTCTAGTTATGTAACTGTTACATAACCATTATTATATGATGTAGCCAGACTCATGCATATGAAAAATTCTTTGATTCTCACTTTGTAATGCAGAGTAAGTATTACAGACCGTTGAATAATTGAAAAGTAATGAACTCTACCACTTTTCAATCATCTTAACAGTTATTATACCCACTTCGCAATAGACAAGACTTACTCCATGCATATGGGTTAAATGGAAGAATGTAACTTGTCTTATATGTGACAAATATGATTAATTTTTATTTTACGTATTTGATTGATATGCCCATTTTGATAATGATTGAATAATATTTTCAATCAATTAATCAGAATATTGTGATTTAGCAAATATATTATTTCTTAAATATTTCTCGTTATGTATTTAAAGGTAATTTCGTGATGCAAGGAAACCTAGTGACTTCTGGTATTATTACAATTATACACGTATATTATTATCTAATTCTCGCTAGGTCATGAAACAAGTATAATTATTATCTGATTCACGTTAGTTCATGAAAGAAGCATGAGTAAGAAGGGTATGCGTTCGTAAAAGTACACATGGACTACTTGCTTAAGAAATCATGGCCTCTCGGAGCAAAGTCCAGGCCACGTAGTTATGGGGACAAAGTTTATGTACTAATATATAGTAAAGACAAAAATTATATTAATAATTAGTACATATACAATTGGATAAATTTAATAACTTAAAATTTAATTAAAATTAAGGTACAGCAAGCTATAATAAATATTTAATTATGTTGATTGTGTATTATGAATAATTTTCTTTTTAATGATCAAATAGTATCTTTTGTTTGTTTAATATTTATAAGGGACAATTTTATAAACCTCCCTTAAGGTTTATGCTAATATCACTTAACACTCCTAAACTTTTAAAAATATCACTTACCTCCCATCTCTTGCCAATGGATCCCTTTATCTGGTATTAAAATGCATGATATGACATTTATACCCCATATACGTTAGCCATATTACGAAAGGGTAGTTTCAAAAACCACCATTGAGGTTTTTGACAATTTTCACTTGATACCCTTTTAGTTTTTAATAATTTTTTATCAACTTATTTAAAAACTAAAAATATGTGCATGCATTAATTTGATTACTTCTATATGTTTTAATAAAAATCTTACCACATAAAAACCACAATTAATATTTTGTTTAGGGAATCCCAAACTTGTAAATTAAAAAAAAAAATTCTCTCGATAAATTTTTTGACCGGTAAATTTATGCAAATATTAGCATATTAATGTATTTTTGGGCATCGATTTGAATACAAGTTTTGAATACATAAAACACATCATATGATATAACAAAAAAAATATAACTACTACTATTTTGTTTGTAAATCAAAACACGAAATTGAAATATGTATTTTTCAAAAAAAAATTAATAAATTTATTTACAAAAAATATGGTTATGTAATGTGCTTAGTGTGTGTTGATTCGAATAAAAATTTAATTGCAAAAAAAATTACCATATATCATAAAAAACAAACATGCTTCGAAGTTGTTTGGGAAATCAGAAACTTTTAAAAAATCTAAAATTAATTTTTTGATAAAATTTTTAGCCAACTTATTTGCGAATAATTAGGAATGTATTAATGTGTTTGTATGTGTCATTTTGAACAAAAATTTAGAATACATAAGTATACATAATACATAACAATAAAAAATGTTATTGGTATTTTATTTTGGAAATCATTAATTTGTAAAATAAAAAATAATTAAAAAATATTTTTTGACATTAATTGGCAAAGGATATGAAAGTCACAATCTATTGTCATTTGTTAATAATTATTTTATACCTTTTTTCCTTTTCTTCTAACCATTTTAATCAATGAAAGCTTTGAACTAGGGGTAAAATTGGAAGAAAAATAGTCTCTTTCCACTTAAATGAATTTTTTAAAAGAATGGGCTGAAATGTTACAAAAAGTTTGAACTGCTAAGGAAGGTAAGTGACATTTTTTAAAGTTTAAGGGTACTAAGTGAAATTAGTTTAAACCACAGGGAAGGTTTAAGAATTTATACCTATCTATAAATATTTTGTGATAAAGGGTCAATTAAATATATTTTAATTTTTTAAGGGGGCAATGCATAGAAAACAACTAATTTTAAGAAACTTAAAGGGAGAAAATGGAAGACAATTTAAAAAAAAATTAAACTCTCTAAGGCTATTTTACATATTTGCCAAAGTTGTGAGAGGGAGGAGTTGCCCAACCTCAACATAATGTGGTTTCGCCACGGATGGCCTCCATTGTTTGACACATATCCTTGTGTGTTATTTGCATACAAATATATTGCATCAATTTCATTCTTAAATGCTAAGTGTGAATTTTTATTTTGGACAAACATATCTTGATTTGGCACATATTATCAAATATCTTATCGTATCCTTAATGTTACGCGGGATAACCCAGGACATTGTTGTGTAACAAAAACATTTTTGCCAATGACAAGATGCTGTGTACTAAAAGAAACACTATGAAACTCAAATGCAATATATATATATATATTCTCTTGACTGCAAGAGTATCTAGGACATAATTATTTCTTATTCTAGCATTGACACTGTCGTAAAATTATGGTAATTAAGGGTGATGAATCAGTGATTATGCCGTTGAGAGAAGGGTTACAAGGGTTCCAAAAACAACCAGCATCGCACCGGAATTGGGTTGCGTAACATTTGTTACAACAGCACCAAATATATCTATTATGCTCAATTCACCATTTTGTGCATTTGTTGGGAACTCCAAGTTTTCCATCAATTATTCCTATTCTGCTTCCTGTGGATGTTGTGGGCTGAGAGGCTTTAAATTCCCTTCCATAAACACTTGGACTTGGTACACCTGTAGTAATAGAATAAGAAATTAACTTTGTAAAAAAAAAAAAAACAAAAAAAGCACTCGGGATGTCACATTGACATGGTTGGTGGGTTCCTAGAGTTATTGTTCCATCGTTGACTTGTAATTTATTCACTTACCAAATAAGCATACAGTTACGAATGAAAAAAAATAATCGATCTGATTTACGAGAAAATAAGCATAGAGAATTTATCTACTTTGCTAGTGAAGTTGTCCATACAATTCTTAAAAAGGTAAACAAGAAAAACTGGGAGAATTAAAAGAAATTGGGAATCCTGGAAAACCTTTTTATTGTCTAGTTTTTCCATGGAAAGTATTCTGTTAAAACTTAAAGCTACCAACTTATGTATTAAATTATCTTCGACAACCTTAACCCATAAAAGGTGTCTACTTTTTGGTGCTTTTGAAATTGTTCATGGTATACATGGTTAGACAACATCTTAGGATTGCGGAACAAATGTAAGCATGTGAGGCTATTGGAAAAAAAGAAGAAGAGAATTTAGAAGCTTTTTATACGCAAAAAAGAAATCATAGGAAAACTTACACCCGTGATGAGTGGCCAAGAGCGCAAGCACAATAACACAAAATAGAGTCGAGTATTTTGTGGGATTCCGAATTTTGATGTGGCCATGGATGTGGAAAAGAGTAGGTGAAATTTGCAAAAATAATAATCAAACTTGCGAAGAAACAATGTATATTAATGTGACTGATTAACAAAGTTCACAAAAGCCTATATTTATAGGCGTAACAAAGTTCACAAAAGCCTATATTTATAGGCGTAACAAAGATTCGGAATCAAAAAACAATATTACAGGAAAAATATAGGATATTAAACAAAGTATAAAACTTTCCCTTTTTATTGACAAAAAAGAAACAATTATATCACGAAAAAAGTGTATTTGTTACGAAATTAGAAATGTTAATTCACTACAAGAAAATTGATGTTTTCATGCGGATTTTGCTGCGGATTTTGGTGCCAAAAATAATCCGAGGGTAAAAAGGCCGTGGATAATAATTTGCTGCGGATTATAAAATCCGCAGCAAAATTTGATGGGGAATTTGCTGCGGAAATATACATGCGGATATTTTGCGCTGGTAATTCCGCATGTATCAAAATTTCGTCATTTTGCAAGGGTTTTTGATGGGGATATTGCTGCGGAAATTATCCCTGTGTAAATTTCCGCAGCAAAATTCCTAGCAAATATCCCCAGCAAATTCCCCATATAATTTTCGCAGCAAAATCCCTATATAATTTTCGTAGGAAAATCCCTAGCAAATATCCCCAGCAAATTCCCCATATATTTTCCGCAGCAAAATCCCCAAATAATTTTCACAGAAAATTTTTGTTAGTATTGTTTGGTTTTTTCATCCCCCTATACCATCATGTCACATTCCAGCAATTTCATCACAAAAAACAATTCGCATTGATCATCATGTCACTTCGAGCAATTTCATAATCTCTTATACATTTCTAGATGTAATAAGAGACCCACAATACATATATAGCATTTAGTTATCTAAGTAAACAACCAAATACAATCTAATCATCCGAGCTACCATCTGCATCAAGGGGTGGGGAATGCTGGTGGCGAGAGGATCCAGGAAGAACGCCTAATCGCCTCCGCCTCATTTGTTTTTTCCCTGTCTTTTTGGTTTTTCTCCTCCTTGATCTCCTGTATCAGCCATCTACAACAACCAATGAAACCAAGTAAGATATTGATTAATTCAAATACAAAATCACATAGCAATAATATAAGGATTCTTGAAAAATTACATGAATATGCAAGACAAATTCACATGGCACCAATGTAAGCAATATTGGAAAAATAACATGAACAAATCCCTCATTCAAACCATAAAAGAATATAAATGCAAAAAATAATTATTCTTGTACAAAAATTATTCTTCTTATATAACTATTAGGATACTTATGGATCTACTATTCTTCGTCTTCGCCTTCGCCTTCGCCTTCGCCTTCCTCTTCCTCTTCCTCTTCCTCTTCCTGTTCGTCTTCCTCTTCCTCTTCCTCTTCCTCTTCCTCTTCCCTTAACTGCCTCCTACCTAAATCAACTTCTTCACCATCATGTTCATCATCATGCAGTTAGTCGATTGGGTCTTCCTCAATCATGCTTGCATTAAAATAGGATTGAAATAATTTATAGGTGAAAGTTCATGACAAGTATGGAATTATTGAGGTGAAGAAAAATCGAAGATACGCAAAGTTTGACCCATTTGTTGCTGCAATGGCGGGATAAGGGGTAATAAACTTGTGTTGCCATTGCAGCAAAAACAAATGGGTCAAACTTTGCGTATCTTCGATTTTTCTTCACCTCAATAATTCCATACTTGTCATGAACTTTCACCTTAAATTATTTTGAGGTGCTTCCTCCCCGTGTGATGTCCAATACCAGTATCTAGGTTTAAAACCTTTCCTCAGAATATGAACATTCACCATATCAGGGACATGGTGTCGCTCATTTTTGCACTTCACACAAGGACATCTAATAACTCCCTCAGTTAAATATTTTGGTTGTTGACAAGCAAAATTTATAAACCCAGCCAAACTCTCCAAAAATTCTTCCACATATCCCCGGCGATTTGGAAGAAGCCTATTATACATCCACCTTCGATGCTCCGGTGAACTTCCATTTTAGATGTCCTTGTGTGAAGTGCAAAACTGAGTCTCTTGTTAAACAATTAATTTCTAGACAAATATAAGAATATAATTTCATCAAAATTTTCCACTTGCTTATTATAGTAAAAATTTAGTATATGATAGTATAGGTGTTAAATATTGTCATTATATGGAAATAAATTGAAAATAACATAGCAAAAATCCTCGACAAATTATGGATAACAAACAGTTGAAAAAAAAATGTAAATAACACAACAAAAATCTATACGATAACAAACAAAATAAAAAAAATAAAAATAAAAATAAAATAAAAATAAAAATAAAAATGCAAAAATCCTACAGAAATTAGGGATAAATCTTTTTCAAAATAACATAGCAAAAATCTATACGATAACAAACAAAATAAAAATAAAAATAAAAATAAAATAAAAATAAAACTGCAAAAATTATAGCAAAAATCCTACAGAAATTAGGGATAAAAAAGATGAAAATAACATAGCAAAAATCCTACACAATAGGTTATTGACAACAAATAGCTGCAAAAAAAATAAAAAAACTGAAAATAACAAAATAAACCACCCACAAAAATTATGGATAACAAGAATTAAAAAAAACATAGATAAAAGAACAAAAATTGAAATCAAGATCAATCAATCACCTTGGAAATGGTTGAGGATGTGCACGGTTGCGGCTAGAGGAGATGGTGATGGACAAATCGAATCCAAGATGAACACCAAGTTCACGCGGCTTCTTCAAGAGGAAGGATGGAGCAAAATTGCTTGAGGAGAGAAAGAAATGAGGAAGAAGGGATGAAATTTAGGTTTGGAAATAATGGATGGTAGTTGGAAGGAAAGTGGAGGGTGAATGGTGGCTGGTGGTGCAGGAAATGGAGAGGAAAAGTAATTTTTTCCCAATTAGATCTGTCCAAAATGTGCTGGGTTTTTGCACTGTAAATTAAATTTTCCGCAGCAAATTTGCTGCGGAAATTAACTTTAAATTCCGCAGCACACTTGTTGCGGAATATATTCCGAAGCAAATTTGCTATTGTCCTTAATTTTTCCTTCGATTTTTGTTGCGCAATTTTTGTAAATAATACGTTCCTGCTTTATCAGGGACTGTTATCTGCGGATTTTGATGCGGATTTTTTAATCCGTAGCAAAATTTTAATCCCAAACCGTGAAAACTAAAATTTGCAGTAAAATCCGTATATAATTCCTGGGGAAAAAATCCGCAGCAAAAATCCACATGAAATTTGCAATTTTCTTGTAGTGATTTCCAAACGAAGATATTATTACTGCATATCTTGATCAGAAATATAGTAAGTAGTATTATACATAGAACTTAGTTATATTAACTGTGAATAAAAGGAATAGGGCGCAATTCGCAATTCAGCAATCGACTTGCATAATATTCGTGTTGATTACAAACTTAGCGGGATTAGGGTGTAAATGAACATAGCATACCTTAATGTTTAAATTTGTTTGATTATTTTAATGAATTTAAAATTTTGTTCAGATTTAATTTATTTGTCTTTCAATATAACAACTCAAATGAGTTTTTATCGAGTCGAACTTGAATTAAAACTTTACTCATATTAAAATTTTAATATATAAATTTAAAATTTTAACTCATCTAATCGAATTCAAGATAAATACAAAACATTAACGAACTCTAAATTTTGTTCAATTTTTTGTTGATTATTAACGAAATAAAGTCAAATAGGCTTTTACTAACCTAAATTCTATTTGGTATCAAGTAGATTGAATTCATTTACAACCCTAACTGATATATGTATTGGCATACTTCTCATACATCTCTTTCTTTTTCTTCCTTTCTAAAAATTTAAAAGAAAAAAGAAAATCTAGTTATTGACTGTCGGCATGAAAAGAGTAGCGATTTTAGTTTATTCCAACATAGGAAGTAACAAAACACAATAAAACTTCGTAGAGACGGGTGTCAATTAGGTATGTGAGCTGAGTGTATACAAGTCTGAAGTCGGGTTTTAAAATTTTACTATTTAGACGCAAGCTCGGCATTAAAGCTCACGAATCATTAATTCATTCTTGACTCATTTAGTAAATCGTATTTCAGATCGAGTTCGGACCAGATCAAAATTTTATGCTTTTTAGATTTTAACCTTAAATTTCATATAATTTATTTAATAATCTTTGAAATTCCATTAATTATATGTCCTATAATGATAAATATTATATTTCACACTATTCTATACATATATCACACATATAGTAACGTCATTCAATTAAAAAGAAAAAAGATACTTTTTACTGTAGTTGGCTACATTAAGTTGAACAATGAAAATGTTATACTACTATTACATATACATTAGACAACATTTATAGTTAAATATTAAAAATAATAATCTAGCCACGAATTTATCAATGAATTTCGATGGCTTATTTAATTTAATCCATTTTCTTTGTTGTTATGAAATAATTTGTGGATGAAACCGAACAAAAAAAGAGTAATGAACAAAAACTGAACGAAATATAAAAATAATAACCGAAAAAGATTAAAAACAGTTTATAAAAAGCAATTAATTAACATTTTAATTACAAAAAGCATTGTTTTTAAAATGTTAATTAAAAATGTTTAATTTAAAAATGTTAATTAAACAAAACAGTTAAAAAGAGAAATAGAAAAAAGAGATTAATATAAAGTTTATAAACAAAAATATACCAATATTAAAAAATACAATCTTAATATACAATGTTTATATATAGCAGAAAAAAATGTGAAATGCAAATATACACAAAATATATATCGAACACAAATAAAACCCAAAAAAAAAAGAAAAAGCAATAGTTCATAACAATCTAACGGAAAATTAAACATAAGATTTTTAAAAAAATAGAAAAAGAAAAACATGTGAAAAAAGGAGAATTGACCACTAACAGCACGGCAGAGGGTGGTGGTGGCGCATTGCAGTGGTGGCATTCGGTGGTGGTGGCTCGCAGTGGCATTAGCGGCTGTGTTTGGTGCGCAGGGAGGGGAAAGCGTTAAGAGGGAGAGGTAGAGAAAATGCATGTCATATCTATTGCGCTTATCTCAATTAACCAATTACTCTCATGCAAGGGTATAGCCAAAAATGTTCTTCAGTGAGGGTAAATGTCATATAATTGGGATATTAATTTTGTCTAAAGTAGCGTAAAAATTTTACATTTATATTTCTAAAATAATAGTATACATATTAATAGATAATAAAGTTTACAAAATTGTACATAAAACTCATTATTTGAGTCATGTCTTTCTTTGCTAGAATTTTTGTTGGTTTACTTTAATTATTTTAATCTTTTACATCTTAGGTATTAAATGACTCTTTATTTGTAATTTTCAATTATAATCCATAGCCGGAAATGTCTTTTCAAAACAAATAACTGTAACTTTTCAAAATTTTATAACAAGTAGCTAAACAAATTAGAAATTTATGAATGAAAAAAAACCTAAATAAACTTAAAATAAATATGTTGAATTGAAATTTCAATGAACTACATCTAATACAGACTATAATTCACATGTTATATTTCAATTAAGAATATATTCACGAGACTTAGCATGCGCAAATTAATTAAAAAATAAATAAAAAATAGTTTAGCAATTTCATTTTATTAATTGAAAATTATACAAACTAAAACAACAAAATGAGTGCTCATTTTATTTTCTTCATTCATAACTTATAAATAAATAAAAATTAGATTACTTGAATCTTATGTATTAGAATCAAAGATAAAATCAAATATAGGAAAGTACAGAATAATAGTGAATGTGTAAAAGAAAGATTAAAAATAACTCTTAAGTCATAATTATTTTACACTTGTATTTGGTGTTATTGATAGTTGTATTTAATTGCAAATTTCAACACTAAAATAATATTAGAAATTAATTACATTTGGTAGTTACGAGGTAGTACTTAAACTTCAATGAGCAAAAAAAAAAAAAAATATATTGCACGTAGTAATTTATTCAAATTAGCGGGGGTAAAGTTTAAATTTTTTAAAATTCTAGTGTACTTTTGTAATTTTAATTGGGGGCAGTGGGGGTAGCAAAGATTAAATTTTTTAAACTTCTAGTGTACTTTTGTAATTTTGGTTGGGGCCCCCACTCTATCTCTGCCACTGCTCTCATGTGTTCCACAAGTATACGGGTCATGTAATAGTATACAACAATAGGGATAGTTCTCGCGAGAAGCAAACAAGCAATTACTATATACTTGGTATTAATTACTATTTAGATAATCACAAATATGATGTTTCTGAATTTTTATCAGATTAAATGAAAGTATTTTAATTTAACTAACAGATGACTAACTAGGAAGATACTGTAAATTCATTAATTGCAAAATTGTAGTAAAAGAAAATGTGTAAACTAAGTATTGAATTATCGTACTTTTAGAATCTATAAAAAATTAAATCTAAATTATTATTAATAGGAATTTAATAAAGTGCCATGATAAATTAATCTAAATAATTAAAATGAAATAACAATAACTGCAAGAAACATAAATAAAATACTGACTTCATAAATGAGAAATAATATCCTCTAGAGAGATTCAAACGATCATCTCTATAGAATCTTTACATTGGGAGAAAACAAGTAGATTCAAGCAAACAAATAGTGATTTTTGCTAAGAACGTAAAGTCTAAAATTTAGAGTATCTTTAGAAGTCTAGAAAGAGAAACCTTAAGTCTTGTCTCTTGTTGCCGCTTCTCTTCTAGTGTTTTGCAGAGTTCTCTCTTCCTACAGGCTTTTGGGATAAACTTTAGGTTCAACCCGCGATTAAACAAATCTAGACCGATTTGCCTGTAAAGCTGCGACGTCCTAGATTAACCTTGAACGTAACACCTCAACGTTATTCTAAACTTCTCTGCAATTTACCATTTTACCCTTTATTCTTGCAAAAATGTATCAAACACTAAATAATAATACATAACTCTAAAAATGGACAATTAGTACTAAAAATATTTCCTACACAAAACCAACTAATAACAATTAAACACTAGAAATCAAGACTAAACAACACAAATTAGATAAAAACGGATAACAAATAATTTTATGAAAAAAGATTGAAAAGCATTTTATACTCCCCGGCCCAACTTTGCATTTTGCTAATCCTAAGCGAAGAAAACAAAACAAAACAAAACACAATACACTAATTACATTCAATGTATCAAAGTTGCGGCAAGTAGAACTGGATCTCTCAGAGAAATGAACTAAACATGCATATAAGAATAACTTTGATAATCAATCCAGAATCATCATGGAAGTGCTAATCCCTCAACTCATGAAAGCAGGTATCACATACTTACCAATCAGTGGAAAACTCATTTGCCAAAAGTTTAACAAATGACAAATAAGTTGGAAACAATTTACACACAAAATACCCATTAATACAAATTAATTCAAACCAAATATTAAGTAGGTCGTTTAAACTTATAACCTAGGCTAAGGGATAATAGGTGAGATAAATTTGAATAAGAGTAGCTCATATAACCTTACATATGTTAGTAAATAACTTCGAACAATATTCCCCTATCCCCAAACAACCATAATAGTTAACCAAATACTATTAAAGGCAAAATGTTCAGGCTAGATGTGTTTCTTTATTAACTAGAAGGAACTTTCCTTTTTTACTCACAACATTTGAACACATCTTTTTCTATTTCAACATTTTTCTTCTTTTTTTTTTTCCAACACATATTTTTCTTTTTTTTCTTTTTCTATCCAAAATAATATAGGAGGATCATTAATCAACAAAGTCATAAATTTAACTTCCCCTAACAAAATAACTTCCTTTCTAGCTAACTAACCACCATAAATATTATATTCATAGTATTGGTACTCAAAGAGACCAACATTAACTAACTAAGGTGATAGATGGAAAGAACGGCAGAATAAACGAAAAGGGAAGAGGATAAATTGGCTGAATAGCATGGCTAACATGAAATTAAGTTTCAACAAGCTCAAAAGTAGACACTAGGGATAATATTTGAATTAGTTTAGGAATTTTCGACTTAAATGATCTAAAGAACTTGCCTAAATATTTTCCTTGGTCCAATCTTCACTTCAATCTTCACTTGTACTTCACAAGTATAAAATCACACTAATTCCAACAAATATCACAAGCTAAACAAATATCGCAAGGTAATCATAATTAACACTCATTAAAAAGTGTCTCACTTTTAGACATCCTCACTCCAAGAAGCATATATATGTGTATAGTGATAATTGTTGCTTGTTCGGATGTGGTATGTGAAAAATTCAAAACAAACATGTGATAAAAACTCCTACAACACTTAACCAACACCCACACACTCGCAACTATACGAGCTAGGCTTTGTAGTTAGAGATGAGTGAGTATCGTTCCCAATGAGGACTGAGCCCAACAATTACTAGATTTTGGGGACCATTATGGTATTTAGACAAAATAATCAAGGAGTTTTTCACTAACTCCCAAGATTGAAAATTAAGAAAGGAATTAAAAATCACTAAATTACCAAACTAAAGCTAAGAAATCAATTAAATGAATTAATCTAAGAAAACAAGTAACAATTACCACAAATTTCTACTCTTTCTTTTTCTAATTAGCTAACAACCGAAACATTGGGTAAGGGGGTGCTACTCCCAATTTTAGTAATAAAATGACGAATAATACATGGAGGGGGACATAATAACCTTGACCTCAAGCAGAATATTTCGAAGGCATGAATCCCTTTGAAACCAAAGCACAAAAAAACATAACTAGAACTTAAACCTTCAAATATAAGGAAAACCTAGGTTCTCTAATAGTATAAAACTACTATCTAATCTAGGAAGTGATAGTTGATTGTACAAGGTATAAGTACTGTTTAAGAAACCTTCATTTGTAAGAAAATCAGCCACTTGGTTTGCTTGTCTGAAAATATTCTTGATTTGAAGTTCCAGGCTTGAGTTTTGTTGAAGATTAGCCAAATGAAATTATCAATCTACCAAGGAGTACCTGCTGACTGGGAGATAATGTTAACTAATAGTTGAGAATCCACCACGTTATAGAGCTGCAAGTTGATACACAAAATGATACCATCCAATAATGCCCTTGTTTCAACAACCAAATTTCTAGTATGTCTATAAGTTTCTCAAATTTGAGAAACCAGCCACCAATGAGCCAGACTATCCTTGATGATCCCTCTAGCTAATGATGGTCTTGGATTACCCTTTGAACCCCCATCTATATTAAGTTTAAACCAGCCATGTTGAGGAGCTATCCAACTGACCGACATAACTGGAAAGCATGAATAAACCAGTAAAAGGCAAGTAAAAACTAGTCTAAGACAGAAAATAAGCAATTAACAATAAGAACTATCTAAATTACTATCACATCTAAAAAGACATGAACATCTAGTTATAATAAAAACACCTAAACCTACTAACTTTAACAAAATGACAAACCGCAAGTATACGGTGTCAAATAGTAACTAGTAGAAGTAGGGATCATTCCCACGGGGAATGTTGTTTAAGTACTGATTATTTGGTTAGATTACTATTTGAAGGGATGCTTTAAAAAGGTAATTTAACTAAAAAAACACTAACAACTAAGTGAAATGAGTAATTAAGAAGGTTAGAGTTTACGCTAGCCAATCATCTCGGGTATATTGGTTAATTAAGCTAATTAAGTGATCCTATGTGCTAAATTAGAGCTCGATTCCCAATGATAACCTAATCTCGATCCCTCAGCACTTAAGTCTATCAATTTAATTACCTAAGTGTGGATCCCTCCTATTCCTTAAGCCAACCAAATTTGATTAACTACTCATTGAATTCTAACAACTAACTAGGTGAATTAGTTTGCCAAGATCTAATTCTAGCCCTAATCCCACACTAATCTAAATATATAATGGAGGTTCAATTTCCATATTCTCTCAATTAAGCTAAATTAACTGGTGGAGTGATCAATTCCCCTAATTAACCCTTAATCCCATTAATGTTGCCTAAGTAGTCCATTTTATAAACTAATCAACTCATTAACTAGTACTCATTAGAAATTGGCTTCAGTAATCTCTAACCCATAACTAATTAATTCATTTTAAAGTAAAAGAAAGCAAGCAAAGGCATTGAATCTAAAATAGGTATAAAAATAAAGAAAATGCTAGTTAAGAAAGCAATAAATGAAACAAATGGAAGACAAAAATGAAAGCATTTAAATTAAGTGGATATGATATCTAAGAAGGAAAAAAGTACATTAAACATAAATTAAAGTCTTACATGTCGTGGAAGAAAGCTACACTATAATGGAAGCAAAATGTATAGAAAACAAAGCAAGAAGAGCTAAAAATTTCTCCACAAGTAGGGAGGAGAAAAGAAGAGGAAAAACAAGCATGGTTGTGGCTCATTTCAGCCACAAAAAGATGTTTTATAGTAGGGTTAGGGGTTGGGGGTGAAATGCTACAATTTTCCTGGATAAAGTGCTCAAAATGGCCAAAAATCACACCTCTCGAGTAGAGCTTGCCATCAGCAAGCTCCGAGCTCACCTACAACGTGTTACCTTCTGTAGGAGCTCGCCTACAGCGAGGTGCCCTGGTAGCTCGGTATAGTTTCACTATTTTGCCTCAAAAATCCCCGTTCGAAGTCCAATTGATGCGCCGATTGCTCTCCTACCGAATTGTAACACATAGGAGAACATTATTCGTAGAATAAACACTTAAAATAACTCCTAAACATTTAAATAAAATTCTCACAAAAGAGACTAAAAACGAAAGACAAACAAAGACGAATGAAAACCTAACTCCCGACAGAATTAGGGAAAGACAACACAAATTCTAAACACAAAAACTTAATAAAATTTGATAATTAACACTTAAATAAGTACTAAAACACATACTAAAATGTTCTAACACATAAAAATAAAAATAGACATAAACACACATTAAAATACTAAGAATGCTCGAAACTAATAGCAAAACCGTTAAATTTAGGGCTCATATAACTCTAGTTCCGTAGAGTTATCATACCCTGAAATTTACATTTTTTCTTGTCCTGAGCAAAATCAGGATAAGAAAAGAACAACAAAATTGACTAACACAAAACACTTAACACCGCCAATAAAATTGAAATTTGAACTCTAGTAAACTTGTCAAAAGTGAAAATGGGGGTTTGTAACTTTAACTCAATAAACTCAACATTTTCATTTACTCCTCCATTTACTTAAGTGGACACTAGTTTTGGTTACAAACATTACTTTGACTAATAAAGTGTTCATGAAATGCCAATTCAAATGCAAGTTGATCCAGAGCAAACAAATCAAGTTTCTCAAAAATTTGCTTCAAGTATAGAAAGATCCATTAAGACTTGTTTTATGAAGTGTAAATTGATGCAAATGAACATACAAGATATTTGTTGGTACCTTAAGGTTTAGCAAACTTATTAAGGTTTATATCTAAAGGACCAGAATAAGGATCATTTAGGACTTTTTCAAGCTTGTAATGTAGGCTAGGGTAATAGGATAGGATAAATTTGGATATAAGTGACTCAATTCACCTTAGTCATTTCAATACAAGCTCTTGGTTTACTATTTCATATAATGTACTAAAAACCAATACTACTTAACCAATAAACACTTGAAAGGCAAAAACAGTGCTTTTATTGGACTAACTTCGAATAGGAAAGCAAACCTTCATATTGAACAAGAGCATAACACTTGTGATTATTTGCTTTTATTTTTCAACTTTTCTAATTTTTTCCATTTTTTTAATTTTATTTCATTAACTTTTCTTTGAACCAATAACAATAAAAGAATATAACAATTAGAAAAAAATGGAAATATAAATAACACTGAACTCTTGACTTCTTGCCCCAACAAATACAACAAAAAATCTTGGTGAACCATCATAAGGCCAATAAATCACTGTATTGAAGAACTCAAAGAGATCAACAATGACTAAGGTGATGGTTTTGCAAGAAGATATACAAGAGAGTTGAATTGGCTAAATTATGTGGTTGACAAAGATATTAGACTATAAGGCTCAATGGGTACACTAGGGATAATATTAATACAAGGTAGGTTTTTTGGCTCAAACAGTCAAAAGAATGCCTAGATTATTTCCAAAATCTGGCTATTTGGCTAAAATATACTCCAATTAACACTAATCCAATTAATGTTCCAAGTTTTCAAACCTCACAAACCCACAAAATATCCGAAAATGCAAGTCCATGCAATATGACCAAAAAATGGCATATGTCATTTTTTCCTCGACTGAAAATCAATTCTCAAAAATCTTGAAATATTTAAACAATATCAACAATCAATTGAACTTGGCATTGGAAAAACAATTACGGAAAAGTAAAATTTGAGGTCAAAATTAGTTAAAATTTTTTTTCATGAAATACTTGAAAACATGGTTGAGTTTCAAGGGTTAGATCCTATTTTTCGCATGAAGTGTAGCCTTTGTTCAATACACAATTCCAATTTTCACAAATAACAAAAACAATAGCATTCCTAATGAACAAGACAATAGATACCACCACACTTTTAATGTTATTCAATGATGAGTTAAAAAGCCATCCAACAACTCACCAATTCACAAAAAAAATAAATATAGTACTAGAAGCATATAAACATATGAATTATATAAATATAATACTAGTAAATGAATGCCTTTCAAGCATGCTTGGGAGTATCTATACAATCAAAGAGCTGATGTATATGATGGATAATATTGGTCTAACTGAATGTGAGTGCAAGCAAACATACAAATTCAATTCAAAGCTTGTTTTCATTTCTAGTCGTGGCAATCACCAACGAAATATAATAAAAACTTTACCAAGTGAACAAATCTAACTAACTCCTATGAATGCAAAATCTAACCAAAACCAAACTTCAAGGAATTTACTCTCTTTCTTTCAACTAATATAACATATCTAAGTGGGAATCATCGAGACTTCATGATGTTCAACTATACAAGAAAAGCTATCTAAAATAACAATAACTAGGAGGTAACGAGATTTAACATAACAAAGGTCATTTGTGCTCAATTCATCTTCCCAACTTAGTAGTTGTAATAGTTAGTATCAGAAAGGGTTTCAATCAACTAAGAAAATAGCAATGTTTAACCAAGCATCCATAAGACTCTATCCAATCACTCACATACTCAATATAGACAATGTATAAAAAACTAGTAATCACTAACACAACAAGAGAACAAAATCTAGTCTAAGTTTGCATGGATATTGCAATACATCCATTATTCACATAATCCAATCACCATTATCATTAACTAACCAAATTTATCCAAACACAAACAAAAGTCAAATGACAGTACCAAACCATAAACTAAACGAACACAAGGCTACATGCCTTTATTAACTCATAGGGTTCTAGAACTAAAACATGTAAACTAAATAAAGCATAAATAAAGAGAAACTGTAGGAAATACTCCCCTAATAACACCAAGGAAGATTTTCAAAAGTGTCAAAGTCCTTTCTAAATTGGTTCCATTGATTTCTACATCCAAAGCTCCCAAGAGCTTGGGGACTTTAATATAAGTAGATTTGTCTCCAACCCCTTCTAGCATGTATCCATCATGATCCAATCCTATAACTAGCTCTTTTCCCTTGATATCACCCAATGGTACCATTTTATTGATCACTAGCGTAATCTTACGCCCATTCAAAGTATGTGTCGGTGATGATATTTCTTCCATATAGACTAACCTAGTTGATGAAAACTCAAATCCTAAAGGTCCATCATATTTGGCATTAGTGCTTTCACAACCCAATAATTTCATTTGCTCTCCATGTTGACCAACCCCTCCGAACTTGACTTGGTCCATAGGTGCTAGTGAGGCTTGATGTTCCAACTGGGTTGCGATGGCAATGGAAGTTCCTTGAACTTTGCCTACCAATTTTACTACAATTTGGTCAAATGAGAAACTATGATATGCGTATAGTAGGTTTGGAGCTCGAATTGGAGTATGATTTCTTTCTTAACATAGGCTATTTTCTTCTCCATTTGTGCCTCATCTAATTATTCTTTAATTGAAGAGGATTGATACCCAAGATTGACCTTCTCATAGCATTTTCTCATCTCCATTGTGAGCTTGCCACCTTTTGACTAAGATTTTCCATTTGTTGACTAAGCTTTTAACTCACAATCACTTGTCTTTGAGCTTGAAGTGGATGATGACTGAATTGACTTAGTTGTGAAGCTTCCAATAATAAGGATTCAAAAG
The DNA here is from genome assembly GCA_025175665.1 of Cinchona pubescens. Lineage (NCBI taxonomy): Eukaryota > Viridiplantae > Streptophyta > Magnoliopsida > Gentianales > Rubiaceae > Cinchona > Cinchona pubescens. The sequence continues at coordinate 903,000 of JANKKI010000133.1, forward strand.
GTCGTACAATCCCATATGATAGTTTAAGGGGTAAGGAGAATAACAACTACAAGAAACATACTCATTGGTCATGCCTCTACCACCATAAGGGTGATAATATCCTTAGCATGAATAATTCCAATTCATTCCTTGTATGTTCTTAAGGAAAAGGAACAAAGAACAACAAAAACAAAGAAAAGAACTAAAACGACAAAAATTAAGGAAAGATAAGAAAGTTTAAACTATTAGTTAGTCCAAACTATCCATCTAACGGAAATCTTTTTGGATTTTTAAAAATGCAAGACAAGTATAGTACCAAAGAGGAAAATCTTTTTAGGATTTTAAAAATCAGCGACATAAATATACAAGAAATGAAAAAATCTTTTTGGGTTTTCAAGTAGGTTAAATAACAACACATGAAAAATAAGCTTCAAACTAGTATTCTAACCAAATTGTATCAACATTCACTACCATTCCTTGGCAACGGTGCTAAAACTTGTACTTTTCGCGTCTAGAAAAACACAAGCATCTAGTTATAATAAAAACACCTAAATCTACTGATTTTAACTAGATGACAACCAACAAGTATACGGTACCAAATAGAAGCTAGTGGAAGTAGGGATTGTTCCTATAATGAATAGTGTTCAAGTACCGATTATTTGGTCAGATAACTATTTGAAGGGATGCTTTAAAAAGGTAATTTAACTAAAACTACACTAACAACTAAGTGAAATGAGTAATACAGAGGGTTAGAGTTTATGCTAACCAATTTTTCGGGTGTTGCTTAATTAAGCTAATTAAGTGATCCTATGTGCCAAATTAGAGATTGATTCCCAGCTATAACTTAATCCCGATCCCTCAATAATTAAGTCTATCAATTTAATTACCTTAAGTGCGGATCACTACTCCTTAAGGCAACCAAATTTGATTAACTACTCATGGAATTGTAACAACCAACTAGGTGAATTTGTTCATCGAGATCTAATTCTAGCCCTAATCCAACCATTAATCTAAGTCTATAATGGAGGTTAAATTCCTATATTTCCTCAATTAATCTTAATTATCAAGTGGAGTGATCAATTCCCCTAATGAACCCTGAAGCCCATTAATGTTGCCTAATTAGTCCATTTTACCATTTAATCAACCCATTAACTTCTGCTCATTAGAATTGGCTTCACTAAACTCTAACCCATAACTAATTAATGCATTTTAAAGTAAAATGAAGCAAGGCAAGGAAGTGAATCTAATCTAGGCATGAAAATAAAGAAAACTAGTTAAGAAAGCAATAAATGGAAGACAATACATGAAAGCATTTAAACTAAGTGGGCATGAAATTTAAGGTGAAAAGGAAGTACATTAAACATAAATTAAAGTCTTACAAATTGTGGAAGAAAGCTATACTACAAGGGAAGCAAATGTATAGAAAAGAAAGGAAGAAGAGCTAAAAATTAGAAAAGAAGAGGAAAATCAAGGGTGGTTGCGATTCATTTCAGTCCTAAAAACATCGTTTTTATAGTAGGGATAGGGTTCGGGGTGAAAAGTTAGAATTGCCCTTGTAAAAGGGTTCAAAATGGCCAAAAATTGCGCATCCTGGGTGGACCTACGGCAAGGTGCCCTGATAGCTCTGCACAATTTTACTGTTTTGCCTATAAAATCCTTGTCCAACATCCGATGGATGTATCATTTTCTGTTACCGAACCCTAACACATAGGAGAACATTATTAGATATAATAGACACTTAAAACAACTCCTAAACATTTAAATAAAATTCTCACAAAAGAGACAAAAAAAGAAATACAAACAAAGATGAACAAAAACCTAACTCTCAACGGAATTAGGTTAAAGACAAGACACAAACTCTAAACATAAGAACTTAATAAAATATGATACTAAATATCTAAATAAGTAATAAAACACGTACTAAAATATTCTAACATATAAAAGCAAAAATAGACAAAAACACATATCAAAATATTAAAAATGCTTGAAACTAATAGTAAAGCCATGAAATTTATTAAGGGTACATATAACTTTAGTTTCCTAGAGTTATTAGTTACTCAAATTAAACAACTAAAGTTATCACTAAATTAACTAATTCTAAGAAAGCATGATTAAATATTAAAAATAATTATAGCTATTTTTAAATAAGAAAGTACTAATTAAACTAAAGAATTGAGAAACTTTCATTTTTACCAAACTAGAAATTTTAAGAAATGACAAGAAAATTAGATTAAAACTAAAGATTTTTTAATTAAAAGGAAGTTTTGAAGAAAACCTACTAAATTCTTATGGATAATAAATTAGAGACTAAACTAAGAAATCACCAAAATAGCAAGAACACAAAGAACTTTTTTTGAAAACTAGATTTTTAGTGTACTTGGATTACAAGACATGTAAATTAAAAACTGGCAATTTTTATATATACTTAAATTTAACCGAAAGACCACTAAATTAAGACTAAAAAGATTTAAACTTGCAAGAAATTAAAGAAGAGATGTAATGAAAAATTAAAAGAGAACTTGTGATCTATTAAAGCTAGAAACTTGAAGAGGAAGAAACATTTTTAAGACTAGTCTACTACTAAGAAACTATCTACACCTATACTATGTGTCATCTAATGCACTACAAGAGAGGATTTAAAAGGAAGTTATGGCCAAAAATTACATTTTTTTCACTTTTAATACAATCAAGGAATTGAGATCGCGACACTAGATTTTGTACTATGTTTGGTATCGGGATCTTGAACAAAAATTTAGGCTTCAAATATAAGCCTTGGTATCAAAATCTCAAGCTTAGTACAAAATTTCGAGATCACGATACAGAGCTCTTTCTAGCACAAGTTGCGATTTGGTGAGACATAAAAATTACCACCATGGCATCCCTTGCATTACCTAGTATGAGTGGTTTTGTTGCAGAATTGATCATATTTTTTTGGAGTTCCTAGAAGTTAGTTTGTGGTATCATTCCAAGGATGATTTTAGTTTTGGAATTAGTCATTAATCAAAGATATTAAATTATCTGTGTCTGTCCATAGAATCACATTACCAAAAATTTAACAAATGTAGAGTGTTATATTTGTAATTACATATTTAACTGATGTTTTTTTAATCTCATTTTAGGTATTATTACTTATTTGTTTTCTGTACGCAAAAGCTTTTTGCGCATGGTGCTAAAACCTTATTTAGAGATTCTTACTTCTTATAGGATCAATTCATTTCTAGTAACATCAGCTGGTTAAGAAATTTATTGAACTTCCTTTTTTGTACTTTATTCTTTTGACTTTAGTCCTTCTATTCCAAACCTGCGAAATACACATTAAGCTTAATAAGCAATTAAGTTACAATAGAAATATCATTAAACTTATAGCAATGTCCTAACATTTACAAAATTCAAAATTATCAAAAGCTATAGTTAAAAAAGTAAATAACTCTAGTTTCCTAAAATTATCAATAACAGTTCCACAACTCCAAGGATTCAAGAAGCAAAGAAAATTATATTCATTCTAGCTCAAGAACTCCAATCAACTAGTCATTTCATTCGACACATGAAACTTTGAATATAAACTAATAGAATTGATAAAAATAAAAAATCTTTTTGTTTAACTGTCTACAACACTTCAGGCAAAGAAGGTATAAAAATCCTTAAGACTAGCACCCGGTAGCTAGGGAATCTCTTAAATAGTCAGATCCGCAAGACTAAAACTCTCTGCTACTATGACACTAAAACAGAAAATTTAAATAAAACACAACCAAGAACAAAAACAACCACCAAATGACATCACAAGTACATTGCCAAAATGAAGACACCGCCCCAACTTAGATGGAACACTGCCCTTAATGATTCCACCACAGCACAAAAGAAAACACAAGAATGAAAAATCAAAAACAAATGGAAAACGCCCCTATGAATAGTAGCAATTGTAAGAAACAGTCAAATTGTCCCACTAGCACCATCTCTATCATCATCAGAATCCCTAGTGTCATCCAGATCACAATCATTACCCATTATAGAATCCTCTATAGCAAAATGCCAAGCGGTGCCTCGGGCTAATTAGGCCAACAGCTTATGTCAAAAGGGTGCACTAAGTTCAATCTCCATGAAAGAATATTGAGCTTGAGCTAAATGGTAAGCAATCTTTCACTATGACATCTGACAACATCTTGCTGAGCCCTACAGACTAGAGCCCAAAATTGATAATCCACATCATCTGGACACGATGGCCTCGGAATAGTCTCCTCAGTACAAATCCACTTGCCTTTATAACTGCTGTTATCATAATTACTATCATAGGATTTCACTAACACATCCATGTCAAGAAATCTGGCTCAGATCTTTCTCTTATACTCTTCACGATGATGCACAATACGAACAAGGGCCCTGCTATTAATATGCTTTGTTCGAGCTATCCTCAACTTGCTTTTCGAAATCATACTTGACATAAAATATAGGTTAGTGATTAAGCCAAAAAAAAAAAAAAATCTAATCTCTTTATTTTTTCCATTGCTACAAATTTCCTGATTAATCATGACACCTACATCAATATTGCGGAGTATCCATGCAACAAAGCATGAAGAACCATAACAATCTCCAAGGTAACATAATTGGCATTTGATGCTGGAATCATCGCCATGGAAACAAATGTAAACATACTCTAGCTCTCAAACCATCTTTTTTTTTTTTTCCATAAAACCAATGTATACTTGATAATTCTAGGAAACTAGAGTTATGTGTATTGTAAATTTGAGTATTTTTGTCTTTTCGAATATTTTTAGGATTTAATTGTTGTTTTTTATTGTTTTTGCTCTTAAGTTCTAGTATGTGTTAGTTGAGTTAATTTAGTGTTTTGAATGTTACTTAAGAGTTTTTGTTATAATTAATATAGTATCAATTCATTTCTAGTAACATCAACTGGTTAAGAAATTTATTGAACTTCCTTTTTTGTACTTTACTCCCTTGACTTCTTCATTCTTTTGACTTTAGTCCTTCTATTCCAAACCTGCAAAATACACATTAAGCTTAATAAGCAATTAAGTTATAATAGAAATATCATTAAACTCATATAGTAATGTCCTAACATTTACAAAATTCAAAATTATCAAAAGCTATAGTTAAACAAGTAAATAACTCTAGTTTCCTAAAATTATCAATAACAGTTCCACAACTCCAAGGATTCAAGAAGCAAAGAAAATTATATTTATTCTAGCTCGAGAACTCCAATCAACTAATTTCATTCGACACATGAAAATTTGAATATAAACAAATAGAATTGATAAAAATAAAAAATCTTTTTGTTTAACTGTCTACAACACTTCAGGCAAAGAAGGTATAAAAATCCTTAAGACTAGCATCGGTAGCTAGGGAATCTCTTAAATTGTCAGATCCGCAATACTAAAACTCTCTGCTACTATGACACTAAAACAGAAAATTTAAATAAAACACTACCAAGAACAAAAACAACCACCAAATTACATCACAAGTACATTGCCAAAATGAAGACACCGCCCCAACTTAGATGGAACATTGCCCTTAATGATTCCACCACAGCACAAAAGAAAACACAAGTCTCTTATAATGAAAAATCAAAAACAAATGGAAAATGCCCCTATGAATAATAGCAATTGTAAGAAATAGTCAAATTGTCCCACTAGCACCATCTCTATCATCATCAGAATCCCTAGTGTCATCCAGATCACAATCATTACCCATTATAGAATCCTCTATAGCAAAATGCCAAGCAGGTGCCTCGGGCTAATTAGGCCAACAGCTTATGTCAAAAGGGTGCACTAAGTTCATTTCCAGGAAAGAATATTGAGCTTGTGCTAAATGGTAAGCAATCTTTCACTATGACATCTGACAACATCTTGCTGAGCCCTACAGACTAGAGCCCAAAATTGATAATCCACATCATCTGGATACGGTGGCCTCAGAATAGTCTCCTTAGTACAAATCCACTTGCCTTTATAACTATTATTATCATAATCACTATCATAGGATTTCACTAACACATCCATGTCAAGAAATCTGGCTCAGATCTTTCTCTTATACTCTTCACGATGATGCACAATACAAACAAGGACTGCCCTGCTATTAATATGCTTTGCTTGAGCTATCCTCAACTTGCTTTTCGAAATCATACTTGACATAAAATATAGGTTAGTGATTTAGCCAAAAAAAAAAAAATCTAATCTCTTTATTTTTTCCATTGCTATAGATTTCCTGATTAATCATGACACCTACATCAATGGAGTATCCATGCAACAAAGCATGAAGAACCATAACAATCTCCAAGGTAACATAATTGGCATTTGATGCTGGCATCATCGCCATGGAAACAAATGTAAACATACTCTAGCTCTCAAACCATCTTTTTTTTTTTTTCCATAAAACCAATGTATACTTGATAATTCTAGGAAACTAGAGTTATGTGTATTGTAAATTTGAGTATTTTTGTCTTTTCGAATATTTTTAGGATTTAAGTGTTGTTTTTGCTCTTAAGTTCTAGAATGTGTTAGTTGTGTTAATTTAGTGTTTTGAATGTTACTTAAGAGTTTTTGTTATAATTAATATAGTGTATTTATGTGTAGACGTTTAGTCGGAGAAACTAACACAAAATTTTGTGGAAAACGAACCAAATCAAGCCATACCAAGCCAAAATTCAGAAAATATATCTAAGCGTAGGTGACTACAGTTACCAATTTGGGAATCGTGGTGACCAACAAAAGCTGGCTACTAGAACTTTAATTGCGCTCCACTCACGTGTTGACAAAATGTCCAGGAACTAAAGTACTAGTCACCATGGTGACCAGGTTAAAGAATGAAAATTAGTAACCGCAAGATGAATTTAGTCAATTTGAGAAAAATAACGTATGGACCTTGGTTGAAAGACCATCTTCTCATCCCGTTATTGGAACTAAATGGGTCTTTAGGAACAAATTAAATGACAAAGGTGAAATCATAAGAAACAAAGCTAGACTTGTTGCAAAAGGTTATGCTCAAGAAGAAGGTATTGACTTTGATGAAACCTTTGCACCCGTGGCAAGATTAGAATCCATTCGCATGTTTCTCGCATTTGCATGTTTCAATGATTTCTATAAATTATTTCAAATGGATGTAAAAAGTGCATTTTTAAATGGTTTTATTGATCAAGAAGCTTTCGTTGAACAACCTCCGGGTTTTGACAATAAAAATCTTCCAAATTATGTTTTCAAACTCTCCAAAGCTTTATATGGTTTGAAACAAGCTCCAAGAGCCTGGTATGAAAGATTAAGTGGTTTCTTGATAGAAAATGGATTCAAAAGAGGTGTAGTTGACACCACTCTTTTTACAAAAACAGATTTAAATGGTTAGTTAATTGTTCAAATTTATGTTGATGATATTATTTTTGGAGCAACTAATGAAAGTTTGTGCAAGGACTTTTCACATTTAATGCAAAAAGAGTTTGAGATGAGTATGATGGGCAAGTTACAATTTTCCTCGGACTACAAGTTCACCAAACGAAGGAAGGACCGTTTATTACACAAATCAAGTATACAAAGGAGCTACTCAAATGATTTGGAATGGAAGATTGCAAACAAGTTGGTACACCTATGTGCACTTCAACCAAACTTGATAAAGACGAAGAAGGTAATGGTGTTGATGAAAAACACTATAGAGGTATGATCGGAAGCCTACTTTACTTAACACATAGACAAAGATATCATGTTTGCTGTCTGTTTATGTGCTAGATTTCAATCTTGCCCCAAAGAATCGCACTTGATAGCTGTTAAAAGAATTTTTAGACATCTAAAGGGTACAATGAATTTTGGTTTGTGGTATCCAAAGTCCTCTACATTTGATTTAATTAGTTATTCTGACGCTGACTTTGCTGGGTGTAAAATTGATAGAAAAAGTACCAGTGGTATGTGTCATTTTCTGGGAAATTGTCTTGTGTCTTGGTTTAGCAAAAAACAAAATTCTATTTCTCTTTCTACGGCTGAAGCCGAATACATTGCATCTGGAAATTGTTGTGCTCAACTTCTTTGGATGAAACATACTCTGAAAGATTTTGGTGTAATTTTTGATTGTGTGCCTATAAAGTGTGACAACACTAGTGCAATTAAATCTCACAAAAAATCCTGTTATGCACTATAGAACCAAACACATTGATGTTAAGCATCATTTTATTAGATATCTTGTTCGTAAAAAGGAAATTCGTGTTGATTTCGTGCCTACTTCAGATCAACTGGCTGATATTTTTACAAAACCCTTGGCTCTAGATCGCTTTGAATCTCTCAGAAAATGTTTGGGGATTTTACAGATCAATTTGGCATAGTTTCTTCATTCGGACGCACTCGATCGTCCGAACAACACTATCTTTCAGACACTCTGTATCGTCCAAAAACTTCCTATCTACCTCTGATGCTCATAATCGTCCGAACGATATTCATTTTCTTCACTAACTCTCTGGAATTAGTCCGGATGCATACCATCGTCTGAAAGAACATCGAACGCACTGGCTCTTCTATCGGCCATCCGTTCATCAGCTTTCGGAGGCTTCATCGGACGCACACCAAACGTTCGGCCGTCTGAACGGTTTCTTTGTTTGATTAAAACCGTCCATCTTCCCCATAATAGATTTCGGACTCAACCTAACCCCCGAAACCCTCTGGCAAAATTTTTTCCTTCAACTTCTCCTCCAAATTCCTTCACTCTCTCCACAAATTGATTAAAAAATTATCTTCTCCAAAGTATTTCTCACCATTATCATATCTAATTTCCCCTATCTACCATCTCATTTCATCAAATTCTCCCAAATCATTCAAAAAAATCCATTTTTTCCTCCTCTTTCTTCCCTTCCTTCACAATGGTTAAATCCTGCGAAAGGTTCTTCTACAGCAAATCGTGGATGAAAAACAAAAGGGAAAGCTCCAGTGCATGGAGAATCGTCTGCTAATCCCCAAGTCTCCTCAAATCCAACATTACCAAGGCATCTGAACGGTATACATCTCTTCTAAGTAAATCTATAATCGTTCAACGTCCTGCATTTCAGAGTCTTTTTGATGAGTATAATCTTCCCATTGTCAATTCATGCTTTGAAAAACAAAATTGGGGTCACCTAGTGCATACTGATTTACCCGTGCTCTCTCTATTATCATGACATGGTGCTTCAATTCACCGCCAATTTTCGGAAAGGCCCCACTGTTCGCACTTTAATTTCTCGTGTAAACAGCATAAATCTAGAGATTTCCTCTAACATCATAAACACTATTTTTGAATGTGAAGTCTCAAATCCGCATGATTTCTCCTATTTCTTTTCTTTAGATAAACGGCCCGCTATTGCCAACCGATGGGCATCGTACTAAGCCCGGAAAAATGCAGCTTTACTTGTTCTTTTGTGTTTTCAAGGGCATTCCTCTTGACTTTGGGTATCTCTTTTGCTCCCTGTGCGAATTCTTCCTTACTGATACCCGAAGAAACATTCCCTTTGGAAAATTCCTCACCAAAATTTTTGATTTCCTCAATATTCCTTTCAGCGGCAACAAACAATTTCCTCCTTATTTTAACAAATCATATATTGAATGAAAAGGCCTCCGGTTTTTCAATGATCAATAAGGTTAACTAAGGCAGCTTTTGATATTGAACGTTCAAAATCCCAGGCCTCCACCTCTGGTTTGGCTATTCCACATTCTCCTCCTCCTCAACCACCCCCACCATTCCATGATCCTCATCCATCTACCTCTGAACCCTCACTTTCTCATATCTATAGCCTTCTCACTTTCTTGAGCACTCAAGTCAGTTCATTTCAACGTCGCACTAATCGTAAGTTAAAGCGACTTGAAACTCGTCAGGTGATTCTCCAAGAGGCCCTTAGCCTTGGCATGTCTGCTTCGGCTTAGGTTCAATTTGCCAACCTTCAATCACAATATCCACTCAACTCATCTTACGACAGTGATGACAACGAAGATGGGGATGTTCTTGAGGATGACGAAGAAGATGCCAATACTCAAGGTGCTGCCAATGAAGATGAAGGCGACGATGAGGATATTGATGACACGTTCAATTTCATCATGCAACGCGGCACTGGAAAGAGGAAGACAGTGAGGCCATCGATGAAGATGAAGCTGGCTCCTTCAAAACGCCAAAAGACTGAAAAGTACCCCAAGAAGAAAAATGACTCGAATTAGTTCCTTTGACATGTGTTTTTAGTTTTTAGCATTTCTCTATTTTTTAGTTAGGACTGCTCTCAGATTTACCCTTCTGTGTATTCCCTTGAACTAAGTACTGTTAAATATTTGAGTTGCATATTTGAGTTTTTATGCATTTTTGTTGAATACTTGAATTCATTACTGTTAAAAATTTGAGTTGAATATTTGAGCTTTTGTTTATGCATTTCTGTTGAAATACTTGCACATTCTCAGGGGGAGCCTTGTTTGATGATGTCAAAAGGGGGAGTAGTCATCTATATTGAAAAATGATTAGTCATATCTGATTGTTTTTACATAATTACTCCATGAAGGTTTGTCATCACCAAAAAGGGGGAGATTGATGTTTTCCAAACCTTATTTTGATGATGACATAAACACTTAACTCTGTAAGCAAGTTTTTCCAGGTCTGTTATTTGTTTGCTAGAGACAGGGTTTTTGGACGCACTGTACCATCCGAACTGTGTCAAGTTTCTCGGACGCATTCCACCATCGAACGAACAGGCAGAAAGAAGAATCCTACTGCTTCTCCGAACGGACGATCATGACCGTCTGAAGCCTCTATCGGACTATGGAACGGTACGCATGCACGGACGTCCGAACGAAGTTTTTCACCAACTGCATGAAGATCGGACGCTGTGTCGGACGCATCCCATCTATCTCGGACGTCCGAAACCCCAACGACTACTTGTTGTGCATTTGTTATTTAGCCGTTAGGAAGTAGTTGCAACCACCATTTATTGCACATATAAATAACTGCTTTGATATTCTGTAAAAACAATCTAATAAATTGAATACAAGCCTTAGAGAAGAGCAATTTTAGTACAAATTGGCTATAGTGCTTTGTTGTACAAATTGGCTATAGTGTGCAGTTTAGAGTGTAATTCAACTTTGAGTGGAGTGATAATCTTGTACGAAAGTGAGGTTGTAAGTAACAGATTCTTGGCTCAACTAAAAGAATTTTAGTGTGAGCAAGAATATCCCTACTTTGTAAATATTATTGGCTTACCAAGTGTGTGAAGCATTTTAGTGATTTTATACAAGCTTGTTAGCTTGGAAGTATTGGCTGATTAATTTTCTCTCTTTCTTACTTCACTATTTCACTGATTCGATTATATCAATTTTTATTTGGAAAATCTTAATATTTCTAAAAGTATTTTTAGAAACCTAATTCAACCCCCCCGCTCTTAGGTTGCTTTGGGACCAACATTGCCTACATGTTTTATAGTTCTCAATGTGTAGAGTTTTACTCATACAAAATGTCCGGCTTATTCCTTTAATGCCATCTAAGCTCCAAGCAATAGCTCCACAATGTTGTCACAAAACATTAAGAAAAGCAATTTAAACAACCATTTGTTTGTCAAAAATGCACTAACAACAGGGCAACTTTCATCAACCTCAAGAAAAGCATAACAAAGATAAGAAGGAAGAGGTTTGTGCTTTCCCCTTTTCTTAAATCTTCTTTCTTTTTCTCCTTCAAAGCTGAATCTTCCTTTAACTTTTCCAAAATTTCTTGGTTGTCATCATCGTGCTCATTTTTGTCACTTCTTTCCATGAGTTTCGTCTCCAATGGACGTTCCTCAAAATTTGTCGAACAAAAATTATCAACAATCTCATCAATAATGTAAAATTTTAAAACATCATGATATAAAAAAGGAAACTTCAATGAATCAAAACCATTAAATGCAATAATATCCTTATTGACTTTCAATAGAGTTTTCCCTCTTGGACATCTATCAAATCTTACCCGATTGCAAGAAACAACCACCTAAGGATCAAAGACATGTCCTTGTCTTCTTCTATCTCAAGAATAACCCAAAAATTTCACAAGGAATAGAAAAGGATCCAGGGTCCTTCATCTTAGGAGAAAGGTTCTTCTGGATTAGTTCACTACAACCTCAGTTAGGCATAGGATTTTATCACACAAAAGTTTCCTTTTCTTATGATGCATCTACTTCATAAACTTTCATAGATAGGCATACTTTCTAAAGCTTCAACGAACGGTATGTTTATTTCTAACTTCTGGAATATCTTCAAAATCTTTTTACTTCTTCTCTTTTTTATTAGTCTTGAGCATTTGTGGAAATGGAGTCTATATTTCCCTTGAAGGTTCAACAATCAAACTCTTCTTTTAAGTTCATTCTACCAGGGATTGTATACTTGGTTGGTCTTTCTTGTTTTTCTACTCTTTTGCTAGATGATACACCAACTTCCTCGGCTTGAATTTCCTTTCTTTACTTCAGTCTCATCATCATCCTATTTTCTTAGTTGCTTCAACCACTTTATCATTTAATTCCCTTCCGCATCTTAGGACAATAGCTTTGGCATGTTTTCTAGAATTTCGATCCTTTGGGTTAGAATGGTATCATTAAGGAGAGCTGCTTGTGGTCTTTCAACCAATTGCCTGGCTATCTGCCCCATGCGGTTCAACAAATTCTTAAAGGATAACAAGTCTTGATTTCTCATGAATCGGGCCATCATATCCTCCAAGTTTCTTGAACCTTGTCCTTGGACTTGTTGTAGAGATGGCTAATATTGGTTTTGAGGTGGTTGGTACTATTGTTGATTAGGTTGATTTTGATTACGATAAGAATTGAAATGTGGTCTATTTTTTGGTATTGGAAGTGATTGTTGCTAGTTGTTGTTACCTATCCAAGAGAAATTTGGGTAATTTCTCCAGTTGGGGTTGTAAGTGTTGGAGAATAGATTATTTTGAAATTTTGGGTTAAACAATTGGTTCACATACTGGGCTTGTTCTAGGTAATGCAGCTTCTCACTCATGCAATGGCCAGTCATGTGATTTCCTCAACAAGATTCATAAAAATAGTGAAAAAATGGTGTCGAAGTAATGGCATTAACATTCAAATTTACCAAATTCTTCATGAAATTCTTCACCAATGATGTAAAAATCTTATTTTGAGCCAAAATAGCATCTGTATCATCAAAATTAATAAGCCTCTTCTTTCTTGTTGGACTGATTGAACGACTGCAACTTGATAGTAATTAGAGGCCATAAAATTCAATATGCCTTGAGTCTCCTCTAGTGTTTTAAAGAATAAAGAACCCCGTTGCTGTAGCGTCCACTATTGTCTTGGTTTCTAGATGCAGTGCATTGTTAAAATTTGTATCTGCATCCAAAGTGGAATGCCATGATGTGGGCAACGTCTCAGCAACTCCCAATATCTCTCCCAAACTTTACCTAAGCCTTTTCCAACTGATAAACTCATAAATGTAGTATATTTTATGTGTTGTTTACCTCATTTTTCATGTAATTTGAGCAAAAACTGAGTAATTATGAGCAAAAATGGTTTATTTTTTGTAGGGTTTGAGTGATGAAAGGATCCAAATTGATCGCAAAAGTGGAGGGAAAGTGCAAAATTGGAATTTTGTGCAACGGCGAGGAGCGATTTTGATATAGTTTGGTAGATTGAGCATAAATTTCTTGTCCGAGCTCCAATATGAGGTGATTTAAGATTTTTGGAAAGCTAAGACATAGCGCTACAACTTTCATGTTTTGAGTTTCGGATTGTATCATTGTCAATAATTGAGGAGAAAGTTGAAACTGGTGCTGCTTGTGGCCCCCAGGCGCCCAAAAATGATAGGGCCTAGGAGCCGAAACTAGTGTGGTTCTGCCTCTGGCGGCCAGGCATGACAAATGTGCAGTGCCCAGGCATCGATCGACGGGTAGGCTACAAAACTTGACTTATTTTACAAGAAACATCCTCGAGTGGGAATTCGGGAAAAGGTTGGCATGTTGGGTTAAAATTGAAGAAAGGAAGACTTCTGCTTGTTGCATAAAATTTTTATGGCTGTTTGGTCAATTAAGTGTGGGGTTATTTCTTTGAAAGATGGGTGTTTTAATGTTCAAAAAGAAGTTTTATGTTAATGAGGCGCACATTAATTTAAAGCTCTTTTTCTTATTTGTTTATCCTTTTTCCCTTCTTTGTTAGCCAATACCTTAGCCTTACTACATTACAAGTTAAAAGTCCTACCTAATTTAAGTCTAGTCGATTGCCTACATTAGTGGAGAAATGTAAGAGGAGTAAAAGCTATGGAGTGTTTAGAAAAATTCAAAGGGTTTTCATGATTTGATCTAAGTGTCTTAAAAAGTTATTTTTGTATGGCTACGCACACATCTTCACTAGAATTCATGTATAGGGGTTTATTTGACTATTTTCCTTGTGATAGTTTGGTTCTTAGTTATTCATGTGGATAATTGATAAGATATGTTAAGTATGTTTGTGATTTATTCTATGTTTTGTTCAAGGACGATCAAAAACTATGTGTGGGGTATTTGATAAACTCATAAATATAGTATATTTTGTGTATCGTTTACCTCCGTTTTAATGTAATTTGAGCAAGAATTGAGTAATTATGAGCTGAAATAGTTTATTTTGAGTTTTGTAGGGTTTGAGTGAAGAATGAGTTAAAATGGATCACAATATTGGAGGAAAACATTCACTTCCATAGTGCATAAGGAATCTAATATCTTATAATCCTTCAAGCATAACTCTCTTGTTCAAGCACCGATTGCTGTGATTTTGGATGATGTTGGAAAGCTAAGGAAGAGTTCTACAACTTTATGTTTTGAGTTTTCCAGGATTCTATAGGCATCTCATTCAAAATTGCAAAGTTGGAAAATATACACTGGCTAGGAGTGATTCTGACACAGTTTGGTATATTGAGCATAATTTTCTTATCTGAGGTTCAATTGAGGTGATTCAAGATGTTTTGGAAAGCTAATACATAGAGCTACAAATTTCATGTTTTTAGTTTTTCAAATTCGGCTTGCATCATGGAGAAAAGTGACGATGAAATAAAGAAACTTACTTGACCCAGCGCCTTTGCAGCGCCCAGGCATCAAGTCCAATAAGGGAGCTTATGCTCACTGGAAATAGCACCCAGGCGCCACATCGATGGGAAGTTCGTGTTAAGTGACTTATTTTTTATAAAAATTTCTCCCATGGGCCCGATTATGAAACTTACCATCTCCACCGAAGCCCCAAAACCCTAAAAATATCTATAAATACACTACGAAGAGGAGGAAATCATCGATCATCATCACCCATCTTTAGTTTTTAGGTTTTCAATAGTTAGGTCAATAATTTAGCATTAAGGCAGATTTTTCAATTATTCGCACAAGAATTTCATTCCCTTGTCAAGAATTCAAGATTTGAGGATCATTAACATTCGTTCTTGCTTCAATTACTGAGTTTGATTTAATTTTATGCAATTTAATCTTCATTCTTATTGCTTTCTTATTTTTCAATTATCGTTCTTGTTTTATTTCTTTCAAATTCTTAGTTGGTTCCATAAGTTTAGTAGTTAGGGTTTTATTTTATTGCTTTTGATCGCTGTCATAGAGTATATTAATTTAAAACCTTGGTTTTGATTAAGTTCTTGCAAGTAGGGTAGATTAAACTAGGGTTTTGGTTTATTATATTTTTGTTGCTTTTCGTAGTGTTAAAATTTTACATTCTTGTTTTTAGTTTACTTATTTCTTGCACTTAAATTTAGCTAAAAACCTTTAATTATTTTGTCTAACTAGTAAATAGGCTTGTGAAACTAGTAATTTGTTCCAATAGTCCTCGTGAGAATGATCCTTACTGATCCTATATACAAACTCACCTCTTATACTTGCGAGTGTGAGGGAGTTGATTAGGATAATTAAGGTTTTTTTTTTTTTTTTACTTTTTCATTGTTTGCAGAAAACCTAATCAATATCTTACCGAACAATGTTTTACTCGTCTTTCTTAGTTTAGGGAATGAAAAACAACTTTTTGTTGATAGTAATAAGGCAAGTACGGGATTCCGACATGTACCCATGCTTTTTCTCCAAAATAAGCCAGTACAGTAATAATAAGGCGAGTACGGGATTCCAGAATGTACCCATATTGTTTCTTTGAATTAAGCCATTAGGAGCTATGTTTTAGTATACCAAAAAAGTTGAGGCGGCGGAAATGTTTGTAATACTTATCATTGATATCATACTACTTGGTCCTTATTATAATGATTAATGTTACCAAATTATGTGACATATGCATTTAGATAGATTCTTAATGACCTTCTATTTCCATGCGACCTTGTTGGGATAGTTGAGAAACTTTCTAATATTAGTGATTTGAGAAGAAATGTTGTTTTGAATGAATAGAACTCAATTTTTGGAATATTTTTCAGAATAGATAATGCTTGGTAATTTGAAATCTTGTGTAGTAAATGAGCATAGTTTTCTTGGAAAATTCAAAAACATGGATTGACTCATTGAAATATTTTAACTATTATAAAGTATTGGAGGTCTCTTGAGAGCTTTCTTGATTATTCAAAGTACATTCACTGATCATCAAATGTTGTGTTAATTTTGGTGGTGTCATTTGTTTATTAGTTAGTGAAGCTTTTTTTTATTTTTTTATTTTTTTTATTTATTTACTTTTTTTGCTCAAGACTAGCAAAACGCTAAGTTTGGGGGTGTGGTAATTCTAGTAAACTAGAGTTATTTTACTCTAAGACATGGCATGAATTTGTTTGTTTAAATTCTAAATTTGCTTATTAATTGAATGTTTTGGTTAATTTTCATATTGTGTATTTACATTTTAACTATTATTAAAATATGATGAGTTTTTATTAGAATTTTAGTCGAATTGGCTACTTAATTGGTTTAATGTTATGCAGGTCTAAATTGGATGTTGTAAGCTGGAATAAATAAAATGCGAGGGCCAAGATATAAATTAAGAAGAATTGAAGAATTACTGGAAAAATGGTCCATGCCGCAACATTGGTTTATCCAAATCGTGACATGGAGATGGAATAGGATTAACATATTTTTAGGCCATGTCACAACATCATTTTCTCCATGTTGCAACATGGAGGCGCGTTTCATCATAATAGTAATGGCATTTTTGTCATATTCCAGCAGCCACCTCCTAAGTTTTGGCTTATGTAATACTCTAACTATTTAAGATACAATGGATATGTGTTAGTACACGTAGTGGATAGTGTAGTTTGTAGCTTTTAGATTAGATTAAGAGAGTAGAATTGATTAGCTTGAGTCAAGTTTTCTTTTAATACAAGTCTTTTTCATTTTTCTTTAGATCTAGCTTTTAATTCCTTGCCAGTTTAAATTTTGACTACATAGTTTTAGTGGGTTAATCCTTAGCTTCAATTGATATAATTTTTACTGGCTTTTTAGTTTAATTCCTTGAAAAATCTTTTTACTTCTCTTTCAAGTTTTCTTAGAGTAACTTAAGTTCTTGTTAATTGGTAATTCTTAGCTGAAATTTGGTAATTGGTAATTCTTAGCTGAAATTTTTACTTTCCTAGCATTAATTACTAGTTAATTTGTAGTAGATTTTCTTTATTATTATAAAAAAAATCCAAAAATACTTAGATTTAAAGTATATCTCTTTACAAATTCCAGATTAGAAATGGCCTTTTCTTGCTTTACAAGCTTTCTTAGTGTTCTCTTTAGTTAGGTTAATTATTTTCTCTTTAATTATAGTCGAATTTTTGTCAAATTAGAGTAAAATTGTGCATTTTTATTTACTTGATTTCATTAGAATAGGCTAATTAGGTTCTTAATTTCATAATTACTTAATTTTATTTACTTGCCTTGGCATATAAATAGTCTAATTTTGGTTTAACTTGTTTACATCCATTATGGCTTTGATTAAATTAGGATCTTTCTACTCAATTTGATTCGCCTAAATATACAAAGGTCCGTAAATCTTAGTAATTACTTGCCGAATAATCTTCGTGGGGATAGCCACTCATCCTATACTACTACCAACTCCATATACTTGCGGAAGTGAGGTAAAGTGTAGTGATTGCGTCAGGTTTTATTATTACCTGTTTGCTTGAATTTGACCTCTACCTAAGGGCTTGACATTATGCGCTATTGCAAATTAAATTTCATACTTTATTGAAAATTAAAAGATTTATATAAGTATTCTAAACTCATAAAAATTAGGTCTGAATGAAAAATTATAAAAGCACTAGTTTCGTTTAGAAAATGTAAATATAAATCACAATAAATGTTTCTAATAGTTCAACTTGCATTTTGTCCATAAGAAATATCCTTTCCACGATAGAAATTGGAAATTTAGATTGTAGAGTCGTAAAATCTAAGGATAGAACGGGAATTCTAACCACTATGGGCCTATCCCAATTGCGGTTTTAATTTAAATGCTTTCCTTTGGAAGACATCCTTGGATAGACTAAGAGGTCCATAGTACAATGCGATGGAGCCAATCTAATTCAGAATTTTTTTCGTTTGATGGAGCTTGCCGATTGGAGGATAAAATAAAGAAAAGGGAAGAGACATATACAGTTGGTGTGTTGCATGCCAAAGTAACACCACTGATAGCTCTAGTAAACTAGAGATATTTATATCTAAATCATAGCATTTTGTTGGTTTAAATTCTGAATTTTTGTGTTTATTTAAGTATTTAGTTAATTTTTACATTATGTGTTTGCATTTTCATTTTTAGTGAATATTATGAATTTTTGTTGAATTTTAGTCAATTTAGTTACTTATTTAGGATAGTTTAGTCAATTTAGTTTAATAATATGTAGGTTAATAGTAGGAAGCTAGAAGTCAAAATGAGCAAAGTTTGAGGGCCGAAAAGATATTAGAAAATAATTGAAGATCTTTGCTGAAACGGTATCGATGTTGTGACATGGAAATCGATGTCGCGACATAGAAATCAATGTTGCGACATTGAGGCAAAACTTGGCCTATGTAATTTCAATTCGATGTCGCAACATTGAGACACGTTCAGCAATTGTATTAATGGCATTTTTATAAATTTTGGCTATCAGATTTTAAGTATTAACTTATATAATACTCCAACTATTTATAGACTTTTAGTAGGTGTTAGCACACAGACTAGAGTAGAGTAATTAGTAAATTTTCACATAGTTAGTAGTGTAGTTATTGTAGCTAAAACTACAAGCCTTTTAGTTTAATATTAGTTCTTTTTAAATGTCCATTAGATCTTGTCTTTAATTTCTTGCTAGTTTAAATTTTTATTAGATAGTTTTACAGTTTGTGGGTTAATCTTTAGTTACAAGTAGACATAGTTTTACTTACTTTCAAATTTAATTTCTTGAAAATATCTATACTTCCATTTCAAGCTTTCTTAGTAAGTTTTATGTTGTTCCAATTTTAGTGATCTTTAACTAAAATTTTGAATTCTAATGCTTTAATTTCTAGTGATTTTTATTGGGCTTTCTTTTATTAATCTAAAAATCCAAAAATATTTAGTTTAAACTTGGTTTTATTTACTAATTTCATTAGGTCAATAGTTGTGAAAAATGGAGTTTACTTGTTTGCATTCTTTCTATTTGCTTTTCTTAGACAAGTCAGATTTAATTACCTTTCAATTCTAGCTTATTTTTAGTTATTCTAGTTAATTTAGGAGTAATTTTACTTGCTTTCTTTTACTTGCTTTCATTTAATTGCTTGCTTCAAATATAGGTTCAGTAATCCTTTAAATAGTGAGTTTAATTACTTCCTTTAATTGCTTTAGTAGATGAAATAGTTTTAATCTTTAAAAATTTACTTGCTTGTTCAATTCATGGTTTTGAGTAGAATTGGTACTTGTTCTCTTATTCAATTGCCTAACTATACAATGACACCTAAATCTTAGTAATTTCCGACCACAATCCTCGTGGGAACGATCCAGCTTACCATTATCTACTACCTTCCTCATATATTTGAGGGAGTGTGGGTAGATATTAGTGAAAAAGTAAGGTTTATAACTTGTTTGATTTCATAATTGATGTTAATTCTATCTGGCACATGGAACAAGTTTTTGGCGCTATTGCCAAGGATTGTCCTTTGTATATTGGCAATATTGAGTGCTTTACGGGTCGTGTAGCTTAGGCATTTTTATTTCCTTCATTAGTAGTTGTTAATCTTGGTAATTTTTGTTGGACCGCAATTTTAATAATCATGTTTTGAAGATGACCAAATCGTACTAACGGCTTGAAAACAAGTGTACAAAAAAATAGGGATGTCCGGACGAAAATGATTATCCGAACACAATCAAGAAAAACAACCAAAAGTTGAACAACACCTTACGAACGACAAAGAGCGTCCGAAAGAAAGGAACTCGGACGCAAGGGACTATCCGAAACATGATCAGACAACACCGAGAAAGAACACATCTTTCGGACGTAGATAACAGTCCAAAAGATAGTGCTTCGAACGCAAAAGACCGCCCAAGACAAAGTATGACGATCGAACTTTGAAGACCGTCCGAAGCCAAAAAAGATCAGACGTTGAAGACCGTCCGAAGAAATGAGCTCGAAATGAAGTAATTTTCTGTCAGAGCTGTAGGACCCATATGACCATCCGAGACACTGTTTATCAAGCTATAGGACGCATATGACCGTCCGAAACACTGTTCATGAAGCTGTAGGACGCATGATCGGACGTCCGAACCACCGTCCGAACCCCTAACAGCTAGTTTTTAACAGCTAGTTTTTTTACTGTTGGAGCTCAAATTTCAGCACATCTTTTATCTATAAATAGCCCAAGGATATCCAAATGATGTAAGGAACAACAGTATACATTCAATACAAACACTTGTAAGAGCTATTTTGGGAGAAATAGGCTAAAATATTGTGGGTTGTATTGGTTTGGGTCAACTAGAGGAAATTAGTATGAGCAAGAGTAGACTAGTGAGTGATCTTCAAGTGTAAGGGTGGAGAGATAACAAGTGTACAAAAGTGAGGTTGTAGTGTAAAACCCTTTGGCTCAACTAGAGGAACTTAGTTGGTGCAAGGGTGAGCCTACTTTGTGTACAAGAAGGTTATTGCCTCACCTTCTTTGAAGAGGCACTACTAATGGATGTACTCCAAGCTTGAGAAGCTTGGAAGTTTGGTTTGATATTCTTTATCTCAATCTTTTATTTCTTCTTTAAGTTTTGATTGTTAAATATTTATCTTAGATCATTTGTGCTTAAGTATTCATTTGTTGCACAAAGTTTGAATTTCCATTAAGCACATTAAAAGGTTTGTTTTTTGAGACAACCTAATTCACCCCCCCTCTTAGGTTGCTTTTGCACCAACAAAATTTTGTCTTGTGAATTGATTTGAAACTTGTGACTAATCACTTGTATTTCCTCTTTGAAGTGCAAGATAAGAAAGGACAAAGAACCTTTGATTTGTTTGGATTTCGAAAGAGAGAAGAAAGTTAGAAAGATTCGGAAGCAAAGAAGAGTTCAACAAGAGTTGAAAATAGTGGAAATGGCTAATGTCAACCAAAATCAAAGAATTTGAATAATGAGAATGATTAGCAAGAAGTTATGGATAATCAAAGAATAGGTGGCTTTGGAAATGAAAATGGGATGAACATAAATGGCCATCCTTTGAGAGAGTATGCTATGCCTAATTTTGATGGGGCGAATTCAAGTATCGCAAGGATGCCCATGCATGCAACTAATTTCGAGATTAAACCTACATTGATTCAAATGTTGCAATCATGGACTATGTTTCGAAGGGGGTCTTCATGAAGATCCTTGCACTCATTTGATGAACTTTGAGGAGGTAATGGATATATTCAAATTCAATGGTAAGTACATCCAAATTGCTTGAGGATCCGAGTTTGCCCTTCTCATCAAGGGATAGAGCGAAGGCGTGGCTTCAATTTCATTCTCAAGGCACTTTCACTACTTGGAATCAGTTAACACAAGAGTTGTTGGCAAAGCATTTCCCACCATCAGGACCGCCAAGTTGTATAATGAGAATAGCTCTTTCAAACAAGATGTTGGTGAGGGCCTAAGTGAAGTTTGGGAACATTTTAAAGAGTTGTTGAGGAAATGTCCCCACCATGCCATCCCGCTATGGTTGCAAATTCAAACATTCTACAACGGATTGGCATAAGAAACAAAGTCTATATTTGACGCATCTACCGATAGTTCCATTTCATTCAGAACCACAAAAGAGGTCCAAGAGTTGCTTAACCAAATGGTTTCAAACTACTATTATTATGGGCCCATGACTTATCCGGTGATGCAACAAGAAGTCAACCAAACCATGCTCAACAAGGTTGCATGATGAATTTGAATCTTAATGACTCTTTGCTTTTCTTGCCCAACAAAACATGCTTATGAATGCTATGAATAACATTACAAGAGTGTTAGAGAACTTTGGAAATCTAAGTATCATAAATAGCATTTGCTTATTATTTCAATCAAATTTGATTTGTAACTTTTGTGGTGATAGACACTCCAATGGACAATGTGAGGTTACTATGGGTAGAAATAAGCAAGTCCATTATGTATCAAATCAACCTTCATCTTCAAGGAACGCACAAGGAGCATATGGAAATACTTACGATCCTTCATGGAGAAACCATCCCAACTTCTCTTGGACCAACCCAAATAATCAACAAAATCCTCCATACCACTGTAATCCTCCACCTCAAAATTTTCAAAATCAAGCCCCAAGTTCATCTTCTATACCTTATCAACCCCCACATCATAGAAGCTTCCAAGCCAATTCATTTTAACCTCTATCTAACCCTCCATTTCAACAACAACAATGATGACTTACAATCTTGGTTTTGATGATGACAAATTCAAGATGAATCTAACAATCTAAACTTAAGCTGTGTAGGAATTCTATTTCATTTGCTCATAACAGGATTTTTGGATGATGTAAATTGTCTAAACAGCACTAAGTTACTCAGACGCATAAGCTCATTCGAACGAATTTATCTCATATGCAACCCACCATCTGAAAAGGTCAAGCAGAGAGCAAAATGAGGCACCTACAATGGACGCGCCTAACTATCCAAAGAAAATCTTATCGGGCTTGCCTAACTGTCCGAAGTAAGAGCAACCCTGGTCAAGCATTAAAACTTTCGGACACATGACACTGTCCAATGATTGGACTCATCAACATACCTGTTTCAAGCGAAGGAACGGATGCAATCTCGGCCGTTCAAAAGACATTTTCAACTACATGATATCACAAATCAGATACTCGTTCATTCTGTCTCTTTAATAAAGATTTCGGATGTCCGAAACCTATAACGGTTAGTTTTTTGATAAGTTCATAATTGTACTATATTTTATGTGTCAATAACCACGTTTTTAAAATGTGTTGGAAGCAAATTTGATTATTGAGCTTAATTTGGTTATTCTCAGTTTTGGTAGGGTTAAAGTGAAAAAGAGCTGAAAAAGATGGAAAAAGATGAAAGAAAATGCTAAGAACGGAACATGCATGAGTATGAAGCCATTTTGGATGCTATTTCGTATTTTAAGCATAAATTTCGAGTCCAAGCTCCGATTGAGATGATATTAGATGATTTGGAAAGATATTGAAGATTTATAGAACTTTCATGTTTTGATTTTTCCAAGATTCTATAGGCATCTATTTCAAAATTGCAAAGTTGGAAAATGTGTACCGGCAAGGAGTGATTCTGACACATTTTGGTAGATTCAGTATAACATTCTTATATAAGCTCCAATTGATTTAATTTAATATGTTTTAGAAAGATAAGACATACACCTACAACTTTCATGTTTTGAGTTTTCCCAAATTCGGTTTGCATCAGGGTCAAAATCAAAGCCAAAAGTGAAGCCCAGCGCACATGCGCGCCTGGGGTTGTGTTGCGCATGTGCGCTGGCAACTTTATAGCACTGCCTAGCACGTACATGTGTGTGAAGCAGCTGAATTGCGTATTTTTTAGTTTTTGATGGATTTCTTCGCCTGGTTGGACTCTTTTTCACCCGATTTTACGTTATTATCTGTAGGCATTATTTGTAACCCTAAGTACTCATTACAAATACCCCAAGTAGGGTGAGGAAAAGGGGATTGACACTTTTATTTTCTTGTTGGCTAGGGTTTTTCGCAGTAGAAATTCTTCTTTATTCTTTCATGGAACTTTGTGCCTAAACTCTTTGCTTGGTAGAGGGACTTGAAGCCATGGTCAATTCTACAAAGTTGTGAGATTTCTTCTGCTTGAATTGTTCACTTTTATCTCAAGTATTGATTATTTTTCTGCTATTAATTTTATGGTTGTTCTTTTTAACTTATTATTGCTGCAGAATATTAAGTTATTAGAATTAATCTACTGCTAGATTGTTTTAACCGCGTGTGCTTAGAATTCAATCTATGAAGCAACTAAATTTGATAATGACTGGATTTATGTTGTTGAATTTAGGGAAATTAATCATCTAATTGGCATAATCGCGTGTGTTTATATTTAATTAGTCTAATTGTTCTTTTTGATCTTAAGGCTTCTATTAAAATAATCTTTGGCACGTGTCTGGGTTAAATTAACAGTTAGGCTTAATTGGATCGCGTGTTGAAAGTTAACCAACTTTAGAAAGAAATAAGAATCAACTTTAAATTACTATTCGTTCAGGTTAATTCTTCAATTAGTGCTTGATATAAAATTGAATTATCTTGTGTGT
The DNA here is from genome assembly GCA_025175665.1 of Cinchona pubescens. NCBI lineage: Eukaryota > Viridiplantae > Streptophyta > Magnoliopsida > Gentianales > Rubiaceae > Cinchona > Cinchona pubescens. The sequence continues at coordinate 927,583 of JANKKI010000133.1, forward strand.
CGAGGATCGACTAGTGCAATTGCCATGGTAGATATGACTAAAAGCAAGACTTTTCTTAATTGAATTCTCTTCAGTTATTTTCTTTGTTCAATTTTTAGTTAAAAAGCATTCAAACCCCCCTTCTTCTATTAGCATGAAGATAAACCCCCATTCTCTGTGGGACGAACTCAACTCACCACTACTACATTAGAGTGTTTGTTGATATGTTAATTTTGGGTGCTTACGAAGGCATTGCAACTTGACAGCAGCATATCATTTTTCGCACACCAAAATTTTGGCGCCGTTGCCTGGGAACAGTTTGAATTATTTTTGTGCAATTTATTTTAGTTTTTTTATTATTTTTCTACTGCTAATTGTGTATGCCTATGACCCGGTCTGCTGGACATGTTGAATTCCAATTTGATCAGAAAATACAGAGAACTTTATGCAGATTGGGAAAAGAGATACGAGAATGACAATTTGGGGAAGAAAGTTTGTTTAATTATATCTTTGCAGGTGAATAGGAACAGGAAGAACAACAAGAAGAGCCTAACATGGCGCAACGCACTTTGAGAGAATTAGCCGCGCCCACTTTGAACCAACAACCCTTATGCATTACTTATCCAGATTTAGATACTAATGTTACATTTGAATTGAAATCTGGACTAATCCATTTATTACCTTCTTTTCATGGATTACCAGGTGAAGATCCAAATAAGCACCTTAAGGAGTCATCCATGTGGTTTGCACCAGTGTGAGACCCACCGGGGTGTCAGAGGAGCATATCAAGTTAAAAGCATTTCCGTTCTCAGTCAAGGATAAGGTGAAGGATTGGTTGTTCGATTTGCCTTTGGGTAGTATAACAACTTGGGAGCAAATGAATAGGCTATTCTTGGCTAAGTACTTTCCAGCTTCTCGAACTGCAAATATTGGCATTGAAATTTGTGGAATAAGGCAGTTCAATGAAGAATCTCTATACGAGTATTGGGAGCGCTTCAAGAAATTGTTTCCTAATGAAAGGAACATGGTCGACGTTGCAAGTGGAGGGGCGTTAGACAACTTGACCATTGACACTGCTCATGAGCTTATATCGAATATGGCCGCGCGTTCTCAAAAGTTTGGGACTCGACGCGATCAACCTCTCAAGCGTGTAAATGAGGTAAATGTTTCTTCATTAGAACAACAAATGGCTACTTTAACTTCTTTTGTTCGACAGTTGGCTTCAGGTACCGCACTGACTAAATTGCATAACCATGTAGCATTTGCTCAAATGGGGGACACTTAATAGATATGTGTCCCACTTTACAAGATGAAGGCCAAGATCAAGTAAACGCAGTCGGAGGATTCCCAGGGCAGCCACGACAAAGTTATGATCCTTACTCGAACACTTACAATCTTGGATGGAGGGATCATCCTAACTTGCAATATGGGAACCAAGCCCAAAATCCACCTCAACAAAATCGGCAGAACTTCCAGCCATACAGGCCACCGTTCGCTCAGAGACGACAAGCAAATTTGAATAATCAATCTGGTAAGTCTATAGAGGAACGATTGAGTATTTTAACCGATAATACTATTCAATTTTAGCAGGACACAAAGGCCAGTATTCAGCAATTACAGTACCAGATGGGTCAAATGGCTACCGCAATTAACAGGTTGGAAGCGCAGAACTCCGGGAAGTTGTCGTCTCAAACCATCATCAACCCAAGGAGAATGTGAGCGTAATTACGTTGAGGAGTGGTAAAGAGGTTATCTGGATGATGTGCAGCGGAAAATAGTTCCTGAACATATGGAGGCCGAGAAGAAGACGACCACAATCGAAAAAGAGGTTGAACCATGCAAGAAGGAAAGCAGCTATAAGAAAGATAAAAGTTCTCCTGTATGGACCGAAGATAAGCCTGAACCCCCATTCCCCGAGGCATTGAAAGAGTTTTCGCAAGAGGATCCCAACAAATAGCTATACGAGACATTTCGTAAGTGCAAGGTAAATATTCCCTTATTAGATGCCATTAAACAAATACCTCGCTATGCTAAGTTTTTGAAGGAGTTGTGTTCCCATAAAAGAAAGAAAAAAGAGAAGAAAGTTTGAGAGGTAGAGGTGGGAAGAAATGTTTCATCTATTATTCAAAAATCCCTACCCGAAAAGCGTAAGGACCCAGGTATATTCACTGTTACTTGCAAGATAGGCAACACACTTGGAAAAGGCCACGTTGGATTTAGGTGCATCTATTAACGTAATGCCATATTCTGTGTATGATGCATTAAAATATCGGACCATTGAATAAAATTGGTATAGTAATTCAGTTGGCTGATAGATCTTTAGCCTATCCTAAGGGAATCGTTGAGGATAATTTAGTTCAAGTGGGAAGTCTAGTTTTTTCTGCTAATTTTTATGTGTTAGAAATGGAATAAAGGTGATTCCAATGCTCCTATTTTGTTAGGAAGACCATTTCTAGCTACTTCCCAAACTAAGATAGATGTTCTTAAAGGCAATCTTAGTATGGAAATTGAAGATAAAAGTGTTAACTTTAGCATGTATGATGATGTTGGTCCATCTGACCATACTAAACTTGTTTCTGTAATAGATGTGTGTAAGCCTCCAATAAAGGAAATTTATGAACATACGAATAATCAAGAGGTGGACACTAACCGTGAGGAACATCTCAAGGAAAAGAACATGGACTTGCTGCACCAAACAAGTAATGAAAGTCCTAACACTTTTTCACTTTCTAATGAGAAATTGAAGTTATCTGTTGTGTAGGGAGCAATTCCGGATTACAATCACCTTCCTGGTCACCTTAAATACATATATTTGAAGGATAAGGAGAGGGTGATAATCTCAAGTCAACTTAGCAAGTCGCAAGAAGAGCAACTTGTTCGAGTCCTACAAGAGCAAATGAGATTGAATTCATCATTTTTGAAAATTGTGAAGCGGAAGATTCTTGGACTCCTCCACATGGGAATTACTTGATTAACTGGTGAACGAGCATCAAGTCGAGCCAACGACAGTAAACAAAGGCGCTGCATGGGAGGCAACCCATGTCCATTTAGATTTTATTCCGTTTGTTTTTGAGTTCTTACTTTTGTTTATTTTATTTTTAGTTTTCGTTGTTTTCACTGGTTAGACATTTTATGGTTAACTTACTTTTCGTTAGGTTTCTTTTCGTTATTTTGGTTCTGTTGTCCCTTAAGAGAGCACGTCTTCTTGATTATTGTAGGATTATTTTCTACAATGTTCTTGTTCTTCTTAATATCCCAAGGGAATTAACTATTTCTGTTTTGTTTTGTGTTTTTTTGTGTCAATCTAGCTTTCTTTCGTGACAAGGGGTTATTTATAGCGGATACTGCTCCAAACGCGAATTTAATCCAGAGAAGCTTTTCTTTTTCCGTTTTATGCTTTTATTTTTGCATTGAGGACAATGCTTATTTTTAAGTGTGGGGTGGGGAAGTTATTTGGATTTTTTAGTTGTTTGATATATTTTGCTCGAATTTGGCTGCAATATTTTAACTTTTCCATTGATCTGAGAGCTTGTCGAAATTTTTGAAAATTTTGTGGATAAATTGACCATTTTTAGAAATTTTTGAAAGTTTTTGCTTAACATTGTTTTCCCATTCGTGTGCATAATAATCATAGTTGAACCATGCATGAATGAGTAGTCAGTGTTAATATTTTCCATCCATGGTTTTCAAGATTTTTGAGCACTGAGCCATACTTAATTTTTGATTTGGGATATTTAGACAAATTTATGTAGACTCAATTATGTTGCATCCTAAAAACTTACACCCTTTTTATTACATTTTCGAAGCTAATTCTTAGACGACTTGACTTAGTTTTAAAATGAGGGTAGTGCTTTTTTGTTTGTTGACCCTTTCTAGCCAACCATTTTAACAATTTGTTTCTAAGTACCTTATTTGAGCCTTATTCTTGTGAAGAGAAACATCATTCACCTTCTTTCACATAAACTCAATTTACCTACCCTTAGTGAGTTTAATGTTCTTTTCATTGTTTTATCCTAAATTATACCCTTTAAGACCTTTATGGTGCACATTATCTGTTAAGGTGATATAAGGGTGGAAGTTTGTGAGAAGTGAGTGATGTACATTTTTGTTGCGAATTGGGGTATTGGGAAAAATTGTTGAAAAAAAATGAATATGGAAGTTTCTGAATATGCAGGTAGTGCCCATCACTGGTACTTGCATATTCTTAATATTTACAGGTAGTGCCTATCACTGGTACCTGCGCGTTTATTTATTGCGGGTAGTGCCTACCATTGGTACCCGTACTGTGAGCGGCATAGACACATAGAAAAAACAAAAAAAACTGATGATGTGATGTATATATGTCCAAGGGAGGTTGGCATGTTTGGTTGTTTCGAATTCTTAATGGGTGTTTGTTACTCAAGCGTGGGGTTGTGGATGTTTGATATTCCGCATGTGAAAAGAAGTTTTATTTTAGTGTGTGGCCACCATTATTATAAAAGCTCTTGTTCTTATTTGCTATATCATCTCCCTTCTTTGGCTAACAAATATCCTAACTTATATTTCGAACTAAAAGTCCTACCTAAATTTTGATCGAATCGGTTGTCTAGATTAGTGGAGAGGTGTAAGAAGAGTGAGCTATGGGGTGTTTAGAAAAATTTTGAGGGTCTTCATGATTTAATCTAGATATTTTCAAATCTAAGTTTTTGAATGGTATACACACATACACACGAATTTCATGTTTTGGTTTTTATTAGCATTTGAGCTCTTGGGTTCTTTGACTACTCTGATTGTTGGATTGATTATTGATTATTATGTGGATATTTGACCCCAGGAATATGTTGAGTAGAATGTGCTAAGCTTAAGTGTTCTAATTTATGGTTGATCGAGGACGATCAAAGGCTAAGTGTGGGGTAATTTGATAAGTACATAATTGTACTATATTTTATGTGTCAATTACCACGTTTTTATGTGTTGGAAGCAAGATTTGAGTTATTATTGAGCTTAATTTGGTTATTCTCAGTTTTTGTAGGGTTAAAGTGAAAAAGAGCTGAAAAATATGGAAAAAGATGAAAGAAAATGCTAAGAACGGAACATGCATGAGTATGAAGCCATTTTGGATGTTGTTTCGTATTTTAAGTATAAATTTCGATTCCAGGATCCAATTCAGATTATTTTATATGATTTGGAAAGATATTGAAGATTTCTAGAACTTTCATGTTTTTAGCTTTCCAAGATTCTATAGGCATCTATTTCAAAATTGCAAAGTTGGAAAATGTGTACCGGCAAAGAGCGATTCCGACTCATTTTGGTAGATTCAGCATAACTTTCTTACATATGAGCTCTAACTGAGGTGATTTTAAAATTTTTGAAAAGATAATACATATAGCTACAACTTTTGTGTTTTGAGTGTTCCCAAATTCGGTTATAATCAGGGTCAAAATCAAAGCCAAAAGTGAAGCACAGTGCATATCCGCTGGGGTTTTGCTGCGCTTGTGGGCACGATGAAGCAGAATTGCGTATTTTTTATTTTTGATGGATTTCTTCGGTCGGTTGGACTCTTTTGCACCCGATTCACGTTCTTATCAGTAGGAATTATTTGTAACCCTAAATACCCCAAGTAGGGTGAGAAAAAGGTATTTATAATGAGTACTTAGGGTTACAAATAATGCCTACAGATAATAACGTGAAATAGGGTGAAAAAAAGTCCAACCGAACGAAGAAATCCATCAAAAACTCAAAAATATGCAATGCTCCTGCTTCGTGAGCACATGCGCTGAGGTTTTTACGCGCATGTGCGTGCTAGGCAGTGCTATAAAGTTGACAGCGCACATGCGCAGCATTGTCTCAACCCCAGCGCATGTGCGTTGGGCTTCACTTTTGGCTTCGATTTTGACCCTGATGCAGATCGAATTTGGGAAAACTCAAAACATAAAAGTTGTAGCTCTACATCTTATCTTTCCAAAAAAACTTAAATAACCTAATTGGAGCTCATATAAGAAAGTTATACTGAATCTACCAAAATATGTCAGAATCGCTCCTTGCCGGTACACATTTTCCAACTTTGCAATTTTCAAATAGATGCCTATAGAATCTTGGAAAACTCAAAACATGAAAGTTATATAAATCTTAAATATATTTCCAAATCATCTAAATTCATCTCAATCAGAGCTTGGATTCGATATTTATGCTTAAAATACGAAACAGCATCCAAAATGGCTTCATACTCATGCATGTTCCGTTCTCAGCATTTTCTTTCATCTTTTTCAGCTCTTTTTAACTTTAACCCTACAAAAATTGAGAATAACCAAATTAAGCTCAATAATAACTCAAATATTTCTTCCAACACATAAAAATGTGATGGTAATTGACACATAAAATATAGTACAATTATGAATTTATCATTTTTAAACATTTACTATCTAGGCGTTAGGAAGTGGTTAGGAGCTAATTTATTGCATCTATAAATGTCATCCCATCTATATTTTGTAAAAGCATCTTACACATTGAATACAAGCAAGAAGAAAGGCAATTTAAGTGCAAATTAGCTCTTCAGTGATATAGTATTAGTGTGTACTTAAGAGTGCTATTCAAAAACATTGAGTGTAGTGATAATCTTCTATAAAAGTAAGTTTGAGTTAAAATCCTTGGCTTAACTAAAGAGAAGTAGTGTGAGCAAGCGTGATCCAACTTTGTGTACCTTTGAGATTATTGACTCACCAAATTTGAAGGAGCATCTTAGTGGATTACTACTCCAGGCTAGCTAGCTTGGAAGTGTTGTTTGTTTAATCTCTTTCTCTTTATTCATTCCATTCATTTTGTACTTAATTGCTTATATTTTTATTATCTTACTTGTTAAGTGAGTTCGAAATAATCCACAAGAGATTTTAATTGTGCATTATTTGCAAATTAATTTTTTAGAAACCTAATTCACCCTCCCCTCTTAGGTTGCTTTGGAACCAAAAATTGGTATCTGAGCATTGGTCTCTTTATTTTGCTTAAATTTCATTTGAGTAAAGATCCTTTATGGCAACCAATAATACTTTATTCTTTGAAGGTCAATCTATCACTCAACCCCCTATGTTTAATGGGGTGAACTTTATTAGTTGAAAAGATAGAATGAAAATCTTTTTGCAATCTATTGATATTGACTTGTGGTATGTGGCTAATGAAGGTCCTCTCAAAGCCACCATTGTTGATGATCATACAAATAGAAGAAGAGAAAAAACAAGGGATGAGCTCACTCCAAAAGATAAAGCAAATTTGACCATAAATGCTAAAGCCATGAATGTTCTATACAATGCCTTGGATGCTAGCGAGTCAACTCATGTCAAAGGTTGTGTTTCGGCTAAGGAAATCTTGGACAAATTGAAAGAAATTCAAATCGAAACACAATAAGGAGCGATAATGTTAGAGAACAAAAGAAATCCTTACTTGTTGCCAAGTATGAGTCCTTGTAGATGGAACCACATGAAAACATTGATAAAATGTATTGTATATTCAATGATATCATTAAGGATCTTGAAGCCTTAGGGAAGGAAATTTTCTTTGGGTGAGAAGAATAGAAAAATGTTGAATGCTCTCTCCCAATAATAGGAGGCAGAAACTATTGTTATAGAGGAAGCAAAGAACTTAAATTCCATACCCATTAAGTCTTTGATAAACTCTCTCACTTCATATGAATTGAAGCTCAAAACTAAAGTGGTGGACGATGAAGAAGCAAGACCAAATACAAGCATAGCCTTGAAGACCTCTCAAGAAGAAGATGAAAATGTCTCCATCAATTTAGAGGATGAAGATCTTGATGGAGGTGATCTTGCACTCATCACCAAAGAATTCCTCAAAAACTACATCAACAAACGGAGAATGAGATAAGGAGGAGCAAGAAACTCAAATACTATATTTCAAAGGGAAGACCAAGTTGGAAATTAATAAGCAAAATGAAAAATGCTTTGAATGTGGTCAACCTGGACACTTTTCAAATGAGTGTCCCTCCAAGAAGAGGAAGAAAGGAAGGAAGCCTGGCTTCAACATTTTTCAAATCACTTCAAATGATTCCAACTACGAAGGAGAAGTAGAAGAAGAAATGGAATCGGTACAAATGGCCTTTATGGCCATTGGTGATGATGAGGTAATGAACATCACCAAAAATGTCAAATGGTTCATAGATACTGGGTTCTCAAGACATATGACCGGTGATGCATCTCTCTTTACCAAACTCATGTCCAAAAACAGAGAAAACGTGACTTTTGGGGATAACATGAAAAAAAATCAATTGGCATTGGTGATGTAGGTAATGGTGAGACTTTAATTAAAAATGTGCTTCTAGTTGACAATTTGAATTACAATCTCTTAAGTGTGAGCCAATTATGTGATAAAAATCTATATGTATTCTTTACCATGCAGCACACATGAATGTTTAATTCTTGATAAAAATTTTGCTGTTTTATGTAAAGGTTTTAGGCATAATGATATTTATGTGATTTATCTTTATAACTTTTGTTGTGGCAATGTAAAATGTTTAATCACTTCCATAGATGATTCTTGACTTTGGCATAGAAGGCTTTGTCATTTCAACATGGATTTAATTGAAAATCTTGCTAAAAATAATTGGTAAGAGGTTTGCCCAAACTAAAGTTTTTGAAAAACAAAATTTGAGATGCATGTCAATTTGATAAACAAGTTGAAGTTTCATTCAAACCGAAAAACTATGTATCTACTTCTAAACCTTTGGAATTATTGCATATGGACTTGCTTAGACACCATCCGCATAGAAACTTTATCTCGTGCTACGACATGCTTTTGAGCGCATTCATTGCTTTGAGGGATTGGTTGTGATCAATTATCCTTGAGGAGACCCACCACTTATCCACTTCTCCTCCCCCCAGTCTATGCTTATCCTTTATGCAGGTATGAACCGTGTACCGGAGACCCATTTCTGCTTATTTTCTTCCTTTGTATTGAATGGGACGGAATTGGGTTCATTTGGGAGTCCGTGTAAACCCTCTCAGCTACATGCTGAGTGAGACTGCTTAATGGCTACCTTAGGATCACACTTTGGTTGTCTCCATCTGTAGGCCTTGTTTGGTCCAACTCAGCATGCTAGTCCCGGTGGTAGTAAATATGCCTTTATAATTGTTGATGACTATTCTAGGAATACTTGGGTACTATTTCTTGTTCACAAAAATGAAGCCTTTGAAAATTTTGTAAATTTTTTTTCTAAAATACAAAATTTGTTGAATTTGAAAATTGGTTGCTTGAGAAGTGATAACGGAGCAGAATTTAAATTTGGAGGTTTTCCCAAATTTTATGATCACAACGGTATTTTGCACGAATTTTCGGTTGTTAGAGTGCCTCAACAATGTGGTGTTGTCAAAAGAAAAAATAGAACACTTCAAGAGGCCACCAGAACCATGATTACACAGTGAGTGTGACTTACCAAAATATTTTCGGGCCGCAACCATTAACATGGCTGGTTATGTTATGAATCGAGTTCTTTTGAGGCCTATTTTAAACAAAACATCTCATGAACTTTTGTTTTGCAAAAAATCCTTTGTGAGCTATTTCAAAGTTTTCAGTTGTAAATGCTTTATTTCAAAAATCAAAGAAATTCTTGAAAATTTTGACAAGAAATAGGATGAAGGAATTTTCTTAGGATATTCTAGTGCAAGAAAGCATACCGAGTATACAATAGAAGAACACTTTTAATTGAGGAAGTTGTGCATGTTACATTTGATTAGGCTAATGATGTTATTTCCAAGAATGTTTGTGAAGATGAAGATGTAGGTGTACAAAAGGAACTTGAAAAGCTCACTATACATGAAGAACATCAAGAGACCAAGGCAAGCAATGAAGACGATACTCATCACTTGGATGAAGAAGGAGAAAAGAATGAAGACTCTCCAAAAGATCTTCCAAAAGTATGGATACAGATTTGTCTCAAATCACCCTTAAGAATTAATCATAGGTGATCCGTCCGATGGGGTAAAAACTAGATTTCTCTTAAAACTTTGAATAATAACTATGGCTTACTTTCTCACATTGAACCTAAACGTGTGGATGATGCTTTGAATGACGAATTTTGGATTCTTTCTATGGAAGAAGAACTTAGTCAATTCAAGAAAAATAATGTGTGGACTTTAGTTGAAAGACCCTCAACTCATCCCGTGATAGGAACAAAATGGGTTTTTAGAAAAAAATTAAATGATAAAGGCGAGAGAATTAGAAATAAAGCTAAACTTATTGCGAAGGGATATGCTCAAGAAGAAGGAATTGATTTTGATGAAACCTTTGCACCCATTGCTCGCTTAGAATCTATTCGTATGTTTCTTGCATATGAATGCTTTAACAATTTCAAATTATTGCAAATGTAAGTCAAAAGTGCGTTTTTAAATGGTTTCATTGATCAAGAAGTTTTTTATGAACAACCCCCTATTTCCGACTTCTTATTTTGAAAATAAAGATTTTCCAAATCATGTTTTCAAACTTTCAAAGGCTTTATATGGGTTGAAACAAGCTCCTAGTCTCTTGGTATGAAAGATTAAGTGGCTTTTTGATTGAAAATGGTTTTAAAATGGATGTTATTGATACTACTCTTTTCTTCAAAACTAGTCTTAATGATTTGTTGGTTGTTCAAATTTATATTGATGATATCATTTTTGGAGCAACTAATGAAAGTTTGTGCAAGAAATTTTTTTGTTTGATGCAAAAGGAATTTGAAATAAATATGATAGGAGAATTACAATTATTCCTTGGACTTCAAGTTCACCAAACAAAGAAGGAACACTCATTACACAAAGGAGCTACTCAAGCGCTTTGGGATGAAAGATTGCAAAGAAGAAGGTAATAAGAGACATGAAAAACACTATAGAGGTATGATCAAAAGATGACTTTATTTGACAACTAGTAGACCGAATATTATGTTTGTTGTTTGTCTCTGTGCTATATTTCATAGAATCTTGTCCTAAGGAATCACATTTAATTGCTGTAACAAGAATTTTTAGATACTTGAAAGGGACGTTGAATTTTGGTCTTTGGTAACCTAAATCCACTAGTTTTGATTTCATTAGTTATTCGGATGCTGACTTTGCTGGTTGTAAAATTGATAGGAAAAGTACTAGTGCTATGTGTCACTTTTTGGGTGATTGCTTGGTGTCCTGGTTTAGCAAGAACAAAAATTCTATTTCTCTATCTACAACAGAAGCCGAATATATTGCTGTTGGAAATTGTTGTGCTCAACTTCTTTGGATGAAACATATCTTAAAAGATTTTGGTGTTATTTTTGATTGTGTGCCTATAAGATGCGATAATATTAGTGCAATCAATCTCACTAAAAATCATGTCTTGCATTCCAGAACCAAAGACATTGATGTCAAGCATTACTTTGTAAGAGATCTTGTATGCAAAAAAAAATTTATGTTGAATTTGTGTGTACAAAGGACCAATTGGCTGATATTTTTACTCAAACCTTTGCCTTTAGATCGTTTTCAATTTCTCAGAACTTTCTTGGGCATTATTGATTTCAAAATTGTATGAGTTATGCTTTCGGATGCAAATATGCGTCCTAAATCCTCTATTTTCTTGGACAAAAATGACCATCTGAACTCTTTATTTTTCCTACTTTTCGCCTCAGACGTTTCCATACGTCCGAACATCTCTTCTTATTCATCAAACTCTCTAGAAATTCATACGGATGATTACCACCGTCCAACATCCTTTCGAACACATAGATTAGCGTTTCAGCCGTCCATTCATCTGTGATCGAACACACGATCGGACGTATATCAATTGTTCGAATGTCCGAAAGACTGTTCTATTTGTTTAAAAACTTTCACTTTCCCCTTATCGGACACTCCAACCCCACCGAACCCTAGCTTTGGCAATTTAGGAGGAAACCTTCAAATTCCCTCAATTTGTCCTTTTTCTTCTGAAATTCTTCTTCCCAGCTCTTCACGTATCTCATTTGAAGTCTCTTTTTCACCATATTAACATCCTCATTTCTTCAATTTCCTTAAAAAGCCTTTACTTTCATTATTTCATTCTCTAACTTCTTCTTCACATCAAGATGGTTCGTTCACGATCTTCAACAGCCACCAGAGGGAAGAAATCAAAGGGAAAGGCTCTGTTGCAAGGTCAAACATCAACAAATCCTCAACCCACCTCCAATCCTACTTTGCCTAAATTCATTCATGCCAAGACATCAGATAGGTACACTTTTTTGCTTAGCAAATCCATAATAGCGCAACGTCCTATTTCTCGCAGATTATTTGATGAATTAAACTTACCTCTTATCAAGGATTGCATTGAAAAACAAAAATGGGGGAATTTAATTCACCTTGATTTACCCATTTATCATGATCTGATATTACAATTTACTTCTAATCTTCACAAAGGTTCAACTGTTCGATTCATAGTTTTTCGCGTGAATCTCATCAACATTGAAATTTCTTCCAATATGATTAATATGATTTTTGAGTGTGTAAGGTCTTTCTCCTGATAAAATTTCGTATTTTATTCTCGTTATACAAATGGCTTGCTATAGATACTCGTTTTGACATCGAGGAGGTTAAACAAATTTCCATGTCAATTTTAAACAGAATTCAAAAGCCAAAACTACTCTGCTTAGTCCTGAGCTCAATATCTTGTACTCCTTGGTTACTAATTTATTATTGTCTACTAATGGACATCGCACTGAGCCACCACAAATGCAACTGTATTTATTCTACTATATTTCTAAGGGAATTAAACTTGATTTTGCATATCTATTTTGTTCCTTATATGAATTATTTCTGATTGACACTCATAAGAACATCCCCTTGGAAAATTCTCAACTAAAGTTTTTGATCACTTTGACATTCCTTTTTCTGGAAAAAAACAATACGCCCCTATTTCAATAAAGCTTACATTGAACAAAAGGGTTTGCATTTTTTTAATGACCAATGGTTCATAAAGGTTGATTATGAGCTTGAGAAGTATAAAACACATGCTTCCATAGTTCAGGACATGCACAATGTCACTTTCCTCCTCCTCAACCCTACCCTTCCACATCTCCATTGCCCTATTCCCCACACATTCGCTCTTTGAAATCCTCCCTTTCCCACTAGTACATACTTGTCACCAATCTCAGCAATCAAATGAGTTCGTTTCAATGCCGCACACTTCAAAAGTTAAAAAGACTAGAGACCAAACAAACCATTCTTCAAGAAACGTTAAGTCTCAGAATGTCTGCCTCAGCTCAAGTTCAATTTGCCGATATTCAATCGCAATACATTCTTGAGTCCTCTTTGACAGCGACGACAATGACAATGTTGATCATTCCAATCCTAAGCCCAAAGCCCGTAAGGATCCAGTTGGTGCAACCAATCCTGAAAAATTCACTGTTCCTAGCATTGATGCTGATGATGACAAAGACGTTGATGACATTATCAATTACATCGTGCAACGCCATGATCCTCAAGACCTGAGTGAACAAGAAAAGCACAAACATAAGGAACGCTCATTCCAAGAAGAAAAATGATTTAGATTCTACCCCCTAGTTTCTCCTTGGCTTCATGTGTTTATCCCTTTCTTTATGTTTATCCTTGGATTCATATGTTTAAAATACATTTACTGAACTTGGATGTATTTTCTTAACTATTTTTTTTAATGGAGAATTTTTTACCTTTATTCTATCTTGTGGTTTGCATAAGGAGAGCATCACCTCAGGGGGCGTATTTTGTTTTGATGATGCCAAAAGGGGGAGAAATATAGTTTTTTGGTTAATTATAATTAATTGTGTGATCATGGTTGATGGATTATGCTTGTTGGATTAATTATCTCAGCTTTGATTGAGTTTATTTTCCCTGTGATTTGTCATCATCAAAAAGGAGGAGATTGATGACCTACAACCTTGGTTTTGATGATTACAAATACAATATAACAATCTAAACTTATACCGTGCAGGAATTCTATTTCATTTGTTCATAATAAGGTTTTCGGACGATGTACGTCGTCTAAACAGGACTAAGTTACTATTTCAGACGCACAAGCTCATCCGAATGAATTTACCTCAGACACAACGCACCATCCAAAAGGTCAAGCAGAGAGCAAGATTTTGAGGCACCTACAACGACCGCACCTAAATGTCAGAAGAAAATCTTCTCGTGCGTGCCAAACTGTCCGAAGGAAGAGCAACCCTGGTCAAGCATTAAACCTTTCAGACACACTACATTGTCCGATGACTAGGCTTATAAACATACCTGTTTCGGACGAAGGAACGGATGAAAACTTGGCCGTTGGAATGGCATTTCTACTCCATGATACCACAAATCGAACGCTTGTTCGGATGCTTAATAAAGATCTTAGATGTCCGAAACCTATAACGGCTAGTTTTTTAGCATTTATTATCTAGCCGTTAGGAAGTGGTTGGGAGTTGATTTGTTGCATCTATAAATGTCAACCCATCTATATTTTGTATAAGCATCATACACATTGAATGCAAGCAAGAAGAAAGGCAATTTAAGTGCAAATTAGCTCTTTAGTTAAAGTGATATTGTATTAGTGTGTACTTAAGAGTGCTATTCAAAAACATTGAGTGTAGTGATAATCTGGTACAAAAGTAAGGTTGAGTGTTGATAAGTTCATAATTGTACTATATTTTATGTGTCAATTACCATGTTTTTAGGTGTTGAAAGCAAGATGTGAGTTATTATTGAGCTTAATTTGGTTATTCTCAATTTTTGTAGGGTTACAATGAAAAAGAGTTGAAAAGGATGCAAAACGATGAAAGAAGATGCTAAGAACAGAACATGCACGAATACGAATTCATCCCAGACACTATTTTGTATTTCGAGCATAACTTTTGATCCGAAGCTTCAATTGAGGTGATTTAAAAATAATTAGAAATCTAAGACGTAGAGCTGAAACTTTGATGTTTTGAGTTTTCCCAAACATTGCAATAATCAAGGTGAAAATTGAATCCAAAGGTGCAGCACAATTAAGGAAGTCAGCGCACATGCGCTGGAGCTGGCCTGCGCATGTGCGCTGAGTCAGCGATTGCAGAAGCTCAAATGCCAGAAATAGCTCGTGCGCACATGCGTACTAGGATCTCTACGCATGTGCGTGGAGGACAGAATCGGCTGGAACTTACTGCCTCGCGCGCACATGCTCGCAAAGGAGCCTGTGCATGTGCGCAGAGGCCAGTAGGAAAACGTATTTTTTAGTCTTTGAGGGATTTGTTCAACCGGTTGGACTCTTTTTCACCCAATTTCTCGTTCTTATCAGTAGGCATTATTTGTAACCCTAAATATTCATTATAAATACCCCAAGTAGGGTGAGAAAAAGGGATCGACACTTTTATTTTCTTGTTGGCTAGGGTTTTAGCAAAAAAATTTCCTCTATATTCTTTCATGGAACTTTGTGCCTAAACTCTTTTCTTGGTAGAGGGAATTGAAGCCATGGTCAATTCTACAAAGTTGTGAGACTTCTTGTGCTTAAATTATTCACTTTTATCTCAAGTATTGATTATTTTTCTGCAATTAAATTTATGATTGTTCTTTTTAGCAACATTATTATTGCTGCAGAATACTAAGTTATTAGAATTAATCTGCTGGTAGATTGTTTTAACCACGTGTGCTTAATTCAATCTATGAAGCAACTGAATTTGATAATTACTGGAATTGTGTTATTGAATTTAGGGAAATTAATCATCTAATTGGCATAACCGCGTGTGTTTATGTTTAATTAGTCTAATTGTTCTTGGTGATCTTAAGGCTTCTATTAAAATAATCTTTGGCGCGTGTCTGGGTTAAATTAATAGTTAGGGTTAATTGGATTGCGTGTTGAAAGTTAACCAACTTAAGAAAGAAATAAGAATCAACATTGAATTGGTATTCGTTCGGGTTACTTCTTCAATTATTGCTTGATATAAAATTGAATTATCTTGTGTGTCAAATGTGACTAGTGAAATTGCCATTGGATATGACCAAAACCAAGTCTTTTCTTACATCGAATTTTCTTCAATTATACAAATGTTTTAATTTTAGTTAAAAGCATTCAAAACCCCCATCATATTTTTCCATTTAGAACGAAAATAAAATCCGTTCTCTATGGGACGACCTGTACTCACCGCTACTACATATTGAGAGTTGTTAAATTTGGGTGCTTACGACAGCATTGCAACTCGACAACATCATTTTGCACCACCAAGTGTAAAATCCTTGGCTCAACTAAAAAGAAGTAGAGTGAGAAAGGGTAATCCTACTTTTTGTACATTTGAGATTATTGACTCACCAAATTTGAATAAGCATCTTAGTAGATTACTACTTCAAGCTAGCTAGCTAGCTTGGAAGTGTTGTTTGTTTAGTCTCTCTCTCTTATTCATTCTATTCATTTTGTACTTAATTACCTATATTTTTATTATCTTACTTGTTAAGGGCAAGAGATTTTAATTGTGCATTATTTGCAAATTAATTTTTTAGAAACCTAATTCACACCCCTCGTAGGTTGTTTTGGGACCAACAAACAACAAAGACCTCCATTCCAACCTTCAAATTTTTCCCAACCTATGTATAATATAAGTGACCAATTTGCTCCAAGAGAAAATGCATATAAAGATGGTTGAAAAAGAGTGGCGGAGTACTTTAGAAGAGAATTGGAAACAGAAGAGAGGGAAAGAGAAGAACAAAGAGAGACTATGAAAATTTGAGAACATCGACAAGAAACTTGAAAATTCAATTGGGACAATTGGCAAGAGTAAACGATGAGAGAACTATGGGGTCCCTTCCAAGTGACACTATTCCAAATCCAAATGAGCAATGCCATGCTATAACTTTAAGGAGTGGAAAAGAGTTGATGGAGCCTAATCATAAGGAAAACATGGATAAAGAAGATGAGAAACAAAAATCTAAGGTAATTGAGGTATCCAAGAAGAAGCAAGTGGAAGAACCTTTGAAGTTAGGTTCATCGATAATAGTGCCATTCCCTCAAGGGCTCGTTGATCCAAGAAAGGAGGAAATAGAGAAGCCATTCAACCAATTCTAGGATATGTTCAAAAGGATTAATGTCAACGTTTCTTTAGTTCCTCTTTGATATCCTTACCAAGATGCCCAACTATGGACGTTTCATGAAAGATCTTTTGCCTAGAAAATGGAAATGGGACAATGATGAGAAAATATGACTTGATGCTAAATGTAGTGCCATTTTCCAAAGAAGACTACCCCCTAAACTCAAAGATCTTGGTAGTTTTTCTATGCCAGTGAACATTTGTGGTAAAAGGTTGCATGGGTCACTTTGTAATTTGGGGGCAAGCATTAATATTATGCCTAAAGCTATTTATGAAAAATTGGGAATTTCAATTGCTAAACCAACTACAATCACCCTCCAATGGGCGGATTTGTTAGAGAGGAAACCGTATGGCTTGGTGGATGACGTGCTTGTTCAAGTTGATAGGTTGGTTTTTCTTGTAGATTTCTTAGTATTAGATACCCGTGAATGAATTGAGGTACCATTGCTATTGGGAAGGCCATTTTTGTCAACCGCTCATGCATTAATTGATGTTAATGAAAGGAAGTTGATTTTATAAATTGAACTAGCAAATGATTTGGTTGAAATTGATGTTTTTTATTATAATAATAATATCCCATTTTTTTTGAAAATAGTGCTAATTGTTCTCTTAATTTTCTTTGTGGTAGGTCAATTGAAGAGCATATCAATACGGATGATGGGAAAGTACTCAAATTAGTGGATGGAGCAAAAGAAGATTCAAAAAGTGAAGTGAAGGAAAAACCACCTTACAATGGGTGGAATATGATGAATGGTCAAGAGATTTGTGAAAAAGGACACAAAATTATTAGTGGCAAAAAGTGAAAAAGTCATAAGAAGAAGAAGAAATGGTTTGAAAAATAATTAGATGTCCTCATTGGAGCACTAGTTCTTGCAAAGGCTAGAAGGAAGGAAAAATTCAAGTGAACAATGAGAAACAAAATTTAAAAGTTGAGAAGAATGATGTTGAAGTTTTTCCTTAGAAACCAAAGGCGAAAGGTGGCCAACTACCTTCAAGGACTCGCACATAAAAAAATCATTGCCATAGTCAAGCCAAATGACTATAAAAGAGCGCTTCTCGGGAGGCAATCCAAGCTTTAATTTCATGTTTTCACTTAACTTTATTGTTAATTTGTGTTTAATTTCAATTAAATGTGATTGAGTTTAATTTAGGTTAAAATAGGTTTTTGAAGTTATGCTTTTAATTTCCATAAATGGAGATTTTTAAAAAAATGGATGGAAATTGTCTCCAATATTTGTGTTTTTAATGTTTTCAGGTGATGAGAAGACGTGGCTTGGAGTAGAAAAAAGTTGAAAAACTAGCTATCTGTTGAAATTGATCTTTATAGAAGTTTGGCTCCATGCTGTGACATCAACCTCAAATTTCTGTACAGATAGAAAATTGTACCTGATTTCTACGTCTCGACATCAAATTCGATGTCCGACATCGAGGCACATGTTGGGCACATCCGTGTCACAGCATTGAAGCGCTCATTCAAATTTCAAATTTCAAATTTCAAATTTCAAATTTCAAATTTCATTTGATGTCGCGACATCAACTTGTCGGCAAAACAAAAAACAGTTCAACTTCTTCTTCTTCTTCTTCTTCTTCTTTTTCTGCTACTACTTCTATTCTTCCCCAATTTTAAACCCTAGTCGTACATTTTTTTCCCAACTCTAAAATTTCTTAAATTCCTCCATCAAATCACCCTCCAATACCTTCAATTCATCTCTTCGATACATTTTCTTCATCAATTGCTCACAAATTGTGGAATTTGCAATAGATTTACCGAGGTTCAACCTGAACTTCTTCATCAACAATTCAAGGATTTTTCTTCACAACACGGGTAATAACTTCCAATTTTTATGTACCTAGGCCCATGAGGATTTAAATTGTGAAAATTTGGTTGAATTATTGGTGACTATTTGGATAATTGATATTGTGAATTATTGGCCATTGTTGAGCGAATTGTGGAAAATTTTGGTGCTCAATTTTTGTGGGAATTTCTTCTTAATTTGATTGTGATTCAATTGAACATAATTTGTGTTGGAAAATTTTGTAATAATTAGTTTGAGATTTTATTGTGTTGGGACTATTTAATTAGTTGATAATTGAGTACCAATGTAATTATTTTATTGTTTTGGATCGATAAAAATGACGAGGGGAGTTTTATGGAAGTGGTAAGATGAGAGCTAGAATGAGAAGCAGGGGTAGAGGAAATGGTTCAAGAAAAAGAAAGGCAGGCGAGGGGACAAGTAGTAAAGGAATGATTGGTGAGCCGAGTGCGGTAGTGAAAGGATTGTAGAAACCCAATTTACAAGAGAGCGGGTCAAGATTTTATTTCAAAATAATGAGAAACATGAGATCATAAGGGAGTGTGACTTCGATTTGTCTATGCATTTGGAAGCACATGAAGAGGCAATAAAAGAAATAGAAAACCAAATTAGAGCAAGGCAGTTGGAGAGTTTTGATAGGATAGTTGAACTCGGTTATACCCAATTAGTCAAAGAATTCCATTGCAACTTGTGTGATTTAGAGGATGGCAAGGTGAGAGTCCGGGGAGTTCACTACTAGTTGATTTTAGAGCCAATGCTATAAATGTTTATTTTAATGTGCCGTCTATTCTATCTGATGAGTATCATGTGCTTGTACGTAACAAGAACTAGGATATGAATGAAATCAAAAGAATGTTGTGTGATGTTTATGTTGCTTAGGTGATGAATATGACAGGAATAGTTGAATTAAAATTCCTTCGCCATGGTCTATCCCTCATAGGAAAATTGTGGTTTTATTTTGTAAGTTGTCAAATTTGGAGATCTAATTCTTTAAGTTACATTCAAAGGGATAAGGTGGTATTGGTTTATACTATTATGACATGTATGCCTGTGGATGTTGTTGGTTTGATTAGACAGGAGTTTTTTGATAATAGGAGGTCCGGGAGACCTATTTTATATGCCCCTAGTCTAATCACTCATTTATGTATCATTGCAAGGTGTCCTTATTCTGTTGATGAACCAATGATGCATCAAAGAAGCAGAATTAATTAGTATGTGTACAAGATGGTTTGAGAATATGAGTACAAAACATCATCCCATTGAAGTTTAAATGCCTCCACCACCACCCTCAAGAACTTTATTTATTCCTTTCCCACCATGATATGTATGCAATGCACGCCTCAGAAAAAGAGCAAAATGAGTTATAAGGCTATTTACAGTCAATTGGTAATGCATAACAATCTAGTAGTAATAAGAGAGGCAGTCTAGACTATCTCACTTGGCACAGGGATTCAGCCACTGTAGCCTCCATTGTGGCATTATGGACCACCTCGTGGATACGACTAGCGGTTTCTATACATCAAGGCGAAGCACAACAGACTGATAAACCTATTGGAAGCCAATTGAGAACTTTGAGGAGAGTCAACAAGGCGGTGATAAGGATGATCGAGAGGGCATTAATGACAGCTGATGTGACATCAAGAAGAAAAAGACTTTATTGTACTAAATTTTGAGACATTTTCAAACATTTTTACTCTTATTTCTTAGTACTTTAATAGTTTATTATATTTTATATTTTTAGATATTTTTAGTCATTTGAATCTTTCTTTTGATTGGATTGGCTAAGGTCCTTAAGTTGATGCCAAGTTACTTGTGTTAATATTAGATTTGAGATTTATCCCTTTAAATTTCATGGCTGAATATTTAGTTTGATGCCTATTGTGTTCTTGGTTGATTTTTGTGTTTTAGTGATAATGGCTAAGGGCGTTAAGTTGACTCTATGTAGATTATTATTGATGCTTAAAGGTTGAAAATAATGAGTGTGAGGTTAATTGTTGGTCATACGGCATGGCTTAATGTATTCTTGGTGGTATCACTTAGTGGTGTTCTTTTTATTAGGAGTGTGTCCTGGTTTAGGTTATTTTTATCTTAATTTTGTTTTTATTCATTATGTTGGAATTTTGGATGAGTAATAGGATGAGTTTACTCATCAATTAAAATAAAAGAGTCAAGTTTGGGGGTGTTTACTTTTTGTGTCGAGAATGGTTATTTGATCATTATATGTGCATTTGATGACTTTTTGATAGAAAAATTGAGTCAACTCTCAGTTTGATACTCGATGATGATATCTAACTTGCAATATTATATGCTTTAACTATTTGAATTGGCCATTTCATGAATTTAAGTCTGTCTAAGTGGTTCTTTTATAATATAATAATTTCAAAATTTTGGTATTACCATTTTCAAGAAGATGTACTAATATTTTAGGGGAAATTTACTTGAAATATTGTTTTTAATCAAATCATCAATGTTACTTTGTTAGTCAATGTACTTTTGGAAAAATTAGGTTAAATGGAATAGAAGGAATTTAGGACATTTTGTATGATTGCATTGGGAATGTTAATCTAATTTAAGAATGATTGGTATTAGATATTAATTTTAACTACATTTTACTCCTCTTCCTTAGCTTAGGGCCGTGCCATTAAAGAATAATAATAATAATAATAATAATAATAACAATTTTACAATTAGTAATAAGGCGAGTACGGATTCTGATATGTACCCATGTTGTTTCTCCAAAATAAGCCATTAGATTAGTAATAAGATCGAGTACGGATTCTGGTATGTACCCATGTTATTTCTACGAATTAAGTCACTTGGAATTATAATTTAGAATACGAACAAGTTAAGGTGGGAATGTTTGTAACATTTATCACTAATATCATACGACCTCGTCGGGTTTGTTGAACAATTTTGTAATATTTATGATTTGGGAAAAATTGATATTTTGAATGAATAGAACTTAATTTTTGTGAATCTTTTTGAGAATGATTAATGCTTAGTAATTTGAAGTCTTGTATAATAAATGAACTTTTGATTTCTTTGGAAAAATTTGAAAACTTGGATTGACTTATTAAAATAGTTCAATTGTCATATAATATTTGAGGTTTCTTAAGATATTTCCTTAATGATCATAAGTACGTCAATTTGTTATCAGTTGTTTTGTTATATTGGTGGTGTATTTGTTAAGTGGTAAATAAGGTTCTTTCTATTTCTTTGTTTTGCTCGAGACAAGCAAAATGCTAAATTTGGGAGGTTTGATAACTATCCTTAGTAAACTAGAGTTATTTATGTCTAATTATAGTATTTTGTTGGTTTAATTCTAAATTTTGTGTTTATTTAATTATTTTAGTTAATTTTGACATCATGTTTTTGCATTTTTATTTTTAGTGAATGTTATGATTTTTTGTTAAATTTTAGTCAATTTTGTTACTTATTTAGTTTAATATATGCAGGTTAATGGTAGGAAGCTGGAAGTAAAAATGAGCAAAGTTTGAGAACTAAAAAGAGATTAGAAAAGGATTGAAGACCTTCGCTGAAACAGTATTCATGTTGCAACATGGAAATCGATGTCGCGGTATCGAGGCAAAACTTGTCTTATGTAACTTCGGTTCGATGTCGTGACATTGAGGCGCATTTAGCAATTGTATTAATGGCATTTTTATAAATTTTAGCTACCAGATTTTTAGTATTAACATGTGTAATACTCTGACTATTTATAGATTTTTAGTAGGTGTTAGTACACACTAGAATAAAGTAGTTAGTAGATTTTTGACATAGTTAGTAGTGTAGCTAAAACTACAAGCCTTTTAGTTCAATATTTGTTCTTTTTCAATGTCCATTAGATCTTGTCTTTAATTTCTTGCTAGTTTAAATTTTGATTAGACAGTTTTAATGGGTTAATCTTTAGCTATAAATAGATATAATTTTTACTTACTTTCTAATTTAATTTCTTGAAAATATCTACACATTCATTTCAAACTTTCTTAGTAAGTTTTATGTTCTTCTAATTTTAGTGATCTTTAATTAAAATTTTCAATTACTTGCTTTGATTTCTAGTAATATTCATTGGTATTTCTTTTATTAGTCTAAAAATCCAAAAATATTTAGTTGAAAGTTGGTTTTATTTTCTAATTTCATTAGGTCAATAGTTGTCGAAAATGGAGTTTACTTGTTTTGCATTCTTTCTATTTGCTTTTCTTAGACAAGTCAATTTAATTACCTTTCAAGTCTAGTTTATTTTTAGTTATTCTAGTTAATTTAGGAGTAATTTTGCTTAAGTTTCTTTCATTTACTTGCTTTCATTTAATTACTTTCTTCAAATATAGGTTGAATAATCCTTTAAATAGTGTGTTTAATTACTTCCTTTAATTGCTTTAGTAGATGAAATAGTTTTAATCTTAATTTACATACTTGTTCAATTCATGGTTTTGAATAGAATTAGTACTTGTTCTTTTATTGAATTGTCTAACTAATAAAATGACACCTAAATCTTGGTAATTGCCGACCACAATTCTCGTGGGAACGATCCTGCTTACCACTATCTATTACATTCCCTTTGTCCTATGCATCTAACTAGCTCACTCTTTGACTTTACTTTTTAAGTTTAACTCATTAGATTCGGTAATAGTGTCATTCACTCTGGATGAATAAGGCCGAATTGGCAACTTACTGAATTGGCAACTATTAAGTAAGAAAGAAAACGAAAAAGAATATGTGCTTTTATGAATAAGAGTAACAAAATAAGAATGAAAGCCTACCATTATCATAGACCTAACTGAGATAATTTGTCTACACATGGTTGTAGGTTTTGCTCATGTCTATTTTTAAAACGTAATCCCCTCCTTCCACCAGGATTTGGATTTAATGAAATGGTTCAACTCATAAGCTATTAACACATTTGCTATAATCAAATGCCCAGAATAAAAGTAGAATGAGCATCAACTATAATGGAAGGGAGAACTCTAGGTATCCTATTAGCTAGAACTGAACTTGCAATTTTGTACGAGAGATTATACAAGCAGATCAACCTAAACAAAGATATAAACCTGTTACACTTAGGAATAAGAACAATGTGAGTATAATGATCATTATTAAGGGAAGACAACATACATTTAGAAACTCCCTTACCAACTATATACATAATTTTTTATAAAAACCAGATTGAAACCATCTAGGTGGCCCCTGGAAAAAATTTACATATCTATATCTATATATACTATATTAAAAAAGCGAATTTGATTAGCTGGTTTAGATTTTTTTTTCCAAGTTACCCTTGATATATAATTTAATGACTACATTAGTTATTTAACTTGAGTATCTTTTTATAACTGCTAAGGCTATTTATGTAAAATGTCCCTAAAGCAAGAAAAAGGAAATATAACTAAATTTTAGGGTTCATAATAGGAATTAAATTGATTGAAATAAATTTCTTTTTAGAATAGAATCACTTAGTTAGATTTTTTTCTTTTCTTTTTTTTTTTTTTTGCATGGGCTAGTTTATCCTTATTTTATGACACACCAAACATGACAATCCATTCCTCTCTTTTACTTATTCTTGTTACAATTAAAATAAAATAGACATTTTATATTAAAAAAAGAATGTAGCCTAATCATTCTTGAAAAAATAAATATATGCTCATGATTCTTATACAAATCAAATAGTTTATGCACATAACAATTACTATGCTGATTACAGCAAAATAGTTCGTGCAAAACTTTAGATGATTTGGACAACATGACCTCAAATAATATTGATTTTCAATAGAAATAAAATAGTAAAAAATGAGCTATTAAAGTTCCTAGAAAGAAAGCAACCATTATGAAAATAAAAAATAAAAATGCTGTCTAAAACTTCACTCATAAAAAATTGCAAAAAAATATTAATGTAAAAGAGGTGGCATCAGTACAAGGTAAAATATGTATAAGTCTCGTTAGGTTTATTTGCTAAACTAGAATTAAAAAATAATATAAATTTCATCTAATACTTTTTTGCTCTTTTCCAAGACTGAAAGATTCGTATAAAAAATCTAATGATAAGTTGATCAACTAATTTTTCAATTTTTGAGAAGGAAGAGGGGAAAGAGAAAAGATTTGAAATTTTAAAAGATGTAATGGGTATGGTGGACTATGAAATAAGGATAAAATATGCATAAAAAAATTTGGTAGTGCAAATGATGGTCTTTTAGTCTTTTTGGTTATTAAAAAATGATAGGAGTATGTAATAAGGTTTTAGGAGTGTGGAGACATCATTTGCCTTTTAATAACAATAGGAAAGGACATTTTTTAGATGTATTTAGCAATTAAATTAACAATTTTCCACTGTAACGTTTCCCAATAAAAGAGACAAATTGTTAAAAATTTTGATTCCCAGTGAAATATTTAGGAAAATATTTGGACATCTACAATGAAATAAAAGTATTTGAGAAGGAATTCTTATATTGAAACTATTTAGACTACACGGTATAAAATAATATAATGAATGAGATGCCAAGGAGCAAAATCCCAAAAAAAAGAGGAAAAAAAATTGTTGTAGCATTCTTACAAAACAGAAAGAAAATTCAAAGAAAAGAAGAAGAAAATATTTAGCTACCAAAATTGAACGGATTTGAAATAATTTTAATGAATTGGGGTAATTTTATGCACTCTATCCTTTCTAATTTAAAGTTAATTTAAGCTAATTTAAATTATTAGACTAATTCTTATTATTATTGTCAAGAAGATTTTGAATTGTTATTAGACTAATTATTATTATCATTGTTATTGGATTTCTATGAAAAGACATGCAGATTTCATATTCAAATTGAATTTAATCTTTGTGTTCAAAAGAGATTACCCTTACACAAGTTTCAACTTATGGTTTAGAGCTATCACAATGTATTCCCCTAGATGGTATTGAAATATCTAACACTTTCTTCAAAACTGTATAAACTAATCAATTAAGATATTTATGATGATCTGTTGAACTGTGAATTAACAAAGGCACAATTTTTAATTTTCATAATATAGCTTAATATGTTAGGGGGGGTACTATTTTCTTGTTTAGATTTGGATCTAATAAATTACATCATTTTGTGAAAAAAAAATTCTTATCAGAGGAATATTGTTTGAGGATAATATAGTTCTGTGAAAAGATAGTGTTAGATATTTGGAGAGAAGTACAAACTCAAATTGCCAAGCTTTTATTGAATTATATTTTCAAAGTAATACTTTAATTTTATTAAAAATAAACACACATTGGAGGTGCTACTTGAGACAACCATAAATTATACAACTTTTAAAAATAAATTTTTACAGAAGTTGAAAAATGAAATCCATATATTCAGAATAAATACGATTATTCTTGAAATAAAATTTATATTTTTTGTATTATCCCTATGTTGCTAATTTAGTTATCAAAACAAAGCTTATTCTTTGATTAATCTTAACAACAATATGCAAATAATTAATGTTCGAAGTAACCCATCAATATGCAATACATGGACTCTTAGACTAGTTATTCTAAAATGCGCTTCGAGTTAACTTTTGTTTTGCGCCAAACAAATCTAATTTTTTAATCACATTATCAAAAGAATAATCTCTTACGACATCTGTTATAACTGCAAAAATCCAAACCTTCTTGTGTAACAAAACATTAATTGGTCTAAGGAAACTGCTAGTAGAAAGATCGTGTACTAACAGAAATAGATCAAAGCACAAATCCTATACTAGACAAAATGTATGGCAAAAACTAAATGTATCACATAATTAATTCCTTATTCTGAGAATCTAACAAGTGATTTCTTGTGCAAAATTACGGTAGCGGTGAAGAATCGGTAGGTATGCCCTTGCCGCAGGTTGACAAGGATTCCAAAAACAAGCAGCATGGTAATGGAATCGGTTGCGGTAACATTTGTTACAGCAGCGCCACCAAATTTCAAATTTGACGCATTTCTCTGGAATTTGAACTTTTATGGCATTTCCATTGCTTCTTCCAGTGCTTGGAATTCCTTCCCTTCAACACTTGGACTTGGTATACCTGAAATTTTATACCAGTAAGAAATTAACTTCATTGGAAAGCCAGAGAGATCAAGGAAAAAATTTGCCTGTTTAACGTTATCTAACTACAAATAAAGTATAAGATTTAGTATAACACAAAATTATTGTTGTGAACCCTTGACTATTTTTATCTATGTTTGTTATAATTAATTATTTCTTTTCTTTTTGTTATTTGCATTAAGGATATAAGTAATAATAATAGTTTAAGATTGTTAATTAATTATTATATTAATTCCACCTAGAATCATCATAATCGAAATAATAAATAAATTAGGAAACTAGTAGGTGGAGAGAATGTAAAAATGAAATTTACTAAACCCTAATCATATTAGAGTTTGCATAATTATGTCTATTGCCTTTATTACCCTTTAATCCTCCTAAAACCTAGTTAGCGTTATAAAAGAGAAGAGAAAGGGAGAGCGGTTGTGGAAAAAAAAATAACGAGAAGGAGAGAAAAGAAATGACAGAAGAAGAAGAAGAAGAAAAGAGAGAAAGAAGAGAAAGGTGACGGTAGAGAGAAGATGGAGGAGAATATCATCTCCATAGATCTTTAGTAAAAGGGTAAGAATTTATTCTTCAATCTAGGGGTATTCAAATGGGCAGATTTATGCATATGAGATGTTTGATTTACTTAATTATATGTTAACATGTTTGTTTATATGAATTCATAAATTGTTGAAATTAGTGTTTTTGTGGGTTTTCAATATTTTGTTTATTTTCAATCGAGTGTTTAAGAAAATTTGAGAAATATGAACAAACATAATTTTATGTGATATTACAGTTTTTTTATGTGAATTTTTGTAGACCATGTTTGAATGTTTAAATAGAAGAAATAAATGAAGAAAAATATAAACACCCACAACCTAACTGACAGTAGATAGCATAGTATGTATTCAGTAAAATGGCTTTAGATTAATGTAGAAAAATCAGATTGGGGTGCCGTTTGTTGTAAATGAAACTAAACTTCTAGATCTTTCTTTCTATATAAAAAAAATATAAGTTTTGGGTAGTTGGGGATTAATTACGGGAAGGCTTTGAATTTGACTAAAAATCTGTCGCGAAAATTTATATATTTTGTCTTGTTTGTAATTTTTAGTATGTTGTATTTCGAATCTGAATCTGACTTCTTCATAACTCTTTGAATCTAGTTTCTGGAACTATAAATAACATGGTAATTCTATCTTTATAACTTGATATATGTTAATTTTTGTGAAACTGATCTGATTTGGAAAACAATATTCCAGTTTAATGTGATTAATATATACATGGCAGATTTTGTACATTTTAGAGCAGTAATTTGAGTAAACTTTCTTCATCTAGATAAGTTAAGATTTGATTTGTAGATGATTAAAATATCTTTCTAACGGTATAAAGTATGCATTTTCATGATTTATATATTCTAAAATATAGAAATTTTTCTAAACTCTACCTATCTAGAAATCGAAAATGTAATTCTAAAATTTTATCACTAAATTAAGATGCCTTAAGAAATTAATTTGGGAAAAATTCCTAAATAAAATTTTAGCATTCTAACTGTATTTTCTAACAGTTTAAAGATCACAGTTATACAATTTAGACATCTCGATATATACTAGTTTTACTAAACAATGTCAAATCTAGAAATTTGTTCGAATCGTCCTACTTTTATGTTCATGAATTGTTCAATCGGATATTTTGGTGTAATCAATGGAATTAGTTTCTGGAAGTTGCTACTTGTATTGGTGTATTTTGGGTAATGATGTATTTTTAATTAGTTGGCTTAATAAAATAAATGTTTGTATTGGAATTAATTGTATTATCTTGTGTACTTGTGAGATTTGATTAGTTGTGCTAGTTAGTTAAATAGAACCTATGATGGAGTATAGGTATGATTATTAGATCATAAGAATGTCTTTTAGGAAGGGAGGATTTCGATATTTCGTTAACTTATTGTATCCTTTAGATTGAGAAGCTATGGTTTGTATTTAGGGAATGAAGATGGTAAGAGATGTATAGCTATGGAATGAGGTAAGTGGTTTATGTATCTTTTTACTCTTTTAATAAATGTATTTGAAAACTATTTTTTGTTCTAAATGTATTTTCGAATAAAAAGAGGATTGAGTATGGATTATGTGTGCATTCAGGTATATTATACGTATATGACTAGTGTGTGATATAATTATGATGCATGTAGGATATGATTGTATGTTTCATGTTTGGCTCATAGTGAACCTTGGTAACTTGGAGAGGACAATGCTCTGAGAGAGCATTGTTTTCACATATGTTCTGTCTCTGTTCCGTTCCATTTTGTCTCTGTCTCTGGCCCTTTGTCTAACGAGTTCGTAATACTTAGACCTGGATTCACAACAGTAGCCGAATTACCCTTGTAAATCTATGAGCTATTTGTTTTGTATCTGTTTTGCGATATATGATATGTTATGCAAATGGTATGATGCATGCGAAGTATACTTGCATGATTGATTAGTATATTATAGCCTACTCAATCCAGTAAAAGGGTATATGAACTGCTTAATGAGTCCGTGTTTTGCTCTCCTCATTTATTTAACATTTTGCAGCTTATGGGAACAAGTACGATTTTAGTGAGGGGTTCAAGTCTACTGTCGGTAGGGTTTTGATCTAGATCGTGTTTAGATTCTTATACTTTCAAACTTGTAGTCGGTTCGGGTTTTGTCCTGCATACCAGATAGATATTTTGTATTATTTTTTATATTACCAATATTTAATATTAGATAAGATTCTGTTACGTAGCCTTGTACACCTTGGCCTACCCAAGGGTACGGCGTGTCGTGGTCTAGGTTTCGGGGCGTGACAATTGTACTGCCAAAAAAGTATTCATTTAAACTCATTTTAGATAACCAAGCACTTCACCCATTTTGTCATCACCATTTTTTTAACCACCTATTTTCTTTCATCTGTCACTTTTAACTCCTATCTCCTTCTTATTAACACATTGCCTTAGTATGCATAATGCGTAAAAAAATATATCTCCTTTCTAATGAAATTGTATTAATCATGAAAGCCATCATAAAATTGCAAGCAAATCATCTAAATAGTCTTTTATCCTTCTTCTTAAAATCAAAATAGTCTCTCAACTTAAATTTTAATAGATTTAATCACTCAACTAAATTTTTGTAGCCAATTTGGTCCATATTTTGTTGCTTTGTCCAAAACATAAATCTTTTTTTCTTTTTTTTTTTTTTTCAGTGGTGACCAGGGATAGAAGAGTAAAATCAAACTGGTCTCCACTCCTAATCACCACCGTGTAGAACACAAAAAGATTATGTTTTGGGTGACTCAACCAAAATGGGACAAAATTAGTTATAAATATTTAGTTGAGAGGTTAAATCGAGTAAAATGTATCTAATATAAGGGGCCATTTCGGTTCAAATAAAAAAGTTCGAAGACTATACAAGTGATTTATCCTAAATTGTTGAAAGTAAAAAAAAAAAATTAAAAAAAGGACAAGTTTGGGGATTAAAAAGAAAAATGGGAATCCAAGAATCCCTATTTTATTTCTTTTCACCAAGGAAGTATTATAGCAATATATAGTAGGAAATCGTATTAAATTAAGAGTAAATCAACATCTATATCTATATCTTAACTATATATAAATCAAGAGTCCCTCTTTTTATGTGATGTAATTTAATGTTTTGTTTAATCTACCCATCTAGGTAGTTTTAAAACTTATCTTTTTTTCTTATTCAAAATAATTTTTTTTAGGAAAAAAAAAACACACACACACAGAGTGTGCACCAATCACTAGTACTAATTACCTTATTACCTTTTCTTTTACATCCCGAAGGAAAAAAGAAAAAGAAAAACTTGTGAGACAATGAAAAATAACAATAGACAAACAATGAAAAGGGTTAGGAAAGAAAAGTAGTTAGGCATTGTGAAGACTGACTTATATGATGAGACGCCGAGAGCGAAATTAGAATAACGCAAAATAGAGCCGAGTAAGGGATTCAGAAATTTGAAGTGGCCATGGACATGCAAAATTGAGAATAGACCATGTATTTTATAATATTCTTTTGTAAAGGTATAAGAAGTCTTTTTATAGACACACCATAGATTGTGAATCTTTGTGATTCAAGAAAATAACTTCGAAAAGTATATATGCAAAATAAATTATATTCATTCAGTCATATATTGGGAAATAGAAAGCAATTTATAAAAGTATATACAATCATTTATTTAGAGAAACACAATTAACATTAAGTGAACTAAAAATGTCAATTTCCAATTAGAAATATAACTGCTATATATCCCACCAAAAAAATAGTAGTAATAAATAAGTAGTATGTTCTTGAGGAAAGAGCTAACTTGAATGAACAATATTGTGTGAACGAAACTACAAAACAAGCAGTAGAACGAAAGAGTTTTTCTATAATGTTTCATCTTTTCCAAAGAAACAAGAATTGACAAATTAGATCAATTCAACAAAAGAGAATTTTCTGGCGGTGTCCAATGTACACTAGTTGTACGAAAGATTTATCATATAAATACACGTAATCTTGCACTTCAACACTTTCCCGATTTAACTTGATTTCAGAAGATCAATAATTGGGGCACTCTTTAACTTTAAAAAAACTCTTTGCTACTTACGCTGTATTAGGGAGTATTGCAGACTATTAAATGATTACTTTTCAGTCACGTCAACAACTGTTATATCCATTCCACATTATAAAGTAAGTAGGCAAAACTTACTCCTTAACCTGTATCGACACCTACTAGACAAACCTTAACCCAATAAATCTTCTAGTTGAAGACATTAATATGGTTGATTGAATCGAGGATTTTTATTGCTCCCTTCGTTCTTTTTTAATATTGTTTAACTTTGTAGCACAAAGATTAAAATTGTTATAAAATAACGTAAATTTTAGGACAAAATTGATCCTGTATGATTAAATTACCCTTTTAATTAGTAATAAATTTAAAAAATGCCAACATTAATTCTCTTCCTCACACTATTTTTTCTTTCTCTAGTCTCATGTCCCCTCATCTTCAGTAATTAATGGAGATGGAAAGAGATAAAAGCAAAATTGGTAAAAAAAATAATATTTTATTGAATTTCTAAAGTGCTTAAAGTAAAGCAAAAACTTTTTTTAAAATGACATTCAAAAAAGAACGAAGGGAATAGCACGTTAATAGATCCATCTAACTAAAAGAGTTTGGAAAAATTGCCATTAGGCTCAAGCTAACATCCAGTGTATCTTAAAATTCAACAATCATCAATGCAAGCAAATATTTCCTCTATTTTGTTTTAACGGTTTGGTACACAAGAATTAATAAAGCTATTAAATTGAATCAAAAGATAATTCAAAGTGATTAAATTACCCTTTTATAGTAACATTACTTAACTACATAACTCTTCCTCCATTAATACCACATTAGGCACAAAAGACTAATGTTATAAAAGAAAAATTCATGTATTACTTTCTCGAATTTTTAAAACAACACATAATTTGGACATATAAAATGAAATGGATGTGGAACATGTTGGGTTTTCAACGTGTTAATAACATATATATATATATATATATATATATATATATATATATATACTGATTGTGTATTGTGTACTATAATAATAAATTGACCAAACCTAAAGTGAACTAACATGATTTAAAGTTGAATGAGCTTAAGCCATTAGTATGGACTTTTATGTATAGAAACTCTAGTGTCTTATTTCTTATTTTATAATGGGCAAAACCTGAAAATAATGAAACAGTATGCATATATATTAGTTATAGTCCCTAAATTTTACGTCTATTATTTCTCTGGCATCCAATCATTAGAAAAGTAAGAATTCTATCATCTGAAATAGATACATATCAATTTAAATGATATATGATCATAAGACTCTGAAACCAAATTCGTATACTCAAGAATCACTACATCCATTCTTATAAATTCAGATACGTTTTTACATTTAGCCTCTAATTATTTTCTTGATGATTAAACATGAAGGATCCCGTTTATGATGATATTAGTTATCATGATATAAAGTTTATTTGATATACCAACAATATAAATTTTCACTGATCTTCCATTCAAATGGTTATTTATTTATCAAAAGAGGAAAAGGAAAACTAATTTTAGAAACTTCAAAATTATTGATGGATGTAGGCTATGGAGCCATCCAAATTGTAGTATGTGAGGACTAACCACATTCGGGGAATGTAATATCTTATTCAATTTGACTTCCTTACTTTATAGTAACCTCAATCCTCTAAACTTTATTTTCGTGTTTTCAATAAATTTTCAGTGTCTCATTTGTTTACCATTGATAGTCGTACATCTTTGGAACCAATGAGGAATTGTGGGTAGTTAAATACGATGAAAAATTACTTGGACTATGACTTTAAATGGGGGACGAATTGTTGAAACTCTAAGGGTGATGTTTGAATGGAAGGAAATAGAAAGAAAAGAAAAGAAAGAAAGGGAAAATTAAAATTTTTTCTTTGTTTGGGGGTTTTGAGTGGAAGGAAAAGAAGGCAAAGGGTAGGAGATGGGGGAATAAAAATTTTAAAAAACTTTTCTTCCACAAGTAGAAGAAAATAGAAGGAAAAGTTAAATTACTCTACAATTAATTATAAAATATCATATTTGCCTTCTAAATATAATACAAAAATATCAAAAGAATGGGACATTTTAATAAAAGACTAACATTAATGAAATTTTCCCTCCAAACTCCCAAACAACTTGAAGAAAACTTCTCTTTCCTTCCCTTCCCTTCCCTCCTTATTAAAAACTTTCCCTTCTTTTCTCTTTCTTCCTAAACTTCCAAACTCAACCTAAATCTATAAAATACTTATTTTCTATTCAATTCATTTTCTTCTAACAAACTATTCCATCCATTTCAAAATAATTGTCGCTTTCGACAACTTGTCTAGTCTCTAATTATTATTCACTTTCGAAAATCAAGGAAGTATTAAATGATATTTTTTTGACTTTTACTCTTAGTGCATACTAATAGAGAGAGAATTATGTAGTTGGGATATCAATGTAAAAGAAAAATATAGTTATTTTGAATTATCTTTTTGTAAAATTAATGCAGTTTAATAACTTTTTTAATCCGTGTGCACCAACTAAAAGTGACACTTATTTTGAAACGAAGAGAGCACTAAAACCAATATTTTGAAAACCGGACTGGACATTGAACCGGTGGCCTGTCCGGTTTGTGGTTCAACCATTGAATTTCACTAATTTAGGCTTTTTTTGATATCCAAAGTGTATATAATTTAAAATCTATTAAAATGTATTTATATAAAATCTAAAATAGAAGTGAAATACTATTTTTGGAGAATTATTGTCCTAATACCTAAAAATACTGATCAAATTTATAATAAGAAAAGTGAAATTTGTATAAAAATAAGTATAAAAAAGATCAAAAAAAATAACAACTTAATAGTTTAGGTTTTGTAGATGTGTGTTCAATGTTTTGCCATTTTGGAGTTTATTTCACTATTCTTTAATTTTTCTCTTTATTTAAATCATTTTTTATTCTAAAATTTAAAAAACTGCCAAACCGGTTCAACCAATTTTTTACCGGTTCTGTCCGATTTTTAAGACAGACCGGATATATAGTTAAACCGGACAAGTAGTTCTTCCGATTTGCGGTCCGACCGGTCGAACCGGCCATTCCAATCAAGTTTTCAAAACATTGACTAAAACTTCTCCATCAATTCCATTGCTGCTTCCGGTGGCTGTTGTGGGTTGAGATGCTTTGAATTCCCTTCCTTCAACACTTAGACATTGTATACCTGCAATTCTGTACTAGTAAGAAATTAACTTCAATTGGAAGGCAAAGAGAATCAGAAAAACAAAAAATTCCCCATCAAATAATAATAACAAAAATTATCTCCTCTTTTATGAAATTGTATATTCATGAGAATGGCCATAAATTACTGACAGTTAAAAAGACGAGTTTGGGGCTTAAAAAGCAAAAAATGGGAATGCAAGAAACCCTTTCTATTTATTATTTCCAAGGAAGTATTATATATTGTATGGAATCCTATTATTTCATTGAAATTTAAATCAACATACCAATTATGTTAATTAAATTATCTTCTAACCAAACTGAAAAAAAGGGTAAAATACACTGAATCCCCTGTGCTTTAGCTAATGTTCACATTGGCCCTGTGTTTTCAATAACGCCAACCTGCCGCCTTGTGCTTTAGGTTTTTAGCAAAGTTGACGGAAACTGAGAGATCAAATGACGAGTGGATAACATGCACGATTTTTGCGTCTATTTAATGTTTTAAACGAAAATAACACTTGATATGACCTAAATACCCCTACCCATCAGAATAAATACCCCCATCGATTTGAACACCCCAATTCTTCAGCCTCCATCCAAATTTGCAGCAAGGAACTCATCACCTTCAAGTAAAGTAGTTCTCTTTCTTCTTTTTTTGCATCTTTGTAACCTAGTTTAAAGTGGGATTATACTTGGCTTGATTTTTTATGGATGTATTTCTGAGTGTTTGTTTGGATTTTGCAGAAGACAATTTGGTAAATTTTTCAGACAATTTACAATGTCTTGCTCTACCAATAGAGGTAATGGAACTAGAGATATTAGGTATCAACATAGGCATTGTGATTGTTGCAAGAAACCCCTCTTGAAGTTTGTTGACTCTAAGAAGCCTACAAAAGAGATGTTCTACTTTGTCTGTGAAAAAGGCGTTTGTGGATTTTGGTCATGGTGTATCCAATTAACAAGGAGCAGCCCATTAAGGATTTGAGCACAGAGAGTGTAGTAAATGATCGGAATGGTGGCATGGATAGGAGGGTCCTAACAAGACTGCAAGTGTTGGAGGGAAATATAGAAAATATCAAGTTTATGTTTGCTTGTTGCCTACTGGTGTTTTCTTTGTGTTTTAATTGTATGAAATAAACACCTATTGTAATGGTTGGTGGTTTTATGTTGAAGTTGAAGTAGGATTTGTATGTTTGTTTACATGAATAAATTCTAGTTTTAATTATTTAATCACTCAAGTTGAAGTATGTTATATGTTTAAACTGGCCCATTGTGGCCATTGCAAACCCTAAACGTAAACAATTAAAATAGTTTATCAATAGATGGTTAAAACATAATTAAATGACCAAACATGATAGACATATATTTACAAAATATGGTCAAGCCATACCCAATCCACAAACAAAGAAATATAAACCTAAACAATTGCTCAGCAGCATACAAAAGATGGTCAAAATGCCATATGCAATCCATAGACATGGCAAAAATATCTCCAATAATCTATCAAATAAAGGACACTCCACTAATACTCGTGGGTGAAAAAAATTCAGTACCAGTCTTCAAATAATTGATCTATGTACCTTTTGTTTTTGCAAATTTGTTCTACTAGAGGATGTTATGCTTCCAATATCAACAGCACTTGATACTATAATTTGATCAAAGAAAGCCTCTCGAATTTGCATTACGAATTGACTGGAGTACACTTAGGTAAAACAAGAATGTAAACAGAGCCATCCAAATTATCCAATGTAAAACATAATGCAAACAATAATGTAAAATGAGCCTCTCAAATTGTACTATGAAATTGAGATAGGAACAAATTTGGCCAAGGTATCCATTGCATTGTTCAGTCGCATTTTTACACTCTGCAGCTCCTTTCTAACTATCACATCAAGCGGATTCTTACCAACAAGTACTGAAGGTTGAGCATGTAAAGTTTAAGGCTGCATCGCAGATGAAGTTTGAGGATGCTTTGTTGCCGTTTTGTAATATTGGCAATATAATTTTGAGGCTACTTTGTTGCACTTTTTCCATTCCTCCTAGGTGAAGTTTGAGGCATTTCAGCTGCCTTCTTTCCATCTTACCAACAGCTGCCTTCTTTCCATCTTACCAACAGCTGTGGTTTGAGGCTGATGTGCTGCTATATTTCTAGGATGCTTACCAGCTAAAGCATCCTATATAGGCTGCTTACCAGCTGAAGTTTGATTAAGCATTTTCAATAGCTTCATTGTGAGAAAACTCTCCTAAAAAATCCATGGATGCAACTACACTTTTCGGATATTCTCCTCCTTTATTCTCGTAAGGTACAGCTCTATCAACACTTCTTGCTCTATTTGCAGCAGATGGATCCTAAACATGACAACAAATCCTAAAACATATTAGTAATAGTTTCTGTAACATATAAAATCAGGTACAATAATTAAGATAAGCTTAACCTTGTAGAATTTTGAATTTGGATGTATTGCATTTGTACATTTTCTGGAATTGTGTCCTGCTACAGAGCATTTTTGCATTGCATAGGCAATCCTTGCAGAATTTGACCTTTTAGAGGCTCATCTGACCCTTTTCTTTGCAATTCTTGGGCCTTCCTGGCTGCTTCCTAACAGTTGATTGATTGATTGCCAGTTGTTTTGTGTCAACCCAATGCTTGTACCTAAAACTAGATGGATCTCTCTACTATAACACTCATCCACATAGTCTTCAGCCTTTCTATGCTTGTCCTTTTGAATTTCTGGTACTGCATGTGGAAATGGAATAGAAGTCAACTAGAACATGCCACAAGTACAAGTGCATGCATTCGTCCATCAACCATTCAGGATACTCATCGTCATCAATTCGGATTTCTCTTTTTTTCACTTTATTGCAAAATTAATTATTCAAATTCATTACATAATGGCTATGTTTTGAACTAATAATAACCATTACACAAATTATTAAATTCTCCAATAATGGCAGCAAATTGTAAACAAAAAGTTAATTTGTATTTTTACTAAAATACTTAAACAATCCCCCACTTATTTTAATAAAAATATAAATATTATTATTTATTGACAAAGTGAGATCATGAAAGTGACAATGTCTTGAAAAATTCACTTAGAGTTTTCATAATCCCCATACTATAATAAAATTGACTAAACCTTGAAACTAATACTACGTTACGGTATGGAGGATCACATACATGATATTCAAGGTGTTAATATAAGTTTCTAAAAGCCAGCACATTACGGGCTTATATTTCATCCTGAATTTATACGTGCTCTAGAGAATTAGCCAAATTCTCAAAGGAAACGACTTTAGCTCCAAATTCATATATGTGAGTCTATCAAGAATGCTCCAATGACTAAGATATCCCACCTATAAGGGCTACAAAACTTATTAAGATATTAAATCTCATCCTTCCCATCATAGGATCACAAGCATACACCATAGGAGAGGACTTATAGAATTGATCATTGTAAGCATGTTTTTCTCCCAAACTATTCTATGATTTGGTTTTCTTCAACCTAGTTCTTGGTATCTCTAGTCCCAAGGTAGTAGTATCTTCATAGATTGCTTCAATTTAATATATTTAGACACAAGTCTCATTTCTCCCGATGTACCTCATATCTTTGCATCAAGTTTGAGTTTTTATATTTTTTTTTCACAAAATTAGAATAACAAAGATATGAGATTTTGATATCCAAGTAAACATATTCCAAAATTTCTCAACATCATTTATATAAATTGGTAGAAAATATCTCATATAATTATAGCCATCAAATAGATGTATATGTGTTCATATTAAGTTAAGTCACATTTTTCCAATATTTTATCTTCTAATAGCCGTAGCCTATCTTTTAGGAATCATTAATACAAATGACCAATAATCTACTAGTTGGAGCTGCTTTAATTTTTCTCATATATCTCAATATATTCTCAATAGCCAGTAGTGTATTAACCTACTATGAACCATTTTAACAAAATCTCCATGTATTTTACTTTTTAAGAAAATATCACTTATCACGCAAGTACTTTTGTGTGCAACAAAATATTTCAAGTCTATAAAAATTAAACAAATAAGAAATATAGCGATAAAAATATGAATATATGAATATATGAAATAAAGGGTTACAATCTCTAGGATATTCTCAATATATGGAGAAATCTTCCTTCGATAGATTACTTCAGACAAGATCCGAGGGCTTCGCAGCTTATTCCCAAACCAAGTATTAAATTTTTTAAATCTTGAGGAGACTATCGGAGACCTGAAAAATACTTTATGAAGATCTTCAAATCTTGATCTATGGAAGACTTGAAAAGAAAATTTGAAAACCCAAAGCTTCCACAGCTTTTGGGCTTCAAAAATATATATGTGTATATATGTATGTATCTTGAACTTCTAAAGGTGACCCCTATTTATACATGTATGGGAGCGGAACTCCTATTTCTAAAAATTTTAAGAGTATTTGGTTTGGGTGTTTGGTTTAGGGTTTAATTGAGTGGTTGGATTTTTGGGGTTTCGTGTGATCCACGGTTTAGAAATGGCCAATCCATAACTACGGATTATTGTAAACTCTACTGATTGTACAACTTAGTTACTAGGGTAAGATTATAGTTTTAGAGTTGGATTGGTGGTGATAATAATATTGCGCAGCAGAAGCTAGTTATTAAAGTTAGGCTTGCCATTTGATCCTCCAGAGTTTAGGTTTGCGTCACCATAGCGGGCATAACAAGAAAATGCTACAGAAGTTGTGGAATCTTACCTCTCGAATAGGAGATCTCGTATGCGGAGTCGCTTGAGAAGATGTAGAATCAATACTTGATATGTCATCATCATGTTTCGAAACTTTGGAATCGAAACTTGCTTCGAGCATTGGGAGGGTTTTCTCGATTGAAGCTCCAACATCTTTGAGCCCTAACACTGGAGAAGAGATTTTGGTGGTGTCGAGCCAAATACGGGAGTTGATGTAGACTGCACCCCCGGTCTACTTTGAGAGAGGGCTCTCGTCAAGCTCCTTGTGGTTGGGCCGACAATTTCTGGATTCGTGGAATCATGTGCAGAACCCACAATAGTTTTTGAATCAGCGGCGTTGGAACGAGCAGGCATGGATTTGTTGTTCTTCAGAGCCATTGATGTAGATTTGCAGTTAAATATATATGAAGCAAAGAGATGAAAGGTAGGATTGTCCCACCGGGCGTGCCAAAATTGTGCGCAACGAAATATTTCAAATCTGTAAAAATTGAACAAACAAGAAATATAGCGATAAAAATATGAATATATGAATATATGAAATAAAGGGTTACAATCTCTAGGATATTCTCAATATGTAGAGAAAATTCCTTCGATTCTTTACTTCAGACACGATCTGAGGGCTTCGCAGCTTATTCCCGAACCAAGTATTGAATTCTTCAAATCTTGATATGGGAGACCTGAAAAACACTTGATGAAGGTCTTCAAATCTTGATATATGGAAGACTTGAAGAGAAAATTTGAAGACTCAGAGTTTCCACAGCTTTTAGGCTTCAGAAATATGTATGTGTATATGTGTGTGTATCTTACTTCTGAAGGTGACCCCTATTCATACATGTATGGGAGAGGAACAAGTTAGGAGACTTGTAGTACACGTGTAACTCCTTACTTGCATACCAAGAAACAAATTCTTATCTCTTTACACACATAAGAGATATCAATATATAAGGACTGTACTACTTTGATATTATCTCCTTTTTTTAATTTAATAAAAAGATAAATACTAGTGTACATATGTCCCTATTGGCCTAAAGATAAGTCTTGCAGTCATGTGACATGGCACAATTTAATTGGAAGAGCGACACAAACACGTTTGATTGGTCGAACCACCTTGTCTTGACATGTGGAGCAATAGAATTGGTTTTAAATTAACCAATGTTCCAAAAT
This sequence comes from Cinchona pubescens, assembly GCA_025175665.1. Lineage (NCBI taxonomy): Eukaryota > Viridiplantae > Streptophyta > Magnoliopsida > Gentianales > Rubiaceae > Cinchona > Cinchona pubescens. The sequence continues at coordinate 968,091 of JANKKI010000133.1, forward strand.
ATACATACCATATGGCACTATTTAATTGGACTATAAATATGCCAATTAAATTAATTTATAGACAAATGATAATTTTAATTGAAATAAAATTTCTTTGTCTACAAATGCCCCCTCGAAACTTGTTCGTGAGCACCGACTTTTGAATTGTGGCTTGAGCGGACAAGTCTTGACATTCTTTGGACTCCATCAAAATATTCCAAAATTAATGTTGAATTAAACCATAAGCAAAAGTATACTACCCAAGTGAATTCAAGGAATAGATTTTTTTTTCACTTTCAATTCTCTTGGCCTTCGAATACCGAATCTAAAGACTTGAACCAATGCATGTGCACCTTGATCTCCAAATTGTATGAAGCTAGTGAATTCGTGTAATACGGATCCAAATCCCATTGCTTAAAGACTAATATTGGAATAGGATACGAACCATCATTAAAAAAGATTTAGGTGCTTCCGGACTTGAATTAGAACCATCCACCGCCGTAAAAATTTGCATGGAATTAGAAGTTGACCTTATCCAATCATAAATGACATTCCAGATCAATCAAACAAAAAAAAAAAAACCACGCAGGTAAATTTCACCATTTGAAAATTTTCAATAGCTAGCATAGTTTAATTCCAAATCCAATTAGGGAACATATGTAAAGTGATCCCACCCCCATCAAAGTGATATTGCTTGACATGAACAAGACATCTATACTACTCTTGGAGGCTTGAAACCAATACCTTGTTGAAGTAAATTCGAACCAATTCCTTGTCAAACTGAACTTCCGAAGTTGTTAACCAAGTTAATAGACAAAGGAATTAAATCCTCAAGTCGCATGAATTCCAAGATAGTCACCTTGTTGAGTCGGGATTAAACGAACTCCACGATGAGTCCAACTTCGACTAAGCAAATCCCTTGTTAATACAAACTTTGATATGAGTTACTCTTGGAAAGAAATTTTATTAGCCAACTATAGAAACCTATCATGTTTCAATCGGATAACGGAACCTCGATGCCGTAACTTTGTGGAAATTAAACCCAAATCATCTTTCAATTATACAAAAATTGTTGTAACTTATAATTGACTTAAAACAATTCTACCACTCCTTATTGGAACACTACTCCTTGTGATCTTTTACTTTGACAAAAGCAATTTTGCTCCAATTGAATTAGCCGTAAGTTGCAATCCTCATCTTATTAAACTGGAATCTAAAGCCAAATTTCACCGAGTAGATATGGACCCTGCTAAGAACTTGCACTTCAATAACAAACTATAGTGAATTCCTTATCCAACTTGAATTCCCAACCCTGCAAATAACTCAATACTCAAAGGAATCAAATTCCAATAATATCAACAACTTGAGTCTGCATGATTCTTGACTTATTTAACAAATTGGACATTCTAAAAGATGAGCCAGAGAATTCTTCTCCAAAACAAAATCGATCTTCAATTTCTTAAACAATAAGACAAGTACAAACAACTTAGAACTTGTCCAAAAGAAAACTATAAACAATGGTGACTGTGGACATAATTTCTTCTCAACAATCAAAGCAGCAGCAAAACTTTAATTTTCCTAGTGCCATCAGTGCTGCCTTGGTGCTGCTATAAATCATCATCTCAGCAGTGCATTGACGTTTGATACCTTATTACCGCTGCCGCTGCTACTATTTCTGCTTTGCTATCGTTGCCGCTGCCTTTGATTTTTTTTTCTCTTGATGCCTCTGCCAAATTTTGCTGCTACCTCCGTTGAATTTTGTTATTGTTCATTGTGGTTGTTGCTGTCAAATTTCAATATTGCTGGCGTGAAAATTTATTGCTGGAATTTGTTTCCATTACTGTGGTTGCTGCTGCTGCGGCTTTTGTTTTGCTGTTTTACTGCTGCTGCTGCTGTTTTGATGCTGGAATTTGTTTCTATTGACTGCTTAAAAATATTTTCATTGCTGCGGTTGCCTTGCTATAGCACAGCTTGTCCCAAAATTTGTTGCCTTTGCTAAACTTTGACATTGTTGCTATTCTATACTACTTTCTTACTGTGAAGCCTTGGTCATAGGTTTCAAGACTCTTGAACCCTCTTCAATTTGGCAGGTGAATATTTTAACTCTCGATCCATGTTCGTTGTGTTCATGTTTCTCAATTATCACCAAATTAATTTCATATATATTTCATCCTCAGCACACAAATATCCTCCATATACTTTTAATACCATTCATGAGACTCAACGCTTGTGGTAATCAATTAATAATATCATAGCAAATCCATTTTCATAGTATTCTGAACTCCAACGCTTTAAAATAATGCATGAACAAGTCCTGTTACTGTAATTAATTTTTTTTATTTTTTGGACCCAGCCTTGTTTCCAAAGCATGAATGAATTAATATCCCATTGTTATATGAAATAGGACTTAATGGCTCACGTTCTCATCATGGACATGTGGGTAGATTTTCTTATGTACTGCATGTCTTTGTCGTGTATGGTTATCAATCTCAATGAGAATCTGGCCTTATCGCAAGCGACAATGTAATCCATAATATCATGTTGATTGAGCATATGATTCATGAATTAACTACTGGAATGAAATAGCAAGCACATACTGTCTCAAGGTAAGTTCCACAAATATTTTTCAACCATAAGAATTTTACGCTTCATGTCTGAATTTTGTTTGTCAAGTAGCCACATTTCCCGGACAACCATGCAAATCAAGGATTTCGACACGCCGTTGCCACATATCTCTCTTTTTGATGAAAGAGAAGGATTTGGATCCAAGAGTTTGTCATTGTACATCTACAAGCCAGCCATCGGTCCCTTAGCACAACCTTACATTCCTTTTGATGAGTCTCTGCATCTTAAAGATTGGACAACCAGGTCAAGCAAAGAAACAATCGCTGCATCGTCATTTTATATTGCGACAAGGAGTGAAAAAGTGCTCATACGAAATTCCTCCCTGGTTTCATAACAAAGGAACCGAGTGCTGCCAAGTTCTCGCTTCATTTTTTTTGAGTTCCAATCTCGGCAAAGCTACGTGGAATGGTCCTTCCTCATACTTCGGTGAAGCAAGACATACTTCCAACTATTGGGAATGGTCGGAAGATGTGCTCGTGCGACACAAGGAGACATTCTTGAGGGCCCAGGTCTATGATGCTGTTTACGCGTCACACTACTCATATGATCGTTACGACAACGTCTTACGTGCCTTCTGCAAATATTGGTGCCCCTCGACAAACAGCCTCCATACTTCGGTAGGTGAGCTATCAATTTCCCTTTGGGATCTTTATAGACTCGGAGGTCTTCCTATCTATGGCTCATTTTATGACGAGGTCGTGCCAACAGCCAAAGAACTTCTCAACATCGATGGGGATGGAAAATCATTACTTCCAGCAAGTTGAAGACACTTATTTGTGGCGTACTACAGGCTTACCAAAATTGATGGTGAAGGAGTTCATATTAAGGACTGGATTACATTAGTGCAATTTTGGTTCTGAGGACAAGCCAAATACCGAACTACACCTCCAAGGGGTCAAAGACGAAGCACCAACACAAAGCCCAAGAAGGCATTCAACCCATGTGGAAGAACGACGAACACATCCCCTTCGATATGTTGAGCATCAAAGGCTCTCTCAGGGGCGAAGTGTACGTGGGAGCCTTTCTCACATGTTTTCTTTGTATCGAAACACTTGGCCCCATTTGAAGAGCTAGATATGATATCCACTGAGACAGTTATGCTCACCCCACGTGATTACAATTTTTCAGATTAGGTGCTCGTTTTTGGACTCTCCACCGCTTTAGCAGCTTTAGATTTTCTCCAGATTCCACATTACTGGTAGGGCTCTGCTGTCTCTTATACACATCTAGATGTGTATAAGAGACAGGTAGTGTACTTATCTAATACACTTTTGTACTGATGAACTGTAGGTTCGTTATAGCAACTTTTGTACTAAGAAGGAATTTTGTAATTCGTATTTTTGTGTAAAATGAAATACATTTGGTTTTATAGTTGAGAAATGGCTTGATGGTTCTATTACATTACGGTTAAGTTTGTTGCTCTGTTCGTTTGTGCCTTGCGCTTTGGTCCAGTGTACCATTAGCGCGGCGTGTTACGGTCCCGTTTTTGGGGCGTGACATTTAGTGGTATCAGAGCATAGGTTTGAATTCTAAGTCCAGTAATAGGTATTCGATGAGTCTTTCGAGGTTTAAATCGATGTGCTCGGGCTTAGAATTATATAAGATTCTGTTTTGTTCGCGGCATTACAGGATCTGTGGAATTCTTTGACCTGGAGTTATTGATTGACTTGTTTTGGGGAGGTTTTGAGAGGTCCTTGCTTATGTAATTTTTGTTGTACCTCTTTTGTTGAATCTTGAAGAGTTATTCTTTGCTCATGATTCCGTCTTTGACTCTTATCAGCTAGTATGCCGCCTAGGACGCGTTTTGGTTCTAGAGGTCGCGGTAGAGGCTCGGCACAGCAGGACCCTCAGCCTGGGGGTGAGCATAAATCGGTACAACAGAGATCCCATAAGTCGAGTCAGCTTCAGAGAGTGTTACTAGGCCTGCAGTCTACCCACTAGACGAGGCAGGGCTGTCAGCACCTCCTCCTCCGACTGGACCGCTAGTGGTTGATTATGGCGCCATTGCGGCGGTTGTGGCACAGGTTATTCGACAGTTGGGCGCTGAGCGACCTCCCGTTGCTCCACCACCTCTACCACCGCTTACTGACATTCCATCCCTATTTCAGACGCCAAGAAGGCCGGGCTACCTACGTTTGATGGGGCTCCGGATCCGCATAAGGCGGAGTCGTGGATGGGCCAGTCGAGAGGATTTTGAGTTATTTCAGATTCCGGTGGAGTCACGGACATCTTTGGCTATTCGGTAATCCCTTGGTTGCTCGCCCATCCACGACTCCGCCTTTGAGGCTACGTTGCCCCACACCGAGACAGCCCGGACCTGTCTCTTATTCGGGATCTAGTGTCTAGCTCATTACAGTTCCACCGTCCATCAGACTTCCCAACCTGCATACAAACTACATTATAATGCAGTCCATTCAGCTAGATTCGGAGCGAGGCGTAAGGAGAGATCAGGATACCTTTCAGAGGGGTCAGAGCTCTGCGCCAGCACAGACAGGCCATACTAGCCGACCATTTTAGTCTCAGCCTCAGTCTCAGTCGCGTGTACCTGTCTCGGCCCGGACAGGGACGTTAGCACCTCAGCTCTGGGAGTAGGAGTCGTGGTCGACCTGTGGTATCCACAGGAGGGGTCCGTGTACCACCCGATCTGCATCATATGGGAGTCAACATGAGATCTCAGACGGTGACAGTTCAGCAGATGTCGCCGCCATGCCGGTCTTGTGGTCGACTACACTCAAAATCTACCCTGTATAAGAGTCTCTTATACACATCTAGATCAAAGTATAAGCAGATCTTATAACATTCCATACACCTTATGTTTTATTTGATCACAAGATGTGTCATCACATTCATTTGTAGCTAGTCATCTTAGATGTCTGTCCGATAAACCTAGATGGTTAGAGGATCCTTATAGAGTGGGGACCCGGACGGAAAGGTTTTGGAGTCTAGGTTTGTTTTGAAAGGTTGTCGATGCACCACCTCTCTTAAGTTTGAGGCTGACCTTATTCAGTTACCGATGATCGACTTAGATTTGATTTTGGGTTTGGATTGGTTGGCGGCTAATGGTACGACGATTGATTGTAAAGAGAGGTGGTGTGATGTTTCAGATGCCTGGTTTAGATACGGTGATTTTTCGTGGGAATGAAAAGAAGCCCAAGAGTAGGATTCTGATTATATCAGCAGTGAAGGCGTTTAAGGCCTTAGATAGGGGTTGTGAGAGCTATTTGGCTTATGTGATAGACTCTGATAAAGTAGAGCCAGGCATTGAGGATCTTGGATCGACAAGATAAGACATTGAGGAATAAAGTTATCCCCTACGTGAAGGTTTTATGGTCTAATCATTCTGAGCGAGAAGCTACCTGGGAGCTTGAGAGCCTCATGAGATCGAAGTATCCACTTTGTTTGCTTCGTGATTTCGTAAGTTTCGAGACGAAACTTTGTTTAAGGGGTAGAATGTGAAACCCAGTAAGAGACAGTCCCACTACCAAGGAAAACAGCATAACTAGCTCAGTGGATATCATAAAAGCTCTTCAAATGGGGCCAAGTGTTTCGATACAAAGAAAACATAAAGATAATAGACATTTGCGAAAACCATAGTCATAAAGCAGTTCTATAAAAAACTTATTTGGTCAATGGGGTACTATTTGGTCAACCTTGGAATTTCTTTTTAAGTCTTCTTCTTGTTTTTTTCTTCCTCATTTTCTTCCAGCAGCAGCCGAACTCCTCTCCTCCATTTTCCCCAAAAAATTTTCTTGGTTTTCAAGTAGGAATCACTTGGAAGGTAAGATTTTATGTATTTTAGCATTTATGGCTTATGGGCTTTATGATTTAAGCTTTAATTTCAAGTTTTGTAGGATTATTTATGGCTGAGAAAACCCTCTTTGCAGCCTTATAAGTTGTGATTTATGTATGTTATGGGTTGTTTTTAGTGTTTGGGAGGTTGGGAAGTGATTGGGGTTGATTTTTAACAACTTTCCATGGTTTGATTACAAATTTTAAGATTTATGAGTTAGGGTTTTGTCTTCCATATGAGCCTAGAATGTTATGCTATGAATGCTTATGTCTATGCTTGTAATGATGATTTAAGAGTGTTTTAAGGTTAATTTGGATAGGAATTGAGACTTGAAACCAAGTGGAATTGATTTCCTGTCATTTTGTAAGTAAGCGGAAGTTTGGCGCAACTAGGATAATTTGGATAATTGGTTATGTTTAAAGGGTCTTTAATGATCTTTTGATGGTTTTAGGTGTTTTCCATTGTTGTGGAATGCTATTGATATAGTCCCGGCTATTGCTCCGGTGAATCTTTCCGTTTATGGATTTTGTTGGTTGAATATGTTGTTTTGAGTTGGGTTATGACCAAGGTCCCTTGAATACCTTGGAATTGGATTTTGTTGGCAGGGAGGATAACCTACTTATAGCCTAGGGAGGCGAAGTTTTCGGTTTTTCTGGAAAACTGAGCTTATTATCTCCTAATCTAGCTGTAATACGAATTTGAGGGATTAACTAAGTGTTTTGACTGGGGTTTTAGCTTGTCGAAGTTGGTCAGAATTTGTGAAAAGGTCATTTTTGACCAAAGAGCTGTTGGTGTCGTTTTCTATCGTTTCGCATCGTTTTCGCTTCCCTAGTCATTCTTTAACTTCTACATCTCTTCTAAGAGTCCTCTTATACCTGTTTTAGGTACCACGCCACCTACCGCCGGCGATCGCGTTCTGTGATCTTTGTGCAGTTTTTGCTTTAATAGGTGGGTAACATAGACCCTCTTCCACTTGTATTTTGTTTAACGACTTTCGAAATATGTTTGGATGGATTTTAAAATGTGTATGATGTTTGGAACTGCACTTTTACCAAGTTTTGGAATTATTATATATGAAATCGGGACCAAGCTATTTTATGTTAATCAATTGATATATTTGCAAACTCTTTTGATATGAAAGCATTTTATGACTGTTTTGGCTCATAGGTGACCGAGGTATATAATTTTGGATGTATTTGGAAATGTTTGATTTGGTGTCTCTTATACTATATTTAGAAATGTATAAGATCAGACTTATGCTTGATTTTTAAGCATACGAGATTTTGTAATCGTTTGCACCTGTTTAGGCTTTGTAATGGACTATGCTGACGTTTTAATGGCATGATACATTTTAGAAACTACTTATGATTATGGTTTATTGACGTTTAAATGGCATGAGACATTTTAGAAACGCTTTATGACTATGGTTTTCGCAAATGTTATTAAGTTGACCCAAATAGTGCCGTGCCTGCAACTACTGAATCTGTCTCTTATACACATCTAGATGTGTATAAGAGACAGCAAAAGAGACAGAGCAACAAACTTAACCATTTGCTTGAGAAGCATCAAGCCATCATTTCTCAACTATAAAACCAAATATGCACTACATTATGATTAAAAATAATATGAAAAATATTTTAGGACTTTGCGGATAATCTTCCAAACTTCTCTTTTGTTTGGAGGGGTAGTGTATTAGATAAGTTTTGTACTGATGAACTTTATTTTCGTTGTAGCATCTTTTGTACTAAGAAGGAATTTTGTAATTCGTATTTTTGTGTCAAATGAAATATTTGGTTTTATAGTTGAGAAATGGCTTGATGGTTCTATTACATTACGGTTAAGTTTGTTGCTCTGTTCGTTTGTGCCTTGCGCTTTGGTCCGGTGTACCATTAGCGCGGCGTGTTACGGTCCCGTTTTTGGGGCGTGACAAAGACTGTCACTGGAATCGACCAAAAAAGAAGTCAAAACCTTCGAGTTTGAAAAATATTTCCATCAATTCATCATTTTCCGAAACCACACCTGCCTCAAAGATGTCACCAAGAGAATTGGCTGAATACGTAACTATACTTCATATATTTTTCCTTCTTTCCTTCATGCATCTTAATATTCCTCTAACTTTTTTTTTACCTTTTTATGCTCACCAGCCTTGAAGCACCCGTAGAAGAAGGTGGAGACCATTTGTTCGATAATCAAGACATTATCATCAGTGAGACGAATACACATGAAGAATTACATGAGCATGTTGCTGGCAATCCAAATATCCTTGGATCAACAATTAACAAGCCAGTAGAGGATCTTTCGCTTGTCCCATCAAAAATGCCATTGAACCGTCATGGAAGTCTCCACAAGCAAGTTAGAACACCAATCTCTGAATTTCATGGCCGCAAGGTGATAAAAGCATGCCAACAAAAATATATACAAAGCCTATGGAAAGAACTTTGCAATGATATCTCAAACACTTCTGCACACCAAATCTCTTCTTTGGAGGAATGTATCAATATTGAAGGTGATTGAAGAAATAACAAGGATAGACTCTTCAATTGCCCTTCCTCTAAGAGACTCTCTAGCAGGCTTGCTCACGAAGGCCAAGAAATATGACTCTTCAAGAGCTTTAGCATCGGAGAAGATTTCAAGAGAAGCATATGCAGAAATTCTCTCCAAGGCAAATGCACACCTTTCGAAAGTCAAAGCAATGGAGGAACAAGTAACCAACCATCTACAAAGTCTTCAAGGAAAATGGGAATCTATTGAGGATAGAATGATCATTCTTCAAAAAGATCTCGATGATTTGGAGAAGCAAAACATGGACGTTAGCTCGACCGTTGACCGAGAATATGAAAATCTCAAGCAAATTCAAGGTGACGTATTAAGAGCGCATGATCAAATCTCTTCCATTAAAAGCACTACCTTCCTCACAAATAAAGATGCTAAGGAGCTTGAGGAGATGAAAAACACCCCTGAAGCAAGCAAGATAGCCATGGTGAACCTATACCAAGTCCTTTTTTTTTAGCCTTTTTTTTTGATTTAGGAACTTTATTTCATTTCCTTAAATTTCATTTGTTTGTAATGGAAACTTTTCTTTCAATAATAAAGACATTAATTACTTTTCCTTATCTTTTGATTTTATTTTTTATTTTTATCAAAACAAGTAAAGTAACTAACATTTATGAATTTAATTTGAAATATTGTTTCCATCACATTTTTCTTTAAGAAAAATGAGTTGGTTTGAGGGGGTGTAACTGGATTTAGAAGTTGCCCTTTAAGCTGCCTACATATCCCTAAAGGGAATCAAATCCCAAAAGGGAATCAAGTCACACTTAGTTCCTTTTTTTATGAAAAAATATGAGGGGTTTGCCGTTCACAATTTAACTTCTTGTGGGAAAGGAGTATCTATTTCTTTACCACCTTAGACTTGGTGGAGTATTTCAGCAGTTTAACCACATACTACACTATTGGTGGATGCCATCTACAGTTTTAGCTCATGCAAGCCAGGAGCAACACGCAGTTTATGCTCGTGCTAATGAAGGAGCATCTAAATCGTGCGTAATATCTTTTCAAATATTTGCCATTGATGGGACCAATCCTTAATCCATCTTCAGTGATCAACTTGTATGAGCCATTTGCATAGACTTCTTGGACAATACAAGGTCCATCCCATTTTGAGACAAACTTCCTTTGACCTCCATGTGTAAGGATGATCGGTCTTCGAACATAAAGGACCATATCAGCAACTTGGAAGGAGCGCGGCCGAACTCGCTTATTGAATGCTTTGGAAAGGTAAGCTTGGTAACACTCAAGTCGTTGCTGAGCTTCCAACCTTTTCTCATCAAGTGCTTCCAACTCTTCAAGACGAAGACGGGCATTGTCTTCTTCATTAAGTCCTTGCACAGCAATCCTTAAAGAAGGTATTTGACATTCGAGTGGAAGAACTGCTTCGACACTGTAGACAAGCGCATATGGAGTCGCTTGAGTAGGAGTCCGAAAAGTTGTCCTATAAGCCCAAAGAGCTTCACCAATCCTTTGCTAAGATGCCAATCTCTTTTTGACTTATCAACAACTTTGTTTAGCCAATTGCATAGAGTTTTGTTAAAAGCCTCGGCAAGTCTATTCACAACAGCATAGTAAATAGAAGAATTATGTTGCTTAAAGCCAAACTTCTCACAAAGCTTGTTCATTGCAACATTGCAGAAAGGTTTTCCATTATCAGTGATGATATATTGCAGAACCCCGTATCGGTAGATAATGTTCAAGCGAATAAAATCGACCACATTTTCTTTCTTTACCTCTCTTAGTGCAATTGCTTCAGCCCACTTCGAGAAATAATCAGTTGCAGCCAGGATAAAGATATGTCCACAAGACGACTTTGGCAGTGGTCCTACTATGTCTAATCCCCAAGCGTCAAACGGCCAAAAAGAAACAGTAGGATGTAACGGTTCTGATGGTTGATGGATGAAATTGACAAGGTTGACATCTTCTTGCATAGTCTATGCAATCCTTCACCATAGTCGGCCAGTAGTACCCCATCCTTTTAATGTGGAAGGTGCAACTTAGGGCCGGATTGATGAGCGCCACATATTCCTGAGTGAGCCTCTTCCATCGCTTGCATAGCTTCATCCTCACCGAGACATCACAGGAATACTCCATCAAACGATTGCCGATAATGAATTTCCTTATAATAGATGAAGTGAGGTGCTCGACGACGAATTTCAGTTCTTCTCTTTGCATCATCAGGTAACTTTTCATAACTGAGATAATCAATTATTGGTTCACGCCAATATTCCTTCTCCAAAATTAGGAGTCACAACCCAACTTTGACATATGGGGATTTGAGCTTGTTGATTAGGCAGGATGAGCATAGAAGCTAATTTTGCTAAGGAGTCAGCTTGTCAATTGTCCCTCCTTAGAACATCATGCTCCATAGTCACATCACCTAGCCACCCCATTAGTTTCCTAGCATAATTATAATATGGCCACAGCTTGGGTTTCTTGACTTCATATTTACCAAGGAGCTAATTGACTACCAACTTGGAATCTCCAAAAACTCTAAGTCGTAGTTGCTTCATATCAACTGCCATTTAAAGACCAAAGATAAGTGCTTGATACTCGACGACATTATTTGAACATTGGTGTGTTAAAGTGAATGAATATGGCAACATATCTCCTTCGGAAGTGATGAATACTACTCCAGCTCCAGCCCCTCCTCGATGTGCGGCACCGTCAAAGTACATTGTCCAAGGCAGAAGAACTTTGACCACGAGAACATCTTTATCTGGAAGTTTATCAATCAATTCCCACTCAGTAGGTATGGGATGATCGGCCAATAAGTCAGCCAACACTTGTCCTTTGACAGCCTTCGCAGGAACGTAAACAATTTCAAATTGTTGAATTTGAATGTACCACCTTGCGAGACAATCTGACAGCACAGGCTTAGTCATAACATACTTGACCGGATTTGCCTTGGATATCAAACGGACAGTATAAGTTTGAAAGTAGTGCTTTAACTTTTGTTTGGCAAATATGAGAGCCAAGCACAACTTCCCAATTGTGCGAATAATTTAACTCATTTGGTGTCATCATCCGGATTAAATAATATAGTGCATTTTCTTTGCCCTCACAATTTTCTTGGGCAAGTAATGCTCCTATAGACCATTCCTGTGCAGCAATATAAAGAATTAAAGGCTTACCAAGGATAGTTGCAGCTAACACGAGTGGCTTCATGAGATACGTTTTTATGCTTTTGAAAGCATTACTACATGCTTCATCCCACTCAAAAGGTAAACCCTTCCTCATCAAGTGGCTAAAAGGTTGGCATCTCCCAGCCAAATTGGAGATAAATCTTCAAAGATAAGCCAATCTTCCTTGCTAACTTTTCAACTAATGAATGTTGCGCGGCTCAGGCATCCCCAAGATAGCATCGATTTTGGATTGATCAATTTTGATTCTTCAACTATGTATAATAAACCCAAGAAACTTTCCAGAGGTAACTCCAAAAGTGTACTTCAAAAGATTCATCTTGAGTTGGTATCTTCGGAGTCTTTCGAACACCATCCTAAGATCTTGGACATGGTCAATTTGCTTCTTCGATTTGACAACGAGATCGCCAACATAACAGTCTACATTCTTGTGAAGCATTTCATCGAAGATCTTTTGCATGGCCCTTTGATATGTGGATCCCGTATTCTTTAAGGTAAAAGGCATGACTTTGTAGCAACAAATGCCTTTGGGAGTTCAAAAAGCAATGAGTTCTTCATCCCTCGGTGCCATTCAGATCTGGTTGTATCTCGAGGATCCATTCATAAAGGATAAGGTTTCATACCCCGTTGTGGCATCGACCATTGTTTTAACGATAGGGAGAGGAAAGTCATCTTTCGGACAAGCGTCATTGAGATCTCAAAAGTCAACGCAAACACAGATTTGTCCATTCTTCTTTCTCACGGAGACTATGCTAGAAATCCATGTTGGGTATTTTACTTCTCGGATAAAACCAACTTCTATGAGTTTGTTTACCTCCTTCTCAATTAAAGGGATCAAATTAGGCCAAAAATGTCTTTGATCCATACTTGATCTTGTTTAACGGGTCTTGCACCTCGCTTAACGGCCAAGTCGTGAACAGCAATTCTTGGATCCAAGTCAGGCATCTCTTTGTAATTCCAAGTAAAAACATCCTTAAATTTGAGCAACAGTCCTACATATGCTTGTTCCTCATTAGGAGTCAGCCAAGTACCTATGTAGATTGGGCGAGAACTATCATTTGTGCCAAGGTTGATTTCCCTCAACTCATCAACAGTTACCTTCACGCCTTCTTCCAATTTAGGAGGAGCATCTCCGGCATCTTCTTATTCCAGAGGCTCTTCGTTTTGAACAGTGATATGGTTGCAAGAGGCAATGCTTTCCTTGTCTTCCTCCTTGATGTTTATATCAACTATGGTTTTCCTTTCTCACATTGCCTTAATGTATGAAAAGGTTAGTGACTCGTCTTCTTAAACTTCCATCATTGCAGGAAGCATTATTCCCTTTTGTAGTAAAAATATACTCTTGTGCCTTTGGAAAACTCAACCTTTCATGAATCATAGGTTGCTAGAGGTTGCTTCATCAAAACTCTTCCTCGTGGACCAAGCCTATCAAACACCGAAACATGTGGTGTAACTTTTCCCAGTCTATCAAAGACTGATCGCCTTGAACCCTTCGACGTAGTTTCTTCTTTTATAGTAATATGATACGTATTAGCCATTTAATTGTTATATGCACAAGAGAAGGTGGTCTATACCCAAGTCCCATTGATAGATTGTTGACAGCATATCCTTTGTCTTTAACATCTTTTGTGTGGAAGTCATGCCATGTGCCTTTTCACCAGTTATCTCTGCAGCTTGCCTAAAGTTCATTCTTCTTTGGGATCGTAACCAGCTTTTACAAGAAACTTGTACGCATTTGGATCAAATGCCTCTCCGGTTAATATTGTAGGTAATGAATTGTACTCTATTTTGGACTCCACCTTTGGTCGAACATAGCATTCAAGAAGAGTTTCTCTATGCTTGACCACCTCAATTTTGGCGAGTGGTACAGTGAACTAGTTCAATTCATAAACTCACATCCAACAAAAGGAGAATGACTTTCTTTTCTCTTTGACTTTGGGACATAGCGTAAGATATGTGTTTTAAATTTTCGACCATCTTCCTTTGTCAACTCCTTCTTTGTGTTACCTTCTAGGTAAAATTTAGTATCAGCAAAGTAACTCTCAGCTTCAATGAACGGTTTTTCATAAGCAACTACTTTCTTCATGACACCGTTATGGCAATACTTGAAACATTGATGAAGAGTTGACAATATAACACCATTCTCGTGAATCCATGGTCTCCCAAGAAGCATATTATAAGATGTTTTTACATCGATAACATGGAAAAGTGCACCTGAGGGTAAATCGCCAATTAATAAATCAAGTCTTATAAGACCAATGGCTCTTTTTCCCCGCTTGATTGAATCCTTGGATCATGAGACAGCTTCGTGAAAGTTCATCACTTGTGATTCCAAGCTCTTTTATTGCACTAAAGGCATTATATTCACAGCAGATCCTCCATCGAGAAGTATCCAAATATGAGATTTACTTTTTGCTCACATGCATGGCCATTTACAAACAAGGGTAGATTGTGAGCTTTCATCCCAAGCAATAAATCTTCGTCATAAAAAACAATTGTGCTGCACATTCCTCGAGGACGTTATCAGCAACAGTGAGTTTTTTCTCAAATTCTTCATCAACTTCATCATCATTAATGTTCATAACATGGCAAGATGTAAGGACGTCGTCATCTTTCAAGTATCCTTTTGGCATGAATTCTTTCAAAGTAATAGGTCGACAGACATTTTGAAACATAGCACCACTCGGATGGATTGATGATGAAATTGTTCTTCTTCTAGACTTTCTTTTTGCAACCCACATTTTCACCATCCAAAATTTTGGTAGCAGATTAGTCTCTTGCGCTTTAACTTTTCGGCCTCTTTTTCGAGTGACAAGTGTCCATCCTTCGTCCGACTGATTACTTGCGGCATCTCATCCTTCAATAGTTCTTCAGTTTGCCTTTTGAAAGGCATTTCATCTTGCTGGAGTTTCTTGGGTGGAGGAGTTGTTATATAATGGAACGGGATTGAAATCTCCAAATTTGATCATGAACTGTATTATTTCTATCTTTGATAAAGGACGAGATGCTCTACCACTCTTCAACAAACTGTGAGAGTCAGGAATTACAGTGGTCTGGTTTGCACTTGCTTTATGTTCCTCAAGCAAAATCTTACCTTGGCGGGTAACTCCATTACCTTATCTTTAAAGACAAAACACCTTGTAAGGGGATGACCAACCAAGCGATGGTAGCAACAATAATTTGAATCATTAACTCGCCTAGTTTCCTCAGGCCGTTTCATCTCGGGGAGCTCAATGAGTTTGGCTTTGAGCAGATCATCGAACATGACTTGAAGATCAGAGTCAAGGAAAGGGTATTCTTTCTCCTGCATCTCCCTTAGTGTATGTTTTCTTCGTGGCCTACCCTGCGCAGGCTCTACCTTCTCGGACACCTTTTGATTGACTTTTGTCGCAATCTTAATAGGTGCAGTATTTGTTGTCATATCAAACAAGTTTCTTTGTTTTCGGACTTGGTAGAAGGCTTGCCCTTTTCTTAAAGTCTTGTTTTTCTTTATTCTTGCGAGGATCAGGAACAGGCGCCTCTTTATTTCCAAGGCCAATTTCAAGATTATGAGCTTTTGCTGCCAATTTCTTAAAATTCGGAGGTTGAATACCTTGTAGAATATAGCGAAGTCCCCACTTCATGCCTTGAATGCACATCTCAATGGCGGACATCTCGGAGATTCGGTTTCTACAATTAAGGCATAAAGTCCTCCATCGATCAATATAATCAACAACTGGTTCGTCTTTCCATTAATGGATGTTGGAAAGTTTAGTCGTAGTAACAGTCCTCTTAGTGCTGTAGAATCAGTTGAGAAATTCCCGCTCCAATTTCTCCCAACTATCAATCGAACCGGCTTCAAGGTCATTGTACCAGTCGAAAACGTTACCTTTTAGTGAGCAAACAAATTGCTTGACCAACAAATCACCATAAGTTCTGGTATTGTTACATGTCTGAATCTCGACAAAGTGTACCACATGCTGTTTCAGATTCCCTTTACCGTGAAACTGCTGAAACTTCTGTGGTTGATATCCACAAGGCATCATCAAACTGTCGATTCTTGTGGAATAAGGCTTAGCGTATATAAGGTTCGATTTTGGACCACCTTGATCATGCCTTCAACGAACTCCTTCAATTGATCAGCATGAATCATTTCATCAGAAGTCATGTGCACTTCTTTCGCCTTTCCTAGATGTTTAGACGAAGTTTCACCTTCTTGACGTCCACCAGGTGCCTTTGAATCAATTTGACTTCCTTCTACAGCATTGTCTTTCTTATTAACGAGTTGAGCGATGATGGCGTCTTGATCTTGTACACGCTTTCTTCATTGTTTCCATCATTCAAGTTAGGCTTGCCTTTTGATCCTCCAGAGTTGAGGTTTGCGTCACCAAAGCGGGCATAACAAGAAAATGTTGTAGAAGTTACGGAATCTTCTCGAACAGGAGATCTCGAATGCGGAGTCTCTGGTTCTTGAGAAGATGTAGAATCACTACTTGATATTTCATCATCATGCTTCGAAACTTTGGAACCTGCTTCAAGCATTGCGAGAGTTTTCTCGATTGAAGCTGCAACATCTTTGAGCCCTAACACTGGAGAAGAGATTTTGGTGGTGTAGAGCCAAACACAGGAGTTGATGTAGACTGCACCTCCGGATTACTTTGAGAGAGTGCTCTCGTCATGCTTCTTGTGGTTGGGCCGACAATTTGTGGATTCGTGGAATCATGTGCAGAACCCACAACAGTTTTTGAATCAGCGGCGTTGGAACGAGCAGGCATGGATTTGTCGTTCTTCAGAGCCATTGATGTAGATTTGCAGTTAAATATATACAAAGCAAAGAGATGGAAGATAGAGATTGTCCCACCGGGCATGCCAAAATTGTGCACAATGAAATATTTCAAGTCTGTAAAAATTGAACAACAAGAAATATAGCAATAAAAATATGAATCTATGAATATATGAAATAAAGGGTTACAATATCTCTAGGATATTCTCAATATGTAGAGAAAATTCCTTCGATTCTTTACTTCAAACACAATCCGAGGGCTTCAAAACTTATTCCTGAACCAAGTATTGAATTCTTCAAATCTTGATAGGGCAAACCTAAAAAACACTTGATGAAGATCTTCAAATGCTGGTATATGGAAGACTTGAAGAGAAAATTTGAAAACTCAGAACTTCCACAGCTTTTAGGCTTCAGAAATATGTATGTGTATATGTGTGTGTATCTTGAAATACTGAAGGTGACCCCTATTTATACATGTATGGGAGGGAAACAGGTTAGAAGACTTGTAGTACACGTGTAACTCCTTACTTGCATACCAAAAAATAAATTCTTAACTCTTTACACACATAAGAGATATTCTTATCTCTTTACACACATAAGAGATATCAATATATAAGGACTGTACTACTTTGATATTATCTCCTTTTTTTAATTTAATAAAAAGATAAATACTAGTGTACATATGTCCCTATTGGCCAAGTCTTTCTGTATGCAGTCATGTGACATGGCACAATTTAATTGGCAGAGCGACACAAATACATTTGATTGGTCGAACCACCTTGTCTTGACATGTGGAGCAATAGAATCAGTTTTAAATTAACCAATGTTCCAAAATAGACATGTCATATGGCACTATTTAATTTGACCATAAACATGCCAATTAAATTAATTTACAGACAAATGACAATTTTAATTGAAATAAAATTTCATTGTCTACAACTTTCACCAATTTAGTTTCCTAAATTTTTATCTTCAAGATATCGATATCTGTTACATTTATTTGTGAATATTAGTCTGCACATACTCAAAACAAGGATTAATAAATTTCAACTCATAATATTCAATGCATATTATAAACTCAAAAATTCACACTTACAAATTGAGCAAATATCACTCATGGAATTCTTTTTTCTCGCGTGGCTATCAATGACAAGGATTTCAAGTATTTCAATAATAATAATAATGCAATTCTTATTGTTACTCAATATTGATACGATGAATAAGAACTCTTCACAATAGAATAATGTCACCACTTAATTACTTGCATGTATTCAAGATATCTCAAACTAAGCCTATAATAGCATTCAAGATCTAATTTTATATTATTTATACAAAAACAACTACCCTACTATTTCTCATATTTCGAAGTATGCAACTCACATTGCCACGTCTTTTGTAGTATTCTCATATGACTATATTTACATGAATGCATTAAGAACAAAAGTCAAATTCCATACTAGCCATGCACAGAGCATGTAAATCCCCACTACCACCTTATATTATTTTAACCTCCAAATGTTTTAACATAGTCCAACTCAAGAAAAATATATCAAATTGTCCATGTTTCAACAATTTAACCTCGTACCTTGATGTTTCATAAAAACGAAAAATATTTAGTACCACCATTCACGTAGCCAACACGGATAAGGTTCAAACTAGCATCTACTAAGATGTATAGTAGGGTTGAGACGTGTATTCCTTTTAAAATGATTCATGTCTAATATATCTTGTAGATTTTTAACTATGATGCAGAAGGTTATTAGTGTGTCACCTTCAGGATACACAGCCCAACTCATAGTTATTGCTTCCCTTTGATCTACGCAACCAAGTAAAGCAAAAACTCCCCACGCACTCTAAATTGTCCACGTAGTTATAATTGTGAAAAATTATAAGGAAATAATAGTAAGAAAAGATTAGATAATTCTGTTGTAACAAACTCAATTTATGGATTCAAAATAAGAGCTGCTCCTTTGGATATAAAATAGGATAATGTGATTTTAATGACAATTCATTATCCAACTTGATTAGCATTCAGATAGGATAAATAAATTTAGCCTACAAAATACATTATTCAAATTCATTACGTAACAGTCATATTTTAAAATAATAATGACCATTACACAAGCTACCAGATTTCTCAATAATGGTAGGAAATTGAACTGAAATGTTATTTTGTAAATTTATTAAAATACTCCAACAATTCTCCACTTAGTTTAATAAAAATATAATGTACTATTTCTTATGGAAAAAGTGAGAACATCATGCATAATGAAAGTACTTTACTTAGTGTTTCTATAATCCCTATACTGGAGTCAAAGTGGTTAAACCTTGAAAATAAAACTACTTTAGGTTATGCAAAATTATGTCACACACATGACATTCAAGGTGTTATTATAACCTTCTCAAACTAGCACATTACGACCTTGTGCTTTATCTCAGATTCATGAATGATCTAGAGAATTAGTCAAATTCTTATCAGCAGCTGCCCCACTTCCAAACTCATTTGGTGAGTCTATCGAGAAAGCTCTCATGACTAAGACATTCCACACATAAGGGCTGTAGAACTCACTAAGAGATTAAATTTCAATCTTCTCATCATAAGATCATATACCTACTTTACACCATAAGAGAGGACTTGTAGAATTGATCACCAAATACATGTTTTTTCCCAAACTATTTTACATTCGTTTTTCTCCAATCTAGTTCTTGGGATCACAGTATCCTCATAAATAGATATCCAATTTAATAAATTTAGGCACCAGTCCCACTTTTCTTGATGTACCTCATATCTTTGCCTCAAACTTGAGTTTTTATATTTTTTTTTTAAAAAACTAGAATAACAAAGATATGAAACTTTTGACATTCAAGTCAAAATATTTCAATGTCTCTTAAAGATGTAGTCACATATTATCATAATTTTTTGAAAAATCTCTCATAATTGTGACCACCAAATAAAATATAGATGTATAAGTTTTCACATTGAGTGAAACCACTTTTTTCAATATTTATAGCATACTCAGTAGTTAATAGTATTACTATTAGAAATCATTAATATGGATGACCAATAGTTTTCTACTAGTAGATAACATATATTTTTATATATCTCAATCATTTTCCAATGGCCAGTAGCCTATTGACCTACTAAGAGCCATTTTAATAAATCTCCATGTATTTTCTTTTGCAAGAAAATACCACATTTACTTATGAGTTATTCATCATTTTATTCTCAAATTTTGATCCCCAAGAGATATTTATATTTGCCACACTTGTTTAATTTCAATGCAAAAGGTTATTAGTGCATTGCTTCTAAGATACAACAGCCCAACTCATGATTGATGCTTCTCTTCTATATACACAACAAGAGAAGCAGAAACTTCCCTACTCACCCACCTTGTCCAAGACTTATAATTGTGATAATATAGCTGTTAGGAAAATTGTAAATAGAATAATCCCTTAGAAAGGTTGGTTTGTAACTCAATTTATACGATGGAGAATAGGAGTTACATCTTTAAAATCAGAGTAGGATAAATAGTTTTAAGTCACAAAATGCATTACATAATTGAATGTGTAATGGTTATATTTCTATTAACTATAACCGTTAAAAACATTACAAAATTCCTCGATTTATGTGTATAAATTGTAACCCAAAATCATAATTCAATAATTTGAATTGATGTATGTTTTTATTAAAATAATCCAACAATCCTCCATTTATTTTAATAAAAATATAAGTACTATTATTTATACAAGGAAGAAAGTGAGCAAATCAAAATAATGAAAATGGCAATGTCTTGAAACCTTCAATTAGTGTTTCCATAATCTACATACTAGAATCAATGGTTGGGCCTTAGAACTAAATTAACTTAGGGTATGTAAGACTTTGTCACACATGATATTCATGGTGTTAATATAAGTTTCTCAAACCAACACATTATGATCTTGTTTCTTTATCCTAGATTCATGAGTACCCTAGAGAATTAACCAAATTCTCATAAGAAGCAGCCCCACTTCCACACTCATTAGGTGAATCTATCAAGATTCTCCCTTGACTAAGATATCCCATCTATAAGGGATATAGAACTCACTAAGATATTAAATCTCAACCTTCCCATCATAAGATCACATATATGCTGTACACCATAGGAGAGTACTTATAGAATTGATCACCAAATGCATGCTTTTCTCCTAAACCATTTTATGATTCATTTTTCTCTAACCTAATTCTCCGGCTCTCTAGTCCCTAGGTAGTAGGTGTCCTCATAGATGGTTCCAATTTAATAAATTTAGGTGCAAGTCCCATTTCCCTAGTTGTACCTCATATTTTGCCTCAAACTTGAATTTTTATATTTTTTTTAACAAAATTAAAATAACAAAGATATGCGATTTGGACATCCAAATCATAATATTTCAAAATTTCTCTACATAATATATTAACACAATACCATTACTTTGGTGAGAAATTCTCCCATATAACTATTGCCACCAAATAGATGCGTAAGTGTTGACATTGAGTGAAGTAAAATTTCTCATTATTTTATTCTCTAGTAGCCAATAGCCTATCTTTTAGGAATCATCAATGTAGATCACCAATAGTCTGATTTTTTTTCCACGTATCTCAATACATTCTCAATGGCCACTAGTCTTTTAACATAATATGAACCATTGTAATAAAATCTCTGTGTATTTTCTTTTTAAGAAAATATCACATATCACGCAAGTGCTTTTACCAATTTATTTTCCCAAATATTGATCTTCATTACAAGAGATCAATATCAGCCACACTTATTTGTGAATTTTAATCTACACATTTTCAAAAATAAGGATTACTAAAGTCCAATTCATAATACTCAATGCATATTATAAACTCAAAATTTATACTTATGAGTTCAGGAAATATCAATCATATAATTCTTTTTTCTCGTATGCCTGTCAACAATATGCATTTCAAGTATTTCACTAATAATAATGCAATTCTTATCTTTACTCAATATTGATAAGAATAATAACTCTTTACAATTATTGATAAAAATAAGAACTCTTCACAATATAATATTGACATCACTTAATTATTTGCATCTATTCATGATATCTCAAACTCAACCAAACACAGCATTTATGATCAAAATTTATATTATCTATACAAAATAAACCCCCTACTATTTCTCGTATTTCAAAGCATGCAACTCACATTGCCATGTCTTTTTTTTAACAAATTCCAAGGCACATTAATCATTTCAATCTTTCGCCACTACAATGCACAGCTGCATATATTCTTACCAAAAATATAAACACAATTTCTAATTGCAGACAATTTCTAATCCCAAAAGTAAGGTTAAACCTCACAATTTGTTGCTACCCAAGCCTCTACTGGCTACCTTCATCTCTACATTTACCTTTACCGAAGGTGGGGAGTCTAAGCTTTGGAAATAGAGTGAATTTTGGTAACTTCATGCACTTGAATATGGTAACCTCAATCAATGCTGGCCCTATCCTTTTTTCCCCATTTCTTGCATGCATGGTTGAAGGAGTTACTGGAGTCTTTCACAGCAAAGGCTGCCCAAGAAAGGGCAGCACAGCCACCAAGGAATGCAAAAGCTTTTGCTCCTTCAATGATGGATAAAAAGAGTGAAAGCTTCCTTTGATTTCCCGCTTGATTGGCCAAGTTTTGTCTAGCTTTCAAGATTGCCCTATCACCGCCATTAAGATTTTCCCTTCCACAATTGTTAATTACTTTATCTTCAACTTTAGATATCTTATCTTCCCCATTGTTGAGCTTATAAGTGACTGGATCTGGATTGTTGGTGGTTGGATCTGGATCGGGTGGTTGACTCATGACTTCGGATTTTTTGACGCCAACGTTGGTGGTGATTTTTTGACGCCAACGTTGGTGGTGGGTTGTTGACTCATATTACCATGTCTTTTGTAGTATTCTCATCGAACAATTCATAGCCAATTATATATATATATATATATATATACATATATATATATATATTATATTCTAATGACAACGTGAACAATAATTATAGTGACCTTGAAAACACCTAATTTGTAAATTAGATACCATCATGGACATTAATCCCTATTTGAGTATGTGCAGTCCCATTTCCCTCGATGTAATAAAACAAACTCCGTTATACTTATTTTAATTTTCTCTTGTTTTTTTTATTTAAGTATTCCTTACAATTGTTTGTTTATCTTGTTTATTGTTATTGCATGCTCAAAATTGCATGATTAAAATAGTTATCCACCAACTTCAATGCAAACAACCTGCACTTGGAGTAATAAAAATTTATCTTGATACATTATCTCATTTTATTGACTTATTGATTTGAGAATAGGTATGCTTATAAATTTTTTAAAAAATTTGGAGCACATGACAATTTTTAAAATTGAGGAGGAATAAATTGTATTTTGAAATTGTCATTTTATGCATTTTTAAAAAATTAGTTGAATTTTTTTTAATCAATCTCTACCTTAAGTCAATGTATTGTATAGAACTGCAAATGAGTTGAGTCGAGCATGAATATTGCTATGCTCTAGCTCGAGCTCGAGTTCGAAATTTTTTATAGGACTCAAATTCGAGCTCCATCTCGAATGAGCACTAAAAGTATGCTCGAGCTCGAGCTCGAGCTCGAACTCAAAAAATATGCCAGAGTTCAACCTCGATTCAAGTTCGTTCAAAATCAAGGAAAACGGTTTCGAATTCGAGCTTGAGTTCGAGTAGCTCGACTTCTTTGAGAAGTGAAAAATATAATTTGTTTAAAGAATATAGGCATTTTAGTAATTTTACTCTATAAGATATATAATAAAAAATTTTAAAAAATTACATATATGCCTGAAAGCTTGACGAGCACTCGATGAGAGTATATCTATGCTTGAGATCATCTCATCAAGTTTGAACTCGAGCTCGGTCAAGTCGAGTTCAAGTCGGGCTTTTAACTGAACTGTTCATTAACCACTTGCAAGCTGCTTGGTTTATTTACAACCATAAATATATGGTTATTTAAATTACTTTTGGTGGTTTTTTTAGAAGTAACCATAAAAATTCGTAGGGGCACAAATCATATTCAATTGTAGTTTTTGAACTCTTGAGCAACTCAAACAACCAAGGTTAATAAAGGCCAGGTATATAATCCAATAATACATAAGAAAATAGACACAATCCTGACGTAAAATGGTCTTTAACTGGTTTTAGATATTTTTCATGACCACAACAGATACAACTCCGATGAAACCAAACACTGCTAGTAAAGCCTAGACTAATTTCATCCTAGGTATATTATCTTCAGAGAGATAAAACAATCACTAAGCAAAAAGGACAAATTCATAAATGCTCCAATACTATTTACTGTGATATTAAAATTCATAACGAGCAGTCGAGGATATGTGGAAGGAACTGAATTGGTGCATAATATGAGCAGAAGTGGGCAAAAACATACAACAGATGGCGATGAACTGTCTAATGACGCCAAAGATGGTGAAGACGAGAGAGACGGCGTGAACAATTTTCTTCACTTTGCTAGGTAGCAATTCCAAGAAAGAAATTATGTAAGTGAGGAAACTGCCAGAGGGAATGATTATGAATAAAGATGGATAGTTGTTAGGAAAATCTGTTAGAAGATAATAGTGAGTAAAGGTTAGATAATTCTTATTGTAACAACTAAATTTATAGATTCCAAACAGAAGTTTCACCTTTAGAACTAAATAGGATAATAGATTTTAATGACAATTCACTATCCACATTAATTAGTGTTAAGATAGGATACATAAATTTCGTTAACAAAATTCATTAAGCAAACTCATTATATACAATGGTCTTATTTTGAATTAATAATGAGCATTATAAAGTTGTAAAATTCCCCAATAATTACAGCAAATTGCAACCGAAAAGTTATTTTGTATTTCATTAAAATACTCCAACAATTCCCCACTTATTTTATAAAAATATAAATACTATTATTTATGCACAAAGTGAGAGTATCATGCATAATGAAAGTAGCAATACCTTGAAACCTTCACTTAGGGGGTGCTTCGTTCATCTTTTGGAATTAGAATTATAATCGGATTCATTCACAAAAATTTGGTATGGATTTTGTGTGATGGAAACATTGAAATAGTTACTTCTTGGTAAATATTGTTGGGATTGAGATTCAAAATTAATTTTTCCCTTTCTTTTAAACCACTTTTTCAACCTAACCTTACCTTTCTCCTCCTGCATCTCATCACCATCTTTCTACTACTAACTTACCTCTTCCCTGCGTCCTCAACAATCTGCCATCTCTCACCCAATAATCAATGCCAACCTTCTCCATAGGCATAGATCTGCCATTTTTACCTCTTCCTCCTCCCTATCAATCCTTTCCCTCTCCTTACTGTCGATCCTCCTTTTCACGTATTATTGTAATGCCATGGTTGTCTCAACCCACTTCACTCACTGTGAAAATATTACAAGACTAGTAATAAAAGAATAGCCTTTTGAAAGAAAATATCTAGAGAGCTCCATTCTAATTCCAAAGATATTGAGGATTCCAACCTAAATAAGTTGTTAAAAGCACTATACGGTCAATGCTTGAAATTTTTTTAACGCCTAGAACTAAGAATGAGAATGGGACAAGAAATTATAGGAAATACGAATATTATTAAGTAAATGTAGTGTAGTTCAGTAGTTATTGAAGCCAGAAGAACTGGTTAGTGGTTAGGGTAGGAAGTTGCAAGTTGGATAAGGGAGGGAGCCGGAGACAAGGCTTGAGAGATTTGGGAGAAAAAGGGGAGTGAAGGATGGTAAGGAGATTAGTTATTTCTTTTTCTAATTTTTTTCCAAATTGGGAATCAGATTTGGTAATCAGCCTAAATCTCCTAATTTAGTTAAATATCAAGAATTTCCAATCTATTGGATTCATTAATAAATTTTAATTCCCATTCCTATTATCTAAACAACTGATAAGGGACTATATCTGATTCCTGATCCTAATTCCCTTAAACTAAGCACCCTCTTAGTGTTTCCATAATCCCCATATAGAGTCAAAGTGGCTAAGCCTTGAAACTAAGACTACTTTAGGGAATGTAAGACTATATAACACACAAGATATTCAAGATGCTAATATAACCTTCACCCTTGTACTTTACCCCAGATTCATGAGTGCTCTAGAGAATTAGCCAAATTCTCATAGGAACAGCCCTGCTTTCACCCTCATTAGGTGAGTCTATCAAGAAAAAAGGCCTCGCTGTTGACAAAGTCGACAAGGAAGAAAGCAAAAGAGGGCTCGCCATTGGTAAGCCTTTCCTTCACCATTAGTGACAGTTTTTCTAAAAATCCAGTCAATGGGTCAAAAATCCTTGCTGTCGATCAGTTTCCCAGTACAAAACCCCTTGCCACAAGCATGGGCCCCCAACAATTTAGGGCACTTGACTATTTTCTACAGTCATTTCAAGGAGGCACTTTGTAGTTTTGGCAAGAATAGTTAAGTTGAGGTTTTCAACACTAAAGAGGGATCTTGTCAAAGTCCTTTACCCCTCAACAATGTCCATTTTGAGCTTTCACTTTGTTTTCCCTGGCTAAAAACTAGTAGAAATCTAGCTCTACATCTATCTACCTAGTGGATATTTGAATTCCTCAAGTAATGTATGTTTTCTTCACTTCTTTTTAGTGCAAGCATTGGTTCTTCCCTTAGTTAATAGCTTGTATATTTGTGGTTCTTTTCATGATTAGTTGCTTGTTTGCTCCCATTTATAACCTATCTTACCTAAAGAATTCACCTTTTTACAAGATCTCTAAGTTAATCATGTTTAGCATTTTTATTACCAATTGCCTTTTTTCTTTTTTCTTCCAATTATGTTTAACTAAACTAGCTAGGGGTTGAGTCTAGGTTAGTCTAATTTCACATGGGTAACATGTAAAGTGCATATTTGAATGGGGATTTTAAGATTGGTTAGGCAACACTTAGTTGTACGAACTGAAAATTAGGTAATTTGGCTAATTGTCCAATTTTTTAAGTAGAGGGTACATACTAGCCATTAAAACTCCTCCTTAGGCCTAGACTAGTTTTGGGTTGGGTGAACTATTAACTTGGATGATACTTGACTAACTCAATTGGTTGGTTTGAGCTTCTTGGTGCTTAGTGAAGTATATCTTTCTAGAGTAAGTTTTGGAGGGATCCTAGCTCACTTTGGTTTGGTAGAGAAACACAATTGGCTAAGGGTTTGGTAATTGGGTAAATTATAGAACGTAACCCCTAATAAATCACAATTTCTTCCATTGAGTATTCAATTTGAGCGCAACCCAGGAATTAGTTAGCTTAACACTTAACCCACCTCCTTATTATTAATTTCTATCGTTGATTAGAGCTTGCTTAATACTGTCCACCTTAGTTGTTAGTTGTACTTCCTTTATTTTAATTGCTTTCTTAGCTTTATAGAAAGAAAATCCTCAAAAACTTCACATATCTTTGTCTAAATAATAATCAATCTTGAATTTCTTTATACTTGCCAAACATAGATCCTTGAGGAATGATCCCTACTTCCACCTAATTTCTACATAAGCTGTATACTTGCGGTGCATGCAAGTAAGTAGTAGGAATTAGAGGTAATTAGATTTGTCACACAAGAAGTTTTTGGCTCCGGTTTCAGAGATCTCTTTTTGGCAATACTGAGCAGCTTAAGATTAGTACTAGTTTAGATCTTTTCTTTTTAATTTGTTGTTTGAATCCATTTCATGTACTATTAGTGCCTTGATTCATGTGCCATTATTGTTCTTCCTAGTTTATGAACCTTAATGAAGGATATTTGAGTGCCAAAGCTATTCGTAGGCTAAGGAGGAGAGCAAGAGCACAAGAAGCCAAGAACACATCACAGATGATCCACGACGAAACAATCAAAATGAAAAAGACAATCAAAATGAGAGAAATAATTCAAGGAAGGGGGGATGAAAATGAGAATGAAAACAATGGCAATGGGAGGAATATGAGACTCTGAGATTAAGCTGTGCCCACTTTTGATGGGACGAGTCAAGCATAGCAAGGATACCAATGGCGGCAAACAAATTCGGCCGGTGTTAATCCAAATGCTCCAAACTCATGCCATGTTCGACAAGGAGCAAATGAAGATTCTCACACATATCTTCACAATTTTGAGGAAGTTCTCGACTCCTTCAAGTTCAATGGTGTTCCACCCGCAGCCATAAGATTGAAGTTCTTTCCCTTTTCTCTAAGGGATAAAGTAAGGAGTTGGCTTCAAAGTTTTGAGTAAAAGGCATTCACTACATGGAAACAATTAGCCCAATAATTCTTGATGTCGTACTTCCCTCCATCAAAGACCGTGAGGTTAAGGAATAAGATCACTTTGTTCCGACAAGATAAAATAAAGAGTCGCTTAGTAAGGCATGGGAGCTTTAAATGGAGTTGTTAAGAAAATGCCCTTACCATGGAATTCCATTATGGATGCAAATTCACACCTTCTACAACAAAGTACTCCAAGAATTCAAAACAATGGTGGATATTTCAGTAAATGGGTCTGTCTCAAGACTAACACTGGAGAATGCTCAAGAAATGTTGAGTATTATGGCTTCCAGTAATTACCAACACAATCCTTATAGGATTTCTCAAGGGAGAGGAATGCATGAGGTGTACTCCATGAATGCCGTTCTTGTACAACAACAAGCATTGACTACTCAATTGGCAAACTTAACAAGATCTTTGTGTAATCTCAATGTGAATGCGGTGAACACTCCCACCGATTCCCATGGTAAGTGACTTGTGTGGAGGTAACCACCCAAATAGGCAATGCTCAAAAGAAGAACCCCTTTTCCAGGAGCAAGTGAAAGTTCACTATGTCAACCAACCATCTCACCAAAGACCTCAAGTAAACAACGCCCGCTTGAACACCTACAATCCCAATTGGCAAAACCCTCCAAACTTTTCTTGAGAAGGTACTCATAATCAACAACAAGGCCATGTATAAGCCCAATTTACCCCTCTAAGACCATCATTTAACCCACAACACCAATATCACAATCCATCCCATTACCACTATGATCGATCAACTAATAGCCAATACCATTATGGCTAATCAAGTCAATCTCATCCCCAACAACCTCAAAACCAATTTTATAAATTCAATCTCATCCCCAACAACCTCAAAACCAATTTTATAAATTCAATCTCATCCCCAACAACCTCAAAACCAATTTTATAAATTCAATCTCATCCCCAACAACCTCAAAACAAATTTTATCATTCTAACCAATACCAACAACATTTCCCTCCTCAACAACCACAATTCTAAGACATGTTTGCACAATTCATGAGGAGTCAAGAATCACCATTCAAAAACTTGGAAAACCAAGTGGGGCCAATTTCAAGACAATGAATCCTGTTTGAAAGGCCACAAGGAGCTCTTCTAGGCGACACCGTTCCCTAAGAAACTAACCACAAGGAGCATGCTGAGGCAATTATTCTTAGGAGCGGGAAGGAAATAGATAACAAGATTGGCATTGAGGAAACAAAGGATGGGGATTATAAAGAGGCAACAAGAGTTAATGAGATCATCAAAAGCAATAAAGTGGAAGAGTCTTCTAAAGGGAAAAGCAATGAAATTGATGAGCCTTGAAAGTACAAATTCCACTGGCAGAGATCTTGATTAAAAGAACCCTCTCTTAAAGCCCACAAAAAACATCAAAATCCCATTTCCTCAAAGGCTCAAGAGTAATGACAAAGATAAAAAATTTAAGAGGTTCTTGGAGATCTTCAAAAAGATCAAGATAATATTCCCTTCATAGAATTATTGGAAAACATGTCGAGCTACACCAAATTCATAAAATAAATGCTCACAAGCAAGAGGAATTAAAGGGAGATGAGATACTATACCTGATAAAGGGGACTGTAGTGTCATTATTCAAAAGAATCTTTCCCAAAAGATGAAGGATCATTCCATGTGAGATCGGTGGAATAAGCTTTGAAAGGGCCTTATGTGATCTTGGAGCCTCCATTAATTTGATGACATTTTCACTCTACAAGAAGTTGATTAGAGGAAATTTGAAGCCAACTAATATTTCCCTTCAATTAGTCATTGTATCAAGTACCCGATAGGATTGTGGAGGACATGATCATGAAAGTGAGAAAAGTTTACCTACCGACCGATTTTATTGTATTCGAGATAGAGGAGGACACTGAAATATCCTTTCTTCTTGGGAAAGACTTTCTAGCAACCGGAAGAGCATTTATCGATGTCCAAGAGGGAAAACTTCAACTAAGAGTCAATGATGATATAGTCTCATTTCATGTTTTTGATTCTTTAAAGTTTCCTTCTCTATATGATGATGTGATGAGAATTATATCACTAAAGATGTTGTGAATGATTTTTGTAAGGTCAATCTCTTTATTCTAAGAAACATTAATTGGAAATGTCACTTGTGCATGACGATGAAGAAAGTGAGCATGAAGAGAATATCCAAGGTGGCATATACACATTAGAGGAAAACTTAACTTTGGAGGAAGATAAGCACACCAAAGAGCATAAAGGTAAAGGGGGGGTCACTGACCAACAAATACCCCGAGATTGGGTTGAAACCTCTCCCTTCACATCTTTGTTATGTTTTCTTAGAAGAACATAATACATACCCCGGTACTATTACTGCACTTCTTATTGGTGATGAATTGTCCAAATTGCTTGTCATGTTAAGAAAATATCGTGGGGTTATTGCTTGGAGCATAACGACATCAAGGGGATAATTTCTACCGAGTGCATGCATAAGATCCTCCTAATTGATGACTACAAACATTATAGGCAACCTCAAAGGCGGCTCCTTGATGCCAGGATAATATATCGTATTAATGATAGCGAATGGGTTAGCCTAACACAAGTGGTCCCAAAAAGGGTGGGGAGACGAGAACTATATTCAATGAGAGAAATGAGTTGATACCCTCTAGGATTGTGATTGGGTGGCACATTTGTATTGATTTTAGAAAGTTCAATGAAACCACTATGTAAGACCATTTTCCTCTACTTTTCATTGACTAAATATTGGAGCGACTCTCAAGACATGCCTTCTACTATTTCTTATATGTTTATTTCCGGTATTTCCAAATTGTGATTGCACCAAAAAGACCAAGAAAAAGCCACTTTCACTTGTCTCAATGGCACCTTTACTTATAGGCGTATGCCCTTTGGCCTATGCAATGCTCCAAGCACGTTCTAATGTTGAATGTTTGCAATCTTTTATGATATGATAGAAAAATTCATTCAGATTTTTATGGATGATTTTAGCGTCTTTGGTGATTATTTTGATGCTTTCTTACATAATTTATCTCTTGTACTTGAAAGATGTGAAAAACCCATCTTGCCTTGTCACTTTATGGTGAATGAGGGAATAAGAGAAATGGGATATAAAATTCCTGTTATTCTAGAGGAATAGAAGTAGATAAGAATAAGGTAGAGGTAATAGAAAAATTGGCACCTCCATGTGTAATGTGAAAGGATTAGGAGTTTTTTGGACATGTCGTTTCTATTGCCAATTCATCAAAAAAATTTCTCGAGTCTCCAAGCCTTTATGTGCTTTGTTCCAAAAAGATGCAACATTTCTCAGAAAGGTGCTAGTAATAGTCACCCCTAGTTAGGATTTTCCCTTTGAACTCATGTGTGATACTAGTGACTATGCTGTGAAAGTGGTTCTTTGTCAAAAGATCAATAAATTTCTGCATGTCTTTTATTATACAAGTCGCACTTTAAATGAGGCACAAGTTAATTACTCCACTATGGTAAAAGAACTTCTTGTTATACTGATCATTCTGCTCCAAAATATTTACTTGCAAAATGTGATGCTTATAGACTCATTTGTTGGATTTTACTCTTGCAAGAATTTAATTAAGAAGTGGTCGATAAAAAAGAGAGAGAGAACACCTAATAGCCGACCACTTCTCAAGGCTAGAAGGACCCATGGCAAAAGCCAAATAAATCTTCCCATCAAAAAAAGCTTTCTGGAGGAACAACTCTACATGGTTAAGAATTCTATGCCTTGGTATACGGATACAATCAATTACCTTGTAGCCAAGATAGTCATTTTAACCATGGATGTGAATCAAAGGAAAAAGTTCTGCTTGGAGACAAAGATTTCTTTTGGGAGGACCCCTTCCTGTACCGCCAGTGTAAGGATCAAGTAATTAGAAAATGTGCTCCCAATGAGGTGGTGGTCGACATCCTCTACCATGGACATTTGTCATTGATGGGAGGACATCATGGATCACAAAAATGCTAGGGATTTTGTAGTGTAATGCAACGAGTGCCAACGAGTGGGGAATGTGCCAAGAAAGGACGAAATGACTCTCAACAACATCCTAGTTTGTGAGGTATTTGATGTGTGGGGGATTGAATAACAAGTTTATTTTGGAGGCGGTGGATTATGTGTCCAACCATAGATGGGTTGAAGATGTTAGTTACCCACTAATGATACAAGAGTTATTGTGAACTTTACTAGGACGAACATATTTGCAAGGTTTGGGGTACCCAAGCCATCATTAGTGATGGGAGAACCTATTTCAAGAACTCACTCTTTGAGTCCATCTTGTCCAAATATGGAGTTGCACATGAGATCTCTCTAGCCTATCATCTGCAAACATCCAGTCAAGTGGAGATATCCAACTAAGAGTAGAAGAGAATTTTGGAAAAGATCGTGAATGCTTCATGAATAATTGATCTAAGAGCTTGGATGATTCTATGAACCTACAGAAACACTTAAAAGACCGCTATAGGAATGTCTCCCAATAGGATGGTCGATGGTTCCATGTCATCTCCCGGTAGAATTGGAACACAGCTTATTGAGAGGTCAAGAGCCTTAACTATGATTGGAAAGAAGCAAGTGAGAAGAAGCTTTTAGACATTAATGAGTTTAATGAGTTTCGGAGAGAGGCCTTTAAAAATTCAAGATTCTACAAGGAAATTATTAAGATGTGACATGACAAGCACATCTTGAGAAAGAAGTTCAAGGCCAGGGATTTAGTGTTACACTATAATTTAAGACTTAAACTATTTTTGAGAAAACTCAAATCTAGGTAGAGCGAACCATTTGATGTGGTTCAAGTCTTCCCATATGCTGCAGTAGAATTGAAAGGTAAGGAATCAAAATTTATGGTGAATAGGAATCGTCTCAAGCTCTATCATGGAGGGAATATTGAGGAGAAGCGGGAAACCATTCAACTTATCGCTACTTGATCATCCTCTTTCCATGGTCAAGCTAAAGACTCTAAACAAGCACTTGTTGGGAGGCATCCTAAGTTCATTTTCTTTTAATTTGGTTTTCTTTCATTTTTGTATGCCTTAGCATAGAATTGTGTGTTGTATTAGCTCTAGGTTGTGAACAGATATGTGATAAGCTAATTTTGTGTTTAATAGTTAATTGGAATTGCAATGAATTGATATTAACCGTAATAAGCCTCATTGTTGGTTTTGCAAGTGGAGAGGACACAAAAGCAAGGAAACTGGAGGGCTGAAAATGGACCCTCGTCGTCAGCAAGGGTCCCAAAAGCAAAAGTTCACCGCTGACGAGCGTTCGTAGAAGGGGTTTCACCAACAACGAGCCACGAGGAGAAAATACCTTTGTCCTAAAAAAAAGGGGGCACTAGACATCAGCAAGAGACGCGAAAAACAAAACTTTGTTGATGGCGAGGTAACACATAGGGATCCTCGCCGATGGCGAGAAATACAACGAGGGTTGTTTTTCAGTAACCCTAGCCCACAAAATAGTTTTTCAACCTCCACAACCCCAAATACTCCATATTCTCACCTCCTAAACTACCTCTTCTTCCATAACTACCAAACTTCATCCCAAAACTCCACCAAAGCTCCATCCCACTCCATAAAATCGCTTCTTCTCAACCCTCAAAAATTTCACTCTACACCACAAACCCCTTCCTTTACACTGCAAACCCATCGAACTTCGATAACCAAGAAATTGAAGATTCGAGCCAAGTTGGGCATTTTACATGCCATCCAAGAGACTGGGTAATAAGTAAAAATTTCATCTCCTTGGACAAAAGTGAGATATTTTCAACTATTTTTCATTATTTGGTTTCTATTTGAAGAAGATTGGTAATTTATTAGTTGGTTTGAGATTTTGTTGGTTTCTTTGTTGATTTCATTGTATTTGTAAATTATTATTACATAAATTAAGTAGATTTACTAGTTTTGGTTGCTAATTGTTGATTTAAACTGAATTACTAAAAAAAGAAATTTGGGATCATTTGAGTTGAAAAAGATGACAAAAAAGAGGAAAACCAACCCCGAGTAACCGAAAAAATGTGATGAAGAAAAATTTGTGAGTACTGAAGCCCAACGCAGTTTTAAAAATTAGCCAAAATCCTTGCCTTGGGAGAGGTTTAAATGTAAATAACAAAGTCGAATACTGAAACACTACTGAGTATGTCCGAGGTTGAATTGTTAGGCAGCAATTTAGAGTAGGGGTCAGGAGAACTTTGATAGGGAACTGACGCTTGTAGGCTTTGAGGCACTACTCAAGGAATTTATTGCAAATATCTATAAAGTCGTTGGTCATGTGTCAAGCATGAGGCAAAGACCCGTACCTTTTAGAAAAGACATTATCCCTGCCCACTATAATTTTCCTGACATACAAGAAGAGAGTGAATATGCCTGATTTCTGAGATCTGATATTGATTATAATGAAGTTCTTAATTTCCTTTGTGATGATGAGGTACCCGAAGGGACAGTCTTTTAGGAATTTCACCTAAATGGTGACCATAAACAATTTTTGAGAGTCTTTTATCTATGGAAGCCACTGCATGGCTTTACTTTATTTAGGCCCGTTTTTCTCCTATCTCTCATGTCAGTGAAGTTTCTAAGGAAGGGATCTCATGATCTATGCTATTATGAAAGGGCTCTCTATCAATGTTGGTTTTGAACTACAATAGGAAACTTTGAGGAATCATCATCGGGGTGAGCACATGGGTTTTATTTATCCCTAATCTCATCACTTATCTTTGCTGGAATGTATGTGCTACTCTAAGGAGCGATGCAAGAATCCAGCCCAAACGGCCCATGACTACCAGGTGGTTGAAATCAATCTTTCTACAGCACACGAGGGCTCTGAGAGCTTTGATCCTACTCAACACATAAAATGGAGGTCAACCCGCTCAAAAGGACTTTGACAGCCACAAGCAAACGTAAGAGCATATTATTCTTTCTATGCTCCCGAAATGGAACAAGGAATCAAGAACCTTCTCTCCTACCATAGTCGATGCCTGAACTCGATAAATCGAAAGATGGATATGTTGGCAAGGAGGATCAATGACATCTATCCCTTCAACATGGAAAGGTAGCTCAAGGACCCCCAAGCCTCCAAGTTGACATTACACTAATGGCACCAAGGAAATGGATGATGAAGAACACGAAGATAGAGCTGGACCCTCAGAAGCTAGAGACGGAGCGGGACCTCTCTGGTAGTAGAGCAGGCACATTTGGCGATTGTGACAGAGATAGAGTAGCAGGTGTAGTAGCTTGATTTGGGAGAATTCCATTTCCCCTTTAATTTAACCAATCATCTATTTTATCGTGGGTGCAATTTCCAATGGACAAGTAGATTTCTAGTTAATTTATTTGCTTTTGAGTACTAGTAGCTTTTGTTTGTTTTGAATTGCTAGTCTTGGATACCTAGTAAGGATGCATCCTTTTGCAACATTTGCTCTTTTATGTGTTTTAGACTATGCTTTTGTTTTGTGATTGGGTGGCTAGCGAGTAGAATGACATCCTTGGGCATGTTTGGTAGGATGTCATTCAAGCTCATTTTAAATAAATTGTGGTATTTAATGAATTGTTGTCTTGTGTGGTTAGTGTTATCTTTTGTGTTGCTTTCTTTTGCGTGCTTTTGTATATTGGCTTGGAGATTTGGGATAGTGGATACATTGGCCTCTGTGGCAATCCATGAAAAAAATTAGCCAAAAAGTACTTTGATTACACTTATATCCACAACTATCATTTACTTGATTGTCAAAATTAAATGAAGATTGATTTACAAAATGAAAATTTTGAGTTCATGATTTCTAATGTTAAAAGGATTAGGTACTACTTTCAAACTGGTGTATTGAAGCAACTTTGGTCTATCATAACTCGTTTTTATGTTTACTCAACCCAAATTTAATTTTGTATGCCTTGGAGAACATGAGAATTGGTGGGAAAGGAGTTGGGCATTTATTTTTATCATCCTCGTATGAAGTCCATGTAGAAAATATTTTGTTTATCTCACGGGTATTTAGTTCTAGATATGATCTTGGGTATGCTCTATTCCTCTTTCTTGGTTTAGGTCGTGTTGGTCCCAAAACAACCTAAGAGGGGGGTGAATTAGGTTGCTAAAAAATTAATTTTCAAATAATGCACAATTAAAATCTCTTGCACTTTACAAGTAAGATGATAAAAATATAAGCAATTAAGTGCAAAATGAATAGTAATAATGAATAAAGAGAGAGAGGTTAAACAAACAACACTCCAAAGCTAGCTAGCTTGGAGTAGTAATCCACTAAGATGCTCCTTCAAATTTAGTGAGTCAATAATCTCAAATGTACACAAAGTAGGATCACCCTTGCTCACGCTACTTCTCTTTAGTTGAGCCAAGGATTTTACACCTGACCTCACTTTTGTACAAGATTATCACTGCATTTAATGTTTTTGAATAGCACTCTTAAGTACACACTAATACAATATCACGAAAGATCTAATTTGCACTCAAATTGACTTTCTTCTTACTTGTATTTAATGTATAAGATAATTATACAAAATACAGATGGGTTGGCATTTATAGATGCAATAAACCAGCTCCCAACCACTTTCTAACGGCTAGATAATAAATACAGAAAAACTAACCGTTATAAGTTTTGGACGTCCGAGATCTTTATTAAGCGTCCAAACAAGCGTCCGATCTATGATATCATTGAGTTGAAAATGCCATTCGGAGACACGGCCGAGATTGTGTCCATTCCTTCGTCCGAAATAGGTACGTTGATGAGTTCAGTCATCGTACAGTGTAATGTGTCCGAAAGGTTTAGTACTTGACCAAGGTTGCTTTTCCTTCGGACAGTTTGGCACGTCCGATAAGATTTTCTTCGAACAGTTAGACGCGTCCGTTGTAGGTGCCTCAAAATCTTGTTCTCTGCCTGATCTTTTAGACGGTGTGTTGTGTCTGAGGTAAATTTGTTTAGACTGTTAGGCACGTCCGATGTAGGTGTCTCAAAATCTTGCCCTCTGCCTGACCTTTCGAATAATGCATTGCATCCGAGGTAAATTTGTTCTGACGAGGTTGTGCGTCCGAGTAACTTAGTGCTGTTCGGACGATGTACATCGTTCGAAAACTCTGCTATGAACAAATGAAATAGAATTCCTACACAGCTTAAGTTAAGATTGTTAGATTGCTTCGTCATCATCAGAACCAAGATTGTAGGTCATCAATCTCCCCATTTTTTATGATGACCATGTGAAATCATACAGCAAATCAACTCAATCATAGCTTAGATAATTAATCCATCAAGCATAATCCAACAACCATGATCACATGATTAATTATAAACACTTAAACAGCTATATTTCTCTCCCTTTTGATATCATCAAAACAAAATACGCTCTCGTTGAGGAGATGCTCCCTTTTACGCAAACCACAAGATGAATAAAGGTAAAAAATTCTCCATAAAAAAATCAGTCAAGTTCAACAAATGTATTTTAAACATACATCTAAGTTCAGCAAACACATGAAGCTAAGAAGAAACTAGGGGATAGAATCTAAATCATTCTTCTTCTTGGAGCATTTCTCACATTTGCACTTTTTGGCGGGTATATCATCATCCGTAACCTCACTATCTTGTTCACTCAGGCTTGAGGATCACGGCATTGCATGATGTAATTGAATGTGTCATCAACGTCTTCGTCATCATCAGCATCAACGCTAGGAACAGTAGATTTTTCAGGATTAGTTGCACCAATTGGATCAGATCTCATGGGCTTTGGGCTCAAGATTGGAATGATCAGCATCGTCAATATCGTTGTCGCCGTTGTCGAAGAAGGACTCGAGAATGTATTGTAACTAAACATTGGCAAATTGAACTTGAGCTGAGGTTTCCCTAGGTTCTCCAACACCTTTACCATGTTGTTCATCACACTCATGAACATGCTTTGTTGTGCCAAAAGGGTATCTTGCATGTTTAGATTCAACGCTCCACTATTTACATTGGCTTGATTAACTTGTTGTTGAACCACCGGTGGAGTTATCGGCCCATGATAGTAGTGGTTGTATGCCATCCTATTTAACAACCCTTGAGCTTCTTCCGGAGTCTTATATGAGATAGAACCATCGCCAGAGGCATCTATGATGGATTTCGTCTCTTGAAGTAAACTATCATAAAAGGTTTGGATTTGAAGCTACAAGGGAATGGCGTGACGAGGACATTTTCTTAGCAACTCTTTGAATCTTTCCCAAGCTTCCCCTAGGCTTTCACCAAAAATCATCTTGTTTGAATGATGTAATTTCATTCCTTAATTTAGTGGTTCTTGCGGGTGGAAAGTACTTCGCCAAGAACTCTTGAGCAAGTTGGTTCCAAGTGGTGAATGTTCCTTGGGCATGGGATTGCAACCATCACTTTGCCCTGTCACGAAGAGAAAAAGGAAACACCCTCATCCGCACACAATCCGGGTGTACTCCATTAAACTTGAATGTATCCAAGACTTCTTCAAAATTCATGAGGTGTGTGTAGGGGTCTTCATTAGGTTCACCCCCAAACATGGCATGGGCTTGGAGCATTTGGATTATGGCGGGCTTAATTTCAAAATTGTTGGCTTGCACGGGCATCCTTGCAATACTTGAGTTTGCCCCATCAAAATTAGGCAAAGCGTATTCCCTCAATGGCCTTCCAATCCCATTTATGCCATTTCCATTACCGTAGCCACCAACCCCATTATTTCCAACAACCTCATCTTCATCGTTTTCCATGTTCAAATTCCCTTGATGCAAGCATTAACATTTGCCATTGCGATTCTTTCTTGTTCTTGTTGTACCCTTCTCAATCTTCTAAGTTCTCTTAGTTCTTTCTCCTTTTCCTTGTCTAAGCAAATGAATGGCCCTTGATTACCTCATACCATGCACTAAAACACAACCAAGGAAAATAGTCAATTGAAATTCAAAGTCAATTCCACAAGATATCCAACAAACCTAAAAATTCACAAAATTAACAACTAAACTAAACTAAACTAAAGTGCTTAATCTACACGACCCGTAAAGCGCTTGATATTGCCAAAAACCGAAGACAATCCCTGGAAACGGCGCCAAAAACTTGATTTCTTCGTTAGGTAGAATTCAACTTTGAAAGGACAAACAAGCAATAATTAACCACACTAATTCACTATAATTCTACCTAACTTCCGCAAGTATGTGGAGTTGATAGTGGTATAGGATGAGCGGGTATTGTCCCTCAAGGATTGTTGGAATGCAATTACCAAGATTTACGGATATTTGTGTAGCAGTTAAGCAAAATCAAACAATGGATGATGAAATGATTCTAACAAAAACCATAATTAAATGAAAGCAATGAAAACCTAATTTTAAGCTAGATTAACTAAAAAGCAAGTATGTGAAAATAACCAATTACGATATTAAGAAACTAGTTAATCTATTCTAGTAAAAGCAAGTAAAGGAAAGCACTTAATTCTAACCTAAATTAACTAAATTAAGACTAAAATTAAAAGCAAGTAAATTACCCAATTAAAGGGACTACAAATAAGAAATTTTGAAGACTAAAAGCAACCATTTCTAAACTAGAAATTGGAAAGAGTTAAACTTGAAATCTAAGTATTTTTGGATTTTTGATAAAAATAAAGAAAGCCCACTAGGAATTAACTAGAAATTAATGCAGGAAATTGAGAATTCTTAACTCAAAATGCAAGGAATTATCAAGAACCCTAATTTTCCTAAGAAACCCTAGATTGCAAGCAAAGAAATTCTTACTAAATTAGACTAGAACTCTTTCGATTAGCAAGTAAAAATTATATCTAAGAGAAGCTTGCGATTAGCCCACTACGATTATCTAATCAAAATTTGAACTTGACAAGAAATTAAAAGTAGATCTAAAAGACAATTAAAGAGAAATTTCTATTAAAGAAGAAAACTTGGGACTCAAGATATCCTAAACTATCCTAAAATCTACTAACTATCTAATTCTATTTCTCCTCTTTCACTTCCTATTTTTAAGTAGTTAAAATAGTGTAGTGTTACACAAGGCAAAAATCAAGAGTTGTTGGCTGGAAGTTTACAAAACTGCCCTTACAACTTATCCCTCAGCGAGTCGAGATCGCCATATGGAGAATTTGGGATCGCAATCTCAACTCTAATACATTTAAGACATTTTTCCGAGTCGAGAACGCGATATGGAGAATTTGAGATCGCGATCTCGACTCTAATACATTTAAGATATTTTCCCGAGTTAAGATTGCAATATATAGAGAGTTTGAGATCACAATCTCGACTCACTTCCTAGCTGTAGCAGTCTTCCATTTCTTCCATTATTGCAATTTGGCCCTTTGAGCTTTGTTCATTCTAGCTTCCAACCTCTAATTTTGACCTGCATAACATTAACACCATTAAGCAATTAATTAAGCTAGAAATTTAATAAAAACTATCATATTTAATCAAGAATGGAAATACAAACACATATGAAAGAAATTAACTAAAATCTTCAATTACTTACCCAAAGTTCGGGATATAAACTATCAAAATGCTATAATTTAGAGAAAAATAACTCTAGTTTACTAGATTTATCATTATCCCCAAAAGTCACCTTTCCACTGTCTTTGGACATGAGTTTGGTGAAGAGAGATGCAACACCCGTCATATGTCTTGAGCACTCACTATCTATGAATCATTTGGCAATTTTGGTGAAGTTCATTATCTACACAAGAAGTTAAGTGATAACTTTTGGTACCCACACTTTCTTGGGTCCATAAGAGTTCGTAAAATGACTACAAGTCCTTACGATATTCATTCCGAGAAAGTTTTTCATTTCTCTTGACATCACAATTATTTTTCACATGTCCATGTTGTTGGCAATAGTTGCAAATAATATTTTTATTTCCATATAAAGAAGATTTTGATTTTACAAAACATAAGCCATTCCTTCTAAAAGTGACAAAGTTCTTGTTGATCTACATATTTCTATTCTTTTGCATATCAACAATATTTTCTTTTTTTTTTATGTAAGAGAACGTTTAAGTCATCCAATCTTTTCTTCAAGAAGGCTTGTTCTTCCTTGATCCTTGTTTTCACATGTATTCTTTTCTTCAACTCAGCGTTTTCTTGTGATAACCTATTGCTTTCATTCACAAGTTTACAGTTAACATTTAATAAAGCATTTGTTTTTGTTTTTTTTGACTAACTCCTTATTTCTAGCATATGATTCCTTTAAGCATC
This sequence comes from Cinchona pubescens, assembly GCA_025175665.1. NCBI lineage: Eukaryota > Viridiplantae > Streptophyta > Magnoliopsida > Gentianales > Rubiaceae > Cinchona > Cinchona pubescens. The sequence goes on from JANKKI010000133.1 coordinate 1,009,382, forward strand.
ATGCAATTTTAAAATGAAGGCTTCAAGATCATTATTATTATTTTCATTATTAGAATCATAAGTGGACATTACCTTATCAGTACCACAGGGATGGCCATAAAAGCCATTTGTGCCGATTCCATCGCTTCTTCAACTTCTCTTTCGGAGTTGTAATCATCCCAAGACAATTGAAAATGTGTTGAATCAAGACTTCCTTCCTTCCTTCCTCTTCTTGGAGGGACACTCATTTGCAAAGTGTCCAAGATGACCACGTTCAAAGCATTTTTCATTTTTCTTCTTAATTTCCAGTTTGGTCTTCCCTTTGAAATTATTTGAGTTGCTTGCTCCTTCTTTTCTCATTCTCCTTTTGTTGATGTAGTGTTTGAGGAATCCTTTGGTGATGACTGCAAGATCACCTTCTTAAAGATCTTCATCATCTAAATTGATGGAGCCATTTTCATCTTCTTCTTGAGAGGTCTTCAAGGCTATGCTTCTTTTTGGTCTTGCATCTTCATCGTCTACCACTTTAGCTTTGAGCTTCAATTCATATGAAGTGAAAGAGTTTATCAACGATTCAATGGGTATGGATTTTAAGTTCTTTGCTTCCTCTATAGTTTAGTAGGCAATAGTTTTTGCCTCCCATTCTTTGGAGAGAGCATTCAAGATTTTTCTATTCTTCTCACCCCAAAGAATATTCTTTCCCTAAGGTTTCAAAATCCTTAATGATATCATTGAATCTTTAATACATTTTATCAATGTTTTCATGTGGTTCCATCTTGAAGGACTCATACTTGGCAACAAGTAAGGATTTCTTTTGTTCTCTAACATTATTGCTTCCTTCATGAATTTCTTTCAATTTGAACCAGATTTCCTTAGCTGAAACACATCCTTTGACACGAGTTGACTTGTTAGCATCCAAGGCATTGTATATCACATTCATGGCTTTAGCATTTAAGGTCTCATCCCTTATTTTTCTCTTCTTCTATTTGTATGATCATCAACAATGGTGGCTTTGAAAGGACCTTCATTAACCACATACCACAAGTCAATTCAATAGATTGCAAAAATATTTTCATTCTATCTTTCCAACTAATAAAGTTCACCCCATTAAACATAGGGGGGTTAGGCTAGATTAGTGATAGATTGACTTTCGAAGAATAAAGCATTATTGGTTGTCATAAAGGATCTTTACTCAAATGCAATTTAAGCAAAATAAAGAGACCAATGCTCTAATACCAATTGTTGGTCCCAAAGCAACCTAAGAGGGGGTGAATTTGGTTGCTAAAAAATTAATTTTCAAATAATGCACAATTAAAATCTCTTGCACTTAACAAGTAAGATGATAAAAATATAAGCAATTAAGTGCAAAATGAATAGAATGAATAAAGAGATATAGGTAAAACAAACAACATTCCCAAGCTAGCTAGCTTGGAATAGTAATCCACTAAGATACTCCTTCAAATTTGGTGAGTCAATAATCTCAAATATACACAAAGTAGGATAACCTTTGTTCACACTACTTCTCTTTAGTTGATCCAAGGATTTTACACTCGACCTCACTTTTGTACAAGATTATCACTACACTCAATATTTTTGAATAGCTTAAGTACACACTAATACAATATCACTGAAAAGCAATTAATTTGCACTCCAATTTTCTTTCTTCTTACTTGTATTCAATGTGTAAGATAATTTTATAAAATACAGATGGATTGGCATTTATAGATGCAATAAATCAGCTCCTAACCACTTCCTAACGGCTAGATAATAAATGCTGAAAAAACTAGCCGTTATAGATTTTGGATGTTTGAGATCTTTATTAAGTGTCCGAACAAGCGTCCTTTCTATGATATCATGGAGTTGAAAATGCCATTCTGCTCCTTCGTCTGAAACAGGTATGTTGATGAGTTCAGTCATCGAATAGTGTTGTGTGTCTGAAAGGTTTAGTTCTTGACCAAGGTTGGTTTTTTTCGGACAGTTAGGCACGTCCGATGAGATTTTCTTCAGACAATTAGATGCATCCGCTGTATGTTCCACAAAATATTGCTCTCTGCCAAACCTGTCTCGCGGTGCATTACGTCTGAGGTAAATTCGTTCGGACAATTAGGCATCTACTTGACCTTTCGGACGGTGCATTGCGTCCAAAGATAAACTCGTTTGGACGAGCTTGTGCGTCCGAGTAACTTAGTGTTGTTCGGACGATGTACATCGTCCGAAAGCTCTGTTATGAACAAATGAAATAGAATTCCTTCACAGCTTAAGTTAAGACTGTTAGATTGCATTTGTCATCATCAGAACCAAGACACGGGTCATCAGGTCACACTAAAAAAAATATTTTGCTCTCAGGAATAAGGCTAGTATGGGATTTGGCATCAGAAATATTGTCGCTCCAAAGTGGTCATTAGAGTAGAAAATATGGCTAGTCCAGGATTCAGCATCATAAATATTGTCTCTCTAAAGAAACCATTAGGATTGTTTTAAAATTAGGCCAGTAGAAGTAAGCTCTTTGAAATGAGCCTCTTCGCTTTTAGTATACCAACAAGTTGGAAAATTTTGCACTATGTACTACTCATCATTTCATTGAATTAAACTCCCCTAAATAAACTAATGCTTTCAACTAGTGTGTCATTTGCATCAATTTTTCACTCTAAGTGCTTTAATGGTCTCTTCGTGTTTTCATCTTTAATCAAAGATTAAGGGTAGGTAAAACTTGATAAGTTGTAGAGATCAAACTTGTTTTAAATTTGCTGGAACAATTGCTATAAAAACTCTTTTTGCCTTAGAAAAATCAAGCTCCTGGAAACTTTCATGTGTAATGAAGGCTTTGGTTTTCAAAATGAGAGAAGATTCTTGAGAATGATGTTGTGGATAATTTGGTCAGTGGAAATTTGTTGTTTGAGATAAACTCACATGGACCAATAATTCATCTTCTCTATTTCATTCAAAATGTTTTATTGTGTTTTTTATGTCTTGTTCTTATTTTTTGTTGTCGTGTTCTCTATGTCTTTTACTTTCACTCATGACAGACAAAAGACTAAGTTGGGGGAGTGATAATCCTAAATAGGGTTATTTCTGTCCCATTTTGTGCTTAATCTTATGTATTTTGTCCCAAACTTATGCTCATTTATGTGTTTACTTAGTGATTTAGTCTTATTAGCTCTTGCAGTGGTTAAAATAATGATTTAATTGCATTTTTTATGTTAGGATTGTAATAAAATTAGTAATTGATGTTTTGGTAATTTTCTTGTAGGGTTGAGGACGGAATCGTCCATTTTGGATTTGGAAGCAAGAAAGTCAAAGGAAGTCAAACTGCGAAGAAGTCTGTTGAACCCCAATTATGATAATCATGTTTTGATGATGACCAAATCGCACTAACAGTTTGAAAATAAGTGTGCAGAAAAATAGGGAGGCTCGGATGCAAATGATCATCCGAACAAAATAATCAGAAGAATCCACGGATGCAAATGACTGACCGAAAGATAGAGCTTTGGACGATGGTAATCGTCCGACACAAAAGAATCTGAAGCAATCTAGGACGAAAAATAGCGTCTGATCATATTTTCAGAAGATATTACTTCGATTGGACGCAGGTTCGGACGCATCCTCGGACGTCCGAACGTATACCCTCAGAGAACGGACGCAGTGTCGGACGCAGAGGTTAGCAATGACCGTCCGAAAGGTCCAACGGATAGTTAGTTCGGACGCAAACCCACTGCATCAGCCGTCCAAAAGGTCCAACAGCTAGTTTTCCAATAAATAGAAAATAGCCATTGGAAAGTTGTTGGAAGCAAATTTTTGGCAACTATAAATATCCCTAAGCCTGAATTAAATAAATAGAGACTTCTACATTGATTACAAGTAATTCTTGAGCTATTTGGGAGAAATAGTGGGTACAAGTGTTGTGATAGTGTAGGTAGTTTTGTGAAAAGAGCTTAGAAGTGTAAGAGTTCTTCAAGTGTAAGACCGGAGAGATAACAATTGTAACAAAGGGAGGTTGTGAGTGTAAAACTCTTGGCTCAACTAAAGGAAATTAGTGTGAGCAAGAGTGATCCTCATTTGTGTACAAGAGGTTATTGTCTCACCTACTTTGAAGAGACTTTTAGTGGCTAAACTTCAAGTTGAGAACTTGGTAGTTGTCTTGTGAGAAGCTCTCTGTAGTTGTAAGCTCCAAGCTTGAGAAGTTTGAGAGTTTGGTTTGATTCTCTTTATCTCAATATTCTTATTTGTTCTTTAAGCTTAAATTGTTGAATATCTTTTGTATTCATTTGTGCTTAAGTTTTTATTTGGTACATAAAGTTTGAATTTCTATTAAGCACATAAAAAGGTTTGTTTAAGATACAACCTAATTCACCCCTCTCTTAGGTTGCTTTTCGGGCCAACAAAGTCAACCTGCAAGACATATAGCCTCACCGCCGGCAAGGTCGACAAGGAAGAAAAGCTCGTCAGTAGAGCTCGCCACCGACGAGGGTCTTTTTAAAAACCCAGTCAACGGGTCAAAGCCCTCACCACTGACTAGAGCCCCTAACAAGTTAGGATATTTGACTATTTTCAGCAGTCGTTTCAAGGAGGCACTTTGTAGTTTTAGCTAGAGTAGTTTAGTTAGGATTCTTAGCACTAAAGAGGGGTCTTGTCAATGTCCTTTACCCCTCAAAATTATCCATTCTAAATTTTCATTAATTGTTTTCCCTAGCTAAAAACTAATATAAATCTAACTTTACATCGATCTACCTAATGGATATTTGAATTCTTCAAATAATGTAACTTTGCTCCTTTTAATATAAGTATTTACATTTTCCTTAGTTAATTGCTTCTAGATTTGTTCTTTTTTCATGATTAGGAGCTTGTTTACTCCCATTTACTATCTAGCTTAGCTAAAGAATTAACCTCTTTACAAGATTTCTTTGTTAATCATGTTTACTTTTTTTATTACTATTTTACCCTTTTTCCTTATTCTTGCAATTATAAGCTAAACTAGCTAGGAGTTGAGTGTAGGCTAGTCTAATTTTATATGGGTAACACGTAAAGTAGAGTTTAATGGAAATTTTGAGATTGGTTGGGCAACACTTGGTTGTAATAATTGGAAATTAGATAATTTTGCTAATTGTCTAATTTTTTGGGTAGAGGATGAATACTAGCCATTGAAACTCTTCCTTAGGTCTAGACTATTGTTGGGTTGGGTACTAATTAGTAACTTGGATTAGTACTTGAGTAATCCAGTTACTTAGTTTGAGTTACTTGGTGCTTAATGAAATATATCCTTCTAGGGTAAGTTTTGGAAAGATCCTAACTCACTTTGGTTAGATAGAGAAACACAACTGGCCAAGGGATTAGTAATTGGGTAAATTAGATAGCGTAACCCCTAATCGATTACAACTTCATCAAGTATTCAATTTGAGTAGGAACCACAAATTAGTTAGCTTAACACTCAATACACCTCCTTATTATTGATTTCTATTGTAGATTGCTTGCCTAATATTGTCCATCTTATTTGCGAGTTGTATTTCCTTTATTTTAATTACTTTCTTTGCTTTAAAGAAAGAAAATCCTCAAAAACTTCACACATTTTTTTTTTAAAATAATCAATCTTGAATTGTTTGATACTTGCCAAACCTAGATGCTTGAGGAACGATCCATACTTCTATCTAATTACTACACAAGCTATATACTTGCAGTGTGTGCATGCAACTTTATTGTGTAGTAGGAATTAGAGGTAATTATATTTGTCACGCAACAAAAATCATGCAATTGGTGATTAATTCTATAAGTCCTCTCCCATGGTGTAAAGCATGCATGTGATCCTATGATGGAAATGTTGAGATTTAATCTCTTAATTAGTTCTATAACCTTTATGGGTGGGATGTTTTAATCATGGGAGCAACCTTGATAGACTCACCTAATGTGCGTGAAAGTGGTGATGCTTCTTATAAGAATTTGGCTAATTTTGTAGAGCACTCATAAATCTGGAATAAAGTACAATACCGTAATGTGTTGGTTTGAGAAACTTATATTAACATCTAGAATATCATGTATATGACATAGTCTTACAATACCCTAAAGTAGTTTTTGTTTCAAGATTTAGCCACTTTGACTCTAGTATGGGAATCATGGCAATACTAAATGAAAGTTTCAAAGCATTGTCATTTTCATCATGCATAGTATCAAATGAAAACTAAATTCAAGGTAATTGATAATTAATAATAAATAAAGCCAAATGCACCAATAGTCACCAAACTATTAAGTTGTTACATACAAACTCATTGAATTATTTGTTTCGCAAATTTGGTCACCGAACTACCTTAAATGTGTGTCTGGAGTCACTCATTCTATTTCCATGGTGACTACAAACACATATTTAAGTTAGTTTAGTGACCAAATTTGCAAGTGAAATGATTCCATACACACATTTAAGGTAATTCATTGACCAAATGTGTAAAAGAAAATGATCTTGTATGCAACAATCTAATAGTTTGGTGACCATTGGTGTATTTTGTTCTATTAAATATGTTTAACCCGTGGTTGTAATTTTTTGGTGTTTGTGTGGTCTTTTTATTTATTTTCATTTCATAATCATTATTTCACTTATTCATTTTTGTATCAAATTGGAACCATTTTCATAATAATGGTTTTATGCCACCAATTTTATCCATTTTCATAATAATGGTTTTATGCCACCAATTTTATGATATCTCAACGATATAATTCTTGAAATTTCATATGAAAATGGTTTTATAATGTAGAAAATATTATTGAAAAAATAAACCTAAAAAAAAGGAATTTTGTCATGCAATTTGTTAGCCTGGTCCCTAATATAGTCTTTTCTCAATAAATTAATAAAGTGAACACATTATCCTTGTGATAATGCTGAAGCATGAGATATCGTGTGAACTCTGTATCCGATTACAATAGAAATTCTCTATTGATGAACCAGAAAGGATCTAAGCTAATTAAGATGTCAGAGTAACCGTCATTTTCTTTTTTGTTGTTTCTTATGTGGATTATATACAGTTTGCATCTTTAATATGTCTTTAGTTTTCGTGTTAAATCTTATTTTGGATACATTGATATTTACATGAGAAGCAATTAGTGAAAATTGGAAATGAGACTTGCTGATTTGGAATGAGTCTATTTCGTCTAAAGGAGACAATGAAATTAAACAATTTTTCAAGGCTTCAAGTGCATTATACTATTTCTGGTATTTTTAAGGGTTTTCTAACAATTCTTGTGAGTGTACCGACTGATAGTACTATAACATGATGAAGATGACTTCTTGGAATTAACAGCTAGGTCTTTTGCATGGTAAGCCAACTTGTATATTCTAATAAACTACTATTGTTGGAAGATTTTAATAAAATAAATATTTTTGAATAAATTTTTGGCTGTTATAATTCTTCCAAAAGAATGAAATATTGACCTTTTATTTCAGGAGTTACAAATCTTTAAAAGTTTTCGGTTAAAAATCCTATGCCATTATATATTTTGGTTACAAAGTTAAATTCATCAAAGAAGTTACAATCTTCTTTACTATAAGATTAAAAAAAAAATGTTACATACTGTACATGGATAAATATTTTTTTGAAGTGAAGGAAGTATTTTTTTTTCCTCTATCTAGACTATATTCATTTGTAATTCTCATAGTTGTAACTACGTTCAGTAAGGTTAGAATTGTCCATTCTCTTATGTGAAGTTAATCTACACACACAAGACCTTCAGATGTGTGGAAGAAGAAAGGAAAAATTCTTTGTTACGGAGTGGAAAAATTCTTTGCTACTCACTCCGTAATGCAAACTGAGTATTGCAAGCCGTTAAATGATTGAAAATAGTGAAATCCCCCTACTTTTTTATCATCTCAACTGCTGTCATACTCATTTCGCCTTGCGAAGTGAATAGTCAAAACTTATTCGTGATAACTTAGAACAAGTAAATAGTACAAGAAGAATCTTTGTTAATTGAGTGCATGAAATTAAGCTATTTTGTTACTTTCAGTCAAAAGGAAAAGATTTATATTGTTCTAATAGATATACGGAAGATATACTGATCCTACAATTATATAAATTATATACTTGGCCTTTGGAGTCATTTGGTAGTATTCAACTTTACTATGACCATAAATTTGTGTTTTTATATGGAAATTTGCAATGCACTTAAATATGTTGCATTTAATTTGCATATTTGGAACTGCAATATGACAAATAGTTGTGAGAGTGTACTGATTAATATTTGTCCAATCATCGTCATTTGTATCTGTATGAACCCTCTTAGCGAAATTGAACCATGTCAATTATGTTTACTATAAAATTATTTTCTTAATCATATAATTAAACTACCACTTAGTATATTCTTGTATGAGAGATGATTGTTCTCTCTAATTATAACTGCATGTGATAACCACAACTACTCTTAATTCTTCAAACTTGATGCTCATTTCATACGCAAATTAGCTAAATACAAGAAATAGTGGGGGTATTTACTTTGAATTTGTGCGATGAAAGAAATATATGCTCATGTAGTGAATATATTTTAAGTGGATCATATAATTTGATATCAAGATATTTGAAATGCTTGACGTGCATTGATTGTCATACCGGAAGAACAAGAATTGAATGAGTGATATTTACTCAATTTGTGAGTTTTAATTTTTGAGTTTATTATATGAGAGTGAATATTATGAGTAGGATTTTGTTGATCCCTGCTTGAGTATGTGTAGATTTATACTCACAAATAAGTGTGACAGATCATAAATATCTTGGACATCAAAGTTTGAGAAAACAAAATGATGAAACACTCATAACTAAATGCCAACATAATATAGTCTAAAGAATAGAACTTTTTCATGTACAATTTTAATGCTTTGTAACTTCCAAATTCCAATAGACTGCACATATTGTTTACATAATCCCCATACTAGAGTCAAAGTACCTAAGTCTTGAAGCTAAAACTACTTTAAGGTATGTAAAACTTTGTCACACACATGAAATTTAGGTGTTAATATAATTTTTTTAAATCAACAAATTACGATCTTGTATTGTATTCTAAATTCATGAGTGCTATAGAGAATTAGTCAAATTCTCATAGAAAGTAACCCTACTTCCACACTCATTACGCAAGTCTATTAATGATACTCTTGTGACTAAGACATCCTATCATAAGGGTTATAGAACTCATTAAGAAATTAATCTCAACATTCTCTTCATAAAATCATATGCATATTTTACACCATAGGAGAGGACTTATAGAAGTAACTTGCATGCTTTCCCAAACCATTCTATGATTGGTTTTCTCCAACCCAGTTCTTGCGATCTCCAGTTTCTAAGCAGTAGTATCCTTATAGATAGTTCCAATTTAATAAATTTAGGCGTAAGTCGCATTTCGCTCGATGTACTTTATATCTTTACCTCAACCTTGAGTGTTTATATTTTTTTTCACAAAATTAGAAAAACAAAGATATGAGATTTTGGCATCCAAGTCAAAATATTTCAAAATTTCTCAACATAATATATTCACACAATATCAATATTTTAGTGAGAAAATCAATCATATAATTATAACCATCGAATAGATGTACATGTGTTCACATTAAATAATATATTCACACAATATCATGATTTTGGTGAGAAAATCTACCATATAATTATAACTCAAGGTCCTTTATTGCCGAAATTTGGCGCTAATATCATCAGACTACTTGGGAGTTCCACTCATGCTAAGGTCAGTTCCCTCACTGATTACGGGACTTGGAAGGGCCCTTTATTACTGGTAGAAAGAACTCACATAGCTGACATCATCATCAAGGAACTAGAGGATAATTACCCAATAGATCCATCACAAACTGATTCTTTTCGTTGCGCTACTGATAGAAGTGGTATTGTCACAGTTAAATCAGCTGTCAAACTTCACAAACTTCTGCTTTAATGAGAACTCTATGTATTTTCCTGCAAACAGTACCATTATTTCCTTGATTCCAAAAGTCCCAAATCCATCCCTATGAAGGAGTTCAGGCCTATCTCTTGCTGCAATATTTATACAAGTGCTGCTCAAAGGCTTTGACAGAAAGACTAGAGACTCTGCTGCCTAGCTTAATTAGTAACAAGCAGAATGCCTTTCTAAAAGGAAGATTCATCTCCGACAATATCTTGTTAATGCATGACATTGTCAGGGGCTACCATATTGAAGGTGGAAGGGCTAGATGTGCTGTAAAGGTGGATCTTATGAAGGCCTTTGATACTGTTAAATGGAAATTTCTTTTTGAGGTTAGTATGAAGTACATGAATTTCCCTCAGAACTTTATACTTTGGGTGATGAATGGAGTCTGCACTGCTCATTTCTCTCTAAACGTAAATGGTTCCTTGGTGGGATATTTTTCAAGTGAAAGATGTTTCAGGCAAGGGATCCTATCTCTCCTTATCTCTTTCGATTAACCATGGAGATATTTTCACTATTGTTGGCTGATCAAATAACTCATTCAAGTTTTCACTATTACCCTAAATGTCAGCAATTAGATATTTCCCATATTATTTTTGCTGATGACCTATTTCTATTATCAGCAGCAAACCTGAAATCTGTTAAAGTTCTAAAGACTACCCTGGATGAGTTTGCAGCACTTTTTGGTCTAAAGCCAAATTTTACAAAACGTGAAGTCTACATTGCTGGAGTTGATACTGTGTAACAAACTTGGAATGAGCAGATGTTCCTTGCCAGTTAAGTACCTTAGTGTTCCTTTGGTAAGCACAAGGTTATCTTTTAATGATTGTATTATAATTCTTATTGATAAGGTTAAACCAAAAATTAACAACTGGAGTTCCAAATTACTTACATATGCTGCGAGACTACAACTAATCAAAGCTGTCCTCAACATTTAACTTAACTGGAGCAGTGTCTTTCTCTTGCCAAAAAGAGTGATCAGACATATTGAGAAAATGTTTGCTGCTTTCTTATGGAAGGGGACTGATTATGCACATCATGGAATCAAGTTAATGTGGTCTGACTGTTGTAAACCTTATGATGAAGGGGGATTAAATGTCAATAGTCTGGTTATCTAGAATAAAGCTAGGATTTTGAAGCATCTGTAGGTTATTGTCATCAAGAAGGAATCTCTCTGGATTGCTTGGGTCCACTTAGTAAAACTTAAGGGGCAATCTATATGCTATATGTCTATAATAATAGTTGTTCCTGGTTTTAGAAAAAGCTTTTGAAATTAAGAGCACAAGTAGGAGAATAGATTATAAATGTAGCTGGGAATGGTGAACATACTTTTCTTTGGGCATGATAATTGGCACCCTCAAAGTCCTTTATTGCAGAAATTTGGCCCTAATATCATCAGACTATTTGGGAGTTCCACTCATGCTACGGTCAGTTCCTTCATTGGTAAAGGGACTTGGAAGGGCCCTACGGGTAGAAGGAGAACTCACCCGGCTGACATCATCATGAAGGAACTGGTGGATAATTACCCAATAGATCCATCACAAACTGATTCTTTTCGTTAGGCTGCTGATAGAAGTGGTAATTTCACAGTTAAATCAGCTATCAAACTTCTCAAACCTGCAACAAATCCTTCCAGCTGGCACCGCATTGTTTGGTTCCGTAAAAATATTCCGAAGTACTCTTTCATCATATGGCTCCTTTGTAAACAAAGATAGCACAATGGGTAGACCATAATAACTGAATACGTGGTACTCTTTTGTATGTGATACGTCACTTTTTATTAAAAAAATACATGTAAATGGTGTACCCGCATTCAATACGGTGTATCGGCATGTGCGAGTTCTAATCAATACGCAGTACGGAGAATTATTTGCTGAATCCGATAACTATAGAATAGACTACTAAGATGGGGGACTACCGCTGATCCATGGTGCCCCCTCTGCTGCCTATATGAGGAGTCTAGTAATCATCTTTTCTTTGAATGAAATTATTCCTTTTACATTTGGTCCAGAATCCTGGCTTGTTGTTTAGTGTATAGAGGAAAATACAAATGATGTGATGACATCTCAGGGTGGGAAACAAACTGAAGGAGGAAGTCCTGTGGAGACCTTCATAGGAGATTGGCCTTGCATGCTATTGTATACCATATTTGGAGCTCAGGCGGCTGATAGACTGGTTTCCGAGATTCAGAAGGATCTTAGAAGCTATTTGGCAACTTGGAGCAGTGTTCCCAACACAAAAGAAAACTAGGAGCTAAGCCTGGAATGGGAGCTTCCACAATCAATTTTCTTAGCAAATAAATTGAATAGTTTGTTCATGATTAGACTCTGCAAGCGCAAGTTGATTTATTGCTTGTTTTCAGTTGTAACTAGCAATCCTACGTTGCATTTGCTGCTGTGAACTCAGATTCCCTTAGTGTAACCTCAATTCTGTTCTCCTAAAATAAAATACGACCTTTACCTAAAAACATTTTATCGTAGCTAGTAGCCTATCATTTAAGAATCATCAATGTAGTGGTAGTAGTCTATTACTAGAAGTTACTTTAATTTTTTTCATGTATCTCAATGGATTCTCAATGACTAATAGTCTATGAGCCGACTAGGAGGCATTTTAATAAAATCTCCATGTATTTTCTTTTTTTTAGAAAATATTGCATATCACGCAAGTGTTTTACCAATTTATTTTCTCAACTTTTGATTTTCAAGAGATCGATACCTACATCATTTGTTTGTGAATTTTAATCTGCACTTACTCAAAACAAGAATTAATAGAATCCAACTCATAATATTCAATGTATATTATAAACTCAAAAATTCAAATTCACAAATTGAGAAAATATTACTTATATAATTTTTTTATTTCTCGTATGCCTATCAATGACAAGCATTTCAAGTATTTCAATAATACTAATGCAATTCTTATCGTTACTCACTATTGATAAAACTAAGAACTCTTCACAATATGCATATTATTGTCACCACTTAATTACTTGTATGTATTCCTGATATTCCAAACTAAACCAAACACAATATTCAAGATCAAATTTCATATTATTTTTACAAATAAACGTCCTCACTATTTCTAGTATTTCAAAGTCTGCAACTCACATTGTCATGTCTTTTGTAGTATTCTCATATGTCTATATTCACATGAATACATTAAGCATTGAAATCAATTTCATTCTAGCCATGAATAGACCATGTAAATCCCCACTACCAATTTATATTCTTTTAACCTCATGAATGTTTCAACACAGTCCAATATTACCAGCACGTAAAGGCATTTTTTATCTCAAAATCATCATTGGATCATCGGATAATTCAAAGCCAATTTAAAAAAGAAAATAGTATGGCATTAAAAGAATTATATATTCTGATGATAACGCCAACAAAAATTATAGTCATGAAAATACCTAACATGATTAAAATCAACCCTTTAGTCATTAAGATCACATGCATACTTTACACTATAAAAGTCTCTTAATTTATAATATTGATCACTAATTGCATAAATTTCTCTCAAACTATTCTATAATTCGTTTTTCTACAACCTATATCTTGGGATTCCTAATTCCTAAGTAGTATCCTCATAAATGGTTCCAATTTAATAAATTTTAAGCACAAATCACATTCCTTTCAATGTACCTCATATTTTTTTCCAAACTTGACATTCATATTTTTACAAATTATTATAACAAAAATATGAGATTTTGACATCTAAATCAAAATATTTTAATACTTCAAATATCAGCATAATCACATTATGCCATCATTGGTGATAAAAATTTCTCATATATGTGATCACCAAATAATAGCAAATGTATCCACATCCATTTAAGCCATAGTGAAGTACTTTCCACTTTTGTAGCCAGTAGGTTGACTATTAGAAATCATCAACATAGATAACTAATAGTCTCTACCACTAAAAGCTACTTTAATTTCTATATATCTCAATATATACTGAATAGCTTCTCAATGGTCAGTAACGAAGAGCCATTTTAATAAATTCTCATGTATTTTCTTTAACAAGAATTTATCACATATTATGTGCAAGTTTTTCACCATGTTTTATTTTAAACTCCAAGAAATCACCACACTTGTGAGTGATTACAAGTTTGCACATACTCAGCGTAAGGATTAATATACTAATCCAAGACATAATATTTTAAAGAAAATATTACTAACATAATTTTTCCCATGGCTATCAGAGTGTCAGTGTCAAGCATTTCAAATATATGAATTCAAATACTATGGACCACTTAAAAGTATATTTACTAAGTGGATCATATATTCTTTTTAACACACAAATTTTTAAGTAAATGCCCCCACTTTCTCGATCTTAAAGCATTAAATTGCACAACTGAATTTTTTTGTTTTTGTTACTCGAATTATTTGAGGATACCTAACTTCGAAGATAAAGAGACTATAATCATTATATGCTTTAATGAAGATTATAAAGATTAAAAAAACGTCTAAATCATATGGCAGCACAAAAATTAGAGAATTTGCATAATGCCAAGCAAATAAACACAAGATAAGGTCATGTTGCATAACATGCTTGTATCAGTTGTGTGCTAGTTTAGAGAGATAAGTCTTCTCTTGACTAATTTAACAAGTCAGCTTCCATATCTCAAAACAAATTTTTTTTTCCTTTCTTTTGATGTATCATCAGCAAAACGCAGTCCAACAGAGGTAAATGAAGCACTAGTGCTCCCAAAAAAAAAAAAAAAAAAATACACAGTAGCACATTTAGAAATTTACGCCTTAGAATGACATTAAAATCAAGGAAATATGAAAGAACCTCTAATTATACTTAACATGTAAATCACAATCAATATCTGAAATAATTTAAACTTAAAATATTCACAAGATAAATGTATCTACCTCGATTTCAAATGAAAATATAAAACTTTTGTACTACTATTTTGGAGGATTAATAGGATGAGGAACGAAATCTAGATACCAAGAAATATGTAGGGTTTAGGCGTGTATTCACTCTCTTAAGACAATTCGCACCCTTACAGTTTTTTAACTCCGAAGTAGAAGGTTATTAACAATAGCCCAACTCAAAATTGTTGGTTCCCTTTGATTTGCACAACCAAGAGAAGAAGAACCTTTCCCACATACCCTATTTTGTCCATATTGTTTTTTTTAAAAAAACAAAAAAATTCACCTCTCTCTACCCTCTAGTAACTTGAATTCATGACCAATAAGTCATAGGGGAAGCGTCTTACTACCTAGGTTTCACTTTATAAAGGTTTAGGAAAATTTTAGAGAGATAGTGAGATAGGATAGTTGATTTCTATTGTTATAAACTCAATTTATAATTTCATAATAGGAGTTCACCTTTAGAAATAACATAAGATAAATATATTTTAATGACAATTCACATTATCCAAATTCATTAGCATTAAGGAAGAATAAATAAATTTCAGATAAAAATTTATTATTCAAATTCATTATGTAATGGTCATATTTTAAAAACCTCAAAATATATTAATCGCAATTGATACATCAAATGATTTAAAGTCAAAATATGAACAACATAAATCATTCCTCAATTTCTCATAAAAATAAAAAATATTTAGTACCATCTTACTTAATTCATGTAGTCAATATGGATAAAGTTTGAACTAGCAGCTATCAAGAAGTACAGTATGATTGAAGTGTGTATTCGCTCTCTTTAAGACAATTCGCGCCCCCTGTAGATTTTTAACTCAAATGCAGAAGGTTATTAGTGCGTCACCTCTAGGATATAATAGCCCAACTAAATATTATTGCTTCCCTTTGATCTACACCACCAAAAGAAACAAAATATTCTTCACACAGCCTACTTTGTCCATATAGTTATAACTATGAAAATTTGACAATAGATAGTTGTCAGGAAAATTTTTAAGGAAGTAGATAATAGTAAATTAATGTTAGATTATTCCTACACAATTTATAAATTCAAAATAGGAGTTACACCTTTAGAATTAAAATAGGATAAATAGATTTTAATGACAAGTCATTATCCAAATTAATTAGTATTAAGATAGGATACATAAATTTCGGTAATAAAATTCATTCTTCAAATTCATTACGTAACGGTCATATTTTTAATTAATAATACACAAGTTGTAAAATTTTCCAATAATGGAGCAATCTGTAATCCAAAAGTTATTTATATTTTTATTAAGATATTCCAACAATCCTCCACCTATTTAATAAAAATATAAGTACTATTATTTATGGGCAAAGTGAGAACACCATGCATAGTGCAAGTGACAATACCTTCAAACCTTCACTTAGTATTTTCATAATCTCTATGCTAGAGTCAAAGTGGCTAAGTGTTGAAATGAAGACTACTTTAGGGTATGTAGGATGATATGACACAAATGATATTCAAGGTGTTATTGTAGGACATTCTCAAACCAGCATATTATAGTTTTGTACTTTATTGCTTTAGAGAATTAGTCAAGTTCTCATAGGAAGCAGCTTTACCTCCACACTCATAGATAAGTCTATCAAGGATACTCCCGTGACTAAGACATCCCATTCGTAATGGCTATAGAACTCATTAAGAGACTAAATCTCATCCTTCCCATTATAGGATTGCTTACATACTTTACACCATAGGAGAGGACTTATAGAATTGATCATTAATTACATGCTTTTCTCTCAAAACATTCTATGATTCATTTTTTTCTAAACAAATTTTTGGGATCTCCAGTCCCTAGGTAGAAGTGTCCTCATGGATGTTTCCAATTTAATAAATTTTAGGTGCAAGTATCATTCCTCTCGATGTACCTCATATCTTTGCCTCGAACTCAAGCATTTATTTCACAAAATTATTATAACAAAAATATGAGATTTTAACATTTAAATACTTCTCGTGATAACATAGTCAAACTATATCATTGTTTAGAGTGAAAAAATCTCCTACATCATTATAACCACCTAATATAGTATATAGGCAAATATAAATATCCACATTAAGTGAAGCCTCATTTCTCAATATACTTATTCCTGTAGTATCCAATAATTTTGCTATAAATAATTATCACTGTAGATGACCAAAAATTTATTACTAAGAGCTATTATATATTTTTTCATGTATCTCAATATATTCTCAATATCCAGTAGGTTTTTAACCATTTTAATCTATCCAGTAGGCCTTAATCTATGAGTATTTTTATCAAAAACATTAGCTTCTAAAGGACCTTCACAAATAATATATCATAAATCAATATCATTAGATTGAACAAAAATTTTCATTCTATCCCTCCAAAAAACAAAATTAATACCATTAAACATGGGAGGTCTAGTGATAGAATGCCCCTCTAAAAATAAAGTATTATTGGTTGCCATAATGATTTTTACTCAAAAGCGGTTAAGCTCAATATATGAGACCAAGCTCTGATACCAATTGTTGAGTAGGGGCCCCAAAAGCAACCTAAGAGGGGGGTGAATTAGGTTGTATCTAAAACAAACATTTTTAAGTGTTTAATGGAAATTCAAACTTTATGCACCAAATGAAAACTTAAGCACAAATGAATACAATAGATATTCAACAATTTAAGCTTAAAGAACAAATAAGAATATTGAGATTAAGAGAATCAAACCAAACTCCCAAACTTCTCAAGCTTGGAGCTTTCAACTACAAAGAGCTTCTTACAAGGCAACTACCAAGTTTTACAACTTGAAGTTTAGCCACTAAAAGTCTCTTCAAAGTAGGTGAGACAATAACCTCTTGTACACAAATGAGGATCACTCTTGCTCACACTAATTACCTTTAGTTGAGCCAAGAGTTTTACACTCACAACCTCCCTTTGTTACAATCGTTATCTCTCCACTTTTACACTTGAAGAACTCTTACACTTCTAAGCTCTTTTCACAAAACTACCTACACTATTACAACACTTGTTCCCACTATTTCTCTCAAATAGCTCAAGGGTTATTTGTAATCAATGTAGAAGTCTTGTGGTTGTTTTGTTCGGACGATCATTTGCGTCCGAACCTACCTGTTTTTCTGCACACTTGTTATCAAACCATTAGTATGATTTGGTCATCATCAAAACATGATTAACATAACTGGAGTTCAACACATAAGACTACAAGCAAATATTTCTTGCAAGCATTTAAATCAAGTTTCCACATTATTAAATAATTCTTTTCATTGAACTTTATCCTAACATAAAGTTTTTCACAAACTTAATCATACTCGTAAGATTAAGTATGTAATATTTGGGAATACATGTAAGTTGCAAGGTTCATATTTTCTTCCAAACAAGAAGCCAGAAAATTACTACATCATGAACAACTTAGTCAATTGCACATTGAGATAATTCTGTTAACTTTGCTAGAGTTCTATTCTATTGCCACCATAGAGAGTACAAAAATCTTACAATATAATCCTAATCACAATTTTTCACATGTATAAATTTAACAAAAAGGAAAAAATAAAATTTTTTCCGTATTGTGATAGAACTCTTGAAAATCACAATACTAATAACAGTTACGGTCATATTAGGGCTAATCGCCTTAAATTTATTGGTTATAAACCACAAATAATATTATCAAATGATTTAAACTCAAAACATGAACAATATAAATCATACCTCGATTTCTCATAAAAATGAAAAATAATTATTACCATCTTATGCCATTCACGAAGCTGACATGGATAAGGTTCAAACTAATAGTTACCAAGAAGTATGGTAGGTTTGAGACACGTATTCGCTCTCTTTAAGATGATTCACGCTCCTACATATTTTTAACTTCGATGCAGAAGGTTATTAATGCGTGGCCTCCAGGTTACAACAGCCCAACTCAAAGTTTTTGCTTTCCTTTTATCTACACAACCAAGAGATGCAGAATCTTCTCCACACACCTTACTTTGTCCATATAGTTATATTATGAAAATTTGATATGGACAGTTGTTCGGAATAATTTGTAAGAATATAATAATAAGAAAATGTTAGATTATTCCTATTGTAACAAACTCAATTGTTAGATTCAAAATAGGAGTTGCACCTTTAGAATTAAAATAGGATAAATAGATTTTAATGAGAATTCGTATCCAAATTCATTAGCATTAAGGTAGGATAAATAATATTTCGGTTACAAAATTTATTATTCAAATTCATTTCGTAATGTTCTTATTTTGATTTAATAATGATCGTTACATAAGATATAAAATTTTCCAATAATGGTAGCAAATTGTAACCAGAAAGTTGTTTTGTATTTTTATTAAAATACTCCAACAATTGATATACAATCCTTGTGAGTACCACAATCCTATTTTGTCATATTACTTGATACGATCTCGTGAACTAGAGGTGTAAGAAATTGTCCTATCAAATCCTAATCACAAAGTTTACATATGAGGTCCAAAACCGACTCTATCTAAATATTTTTCTATAACTTATATCATATGTAGAAGTCCATCCAAAACTCCATCCTTCATCACCACATGCAATACTTGTTGTACAAGTTTGCAACTGTGTACTGTACAATTCTTTATTACAGAGCATTAACTTCTCAAGGAAGCTCAATTATGTGAACAAAATTTATGTTGGTTATCGAGTAACTATTAGACATTGTTGTTCAATAACTAATGGGATTTTTCTACAAGATAGGGGAGATATATTTTCTCAATTAGTGGTCCAACTCGTTCTAAATAGGAGCCTCCTATTGGTCTGGTCCGAGTAATTTTGGATATGAATATCGTCTGGAGGAACAAAATAGGAAAAATATTGAAGAGAAGCCGCTCACTTCCATGATATGTTTCAATCTGCTCAACGACAATTATACTCTAGTTGTGAATCATTTATTGAACTATCTATAGCTGTTTAATTGTTGAATTTAAAATTAAACTATAACTTGTCATAGGGTTGTGTTAATAGAACGTGTGATATTGTGAAACATGCCACTCTTCCTAGTAATTGTGTTGCCAGTAATTTTGACAAGACAGTGAAGTTTGTAAAGAAACTTTGTTTATCTACTATTAAGTATAATTGTTGCATAAATAGGTGCATGCATTATTACAAAAGTACCAGAACTGATTGCAGGCACTGCAAGCATCCTCAATATAAACCACCTGAAAAGTGGGATAGAAGGAGTAAACTGGTTCTTACAAGAGGATGCATTACCTGCCACTCATACCAAGACTTAAGAGGTTATATGTCACGCCCCTAACCCGCACTTATCAGGAACGTGCCATTTTCCGTATCCGTGAAATCATACTCCCACGAATACAAGGCATCAATCATATATCAATAAACCTCAAATATTAATAATAAGAGTGGAAACGTCTATTTGTAACTAATAACCAAAAGAGTGCGGTACTTATACCATTTAATAAATTCTAAAGTGCAAAACTAATAAATAATATCATGAGCACGCAGGCTCAACTTATTTCAATATCCATTAACTCTATTAAAATCCTACCACTAAACAATCTTAACATTAGTATTCCTTGTTCGAGTGCGTCTAACCTTCGTCCTCTAAGATAACGTACTCGTACTTGTCGTCTGTACAAAAACATAGGGAATGGGATGAGCGATAAGTCCCCTCAGTAGATAGCACATACTCTCTAATGGATCATGCAGTTACATATATATACTTTCACAAGCATGTCACGCTATCACATGCTCATATTCTCAAGAAAATCATATTTTCAAAATCATTTATAAAATCATTATCTAATACTTTTGAAAAACTCATAAATATACTATAATCATAACCCAAATTACCAAAACTCCACTTTGTTTGGTAAAATTATAAATACCCCCTATCACTAATGTCTAGTAATAGAACTACTGAAAACACTACATTAACCTTAAATCGCATAGCTTAACTAGTCCCTCAAATTTTTCATAATTCATAAATAGTCCTGGCATTTTTGTTTTTTGCCAATTTATACCTCAAATAAAAATTTGTAACAAATTTTTCATCATCATCTTCTCTATCAATATACACTACCTCATCCTCCATGAACCATCCCCTGCCACCCAGATCTAATTGGAAATTAATGTGCTAATTAATCAATATATAAGTAGATATCCTTCATCTACTATGTTGTGTACCACTAAAGAAATACTAAAATGTTTTACTAATGGGGTTGCTTCAATTAGTGGAATCATGAAATAGCCTATATTTTTGCAACACTCAGAGGAAAAAATTCAAAATGGAGATCCCAAATTCAATTGGACAAAGAAGTAAGGAGAAGAAGCTATAGAATTCAACCTTTCCAAACGTAGTCCACAACTTGTTAACATCTATCTTTCTGTTTTTCTTCCTTCACCACCACCTCCTTTTGTGGTTTCTTTTTTGCAGCAATAACATCATCCACCTTTACTTGTCCTCTATGGCCCATTTACTTGAAAGATAAAACCTTCCCAAGAAATGTTGACCAATTCGTTTGTCAACCTACCTATTCAATCCATAATGCCCTTCTATTTTCTTGAAAGATAAAACTCTTCCCAAGAAATGTTGACCAATCCATTTGTTGACCTAGCTATCCAATCCATAATGCTCTTCTATCTAAAAGCTTAACCATATCCACCATATTCGACTACCATAGTATAGTCTCAAAAAACAATAGTTATCAATTCTTAGGAAAATGGCTACCAATTGGGAGTGACGGGGCATAGTGTTGGGAAGAGGATGAGATGGAAAAAGGAAGAGAGAGAAAGAAAGGGATGGAAGAGTAGTGGTTGGGAAAGGGACAGTACAGAGCGATTGTGGAAGGAGAAGAAATGACAGAGGAGGCAGGGGGTGGGAGTAAGGGAGGAAGGTAGAGAAATAAAGGAATAGAAGGGGGTAGACGAGGAATGAGAGGGGAAAAAGGAGGAGAAAGAGGGGAGGTGGCAGGGAAAGAGATAGCTAAGAAAACAAGAAGGTAGCAAAGACAACGGAAAAGGGAAAAGATGACAGAGGAAGAGAATGTGATGGGAAGAAATGAGAGATGAATGGGCAGAGGAATGACAGTGATGGGAGGCGGTGGGGAGAAAGTGATAGAGAAAAGGACGACTAAGGAGAGGGAAAAAAAGGAAGGGAAGGGGAGGGAAAAGAGGAGGAAAGGGAGACGAGTAGGCAGAAATGAAGGGGAAAAGAGTAGAATGCAAGGGCAGGGGGAATGGATTTCATTTTAATTTTTTTCAGGGGCATTTCATTTTAGAAAAAGGCATTTTGGGAATTTAAAAATTATTTGTTGTTGATGTCATTGATTTGTTTTGCGACAACTAATGGTAGAGAGGCAATCGTAAAGCGTTTGGACAATACGAGGTTTGATTGTAATTTTGTCAAACAACAAGGGAGTTTTAATAATTTGATCAAACTTAACGGAGTGTAAATGTAACTAACCCCAAATTTTACCCAATCATTGATGGTATGAAAAATTCAAAGAGAATATAGGTAATATGCAAATAACCCCCTGTGGTTACTCAAATATGCACTTTACCTTCTTGTGGTTATCAAATATTCATGTCAGTCTATTGACCTCCTTATGCTTCAAAAAAAAAAATTTATAAAGTTGACAAAATGCATTAAAATTAAATTTTTGTTCATCATGTGCCTTGAAAAGTGTGTGACATTGTTAATTTTCTTATTTTATATTAAATATTACTTAAATTGATATTTTTACCCCTCTCCCAAAAAAAAAACCCTATCTTTACATACTTATCTTTCACCTTAGCCACCATCAGCACTACTGCAGCCCTGCCACCTCTTACCACTTGAGTTATCCCTACCGCTACACCTATATCCCAAATCAATCAATCAACCCCCATTTCAAATCAATCAACCTATCCCTTACCCTTACCCCCACTTCCCAAATCAGTTAAACCATTCATATTTTAGAATGATAGAAGTATCGAGTATGGGTTACAAGATTAGTAGAATTCAAGATTAGCTGACAAAAGAACTTAACTAATGCTGCCATTTGTGCTTGAGAATCCCAATGCTTTGAAGTTGATAAAAGCACATTAGTTAATTCAATCATTGGCTTTCTTAATTAGAAAGTCCGACCAATAAAATGCACTACTACTGCTACAATTCATAGATCTTTCGGCTGATCATGAGTTAGATTAGTAGCCACTGTAGTGACTATACTTAATTTCAATTAATTATTTTATCATTTAGGGAAAGAGAGTTCGAGGTAGGAGAATGCAGATAGAGGTGGAAGATCTGTGGTTGATGAGAAATGGGAATAGTGGTGGTGAAGGCTAGGGTTGACTACTAGATGGGGAAAGAAGGTTGGGTGGTGGTAGTGGCTACTAAGGAGGGTGGTTATGGTTTCTGCTAGGGTTAGGTGGTGGTGGCAAGCTTTTGGAAGAGGAAAAGAGAAGGGTTCGGGATTTTATTTTATTTTCAATTTGATCCATTTTTATTTTTTTATTTCTAATTTAACCCCAAAAATTTGTCACTTTTTACTGAGCAAAATGCCTATTTGTTCACTCAACTATGCTTTGATTGTCATTTTGGTCACTAAACTTGTTTGGTTGCCGAATAGGGTAAAGGTCACTAAACTTTTAAAAATACATCCCGTGGTCACTCATATCAATTTGAGCCATTAAATCTCCGTTAGTCAATGTATGTGCTTGACACATGAGTTTCAGTGGGGGTAAAATTGTCCAATCACCTTTGCCACACTTTACCATCAACATCTTCCTTCTCCATTACCATCCAGTCCCTCTATTAACAATACCTACCTTCCTACCACTACCACCCCAACCCATTCTCCATCCCCAACCCCCCTCCCACTTAGATCCAACCCCCAACCCCCTTTCCCACCCTTCCTGCCACCCTCACTTCAAAGGTTAGTAGTAAGCCTTTGGACTTGCAACTCTATGGAGTCAAACAGGTAGGAAAGATTTATGTTATATAATTGCAGGAGCAAGAAACTTATTTTCCCCAAATCAATTTGAAGAATCCCACGAGAAAACATAAAAGCAATCGCAACTTGCAACAAAACATTTGATGATTAATTCTTTGAAAGGAAAAACAAAGATACTATTTCAAGAAGGCTTTTTACTAACCTTTGAAATGGGATGGGTGTGGCGGGATGCGGTGGGGGAGAGAATAGGAAATGGTAGATGGGGAGGAGAATGAGTGAGGGTGACGAAATAGGGGTGATGGAGAGGTTGTGGGTAGCGGTATGGGGGGTATGGGAGAGGTGGGGTGCTGGGATGAATGGGGAAAAAGGCTGGGGGTTGGATCTATGTGAGGGAGGGGGTTGGAGGTAAAGAATGGGTTGGCAGTGGTGGAGATAAGGGTGGGAAGGGTTCAAATTGTAAATTTAGTAAATAAAAACTATTCAATTTTTTACCCAATGATTTTTGTATCTTCTAGTAAGATCTCACTTATAATTTATACTTGTTTCTTATCGTCTAGTTTTGATCCCAAAATTTTTATTAGTGTTACTTCACTATAGTTGGACAAAAATGTCCTAGATAATGTGCACGTGAATCGTACATGTTGTCACTAACGGAGTAATTAACGGAGATATAGTCAAAGTGACCATGAAGATTGTATTTTTAGAAGTTTGGTGACTTTTTCGGCCACCAAACAAGTTTAGTGACCAGAATGATAGCCGGTGCATAATTGAGTGACCAAATAGGCAATTTACTCATTTTTATTTTACCTCAATACACATTGCTACACACTTCAATTAATTAGGGGTAAATACGATATTTCACAAGCTACCGTTAGTTTTGATAATTTCCATTCGTTTTGCAAAAAGAATTGAAACACAAGGGGATCAAAAGCACATTTGATAACTACAAAGAGGTAAAATGCTTATTTGGCACAGGGTTTTGGTTTTTTTTTTTTTTTTTTTTGCATTTTACCCAAAGAAACAGAAAAAAAAAGTAAATAAAAGAGAAAATAATTTACCCAAGTATTTTAGAAAAACACAATATAACTCAACGTCATCACGATCCCTTACCTTGAATACCCATAGGCCTATAAACGGATCAGATTTGAGTCGAAATTAGTTATTCTAGACTTGAATCCGATTAAAAATTCTAAGTCCAACAACTCTGATCAATTCTGATTATCTGACGGGTCTTAGAATGTAGACCTGTCTCCAAGTCTGATCGAATTCGGTCTGGATTGGATATATCCGTTACTCGTTATTGTTTCAAGCCTACATTCACAGAACCCTCAGACTTCTCCCTCAAGCTCATCGCAAGGCCTTTTTTTTTTTCCTACCACCAATTTCAGGTCATATTAACAACCTTCTTCTCAGATCCAGTACCACCACTACCTTTAAATTTAACACCTTCTTTTGTTGCTACTGTAATTCAAGTGAGAGGCTTTTGGCCATAGGCTCCACCTTTATTTATATAAAATTAGGGGACACTATGCCATCCCAAATGTTGACCAAAGACCCAAAAAAGGAGTAGATCTATAGAAATGTCAAGAATGTTAATTAGATTGTGTTGTTGGATGATTAAGAGAGGTAAGAGGGAGAAAAGGAGAAGGAGAGATAAGAGGAGAAAGGGAGAAGGAGAGAGAGGAAGTGACGGCGAGAAGAGGTGAGAAAATGAAGACGTATCCTTGATTCCAACCTAATTCTATACCGTATATATTTTTATTTTTTATTTTTTAATTGGGTCCAGATTTATATGAGTGGAAACTAGTAAATCCATACTCGCTTCATTTATATAATAGGCTAATCATATCCAAATCACATCTACATTTAAATTTATACCCAAATAAATAAGTCGGAACCGAATTGGATCTTAGATTCATACCCGGTCCGTTGACGGGCTTAAATACCCATTCACACACGGGAAACTCAATGTCTTATTTCTATCACCTTCTTGTATCACTAGCATTTACCAAAAAGGCCATCTATTTTCGCGCCTCTGGACTCTTTACTTACAAATCACCAGAATAATTTCTTAGGGTTTCTCCTACTTTTCAAAATCCCTCCTTTTCCCTCTAAAAAGATTTCCCCCAAAATAGCCCTCAAACTTATCGGAGAAAATGCCACCGGCGGCGGCGGCGATAAATTTGACGGAAGGCTCAATTGCGATGCTATCGGACGGCGAATCGCCGCAAAACCCAGATTTGAAGCCGGTTTTACAAGTGATGGATGTGAGATTAGTGAACACGCAGAATCACAGCAGTGGAACGGAGAGATACCGTCTGCTTTTATCGGACGGTGTGAATTTGCAGCAAGGAATGTTGGCTACTCAGCGGAACGAATTGGTTAATTCGAAGAGATTGCAAAATGGTTCTGTTATTCAATTGACTCAGTTCGTCTGCAACGTAATCCAGAATCGCATGTAAAATTACCTAAATTTCATCTGTTCTGTGTTTAATTTACCAAGTTTTCAACCAAAGTTTCTTCTTTTTGCAACCTTATTAGAAGTCTCTTGTTAGAATGAAAATTGTTGGATTTAATGCAATTTTTATGTTTTAGAAGTGCTACTGGGTGCTAAAGGCTCGAATTTTTCGTTCATTTATTTGCAGGTTTTAATTGAATGGGTGTGTTACTTGTTAAATGATTTTAATAAGAATTTCTACACGCCTTTAACTAAGACTAGGGGTAGATTATTTTGACAAATGTTTTAGTTTAAAAAGGAGTTCGTAGTTGGTTGATGTTTGAGTGCACAATGTAATAAATTAAGCTTCTATTATGGTTTTCATGTGTTTTCTTGTGTTTTTAATGGCCTAGAAGTCTTGTTTGCTATGCATATGAGTTATATGTAGTACTTTTACTTGGCGTGGGACAAAATGGAATATGTACTCTTGGCCTCAAAGTCTTTTATTAAGTACATGACTTGGATCTAGATGAGTATGGGTGGTGTTTAAACTTTAATTATGATGTTTAGGATGAACAGTTTCCAATTCACCCATTAACATTTTGAGTACTATTATAATAGCACTTATTGGTTCATTGGACTATTCATTGTTGTCTACTTATTCTGTTACTTTGGCACATGACTTATAGCACGACTTATAGCAGTACAGTTCCTAATGCTTGAGAGTAGGCTCATTATGAAGGAATTTTATAGTAATCAAATAAGTGGAGATATCATGATGTTCATTTTCATATTTTTTTCTTATCATATACATGACTAGTTTTTATAGGATTTTCCCTTCCTGCTAGTTGACTTTTGCTTCTGCTTGGTTCTAAGTCTTTTTTCTTGAAAAGAAGAGGAGACAAAAAGATGAGATGAGCTTTGTAATTATTTTGTGTTGCAGGACAAATTTTGTTATGATTGGATAAGTTAAAAAAGATATGGATCTCAATTACATTGGTATTTTGGAGATAAGGATTGGGGGGGGGGCTAAGTTATGGACAAATAACTCTATCACAATAGAATTCTATACATCATCAGTGTAACTTGTATTTAACTTAGCTTTTGACATTAGTGAAACTATTGTTTCTTTTAAGTTCTTGTAGTAGAACTATTATGGGTTTTGAGCTAAATTTGCTCATTTTCCCAATTTACCCCAAAAACCAACCTTTGATCGTGGATTACAGTGAAATTTAATTTTCACTTCTGCCTTCGTCATTTGGTATTATAGCCAAATGCAATGACATAACAGCTGGTAGTACAAGAAGTCAGGGACTTCTAGACAACTTCAATGGTTGTCCCAAATACTTGATAAACTCATGAATCACGAAATAGAAGTTCATGATAAGATTCAAGAGAGTATCCTTCATGACATACCAAAAGGTAGTCACAGAGAAAAGATTTTTGTCAATGATTCAAAAATTGATATATTTGAGAAGATTGTGGCACGGATGGTTATCCTTCTTCCTTGATAAATGCTAATCACTGGCATATCATCTTGCTCAATTGTTCTCAATTGACGTTCATTGCCATTAAACAAAAAACTTCAATTAGCAATTACTGAGGAAGAAGGAAACTAAGCATGTCAGAATCATTATCATAGACTGGTGGAGAAGATAAATGTACCATGTCAGAATCATTATCATAGACTGGTGGAGAAGTTAAATGTACTCCATGATTTTTGTATCTCAATTTCTGAATCATCGGAAAAAATCTTTTCTGCATGACTACCTTCCAATATGTCTGAGGAATGAATGTTCTCCTTATGAACTTCCATTTGGTGATTCATAACTTGAGTTTATCAAGTCTTTGGGACAACCATTGAAGTTGTTCCTTGACTTATTATACTTCCCGCCGCCATGTTGTGGATTGCATTGGCTCTGATATATGACGCTGGCAAAAGCATGAGAAATAGAAAATTTACTTCGAGCAATGAAAACCGTTAGAAAACCTTGATTAGGAGATTAATTCAGTACACACCATTAAAAGTTCTACTAGAAGATATGAAAGTAACGATATTTTCACTAAAATGTCAAAATTGAATTCCGTGCAAGCTGCACTGGACCATTATAGAATTCTAATCTTAATCTGATCGAGTTCTTTGTCTCCCTAATCCTAATCTAGTTGATGTCCTTATCTTTTTAACTCCTATGACAACAGAATTTGTCATGCATAATTTTGGCTGCTAAATTATATTATGAGCTTAATATATACCCGCTATTCTTATGCCTGGTTATTTTTATGCCTTGTTTTGTATCCTACAAAATGTGTGGTTATTCTCTCTCTTATGCTGTACTATTCGCATTTTCCTCCTGCTTACGGTCATCCTTTATGTATACCTTGCACACGAAGTCTAATATGGGTACATTTTCATTTCCCAGTGAGTTGTCTACCTTAAATTGATTTAAGCTAATGTGTTCTTGAAATGCATTTCTTCATCTAATTACTGCACGTGTTTGGCTAGTGTAGTCTAAGCTAGATTAATGGGAACTATTAATTTTCTAGCAGTGTGCTTTTTCATCCAAAAAGTATCAAAGTTTTAGTGTTTATTGCAGTATAGTGAATATTTTGCTGTGGCTATTCATACTAATAAATAGTAAGTGTGGTGTCTTTAGTTTCTGCTTGCTGTTCTCTTTAGTGCAAAGTATCATTGATTTGTTTAATATTGACAGGATTATAATTATCATTGATCTGGATGTGATTCTTGAAATTTGTGATCCTATTGGTGAACCAAAGCAATATCTGCCCAAGATCGATAATGACGCTTCTGCCAAAAAAGCATCTGCATCAGTTAAGGATCTTGTAAATCAGCCAGGGACTGTTACTGGTAGTCCTCTATCTTCTGGTGCTGGTTCAGTCATTGGTGGTTCAGCTCCTAGACCAAGTGTAGCTGGTGTAACTCATATGCAACCTCCTGCGATGAATTGTAATTCAGTTTCACATCCCTATGGCAGTTCCTTTGTTGATAAACGCAATTCTGAGCGATATAATTCCACAACTGCAGCTCCTGTATACCCAAAAGCAGACCCTATTTCTGGCACCTCACGGGCTCCGGTAAATAGCTATCTGCGACCCCCTCAGCCATCATATCAGCATCCGTCACCGGTGTTCAATAACAGAGGACCCATAGCTAGAAATGAAGCACCTCCTAGAATTATTCCTATAGCTGCATTGAATCCTTATCAAGGTAGGTGGACTATTAAGGCTAGAGTGACTGCAAAGGGAGAACTTAGACACTACAATAATCCCCGTGGTGATGGTAAAGTGTTTTCTTTTGATCTTCTTGATTCTGATGGTGGAGAAAATACGGGTGACCTGCTTCAACATCGTGGCTGATCAATTTTACAATCAGATTGAGCCAGGTAAGGTGTATATGATTTCAAAAGGGACCTTGAAACCTGCTCAGAAGGCTTTCAATCACCTACGAAATGATCATGAAATTTTCCTCGACAATGGTTCAACAATTCAGCCTTGCTTTGAGGATGACAGATCAATTCCACAGCAGCAATTTCATTTTCGCTCCATCAGTGAGGTTGAAGGAATGGATAACAACAGTGTTGTGGATGTTATTGGCGTTGTGTCTTCTATTAGCCCCTCTAGCACAATAATGAGGAGAAACGGTACAGAAACTCAGAAAAGAACACTCCAGCTAAAGGATATGTCTGGTAGAAGTGTTGAATTAACCTTATGGGGAAACTTTTGTAATGCTGAAGGTCAAACACTTCAAAATATTTGCGACTCAGGGGTCTTCCCTGTTTTAGCTGTCAAATCTGGTAGAGTCAATGAGTTCAATGGAAAAGCAGCATCTATATGGGAACGATATCCACAAGCCAGTTGTTTATAGATCCAGATTTTCCTGAGGCCTATAAACTGAAGGACTGGTTTGACAAGGACGGAAAGAACACCCCTTCTGTATCTATCTCCAGGGAAACAACAGGTTTTGTCCGTACAGATGTGCGGAAGACCATATCTCAAATCAAAGATGAAAGACTAGGGACTTCTGAGAAGCCTGACTGGATCACCGTGTGTGCCACTCTTACATTTATAAAAGTGGACAACTTTTGTTATACTGCATGTCCCATTAGGATTGGGGATCGACAGTGCAATAAAAAGGTTACGAATAATGGTGATGGAAAATGGAAATGTGATAGGTGTGACCAGACTGTTGATGAATGTGACTATCGGTATATTCTCCAGCTTCAGATTCAGGATCACACAGGTTTAACATGGGTTACTGCTTTTCAGGAATCTGGTGAGGAGATCATTGGTGAATCTGCAAAAGATTTGTATTGCTTGAAGTATGAGGAGCAATGGATGATGACAGATTTAATGAAATTATGCGTGGTGTTGTCTTCAAAAAGTATATCTTCAAATTGAAGGTAAAGGAGGAGACTTTTAGTGATGAGCAGCGTGTAAAGTCTACAGTAGTTAAAGCTGAGAGAGTCAATTTCGAATCAGAAACCCGATATGTGCTGGACTTGCTAGATAAGCTAAAAAATGAGGATTTTGGTTCAGTACCCGTGAAGACAGAAAATAATATCCCAAGCTCTGGACCAAATGTTACTGGTTTTGGAAGTGCCACTAGAGATCCTGCACCCTCTGTTTCAAATTACAATTCAAGTGCAGGTAGTGTTGATAGAGAGAGTAGACCAAACACAAATTACCCAGGAACTTCCTATGGTAGTCAATATGGAGGTTCTAGGTTTGCTGCAACTGGGCAAACTGGCATGCATTCGACTTGTAATAGTTGTGGTGGTACTGGTCATAGCTCAATGAACTGTCCGACTGTTATGAGTAATCAAGGACAGGCATATGCGTCTTTGGTGGTGGCTTTAGCAATAGGGTGCCTGCTGGGGCAAGCGCTGGTGGTATTGAGTGCTTCAAATGCCATCAAACAGGGCACTGGGCAAAGGATTGCCCTGGTCTGTACAATGCTCCTCCAGCTTATGGAAGTGGGAATGTGACACCTGGTAGATATGGGAATGTACCGAGGCAGCATGTTGGTGGTTATTGAATTCCTACTCCAAAGTGAAATTGCAAGAGTTCTGTATAAACAGATCAATTATTGTATTTGCTCTCTTTTTTTTCCTTTGTGTTTTGTACTTGCAGATTTCCTGTTGAAAACTTCCTTAGTCATATTTAGAAGTTATTTGTCCATATGGTCGTGCACTTTCTGAACGATCTCCAATTTAGTCTGCAAGTTCGGGAGATGGCAAGAATGGTAGCCTTGTATTCATCTTTGTTTTGCAAAGAAAATCTTGTCTTGCTGGTTCTGTAAATTATTATTTTAGTTGTTTCTTCTGTTTGTGGATTATTATTATTAAAGTCATTTTCCTTTTTCTATTACCCTTTCTGCATGTGATTTGTCATTTGTAGTGAAGGAGAATGTTCGTCTCCTTTTATGCCTTCCATTTTATTTTTCGAAAAGAGGAAAGGTAGGGTGAAGGTTAAATGTCTTCTTGGTTCTTGTTAGGGTGATGAAGGTATTGATTGGTCTAATTACAATGAATAGAAGTTATATTCCTAACTATCAATCCAATCTCAATGTCTCGATGATTGAATCTTATAAATCAATTAAATAGGAGTAGATTTCTCTGTATCCTAAATTAATCAATTCAAGTATTACCTGTATGAAATTATTAAGAATTAGCTAATTAATCCGATAATCTTTGATCGCGAATTGCATTAGTCTAACAATTAATACGAATCTATAATAGAAGATTAACTCTTGTATCACTTTGGCCTACTTAACCAAAATTAGAATTAGCTACTCTCTAAAATTATTAGTTTGTGCAAATTATTACAAAATTATTATGATTATTCAATTCTATGATCAAGTTAATCATCACCCAACGGAATTGGCATCATCCAATCTTAACCCATACTATTTGCAACATGAATGAAAGCATAAATACAAGAAAAATTAATAAAAGCAAGTAAACTACTCTAACCATTAGTATAGGAAGGCAAATAAAAAAAGTATTGATTGAAAGAAAACAATAAAAGAGCAATAACACTAGAATTAAATAGCATAATAAAGATCTAAAATGATTTAAGAATTCTTCTCTTATGAAGAATCACAAGTTTTTGGCCCAAGATTGTCAATCTTGAACCTCCTCTTCAACTATTCTTGGAAAAGAAAGAAAACCCTAATCTAATTTTGTTGCCCCCGAAGGCAAATTGAAAGAGAACATGTTTTTTAAGGTACTATGGACACTTATTTATAAGTTTTAAGAGTTACAAAATGTAGGATTTTGAATAAAGCTTCACAATTGAACCCTCAAGAAACTCATCGACTGTGAAGTCTTTTGTGTGCAAGCGAAATGCTAGACAACTTGATTAAGGAAAGGAGTTGGGGATAGAAAGCAAATATGGAAATGGAAGGACATATGTTATATGGCTTATACGCAATTCGGTTGGGAAAGTCAATACACCAAAGCAAGCTCTATAAGAAGTGGAAAAAGTAAGTAATTTAGAGTCCGTTTAGATGGACAAAAAATATTTTCCAATAAATATTTTTAGAAATTTTTTTAGTTATTTTTTTTTAATCAAATGATAATATATACTATTAAACGTCAATTCTTAGCCAAATGGTACATCATTTTGTGCTTTATTAAGAAGTCACAAAGAAAAGGAATTCCTCCATTCCACACTACCACAAATTCCTAAAGCATAAGCTGCAATCTTATGATTAAGATTATTTACATATCTCCTAATATAGGAAAAGGAACAAACTGAGAACATTTTAGCAAAAAAAAAAATTTCTTCTAAGATGACACCAATAGAAGCATCTTGTACACAATATTGCTGAAGCTTTAATATAATAGATAGAGCATTACCGATTATAGTTGAACATATTTCCAAGGCTGTTGAAGAGCCAACAAAAGAGCACACCTTATGACAGAGGCCTCAACCAATTTATATTAGTAGTAACTATAAAAATACTTGCCTAGACTATAACAATTTTTCCATTTGAACACCTAGCAACAATGCCAATACCGGATTTACCAAAACTTTGAACAAAACCTTCCATATTAATCTTCATGACCCCTTGTTGTGTAGGTTGCCAGTGAACAACGTCAAAAACTGGAGTTGAAGATGACAAATTAGTAGCATTAACTAATTGATGATACTTAAGCCAATTCAGATGAGTATATTGGACAATATCAACTTCTTCCATCCAAAGTTGATCAAAAAACCACATCTTTTTGGATTTCTATATGTACCATAAAACAATAACAGTTAAACAAATCTGTTCAATTAAAGATAAGAAGTCATATTCAATGCCTTGCAAACCATTTCACTGAATAAGAGAAAAGTTTCCATATAAATTCAGAAGGAGGATCATGAAAAAACTAAATGCTTTAATGTCTCCACAGCCCTTCACACATAGGACATCTATCATAAGCAATGGAAAATCCAAGTAAAAGATTACCAAGAATAGCTTAAGCACCATGTAAACATTTTCAAAGAAAATGCTTTATTTTACATTTCAGTGTCAATTTCCATAGAAATTTCCAATTGTGTTGCTGATTACCATGTCTACGAGATTGAGGAACATCAACCCTAACCACTCATCTCTTTCTTTTTATATTTAGTCAAAAAATAACTCGATTTCGCAATAAATACCAGATTCTGAAAAATGCCATATCCTTGTATCATGCTCACCAACAATAGAAATAGGTATTTGGAAATAACATCAGCATTTGATTTTGAAAATAAACTCCTAACTAATCCTAATTCCATCAAAATTTACTAGGAAGTATCAAATCAGAAACAAAATGCGACTGACAACCAGCAGGTCTAGGAGTTTCAAGAAGAAAAGCTAATGGTTTAGGAAACCAAGAGAGATCCTCCCAAAATTTGATATTAGTTCTATTACTAACCGACACTCTAGAGCCACTAACTACCAAATGTTGAGCAGGCATCAAACATTTCCAAAGCCAAGATGAAGAAGGCTTAACAGATGCATTTAGCTTTTAACACACAAGCAAATTTGGCATAGTAAAATAGTTTCCAAACCTGCCTACCCAAAAGAGTTAAACTAAAAGAATGAAAATCTTTGAACCCCAAAAACCACCACAACCTTTAATATTAGTCATTTTAGGCCAACTAATCAAATGAGGTGAAGAATTATTAGATTTTTCACCATACTATAAATTAGACAAAATAGTATTCAGGTCCTTACACAATCCAACTGGAAGGTTAAAACAGGATATAACATAGATTGGTAAAGACATCAAAACTAATTTACTTAATACTTCCCACCTCCCTGACTCAAAAACTGCTCTGTCTATCCATTCACTTTGGTTATCACTCTTTGTTTAATAAAAGAAAAGAACTGATTTCTATGTCTGCCAATCGACATAGGAAGTCCCAAATATTTAGAGCTAATCTTATCCACCACACCATCTAAAACTTGACAAATCTGAATTTTCACAATAGCAGAAGTATTTCTACTAAAGCAAATTGAAAACTTGTCTAAGTTGACATCCTGCTTGGAATATTGTTCATATTTAATCAAACTTTATAAATTTGATGACACTCATGAATATCAGCTTTATCAAATAGAAGAGTGTCAGCCGCAAATAAGAAATAAGAAACACTATGACCTCCTCTACTAATTCTCATACCAGTAATATCTTTCCAAATCCTTACTTGAGACAAAATATTACTCAAACCCTCTGAACAGAGAAGAAACAAATAAGGGGATAATGGGTTCCCCTAATGAATCTCTCTAGAAGATTAACATAACCAGAAATATTCCCATTGATTTTAAAGGAATAAGAAATAGATGAGATACACTTCATTATCCAAGAGATCCGTTTAGAACAAAAACCCATCCTATCTTAATTCTAGAGGCGAGAAACTCTCACTCCACCCTATCATAAGTTTTAGACAAGTCAACCTTAAACGTTATCAATCCTTGTTTACCATTATGCTTATTATCTAGATAATACAAGTATTTATTAGTAACCATAATATTGTCTAAAATTTGTCTACCGGGGACAAATGCATATTGTGATTTATGAATACACCTTCACAAAAAAAGCTTTAGTCTATTGACAAGAACTTTAGCAATTATTTTTTAAAGAGTATTGCACAAGCTTATTGGTTAGTAATGAGAAACATGAGTAGGAGTTTAAATGTTAGGAATTAATATGATGACTATGTGATTAATAGAAGTTAAAAGCTGATTACTTTAGTTTAAATGTTAGGAATTAATATGATGACTATGTGATTAATAGAAGTTAAAAGCTGATTAGAGTTTTTTTTTTTTTTAAAAAAAAAAAAAAACTAGAAACAACATTAATCACATCATGAGCAATAGAGTACCAAAATTTTTGGGAAAAAAAAAAAAAAACACATGGTGCCATACTATGCTCAACCCCAGGAAAAGTATTAGGAGACATTGAAAAAATAACTTTCCTAACTTCAAACATAGCTATACGTTTGATTAATTGAGCATCCATATAAGCAGTTATAGATTTAGAAATTTCAGAAAGAACCTAATAAAAAATCACCATTGAAAAATCAGCCAAATCTTCAAATTTAGTATCATAATCCTTTTCTAGATTCATCAAGTCATTCCTCTTTCTCCTATAAAGGGTGGAAGCATGGAAGAACTTTGTATTCTTATCACCTTCTTGAAGCCACCTTACTCTGGATTTGTTTTTCCTAATAAGTTCCTCTGGCTTATAAGCTTGTCCTAATTTGCTTTTTAATTCTCTCATAGCTTGAGAAGAACGGCCTTGATTTTGGCTTCAACTCACAAATTTTTGCCTTTAGTTTTTGAATCTTCACTTTAGAATTAGTAATAGTAGATTTCTTCCAATTCAACAGAGAGATTCTATAGTTTTAGATTTTTTGCAAGACCTGAAAAGACTGAGAGCAACTTGAATAGAAATGCCCCAAGCTTTGTCAACAAATTCTTGAACACCTTCATACCCGACCCATCTTTGATAAAAAGGAATCATTGCTTATGAGGAAAACTAACCGGTTTAGTATTCAACAAAAGCACAAAATGATCAAAAGCTTCATTTCTAAAATGATGAATTTGAGTAATTTGAAATAACAACCTCTAAGAACCAGAAGTTAAAACCCTGTCCATTTTTTTTTTTTTTTACCAAGCCTTCTCCTTTCCAATCATTAGACCAAGCCCAAGGAGAGCCAGTACAACCAATGTCAACCAAATCATTTTTGAAAACTAAAATATGGAAAGGGTAAGAAGGAACTAGCAGAAGTTAATCTACCCCACTTTTCTCCTCAGGACATAAATATCATTAAAGTCCCCCATTATGACATTATTACCCCAAACACGTTTCCTACTAGATAACATATCAAATTCAGATAAGTATTAGATACACAAAAGCATACTATCACAAATTATCAAATTCATCCCCATCATTAATAGTATTACACTACAATAACGCTAAACCTCTAAAATTACCAAGAGAATCAATGACAAACATACAATTAAACCCTAATTTTCTATGCACCATATCAATATAATTAGTTTTAGATAATAAAAAAAAGTTGAACTTAGAGAATAACAAGAAATAATCTCTTTTAACTGTAGAATTGTGTGACAGACCAAAGAAATTTCAGCAATTAAAATAAAAAAATTAAGCTCAACAATAAAATATAGAATTAACATCAAATTATAAAAGATTGAGAATGGGCTTTCATTGATGATTTCTATATTTTAATCTAGAAAATCAAAACAAAAATAGAGGGGATGGAATTGGGGAAGAAGGTGTAAAGATTGAAGGAATTTTGGGGTTTCAGCTCAAAGAACTTTACAAGGACTTAATTACAATTACTCCAAAAATTGAAAATATCTAATGATTAGCTTGTCTTAAATAACAGAAATCGACTAAACTTCGTTTCCAAGAAATTCATTCAATCATTGGCTTGGCCACGTGTTCCCAGCTGCATCACGATACAAGTGTGACTCAAACGAACTTGCTTTGATGAATTCGTGCCCCCATTGCCCTAATTGTGCTGATTTGAATAGCCTCCAAAACAACATAGCTTATTTGCCCAATCTCCTACTTGTACTGCCACCTCAGATTCTACTAACTCTTCCTTTAACTAACTTTTAAACCTCTTTTTATTTACAAAATTGCCATTTCTTTCTCTCCAGTTATAACAATGCTCCCCCTTAAGAAAATCCTTGTCCTCAAAGATCAATTCCTGGAATTTTTTCTCATCTGCCCATTCCCATGTGATCTCATCCACCTCGTTGCTTCTTCACTAGATCAACCATTGGACTTCAGCTGCATTTCCCCTTTTATAGAGTCTTTTGTCCAAAATTGCTACTAGTTGTACTTGACTACTTGCTTCTTCCTCTGGTAGGTTCTAAACTGGTACCTCATGTGCTCCAATCTTCTTCTTGAGTAAAGATACATGGAAAACTAGGAAAGGGTGAACTTTGGATTCTTAGGTAAGGCCAAGTAATAAGCTACCTTTCCAATCCTTTTCAAAACCTGGTAAGGCCCATAGTATTCATTGATCCTCTTAGCTATTAAGACCTATGTGTATGGCTTGAGTTTGAGGTAGACCCAGTCTCCTTCCTGAAACTCTCTTTCACTCCTCTTCTAGTCAGTATACATCTTCATTCTGGCCCTGGCTTGGCCAAATTCTCTTTCAACGTCTTATCCATTTCTTGTATTTTCATCAACACATTTCCAACAGCAGCAACTTGTGATTATATGTAGGGTCCCATTGCTAATTGTAAGGGAGGCATGCCATATAGGGTTTCAAATGGTGTCATTTGGATAGCTAAATGATATGAGGTGATATTACACCATTCACCCAAGGACGGCCATTGGTGCCAGGCCCTTGGTTTTAGAAAAGCCATACTCCTTAGATACATCTCCAACATCTGATTTAGTATTTCTATTTGTCCATCTGTTTGATGATGGAAATGTAGTGATTGTCACGCCCCAAAAACGGGACCGTAGCACGCCGCGCTAATGGTACACCGGCCCAAAGCGCAAGGCACAAACGAACAGAGCAACAAACTTAACCGCAATGTAATAGAACCATCAAACCATTTCTTAACTATAAAACCGAATATTTCATTTTACACAAAAAATACGAATTACAAAATTCCTTCTTAGTACAAAAGATGCTACAACAAAAACAAATTCATCAATACAATACCTATCAAATACACTACCCCTCTCCAAACAAAAGAGAAGCTTGGCAGATTATCCGCAGAGTCCTACCAGTAATGTCTGCCATCTAGATGTGTATAAGAGACAGGATTTGAGGGCTAGTGTATTTAGCATACGAGTTTTGAAATGAAAAATTATAAATCACGTGGAGTGAGCATAACTAGCTCAGTGGATATCATAAAAGCTCTTCAAATGGGGCCAAGCATTGCGATAAAAAGAAAACATAAAGATAATAACATTTGTGAAGACCATAGTATAGGAACTTTCTAAAATGTCTCATGCCATTTAAACGTCAATAAACCATAATCATAAGTAGTTTCTAAAATGTCTCATGCCAATTAAACGTCAGGCATGTCCAAAATATAGCCAAAAAGATCCAATCATTTCAAAACATAGTATGCTAAAGCATAGCGAACAAATCCAAGATGGTTAGAGGATCCTTATAGAGTGGGGACCCCGGTTCGCAAAGCACCTTAGAAGAGATGTAGAAGTTAAAGAATGACTAGGGAAGCAAAAACGATGCGAAACGATAGAAAACGACACCAACAGCTCTTTGGTCAAAAATGACCTTATCACAAATTCCGACCAACTTCGACAAGCTAAAACCCCAGTCAAAACACTTAGTTAACCTCTCATTATCTCCCAATCTAGCTAGATTAGGAGATAATAAGCTCGTTCCCTTGATGTTTATAATTAGGTCTTATCGCCTACCTACCACCGGCGATCGCGTTCTGTGATTTTGTGCTCTTCCCCATTCTCCTCCTCCTCAAAGTTGGGTCTGTCTCTTATACACATTCTAACCAACCAATGCATAAACGGAAAGATTCACCTGAGCATCTAGCTGGGACTATATCAATAGCATCCCACAACAAAGGAAAACACCTAAAACCATCAAAAGATCATTAAAGACCCTTCAAACATAACCAATTATCCAAATTATCCTAGCTACGTCAAACTTCCGCTTACTTACAAAATGAAGGGAAAACAATTCCACTTGGTTTCAAGTCTCAATTCCTATCCAAACTAACCTTAAAACACTCTTAAAACATCATTATATGCATAGACATAAGCATTCATAGCATAACACTCTAGGGCCACATATGGAAGACAAAACCCCAACTCATAATCTTAAAATATGTAATCTAACCGTGGAAAGTTGTTAAAAATCAACCCCAATCACTTCCCAACCTCCAAAACACTAAAAACAACCCATAACATACATAAATCATAACATATAAGGCTGTGCAAAGAGGGTTTTATTTTCAGCCATAAAGAATCCTACAAAACTTGAAATTAAAGCTTGGATCATAAAGCCCATAAGCCATAAAGTGCTAAAATACATAAAATCTAACCTTCCAAGTGATTTATACTTGATATCCAAGAAAATTTTGGGGGAAAATGGGGAAGAGAAGTTTCGCCCCGCAGCTAGGAGAAATGAGGAAGAAACAAAGCAAGAAGAAGACTAAAAAGATTCCAAGGTTGACCTAAATAGTTTCCCATTTGACCAAATAGTCTCCAAGTTGACTATTTAACCCAAAAACTAATTTTTTGCTACTAAATTAACATTTTTTTTTTTGAATAATTCAGCCATCAAACAACACTCACACACCACAATGCACTAATTACACTTAGTCCAATTTTTGACCCGTTTACCCGCCGGAACCGAAATCGCGTAAACCGAAAAAAATTGCCGAATTGAAAAACGAATAAGTTGAAGTACTTAATGACTAAAAATAATATGAAAAAACATATATGGTCTTCATTTTAAACCAGTTAAAAAAAAATCAAAGAACAAGGCTAGTAAAATACTGGGTTTCACAGTGATCGTGTGTAACTCAGTACCCATTAACTTAAAAAATTCCTGCCAAACTGACTCACAAACACCTTAGCTCTGTCTAACACTAGCACCTTAGAAAAGCTATGGAGTTTGTAGACATTATCCATAAAGCTCCTGGCAATGGAAGCAGCAATGTAGGGATAGGCAATCCCTATGAAGTGTGCAAATTTATTGAACCTATCTACTATCAGCAAAATGACTTCTTTGCCTTCTGATCTTGGTAATCCTTTAAATAAATTTTAGTGAAACATGGGGCAAGGAGTATTTCGGTTCTAGAAGTGGCTGCAATAATATTGGACATGGGATGTGGTTATCCTTACATCTCTTGCATATATCATATTGATTGACAATTTTTTGAAGTTTTTTCTTCATACCTAGTCAATAGAATAGTGCCTTGGCTCTTGAATAGCTGGCCTAGTACCCAAAATGTCTTGCCTAATTAAGAGAAATGAAAAGTGTCAATTAACTTTTGTCTTATTAATCCAACCTCACATACATATATTCTACCTCTAAACCTGAGAATACCATCCCTGTAATTGCATTCAAGAGCATTACCAGCATCAAGTAAAATCTCTGATAGTCTACCTTATGCTAGTGAATCTCCCTCATAACTAGTAATAATTTTCTTCACCTACATTATAATCATCGAAGAAGTAACATGGCAAACTACTGTTTCAGCTTCCCTTATGGATAGTGCATCAGCCACTACATTCTTAGCACCCTTCTTATACTGAATTTCATAGCTTAGTTCAAGCAATTAAGTTAGCCATTTCTGCTGAA
Source organism: Cinchona pubescens (assembly GCA_025175665.1). Classification (NCBI taxonomy): domain Eukaryota; kingdom Viridiplantae; phylum Streptophyta; class Magnoliopsida; order Gentianales; family Rubiaceae; genus Cinchona; species Cinchona pubescens. The sequence continues at coordinate 1,050,372 of JANKKI010000133.1, forward strand.
GTGGAGTAGTAATCATTTGCTCTAATAGGTATTTGAGGCTCTGTTGGTCTGTATTGATGATGAAGTGATTCCCCTTTAAATAATGCCTCCATTTACTCAATGTAGTCACCAATGTCAATAATTTTTTTTCATAAATAGACAGTCCCATGCTCCTTTGACTTAACTTAACTTGATCAAGGCCTTACATATGCAATAGTTCTCCTATCTTGCATCAACACAACTCCTATCCCCTTTAACAAGCATCAGTCTCTATAATGAAAGATTTTGAAAAATCAGGCATAGCCAGTACTGGAGTTATGCTCATGGTCATCTTGAGCCTTTCAAATGCCTTCTCAGATTCCTCATTCCATTGGAATTTGTCCTTCTTCAGTATATTTGTGGGTGATTTAGCTATTGTTCCACATCTCTTTACAAACTTCCCATAATAGCATGTAAGGCCTAGAAATCCCCTCAATTCCTTTAAGGTATGTGGTTTTGGCCATTTCACCTTGCACTCCACCTTTTTGTGGTCAGCTGTAACAATTTCCCTAGAAATTATATGTCCCAAATATTCTACATACTTTTGAGCAAAAGGACATTTACTCTTTTTAGCAAAACGTTGGTGCTCCCTCAGCAAAGAAAACACCTCTCTTAGGTATTTTTGTTGAGTTTCTATATATGAATTATACACCAAGATATCATAAAAAAAATATGCCAATACAAAATTTCTCAACTTTTTTTTGAAGATTTCATTCATCAGACCTTGAAATGTTGTAGGGGCATTTGTCAGTCCAAAAGGCATGACCTTAAATTCATTTAATCCCTCATGGGTTTTAAATGTTGTTTTATGTATATCTTTCTCCTTCACTCTTATTTGGTGATATCCATATCTCAAATTCACTTTAATGAATACCATAGCATCAAATAAATCCAACAATTCTACAATTAGGGGCATAGGAGACTTATCTTTGATAGTTGAATCATTCAATTGTCTGTAATCTACACAAAACCTCTTAACCAACAACACAGGTGAAGCAAAAGGACTACTACTTGCTTGGGTTATTCCATTTTTCAATATTTCATTCACCAACTTCTCAATTTCAGTTTTCTAAACATAAGGACATCTATAGGACCTTACCTTAAATGGTCTAGCTCCATTCTTCAAGGGATGTGATGATCTTGTGCCCTTGGTGGAGGCAAGCCCTGTGGCTCAGCAAAAATGTCACTAAACTCCTTCACAATTTCAACAATCTTCTTAGGATACTCTTCTGGTTACTTTTTTGGGTCAACAATTGCAACAATCTAGGCAACAATTCCATATTAGTTCTTCTTTAACTATTTTTGGATTTTGCTTCCTCTTATCAATTTGATCTGAGGTTCTTCATCTTCTCCACTTAGTGTTATTTTTCGCCCTTCATCCTCAAAACTAACCTGCAACTTCTTGAAGTCCATCTAAATAGGATTGAACCTGGCCAATTAGTCCACTCCTAATAATATGTCACTACCCCCTAACTTTAAGGTTCTCACTGGTTGTTGGAATTCACATCCTTGCATCCCCAATATCAAAGGATTACAAGTCCCCTTGAAAGTACTTGTTCTCCATTTGCCACTACTACAGGAAGTGGTTTAGTAGATTCCAACTTCCAATTAATAATTTTCAGCCACTATTCATCAACAAAACTATGGGAGCTCCTACTATCAATCAGGATTGAATATGGTATTTCCTTTAACTACTCTTTTAATCCTCTTAGTTTTGTGATTTGTTTCACCAGTTAAGGCATGAATAGAAATCATCATCGACTGTCCTTCCTTGTCCCCTATACACTCCTCAAAATCCTCTTTACCTTCATTCTTTTCCTCTATTATAAAATCTTCCTCACCTCTTGCCAATATGAAATTGAGATGTGCCCTTTTATAGACATGTTCAAATGTGTATGGTTCATCACATTTGAAACACAGTCCTTTAGCCTTTTTTCCTGCAAATTCTGCTGTGGATATATTTTTAAAAGTATTTGGTAATTTGGTTGGATTTCTGGTAAGAATCAAGGTTGCATTGGCAGGGTTGGAGTAGTTGGGAGGCTTTTGAAATGTGGTAGGAATCTGGTTTTGGGTAAAGGTTTTATGGAAATTGGATTGGTATAGAGAAATAGTAGCAGGAGGTTTGTAACTTTTCTTAATAGCTATAATGGTTTTTTCCTGTAACCTTGTTGCCTTTATTGAACTTCCTGCAAGGTTGATGGTTTCACCAATTTGACCATGTTCTTAATTTCATCCGTCAGCCTACATAAAAATAAAAACAAAAATGATGCATAATAGGTTTTATTCATTGGTGGCAGCAATGTTATCACAATATGCTTCAGTAATTCAAACCTCTCTTGGTACTCCTCCACTATTCCTTACTGTACTATTTTGCTAAACTCTTCAATGGCTTCTTCCACCTCATCATCTCCAACTGCACAATTGTTAACTAAATTCTGCCCAAGTTATTCTCTCCCTTCAATTGGTAAATCCGTGAAACCACACATCAGCTCTTCCAGTTATATATATTTCTGCAATAGCCATATTCTGATTTTCATCAATTCCATGTAGCTGAAAATATCTCTCAGCCTTCCTTATCCACTCCTTGGGATTTTCCCCTTCAAACACCGGAAATTCTATTCTAGGCATTCCATATCCCTCCCTTCACTCAGATCTATGGGAATCAGTTCTACATGTCTCTCCCTGCTTATTCCTTCCCGGAGTTAATCCTCCTGACTCAGGGCTCCTGCAGCTCCCTTCTATTTCCTTATCCTTGCTTAGGTTCGAAATTGACTGGTTCATCTGGGTCATATAGGTGACCAAATGATCATACTTGAGAACCATATCTTTCATGGTTCCTTCAACACTTTTCTGCCTATTCTCCAATATCCTAATAGTGTTCCCTCCGTTACATTTAGCTTTCCTGTAATCCAACCAAATTAAGCACAATAGAGGTAAATTACAACATCGCGGTATGAGACACCACTCCTTTACATTTATCTTTCCTGTAATCCAGTTGAGAATTCTCAACCATAGGACCCGAAGTATGAGTATCTAAGAAGGGTTAAAGATCACAGGATCCTTAAGGCCTTGTTTGGTTCTTGGAAAGTAGTGTGGTAAAGGAAAGTATTGCCCTTATAAATTGTTTCCCATGTTTGGTTGTGAGGGGAAATTTTGAAATTATGAGGTAAAAGTTTGAAATTATGAGAAGAAGGAAGTTTCCGATTGACAGTGCAATTTGCCTAAACACAGTTTCCTCAGCGAAACAGCAAAACATGAAAGGAAACTCTGAACAAGTTGATGTGCGGATCTCAACAGGTTAAAATAGAAATCGATCCTTTTCAAAATCAAAATATCCACTCCTCAGGAAGAAAAAAAACAATCCTAATCTATTTTCTTCCCTCACCCATCAACCATTCGATTCTTTATTTTCTCTAAACAGGTTCACTCACCCACGAGGGAAGTTCTTATATGGATCGGTATATGGGATGGACTCATTAGTCTAAATTCATCTACATCACTCTGAAAAAATTTATTTTTAATGATTTAGAGTGACGTGAATAAATGTAAACCAAGTAATCCATCCATGGACTGAGTCCATATTTTCCCCACCAACGATGACAAAAACCAAGACATACCACCGCTTCACTGGTCGATCCCTGTCCGAAGTAAGTTACCGATTATGAATATGAGAAAAAGGGTTTTTTTTTTTTTTTTCAGGTTTTATTCAATTTTTTTTCTTGGTTTTGTTGCCATTGATTTTTTAGTATTTGCATTCTTTCTGGTAATTGGAACTGGCTAGTCGGGTACAATGAAATTATTTGGTTGTGGAGTTTCTGATTGGATAGTCTAGATATTTTGTTTTGTTTTTCATTTATTTCTGAGTTGACAAATTGGAAGGGGAAAAAAAAACGAAGAAAAAGGGGTGGTTCTTGATTTTGTTACTTGAGTTATAAAGACAAGAAAATAAAGTAATTAGGAGATAGATTAAGTGACAAATTTTGGATCTGCTTGTTGTTAGGTGGTAATGATGGTTAAATTGATCTATATGTTGTACCATAAGTAGTGCTCATCGGATTAGGTCTTATAGTACTGGTTTATGACATTCATTAACTTAACTATGTTGTGCAAAGATTTTATAAACTTAAATCAAACCAATTATGCCAGTTAAAGAAATAAGCACATGAATTAACCAGAGAGACTGAGGGGTTCTTGTGGAGTGGACAATCATTCATCATTGTTTAACGACTTATCCCAGTAGTAATTATAAGGAAGAACAAATATAAGGATCTTTTGTTTTATTATTTAACTTGGTTGGTAAGCACCAATTAATCTGATATTCATAGATTGTGATTTATGACCTTAGATGAGAACAATATGTGGATGATAGTAATGGTTAGGATGCCCATTATTATCCTCAAATGCAGAGCCCAGCTAATTGGCATCAAATCTGCTACCCCACTTGAAAAGAGTGAATCCATTTTAATGAAGACGTATTTATTCTCTTTAGAAGCAAATGAGTACATGTTGATCAATTTAGCAATGACAAAATTGTTTCTGGGCAAATCAGCACCAACACGTGGATATACAACATATTAGTGTATGCTTAGTTTTTTTTTTTTTTCTTCTACTCCTTTTAAAAGAAAAATAGCAATAAGAAAATTGTTTCTTGGCAAATCCGCATGAGTCTTTTTGCTATATGTTAAATGGTGAAATTTAGTGGTAGAGCCTGCCGAATATCTATCTAAATTAATGGTTGCTTTCTTGTTTAAGTTTAGGCTTTACTCTTTTATGTTTCTCCCATCGCTCTTTTTCATTTACTGTGACTTTGTTATTAGTGGACTGTAGTGTCTATTTATGATCATGATTAAATATGTCAGTTCCGGTTAGATCTTGACTAAATATGATGTCTAATGGTAAATGTTGATTTGGAGTTCAATAGTTAAAATGAGTGTACCAAGTGTTTGTTAAAAAGCCAAATTGAAAATCAGACTTGGAAATTTTGAAAACAATGGAATGAAGTTTGAGATTTTAGAACATTTTTGCTATTAACGATATTTTTAGTAGTTTCTAAATAATCAATAGCAGAAACTCATTTGGATGGCCCACTTTATTAAAAATAGGGGGTCATATTTCTCCAAATGAGAGTCTTTTATTGATTTTTGAATAACTACTAAGATGTCTAATAGTTGCTCAATAATCAATATAAATTTTTCCATATTGCAGTGGTTTGGCCAATGAACTTGCTTCTTGTGATTAGCTAGTTTTTGTTGTTGATAACATTTTTTATTGCTTGTGTTGGAAGTTCCTCAAGTGTATCACTTGTTTTTTTTAACAGATTTTCTACTGTCTAGTTAAGATTTTGCCATAAGTTCTACTTCCTTGAGTAATCTTTTGATCTTTTTTCCTTGTCTTCCTAAGATTTGTTTTCTTGCTAGCAAGCTGTCAAAACAACACTATGGTGTAACTAAGCTAATTCGAGAAGGCATACGAGACGGCTATGATTGGGAAGAGACATGGTGTGTCCTTCACATGCTTTTCATGAATTTCTCTCAAGTTTGGTGTCCTGTTGCCACCTCAAACCATGTCATCTTGGCTAAAGTTTGTACGCTCAGTTGCAGATTTTTTAAAATCAAGTATGTACCAAACTCCCTCCTTCATAGATCAACAATTTCATGTTATTTTTCTTGTTTAACACATCCACTGAATGCAGAATCTAACCCGTGTTGACCATGTAGTCACTTCTTGCTTATTACATGGGCTAAGTAGTTAAAAGCATGTTCCAAATGCTATGTACCCATGAATGCTCATTCCACTGTTCTCAAAAGTCATTTTCTTGGTTTGTATTATATGACTTCAGAATTTTTGAAAATATCTAGTTATAATCTCTTTATCAAGTGTGAAAATTTTAGTACCATAATCTTGTGCTGTTCTAGGTTTTAGACTAAATAAACATAGATTGTTGTTTCTGCCATTGATAGGTAATCCCAATTTGAAGTTGGCGCCCATGGTTTTTCTTTTAACATCTAATTTAGTTGCAGTTTCTAATACAATATGGTTGTCATTTGATTAATTGAGGCATTTAACAGTCAAATTGTGATGAGTTGAAACATTGAGTTGGTATTAATAAATGGATTAATTTTTTCACGTACCATCGATGTAGAAAATTTTCTACACCATCGAGTACGAATGCATGACAAATGCATTGTTTAAATTTAAATATTATTTTTGTACATGTGACATGTATTTATATTCGAAGTAAGAGAAATGGTGTAAAAAAATTTTTATACTGACAGTGTACAAAATATAAACCCTAAATAAATTATTACTTGGTATTTTAATTTTTGCACTATGATTTTGTGTAATATTTGGAATGTAACAATATTTTTTGGATACTGAGGTGATGTGCTTGACTATGGTGGCAGAGCCTTGATAATAATGCCATCAATCATTTTGGGAAGTTTTCATATTTAAAAAATTACAATGTGGAGTATGATATACAGAATAAGAGATTTGGGTTCAACCAATAATTTTGCTAGTGGCAAAAAGAGTTTTTGCAACGGAGGATAGTTGCAATTAAAAATAATATGTTGTTAGTAAGAAAATATGATTTTCTTGTTTAAGAATAAGGATAGCGGTTAAATTGTACAAGAAAATGTTCTTTACATAAGCAAATTGTATCCTTTGTAGCAGCAGGAAAGAAATTATATGTACCATTTTACATGTGGCATATTAACAAAAGCACAATGTGTAGTTGTAGAACAATAATTGAACATACATCTATTTTGACATGTGATATACACATATACTAGAAGAAGTTCCTTGTTTTGACACCTCGTTTATTTATTTTAATTCATTGAATAAGATTTTCATTGAATAAGATTTTATGTTATATGCTATATTATTGTACTAATCCACTACTAATTAATATCATCTAAGTGTTTTAGTGTGAGTTGCATTCCTAAGTAGAGAGAGAAATATGGACAATGCACAATTATTCCAACCAATATTGCTGTCGTGGGGTCAAAACTAAGTTGAGCCCTTTTTATAGTTTAATGGATATTTATTTACAAGTGACGTGAATGGTGATAATTAGACAAGTTTACTTAAGACATGATGATCAAATTAAAATATTATGGGTACTAATTCAATTAACTATGTCTAGTAATTTGTTAATTTAAATAAAAAATCAAATTGAAATATTTTGGACACCATTTCAATTAACTATGTCTACTAATTTGCTAATTAAAAAAAAAAATCATTTTTCATTTCCTCTACAGTTAAAAATCCACAAACCAAACAAAAAAAATTACTTTCTTGGGAATCATTTTCCTTTTTATAATATTTCCTCAGTAACCAAAGAAAGTGAGGATTCTAACTTTTTCAAGAAATTCACTTTCCTTTCCCTTAAATTTTTTTTCCTTAGTGAATAGATAAAGTGAAACAGACCCTAAGACTTATGTAGAACAGTCAAGCCTTGGGTCACTCAACATATGTAACTCGGAAGTATTTTGAAGAATTGAAACCTCACATAAAGATTCAAAAGGACAGTCGGGAGTTTCAATCATAGGGATGGAGGAATTGAGGGGAAGGAGGTGACGAGAATTAGGTTTTTAAGGAATTGGGAAAGCAGGAAACAAGGTGGATTTAGGAAAGAAAGGAGGCATTTTGTCACATGAGAAAGACCCTTTGGATGTTAAAACAAATGTAAGTAGAGGATAAAACAGACAGCCTTTTGAAAACAGAATGAGAATAGTTAAGATTATAAAACAGACAGCCTTTTGAAAAACGGAATGAGGTGGAATAAGGTAGACTCAAGCGATAGGATAGATGAGGACTTCAGAGAGTACGAGGAGACCAATGATAATGAGGGAGAGGATTGAGATCTAGCCTCAACAAGCCACCTTACGAGAACAAACTTCACACTTTATTTTTACATGCTTTTACCCCATGCCCTTTATCTATTTTAGTTTTATGATTGCAAGATTGAAGAGATTGGAGATACATTTTCACCGTATTCTCATTTATTTAGTTTTAAAATTGTTAGATTTTTAGTTATCTAGCTTGGTTAGCTAGTTAGAAGTTTTATTGCTTTCAATAATGTTTTTGACTAAGTGGTCCAGTGATTGATGACTAGTACTTGTTTTTGACCATTTAGCATTGGTGATTGAATTTGAGGAAAAGGATGATTGTTGGGCCGGATTTGTATGGTCACTTTTGGATTTAGATTGAATGCATACTTTTAATGTTTGCTAGACCTTTGAGCCATTTTTGCAAGAATCTATTCAATTTAGTTGCTTATTTACTTACCTTGGTTAGAACTTGACTTCATTGTGCATTATTGTGTTTTATGGTGAGTGGATGGATGAGTGGTACTCATTAAGTGAATAATGTGAAAAATCTGGTGGTGTCCTTTGTTAGGTTTATTTTGATGGTTGTTTGTTTTTGGGATGAATTGAATTGATTGTTAAACTTGGTAGACATTTCATGTGCATAATGGAATTTAATCCTTTAAACTTTACCAAGTGTTCAACCATTTTCATACAAAATGTTTTTCTCAACTAGTTTTGACGGTAAACTTTAATTTGTTCGTAAGTATTGGTTTAATGCCAATTTCACTTAATTGTTGTTTGGGTTTAAATTTGTTGAAATTCTTGAGAATTGGCTTGATGGTGTAGGAAGAAATGATTTAAACAATCTTGGTCATTTTGTATGAATTGCATTCGGGATGTTTTCTAGGTTTGTAGGGTTTGATGTAGGGCATTAGTTGGGGTAGTGTGAATCTCCATTCCATCACCAAATAGCCGAATTTCAAAAATGATCTAGACATGTTCTTGGACCGTTTGAGTCAAAAACCCTACCTTAAGTCAATTGTATCCCCAGTGTCCCCTTTGAGCTTTAAACCCATAATTCTTTGTTAACCACACAACTCAATCATTCCATTTGCTCATTTATCCTCTCTTCATCCCATCACCTTAGCCATCGTAGAAGTTGTATTGGTACCTCAATGTGGAAGTTAATGTCTATATGATGGATTGAAGTAAATTTTTGCACAAGTGCTTGGGAATTGAAGTTAAATGTTTAATCTTGTTAAATTTCCCTTACTGTGATTAGCTAATGTAAATTTCATCTTATCTTGTAATTTTCATTTGCAAAAAATATATATATTCATTTCAATTTCTGCAAACTTTGTATATACGGATGTAATAAAGGAGATTCAAAATGACTCCTCAAGACAGTTATATTGAGTTTGGTACTTCAAGTGTGGATTGTTTGATTCATGGTAAATGTGGGGAATCTGGTTGGAATCATTCCTTTGTTTAAGGAATGGGTGTCCAAAGGTTTGTTTTGAATGACTAAGGTGAATTGAGTCACTTTTATCCATATTTACCTTTCCTCAATCTTAGCCCACATTACAAGTTTTAAAAGTCCTAAATGATCCCTAATCTAAGCTATAAGATCTTAGAGATTTGGGAATGAAACATTGTTTTGATTGACGCTCTTCGTTAAATCTTATGGTGTCCATAAATATCCTTGTATGTTCACTTGACCTTTAGTGTTTCCTAAAACAAATCTTAGTGATCTCTCTACACTTGAAGCCAATTTTTGAGAAAATCAATCTATTTACTCTTGATTAACTTGAAATTCAATAGGCATTTTGCGAATACTTCAATTGTTAAAGTAAGGCTTGCAACTAAAACTAGCTACAATTTTTGAAATGTAAAAGTGGTTGAACATATTGAGTTTGTTGAGTTAAAACTTCATTTCTGCATGCTTAAGTATTCTCAAGTTCAATATGTTCAATCCACGTTCATTTACTTCTTGATTATGTGCTTAGCTCTTTTTCTTTTTTGTTTTGCTCGGGACTAGCAAAATGCTATATTTGGGGATGTGCTAACTCCGCTAAATAGAATTATTTTACCTCTAAATAGTATGCAATTTTGTTCATGTTAGTCCCATTCTAAGTATTTTTTTTTTGTGCATTTACTTGAATTCTATGTCTAATAGTGGCTTTAGTAGTTTTAGAGGAATATTAGGAATTTTGCTAGTATTTAGGCACTAAATGGGACTTAGTGATTATTTGATGATTTAAAGTACATTTTGATTCAATGATTGGTATGTATTTTGTAGGACTTAATTGGAATTTGGGTAGAAAGTTGATGAGTGGAAAAAGCTAAGGACAAAAGGTGCAATTAGAAGAAGATTGAAAGACTACAGTCCAAGGCTATTGAGGATGGAAACCGTGGTCACCAAATTCTAGAAGAGATTCCAATAACCGCGGTCACCATCCAACGAAGACTTTGGTTAATGCCCTAACAACCGCGGCGGTTACCAAGTTGATGAAAAAAGATCTTCATCTTTTTTGGTAGAAAAACCATCACCAGGCTTATTTATTGATCTTCATCTTTTTTCATAGAAAAACCATCACTAGGCTCATTTATTGCATTATCCACTAGTTTAAGGTTTAATTTCTTGTTATTAGCCTTTAATATATCGTCAATTTTCACTAAAAATCAAAATCCATAGTTTTAGACCCTTTTATTTATTACCCTATTTTTAAGTTCTTAACATTCCCAAAATAGTAAAAAAAAAAAAGATGATGATTGCTAGTTTTATTAGTGTAGTAATTTCATATTTTGATCATTTTAATTTCAACATTTCACTTGTGTCTCATTAGCTTATTTTTCATGTTCTATTAGATTAATTGTTTTTATTAGAGTAATTTTTAATTGCTTTTCTAGTTATGACTACTTGTTTAACTATGATAAACTTAATTACTCTCTTAATTTGGCTTTCTAAGTTTAAATTTAGTAACTTAATTCTCATTTCATTGTGTTGTGTTCACTAGTTCTATACAGTTAATACCCCATATTACTTTGTGATTTGTCTAAATAGTACAAGGACCCCCTAAACCCAAGAATTGTCATCTTCAATCCCAGTGGGACAGTGCTCATTGCCACTACCTTTAATCTTACCTCGTATACTTGCGAGTGTATGGGTGACGTATGGTGTACGTTTCAGTCTTTTTATTACTTGTTAGATTTGAATCTCTAATCCACACTGAATACTCGTACAAGCAAATAAATTAATATTTTGTGTGAAAAAAAGAATTAATACTAAGACACAGTGAGATTGAATAATTGGCCAAAATTAATTTAGCAGCTACATTTGTAATCTTTCTGAAATATTGACATATTGCTTTTAAGAACTAGATATTCCCTTTGTTTCATTGTCTCTGTCATTTTAGACAACTTGCCTTGTGCCAAGTTATTTGTCGCTTTAGAAAATCAAGGAAGTACTAAATAATGTTTTTAACTTTTATCTTTTGTGTCATATTAATCTGGATGGAGAATTATTATTGATTATATAGTTGGGGATATTACTATAATGGATAATTCAATCACTTTAATAGATATCTTTTTTCATAAAATTGATGTAATTTAATAACTTTCTTAATTCTTGTGTTTCAAGTCAAAACGATAATTAAAATGAAATCGAGAGGGTAAGTTTTTAATATATTTATAGCTAGGGTCATTGTTAGCCAAATTAAATATAAGTTATATTTTCCATGAAAAAAAGCAAAACAAAAAAAATTTAATATTGGATAAACAATTAGTTTTCTACTTAGTTTTGCTTGATTATTATGCTAATTTCTTTTTTTATTTTATACATTCTGAGTTTCACCAAGTGAATGAAAATAAAAGAGGTAGAAGTCAAGATCACAGAGAGCTCTCTTTATTTATTTCTTTTTTTATGGAAAATGGTACTATAGTCCATCAAATATTCAAAATGTATTTTTTTAGTCATTTGAATATAAAATGATGAGTCTCTCAAAAAATCTAAACATATACAACCTTTTGTGCCCTTATCACAATTTAGGTGGTCTTTCCTTGCCAAAATACAATCAGAATTATCATAAGGGACCAAAAATATGCGTTTAGATTTTTTAAGGGACTAAAACTCATTATTTTTATTTGAGGGACCAAAAAAATACTTTTTGAATATTGAAGGAACTATTTGTATGATTTTTCCCCTCAAAATCACCAACAAATGATGATGTGTTTTAATGGTTAAAATGGGTGAATTTTAAATTCACTGAAATTTCACGTCATTTCAAATTTACAGTTTCAAATCCATTCATTTAAAATCCTTTCCACAAATTAATTCCACTTATCCAAATAGACCGTTTGGGATTTTTTAAGCAGTTTTCTTAAGGAGATAAAATGTGTAAAAAACTTGCATTATATACTCTTTTGCCACTTAAATAATAGAATATTAAAATATGATAGGATCTTGAACATAATTTACAACCAAATGCAAATGTTCTATAGCAACCATAGATGCTTCAAGTAATTGAACTTGTAGTACACATTGTGCAATTCATTGATTTTCTACTGAATTTAGAATCCCACTCTCTCCTATCTTTTCTATCTATATTTAGAAATAGAGCTAGTTGTCACAAAAAAATGACACACACACACAGAGAAGAAAAAAAGAAATGGAGCTAGAGAAAGGACATGTAACATTTGCATCACTGTTTTCAACAAAGCTAAGCATTATTTTATTGATTATTTAAATGACAGAATAGTAGCATCACATATAAAATTACAGACATCCAAATAAACCGTAATTGTAACCTAATTGGATGAGTGATAAGCTCGTAAATATCGTATATTTTATGTATTGTTTATCTCATTTTTAGTTATGTAAAAGAAAGAATTGAGTAATTATGAGCTAAAATGGTTTATTTTGAGTTTTGTAGGGTTTGAGTGAAGACGGAGTCGGAAAAGATTGCAAAAGTGGAGGAGAATTGCGAAATTGGAATTTTCGTGCACCAGAGAGGGGCGATTCTGACTCAGTTTGGTAGATTGAGGCATAACTTTCTTATCTAAGCTCCAATTGAGGTGATTCAAGATGTTTTGGAAAGCCAAGACATAAAGCTACAACTTTGTGTTTTGAGTTTTTCCAAATTCAACCTTCATCATGGTGAAAATCAAGGAACAATTGAAGCCATTTCTGTCTCTGGCGCCTTGGCACTACAAAAGTGCAACGCCCAGGCACCGATTGCCGCATAAGTCATACAAAGTTGCTTATTTTGTAAGAAAATTCCTCCTGTGGGCCCGTTTGCATGGAAAATCATGTGCTTATCATCCCGGAGCCCCAAAACCTTAGAAACACCTATAAATACACCAAGAGAAGGGGAAGAAATCATAATAATCATCAGCCATCCTTAGTTTCTTAGTTTTCAATAGTTAGAGCGATAATTTAGCCATAGGGTAGATTTTTTAAGTGTGCGAGTTAGAATTTCATTCTCTTGTAAAGATTCAAGACTCACAATCATCAACAATGTTTTCGCTGCAATTACTGAGTTTTATTTGAATTTTTATGCAATTTAATTTTTGTTCTTATTGCTTTCTTCTACCTTAATTCTCATTCTTGTTTTATTGCATTTAAATTCTTAATCGCTTCCGTAGTTTATTAGTTAGGGTTTTTATTTTATCGCTTTTGATTACTTTTATAGGGTAGACCAATTTAAATTCTCATTCTTGATTAAATTCTTGCATGTAGGATAGATTAAATTTGAGTTTTATATTTAATTGCTTTTCGTTGGGTTAGTAATTTACATACTTTCCTTTATTTTAATTTCACGTGATTAAATTTAGTTTAAATTAGACAAAAAAACTCCTGATTAATTTGTCTAACTAGTAAATAGGTTTGTGAACCTAGTAATTATTCCAATAGTTCTTGTGGGAACGATCCTTACTCAATCTATCCTATATACAAACTCACCTCGTATACTTGCGAGTGTGCGGGAGTTGATTAGAATAATTAAGGTTTTTATTACTTGTTCATTGTTTTCAAATTCCTAATCAATATTCTACTTCCGAACAAGTTTTTGGCGCCGTTGCTAGGGACTATTTTTGTTTGGTAACAATATTAGGTGTAGTGAGTCTTACTAGATTAGAATTTTTATTTCTTTTGTTATTTATTTATTTACAATTATTTCTTGTTCTCTCGAGTTTGGATTGGGTCTTCGATATTTGATCTTTGGTTTCTTTTCTTGTAGCTTATAGTAGATACTTGTTTGTCCAATCAATCACTTCATCCGATTGACTTGGAAATTGAACGAACGATAAGTAGAAATCGTTGACGACAAGATTTAGATCATGGGATAATCTAATGGAGAATCCAAACCGTGCTATTAATGAACAAGAGGAGGTTGTAGGTAACAATGACAACTTGGTTAATGCTAATGTTTACCCCCGATATCTCAGAGATTATGCCATACCTAATTTTGAGGGGGTGAGTTCTAGCATTGCTTGGTTGCCCGTGCAAGCAATTAACTTCGAAATGATGCCTGCATTGATACAAATGCTCCAAACACATAAAGCTAGGTTTGGAGAAGGACCAAATGAAGATCCCTATGAGTACTTAATCAGATTTGAAGAGGTCATTGATACATTCCGATACAATGGAGTCCACCCCGATTGTATCCGGATGAGAGCATTCCCTTTTTTCTTACATGATAGAACTTGGCTGCAATCATATCAACAAGGCACTTTCACAACATGGGACCAACTCGCTCAAGAATTCCTAACCAAACACTTTCCACTTGGTAGGACCACTAAGCTCCGAAACGAGATCACATCATTTAGACAAATCACTAGAGATAGCTTAGGTGAAGCGTGGGACCGCTTCAAAGAGTCATTGAGGAAGTATCCGCACCATGCTATACCACTATGGCTACAAGTCCAAACCTTTTATAATAGACTATTTCTAGAGACTAGATTGATAGTTTACAGGAGGTTTTTTTCCCTACAAGGCTCCGGAGGAAGCGCAAGAATTGCTGGAGAGAATGGCATCCATTCATTACTACCATGGAGTAATAACTCCCGTAGTTGGCCAACAACAACAAGTGAATCAAGCCAACGTCCAACAAGAAGGTATGCATAATTATGATACTTTCATATTTCAGCAGAAAATGATTATGAGTACCATTTCAAACTTGACCAAGGCTGTAGAGAATATGGGAAGAAAATCATTGAACTCCATTGGTTCGATATCCCAAGGGATCTTGATTTATGATTTCTGTGGAGGAAATCATCAAAATGACTTCTGTGATATTTCAATGATGCAAGGTGAGTAGAATCAATTCATTTCCAATCAAAATCCCATCACAAGAAATTAGCCCACCAATTATGGAAACACATATAATACGTCTTGGCAGAACCATCCCAACTTTTCTTGGACAAATCAAAATAATGTTCAAAATCCATCCTTCTAACCATCACAGCCACAATCTAATTTTTCCAATCAAACTTCATCTTCCCGACCATATCAACCACCACACCAGAGAAATTTTCAAAACTTTCTGCCTCAACAACATAACTTATACCATGAACCCTCTACCACTAAGAACCCCACCTTAAAATCCCAGTTATCTTTCATATGTAAACCATGATCAATTCACTAAGGATAATTTGAGAAGGGACTTTGAAATTTTGAGAAGGGAGTATGAGAATTTGCGAGCTTCTAGAAGGAATATGGAACTTCAATTAGGGTAGTTAGCTAGCCAAAATAATGAATGACCTACGGGAGCATTGCCAAGCGACAAAATTTCAAATCCAAATGAGCAATGCAATGCTATTTCACTGAGGAGTGGGAAGGAATTGGTTATACAAAATGACAAGATAAAGGTTGATAGTGAAGCTGCGAAGTCAAAATCCAAGACAATTAAAGAAAAACTTGAAATTGAAGATAACAATGAGAAGATGACCAAGGAGTATGCAATGAAGTAGTCGAGAAAGAAGAAAGTGGATGTTCTTTTAAATTGGATCCTGCAATAAAAGTGTCATTTCCTCAACGACTTATTGATCCAAAGAAGGAGGAAAAAGAGAAACAAAATTTCTACAAGTTCCTCGATATGCTCAAAAAGGTGAATATAAACATCTCTTTGGTTGATGTTATCAACAAGATGCCCAATTATGCGCGGTTTATAAAGGATCTAGAATGGCTAAGAAACAACAATGGGATGATGATGAGACAGTTTGTCTTGACGCCAAGTGCAATGCCATTGTTCAACGGAGGTTACCTCCTAACCTCAAGGATCCCGGTAGTTTCTCTATACTGATGAACATTGGAATACACACGTTGCATCGTTCACTTTGTGATTTGGGGACAAGTGTTAGCATTATGCCGAAGGCCATCTATGACAATCTAGGGATCACCAATGCAAAATCAACCAACATTACACTCCAATTGGCAGATTTGTCTGAGATAAAATCATATGGTTTGTTGAAGGATGTGCTTGTGCAAGTAGAGAAGTTGGTGTTCCCTGTTGATTTCTTGGTGTTGGACATCGGCGAGGACAATGAAATTTCGTTGATTTTAGGGAAGCTGTTTTTATCAACACACAAGTGCTTTAATAGATGTTTATAAAGGAAAGTTGATTTTGCTAGTTGATAATGAATCTGTTGAAATTGATGTTTTTAATTATGATGATAATGTTCCAATATTTGAGAAAAAATGTGTTAATTATTCCTTTGCTTCATTCCTTGATAGTTTTGAAGACGAGGTACCCAAGGTGGGTCAAGGTAATGCACTCAAAAAAGATGATGAAACAAATGAAAACTCCAAAATTGACTTGGAAAACAAACCATCAGATGATAAAAGTGAGATAGGAAGGATTCATGGATTAGTTTCACAAGCGCAGAAAGGTGGGGTTTGGGTAAAAGGACCATGAGAAAGAAGAAGAAAAAGTAGTGCAAAAAGCAACTTGAGGCTATTATTTGTGCACTATCTCTGGTAAATGCTTTGAAACGAGGGTAAGTTCAAGTTCATGTCGAAAATTAAGCATCAAGAGTGATGGAAAATGGTGTTAAACTTTTTCCGTGGAAGCTAAAAAGAAAATGATGGCATGGTCGACCATCTGTAAGTGCTTGAATTGATCTCAAGTGTCGAAGCCGAGCCTAGGACTATAAACAAGGGTACTACATGGGAGGTAACCCATGTTTTTTCTTAATTTTATTTCTTGTGTTTTAGTTTAGTTTCTTGGTTTTATTGTTTTATAATATCTTATGGGTTTTTATGTTTTGTTTTTCATTTTAGTGGTTGATGTTTTTGACTTCGACTCAGCGATATTTAGTTCAACATGAACGGCACCAAACGTTCTTTATTGACAGAGTATCTTCCCTTTTTCCCTTTTTACTCTTTATTTTTGCATTAGGGACAATTCTATTTTCTAAGTGTGGGGTGGGAAGTTTTCTTAATTTTTATTTGTTTTGAGGTTTGTTTGTTCGTTTTATTCAATTTGTTTTGAATTGATAGAAACACCATTCATTTTTTTTTCTAACCCATTTTTTATCTACCTATTTTAGTTATCCTAAATGTACCCTAATAGCTTTAATGCCACATAAATTGTTAAGTTAAGGGAGGTGATATAAGGATGGAAGGTAGTTTTTTGAGAATGTTTGAATGACTAGTGTACAATTAAAGTGTAGGGGTGTGAGAAAATTTTTTTTTGTTGACCATGGTAGGTGGTGCCCATCACTAGCACCTATGCATTGAAGTGTTAGCAGGTAGTGCCTATCACTAGTACCTGCATATATTTTTTGTGAGTAGTGCCTACCACTGGTACCTGTTTTGGGAAGAGAAAAAGAAAGAAAAAAAAAAGAGAAAGTGGAGATATTTTTACATGGTGTTGGTGAGAAAGATTGAAATTGAAAAAAATATGATTTTATTCTACTAGTTGTGCAAAAATTTTATAGGTGTTTGGAGAATTAAGTGTGGGTTTACTTCTTTGAAGGATATGTGTGTTAATATTTGAAAAGAAGTTTTATGTTGAAGTATGGCCAACATTAATTTAAAACTCTTTCTTATTTGTTTATCTTTTTTTCCTTCTTTGTTTGCCAATACCCTACCCTTACGTTATAAGCTAAAAGTTCCCTACCTAGTTTAAGTCGAGTTAGTTGTTTACATTAGTAGAGAAATATAAGAAAAGTAAGCTATGGAGTGTTTAGAAAAATTCAAAGGGTTTGATGATTTGATCTAAGTGTCTTAAAAGTTATTTTTGTACGACTATGACACACTTGCAATTGAATTCATGTATGGGGGTTTATTATCTTTTGACTATTTTTCTTATGATAGTTTGGTTCTTGGTTATTCATGTAGATAATTGATTAGATGTGTTAAGTATGTTTGTGATTTATTTCTATGTTTTGCTTAAGGACGATCAAAAACTAAGTGTGGGGTAGTTGATAAACTCGTAAATGTCGTATATTTTATGTATCGTTTACCTCATTTTTAGTGATGTATAAGAAATAATTGAGTAATTATGTGATAAAATGGTTTATTTTGAGTTTTGTAGGGTTTGAGTGAAGGAGTCGAAAAAGATCGCAAAAGTGGAGGAGAATTGCAAAATTGAAATTTTCATTCACCGGCGAGGAGCGATTCTGATACAGTTTGGTAGATTGAGCATAACTTTCTTGCTGAGCTCCAATTGAGGTGACTGACGATGTTTTGGAAAGATAAGACATAGAACTACAACTTTGGAGTTTTGAGTTTTCCCAAAATTTGGCCTGAATCATGGTGAAAATCAAGGAGCAAGTTGAAGCTATTTCTGCCCCTGGCGCCTAGGCGCCGATCGATGGATAAGTCACACAAAATTGCTATTTTTTCAAGAAAAATCCTCCCCTGGGCCCGTTTGCATGGGAAATCATGTACTTATCATCCCAAAACTCCAAAACTGTAAAAACAATAAGAATGATAATTACGGAAGAAGAAAGAAATAAGAACAAAAATTAAATTACATAAAAATAAATCAAACTTAGTAATTGCAGTAAAAATGAATATGATGATCTTCGAATCTTGAATTCTTGACAAGAGAATGAAATTCTAACTCGAACATATTCATTTTTGCATTTAAATTCTTAATCTCTTCTGTAGTTTAATAGTACATACTTAACTAAGGTTATAATTTGTCGCTTTTGATTGCTTTTATAGGGTAGAACAATTTAAATTCTCGTTCTTGATTAAATTCTTGCAAGTATGATAGATTAAATTAAGGTTTTAGTTAATTATTTAATTGCTTTCTGTAGGGATTGTAATTTACATTCTTGCCTTTATGTTAATTTCCCGCGATTGAATTTAGTTTAAGTTAGTCAAAAAAATTTAATTAATTTATCTAACTAGTGAATAGGTTTGTGAACCTAGTAATTGTTCCAATAGTCCTCGTGGGAACGATCCTTACTCATCCTATATACATACTCACCTCGTATACTTGCGAGTGTGTGGGAGTTGATTAGGATAATTAAAGTTTTTATTACTTGTTCATTGTTTTCAAAAATCTAATCAATATTCTACCAAACAATGAGTTGTCAATTTGTTGCGTTAGTGTCTAGAAAAAGAAGGTGATTATTATTACTAAAATTTCGGGAGGAGAGAATTGAGAATAATCGCTTATTGAGATAAGAACTTAACTAATAGAAGTATTTGAATAAATTCAAAATATGTTTGTAGGATTACTATCTACAATGCTACAATTTTCTTTCCATTCATAAACAACTGGTTGATAGTATAAATCAAGATGGAATTTTGATCTAATTTATACAATTTAGATGGTCATTTGGAAATCCATGAGTGTATGTGAAAAATTAAGAAAAATTTAGATGAGAAAGTAAACCTTTCCTAGAAAAGGCATAGAAAAAGGATATAAGGAAAGGTTCATTTCATTTTTTTTGACCTCATGAATACTAATACTTTATCTAATGAAAGAGCCTTTGGTGTAGTTTTGACTTTTGATATAAAAGAAATATTTAGGTAGATCCAATCTTTAACTTCATTTAAAAATCTTATGATGTGGATTAAATCGTATGGAATAAATAGCATCAGTTGATATAAGTAAAATTACATAAGATTTAATCATGTCCACAAGGTCGACAAGTGGGACCCAAGACCGGGTCTACCTAAATACTTCTTTTCCTTGATATAATTTCTTTCTTTTTTTTCTAAAGAAGAAGAAGAAGAAACAAATTGTTATGTTGTTCGTTGTCTCTCCCATTCTAACAACATTGAACTAGTTGAATATCTCATACTATGCACTAGTGGACAAATATATATACTATTAAATTTCTATTATAAAATAATATTAGTAAAATAACGATGTTGTAAAACCTTAGTAATTACACCACATAAAGAAAAACAAAACTAAATAATATTATTAGTAAATTTTACTAATTAGAAAATAAAAATAAGAAAACTATTAAAATACAATTTTTAATTAAATATTTATATTTCTATTATATAAAAATGATTGAAAAGTAACTATATAACTGAATTATTAATTAAAATTAAATTAGATATGTATGCTATGGTAACGATATCACTATGACTTGGATAAATGATTGCTTTGAAAACCTTTGTCTATCATATTCAATACAAAGACAAAAAATAAACTGATTTTGTTGAATATGAATGAACATAATTTTTTTAGTTATAAATTGTTAAACAAATACAATTATCAGAACTATTATTTTGTTTAATATAAATTAACTTAATTTTGTCGATATAAACTACCAACGAAAACAACAATTAAGAAGTATTTGTCAATTCTTAATTATATGTATTTTATAGTAATTTTTTAGCAGTGATAAATAAAAAGAATTAGTTAGAGCATATATGTGGCATCTCCTAAAAACCTCTCACAGAAAGGGGTTTAGTATATATATATATATATAGTATACTCTATGTAATAAGATAAAACTATAGTTATTAACATATAATTATTTCATAATATTTTAATATGGAGCTTAACGACATCATAAGCCTTATCTGCACAGGTGAAGTCGAATGGACAAGAGGTGCTGGGGGTGTTGCATGGCATTTCAATGCTACCTACTCAAGCCAGTTTGGTTCAAGTTTGTATGTGCTCGTCTCCTTTCGGTTAGTCATCTTATTCATGTCACTTTAGAGCAAGCCAGTTAGAGTTTTTGTATGCCATTGCTTTGGGTAGGCCGGTAGATGTGGGCCATTTTATTAGCCAGCAAATTCGTTATACCACAGTTGTTAAACAGCCTGCCTTATGGTTCCCACATTTGGTTACTGCATTATGTATTGATGATGGTGTATAGAATGATTTGCAGAGGAAAAGTTGAAGCTTGGTAAGTTTAGCACTGGATGGAGCAAGGGCCCCAGTTTGCCGAACCTGTTCTCAAGCTTCCACTTCACAGTCGTTGACAAATGAACCAGTTCCAAGGCTTAGTTAGCAGAATGCTTGATTAGATTTTGATGGAAGAACAACACGTGATGTCGATTTGATACTTATATTCATTATCAGTATGCGTGGCAGCAAAACATGGAGGCTCATCATTTAGCCCAGGAGCGTGGGGAGGATTCCTCTACATTCCCACATTTTCCTCCATTCCTGGAGGAGTTGGAACCTTCTGACGATGAGTCTTGATCTCTAGTGCTGTTTCGATGAAGCTGTGGAGCCTTTCTAGTGTTGTTTCTGAGGGCCCTAATTATGTTCTCTATTTTTTTTGAATTTTATTTTCGAATGATATCGTATTTTTGTTTTTTTAATTTTATCTTATGTGTGATGTTAAGTTATGTAAGCTGCTAAGGAATTAAGTTTTTTTTCTGACTATCATGGAATCTCATTCCTCAATTTTCTTATTTTTCTTAATTTTTTAATGGGTTTAACATTCTATTTTTGTTTTAGTATTCATGATGCATTTCAACTCATCTCGTAGATATTTATGTCGGGATACACTACACCAACCTTCTACATTGCAAGAGAAGCTTTCCCTTTCCCTCTTTATACTTTTATTTTCTTTAATGTTGGAGACAATGTGTATTTCTATGTGTGAGGAGGGAAGTTATCTAGATTTACAGTTGTTGGTGTAGTTTGCTCAATTTTACTGCAATATTTTAGCTTTTCTTTTGATTGAGAGCATTTTAAGATTTTTGAAAATTTTTGTTCAAATTGGTTAAATCTTTGAAGAAACTTTCAAAAATTTTGCAATCGCTTAGCATGTCTCTTTGATTTTTTGCATGATAATTTTTGAGTTAAACCATTCATGAGTAAGTAGTCAATGTTAGTGATTTCCTTGCATGATTTTTGAGAATTCTTAAGTATATAGCCATAAAATATTTTATTTTTGACTTATACTTATGTAGATTCACTTATATTGCAACGTAGAAACTTGCTTTCTTAGATTTTCGAGACGACATTTGTAGACAGTTTGATTTTGGTTTAAAGATGAGAGTAGAGCATTTCTTTAGACGTTTGTACCTTTCAAGCTGACCCTTATTGAAATTTTTATCCCTAGTACTCTATTTGAGCCTTGATTTATAATGAATGGAGAGAAACACTATTCGCTTTCTTTCATAAAAACCCATTTTACCTACCTTTATAAATTTAATAATTTCTTTTATTTTTCTAACCTAAATGCCCTTTAAGAGATTTATTGCACACATTTATTTGGGGATATAAGAGTAGAAGGCATGTTGAATGAGGGTGGAACATTGTATGAGTGAGTGTTGCACACTTGTGGAGCAAGAGAAGGGTATTGGAGAAATTGAGAAAAAAAAATGCCCTACCTGTATTTGCAAGTAATGCCTATCACAGGTACCTCCATTAATGTGATTGCGTTAGTGCCTATCATTGGTACCCATATTAAAAGTGGACATGAAAGAATAAAAAAAATGATAAATAAATGTATGGAAAAAGGGTACCCTAATGGGTTGAAATGGAAGAAGGAGGACTCTTTTTTGTTGTTTGCTGTACGAAATTTTTATGGATATTTGTTGATTAAGTATGGAGTTATTTCAATGAATGATTCGTGTCTAATGTTTTAAAGATAAGTTTTATTTTAATGTATGGCCAGCATTATCTTAAAACTCTTTCTTTCTTATTTGTGATATCCTTATCCTTTCTTTTATTAGCCAATACCCAACATATCGTTACAAGCTAAAAAGTTCTAACTTATTTAAATTGAGCCAGTTGCCTACATGTTAGTAAAAAGTTGTAAGAAAAGTGAGTTATGGCGTGTTCAGAAAAATTCTAAGAGTTTGCATGATTAGATCCGAGTGTTGTAAAAATTGAGTTTTATTGAATGGCACATCAAATTTCATGTCTAGGTTTTTTGGCATTTGAACTCTTGAGTTCTTAGACTACTTTTGATGATGGCGTAGTTCTTGATTATTCATGTGGACAATTATTGAGATGTGTTGGGTGCATTTGTGATGATCTTATCTGTTTTAATTTTGTTTTTTACTCAAGGACGATCAAAAGTTAAGCGTGGGGTATTTGATAAGTTAAAAAATATCATATATTTTATGTATCATTTACCACATTTTTATGTGTTGCAAAGAAATAATTGAGTTAATTATTAGATTAATTATTTTATTTTTAGTTTTTGTAGGTTTGGAATGGAAAATGAGTAAAAAAATGATAAAAAAGTTGTAGAAAAACAAAAGGATGAAAAACATACACCGGCGAGGAGCGAATTTGGATACTGTACTTGGCGTTTTGATCATACCTTTCTTGTCCGAGTTTCGATTAAGGTGATTCACGATACTTTGAAAATTTAATAGAGAGAGCTACAACTTTCATGTTCTGAATTTTTCCAAATTCTATCAGGATCAAGGTCAAAATTGAGGTGAAAGATGAAGCAGGCTTATTGGAAATTGCTACATGTGCAACCCAAAGCCTGCGCTGCGCATGTGTGCAAATTCTAGAGAGCCTTCTTGCACACATGCGCTAGGAATTTGTGCCCATGTGCACGTGTTGCAGTGTGTTTCAGCGTAAATTATTATTTTGGCAGTTGTTTTCATCTGATTGGAATCTTTTTGTAGGGTTTCCTTCTTTCCATTCCTTTTTAAGGGTTTTAACCCTAAGACTCCCTCTAAATATCCCATTAAAGAGAGGAGTTGAGTACGTAGTAGTTGTTAGTTGGAGTAGACATTAGGTTAGAAAAATCATTAGATTAGGGTTTTCATTTATTGTCAAGACTTCAAACTTCATAAGTTCAACTCTTGTTTCGGCCACACTATTGAGTTTGTTTTTTTTATTTATATTCAATTTAATTCTAGTTTTATTACAATTTTGTAGTTTTAATTTAATCTTATTGTGTTTTCTCATCTATTTTATTAGTTAAAGTTTGATTTCGTTAAAGTTAATCGCTTTCTTTGGTTTTAATTTGATTTGGTAATTGTTACTATTTTCTAGTGGTCAGAATTAATTTAGTTAGATAGAAACAAAATCTTTTGATTAATTTGTCTAATTAGTAAATAGGTTGGTGAACCCTAGTAATGGTTTCATAGTTCTCGTGGGAACAATCTTTACTTACCTGATCTACAAACTTACCTTGTATCCTTGCGAGCATGTATGAGTATTGATTAGGGTTATTAAGACTTATTTATTACTTGTTTGTGAATTGAATTACCTAATCAATATTTACCCTAACACATATTCCACTAGTAAAAAGAAGTCCGGAACCTCCACTCTTCTCTGGCATATGCGGCTTGGGCAAACAACCGAACATACTATCTCTCCCCTTTGTTCTCTCTTCAATTTTTTATTTTTAGTTTTATTTTCGTGACCCAATTTGCATTTAACTCGTCTAAAAATCCGTGTGCTGACCCAAATTCACATCACTTTCCACCATTTCGTCACGTTAATGGAATTTAGGTAAAATCAACTATCGATATCCCTACTAATCTCTGAAATACTTTACATGAGTTTCTTCCACAACCAAACATGAGAAACATATTTTTCCTCACTCGTTTCTGGAACCAAACAAAGAGGCCTTGAAAAAAAAAAAAAAAGAAGTAATAATACACTCATTTTTTCATCTTGTTTAAAAAAAAATCCAACTTTTTCCTCGATCCTTTACTTTTTCGATTCTATGACCAATAGATTATAGAAAAAGTTTCTGACCACTTAAATTATACTATATTGTCACTAATTTGTTTTCATTTATAGTGCATACACCACTAATTGGCCCTCTTGTAATTAGGTTGCATTTAGATATTTTACTGATTTTATTGCAAACTTTTCAAAAAATTTAACAAGTGGGATCCAATTTAACCAGTGAGGGCACTAGTTAGACGAAGCCTTGAAAGAAAAACAAAATATAACTGTTTTCGATTAGATTGAAAATATTTTTAGGAAAATATTTTTGAAAAATCTTTTTAGCACCAAACACCAAAAAATATTTTTTGACATAAAATATTTTACAAAATTCCTCCTTCTAGGTGACATTAACTAACAAAACTTTTGAACATAAGTTATTTTTTGAATAATTCAAGAGTGACATTGAATATCAAATACTTACTTTTATAATTTCATTTCCTAAACCTATTTTCGTTTCCAAATTCTTGTCCATTCGTTTTTCTCTTAATCATGGATCCCACAGTAATATAAATATCATTATGTATATTTTCTACTACATTATATTATCATTTAGTTTTAAACAAAATCAATTTTTTATTAACCACAATTACTTATAAGGTATCTATTACCATTATTATAAGTTTTTAACTTGTATTCATAAAATTGGTAAAAGATGAAACATTAAAAATTTTATTTTAAAATATTTTATTTTATTAACCAAACACCAGAAAATCATATAAAAAATAAACTTTTTCATGTAAAATGTCTCCAAAAAAAATATTTTTCCCAAAAAAAAAATATTTTCAATCCAACCGAACACAGCCTAAAAGGAAAATGAATACTTAAACAGAGGAGGTCAGTGAATGGTGGCTGGACAGGCATACAGAGCCACAAAAACATGGCTAATATGATTACAAGTCTCGCAACATGCGAACCTGAAAGCAACAAATAGATCGCCCCATACTGCTTCCAAGTTTCATTGAAAAGAAACAAATAACATAATTACTAATCCCGGATCAAATTTAATGCCAATGACAAAATCTACACCATAAGCGCATTTCCCAACAGTATAAACTCTTAAACCTTTGATGCTCAGTATGCATGTTATTATGTTGGTGTTTTCCTTTAATGGAGAAACATATATCATCGTGCTCGTTTAGCCCCTTTTGTCTTATAAAGATTGTGCCTGGTTTACTCCTTTTGTATTAGGCTTTTCAGACTTGAGCATCACTCCGGCAGAAGTGTTTGGCTGGCTGACTTGGGACTCTTCAGGCAGAGTAGATAAGAGCAAAAATTTCTTGCTGGAGCCAACATGATTACAGAATTGTTTCAACATGTTTCTACCCCTCATCCACTTGAGCATCAGCTTCAGGTGTGTCTTGCTATTTAATCCATTAATATCAGCTTCCTGCAATATTTATTAAGAAAACAGAAATGTGATTATTGATAAACACAACAAAACCATTTCAGATATTCGCCGAAGCTCGTAATGATCAGAGAGAAATAATCAAAATATGCATCGGGCAAGCTATAAGGTTTGGATCATTACACTCTGATTGGAACTGGTTCCGTTGGTAAAAATAGTAAAGTAAAGCCCACCAACTAAGAATCAAGCAACAAGAAATGCCTTTACTTAAAGCTGTTATAGTTCTGGTCAAACCAATTAATTATGTCAAGAAAAATTTCTCACCTGTAATCTTCTCAGTATTGCTACTGAAACATAATATAAATTCTAATGCAACAAGACATCATTGGCACCCTGCCAGCTTATGCCCGGCACCAAAGATAGAGCAACTTCAAAAGAAGAACCACACAAAGGCTTTACACCCAAACGGACCACTTTTGACAGAACAGAACAGCCTCAATTATCTCATGCAATTAACCGACCCATATTTTGTTCATCATCCAAATAGATGATTGAGCTAACTTTGATCTGTCACAACCTGTTCTACATAATCATCCCCATGTCTTTCTTGCGACTATCAAGCAATAGTTACAAGTCTTCATGCTAAATAGCTGACAAAACTAACAATATTCAACAATCATATGGTGGAAATGAAGTCGAGAAAGGGTGGTAGAACCACAAAGGGAAAAAATATATGACAAGTCAAATATATATCTGTAGTATGAATCCTTAACCACATAAATTGCTTACTCATCAGGGCTCAGCATCCAGTTAACATGGCCGTTAACAACTGGATCTTTAGTAATTACAAAAATTAGACATTTCCACCTCAAACTACTTCTTGGCCCAAACAAAAAAGAACATCAGAAACACCGATAAAAGTATAGACGAAACAAAATTCCTGAAATGCCTTGCAATCTGCTCTGTATAAGTAACATGCCTAGAGCAATTAAATCCATCATTCTAAGACTTTTAAACACAGAGAGAGAGAGAGAGAGTTCCACCCAGTAGTTAGATAGAAAAAGATGTCTGGCTAATGTTCCCTTTTACTTGGGATTCTAGGTTCAATGTAAACATTTCAATAGATATGTGTATCATGGTAGTAACAAATAAGAAACAGTTCCTTATTTTCCCCAAAACACTGAAATAAACAATCTAAACCAGGTCATGTATAGTTACCAACTAATTTTTTTTTTTTTAGGTTATAGTTAGTTACCAAACTATTACTATACTAAATAGTAGTAATAGTTACCAACTATTGCTAAATACAAGTCTAGAATTCTGCGTCTTATTGAAGTCTATAAATAAACAAGTTGAAACAATCCCAAGGATATGTTTCTCCCCTAGAATTCAACCGTCCTCCAAGACAATTAAAAAAAACAAAACATCTACCGCAATAAGCGCAGCAGTTCAATGAAACATTTTATCAAACATCTAGAAGGCATAAATTTTCACCAAGTTATTATCATTAGCAAATAAATAAATTCAGGAATTTGTTTCACAGGGTGTTTACCTTGGCGTGGTTCCAAGTGTTGCCAACAGTGAGAGGGCCATTCTGTTTGATAATGTGATATAGAGATTCCGCAATGACGGCAGCCTCTTGCTGCGGCACCTTGGGGTTTATCTTTCTTAGATTGGGTGCGCATTTCCTTGAGAAATATCTCACAAATGTCGTCGTAGCCCCATTTCCGCCGCCCAACCACATTTCCCACCTCGACAGATTCCTCTCCTGAGTTATGCTGTAGTTGATGCAAGGCGATCAAAACCCCTTGTTGTCGAGACCCGGACGCTGTCGAATTCGGAAAAGCCCAAAAAGAGTTAGAGAGTGTTTCACTCCGTTCCTGGAGGCCCAGTTGATCACGACTAATGGACTGATGAGCACGCTCTTGCTGAAGTAAGTAGAAATTCTTAAATAGACTCGATTCGACGATTCGACTCATAAGAATGGAGATGTTAATGGGTCGGATTGTTAGGTTATCGTGTCATATCACATGTGACTCATTTCTTATCGTGTCGTTTTCGTGTCGTGTCATTTTTTATCGTGTCGTGTTGGGTTCATAATGTATTCATATATGACTTGTTTGCTATTGACAAAGAGAATCAGCCTATTTAACAAATTACATCACTTGCAATCTATTCGAGTTAAAATCTCAAATTTTAATTATTTAATAATTTAAACAATTATTAATACTAATCTTGTTATTATAGTAGTTTTAAAAACATAATTAAAATTATTAAAAAATTTTAGATAATATTTGAAATAATTATTATATTTGATTTAATAATCTAATATTAAATCTTGATTATTCATAATCTTAAGGTGTACCATATTAAATTATAATAAAGAAAAAATTTCAACAAAATCTATTTATATAGTAACTTAACAGGTTATCGTATCAATCCATAGGTTGACCCAATTCAACATGTTTAAATTTGTGTTATGAACATGTTAATCCAATAATGACTTGATAAATATCGAGTATTGTCATAATATCCTATTATGTTATCCGGTCGTGTTAGAAATTGCCAATCCTACATAAGATAGATGATGTGGCTGAACAAAGGCCCAATAATATGGTTCATAGTGTCTTTAACCCGTTTAATCTTAAATGAATCACATTATTCATTTAAGGCACTACACCTTGAATTGAATCCAAGTAAGAATGGCGTACAAGTATCGACGAATTTAAATAACGTATACACTTTTTAAGGAAGTTGAAATTTTTATTTGAATTTAACTTTGATTATAGCGACTTTTAAATGAGCTTTTTAAAGAGTTGGGGTTGGTTCAAATTTGAGCAATTTAGATGTTTTATGTATTTAACTTACAAGTCTAACAATTAGGTGTAGCCAAAATAGTAAAATTACATATTTTTTTGTGACCTAAATTATGGTATGGTTTGAATTACTAAGAAAATATGTAAAGATCTAGGGTCTGTTCGTTTGTATTGAAAATATTTTCTTGAGAAAATTATTTTCCTTGGAAAATATTGTACATGAAAAAGTCCATTTTTCATACACATTTTTTGGTGTTCAGTTGACAAAATAAAAACATTTTGAAATAAAAAATTTTAACGATTTTATCTTTAATTTTATGAATACAAGTTAAAAAAACTTATAACAATGGTAATAAAATACCTTACAAGTAATTGTGATTAATAAAAAATTGATTTTGTTAAAAATTAATGATAGTACAATATAGTAGTAAAATATGCATAATGATAGTTATATTAGTGTGGGACCCATGATTGAGAGAAAAACGAATGAAAAAGAATTGAAAACGAAAATAAGTTTAACAAACGAAATTCTAAAAGTTATAAGATTTGAGCTTTAATGTCACTCTTGAATTATTCGAAAAATAATTTACGCTCAAAAATTTTGTAAGTTATTTTCAGTGAGAGGAAGAAAAATTGAAAAATATTTTACACCGGAAAATATTTTCCGATGTTTAGCACCAAAAAAATTTTTGAAAAATATTTTCCTGAAAATAATTTCAATCCAAACGAACACACCCTTAATGTCACTCTTGAATTATCGAGAAAATAACTTACGCTCAAAAATTTTGTAAGTTATTTTCAGCCAGAGGAAGGAAAATTAGAAAATATTTTACACCAGAAAATATTTTTCGGTGTTTGGCACCAAAAAAATTTCTGAAAAATATTTTCATGAAAATATTTTCAATCCAAACGAACACACCCCTACAGAAACTCTTTTTCAGGGAAAACAAAATAATTTTCAAGTCAAGTTTCAAAAAAGAAAACATAATTCACAACCCACATTTTTAACTTTGTACTAGCACGTTATTTAAACTGGCGCGTACTAATACGATTTTACCTTGGAAAGTCGACAAACATCAAGTATAGTTCCAAGTTAGATTCGATCCCAATCTAGAAAAAGTTATTCCCATAAACTTTTCAACCAATCTGTTTTATATTACATCAATTTCCTTTCCACAATTAGAGAAAACATTTCGGGAAAATCGCTGAAATAGTTCTCAACTTTGTTACTTTAGTCGAAATAGTCCTTCAACTTCTTTTGTAACCAGAATGATCTTTCAACTTTTATTTTTTAATCAAAATAATCCTTTTATGTAAAATTTATCAGAAAAAAAAGAAAAAGATTTTTATGGTGTCTCCACCATAAAGAGACTTTCTTGACTAAAAAATAAAAGTTGAATGACTATTCTGGCTAAAAAAATGATTGAGGGACTATTATGGTTAAAGTGAAATAGTTGAGGGACTATTTTGGCAATTTTCCCAAACATTTTTCATACATTGTCTCTTAAGCATGAGTTTTTTTATATGAA
Source organism: Cinchona pubescens (assembly GCA_025175665.1). Lineage (NCBI taxonomy): Eukaryota > Viridiplantae > Streptophyta > Magnoliopsida > Gentianales > Rubiaceae > Cinchona > Cinchona pubescens. The sequence continues at coordinate 1,080,975 of JANKKI010000133.1, forward strand.
ATTGCCCTCGCATTACTTAGAGAATATATATAGATAGGTATGCATTTCTGATACATCCCGTGTAAATCATAATAGACTTGGAATCCAAATTTCACTAATATTTCCTGTCAATGCACGAAGCAGCTTCTCAGTTTTATTTTGAATCAAAATGTATCTTTAGTTCACAATTCCCATATCTCAACTATGTCGCCCCTATCTCAAAGACGCTAACACCACCAACATAGGAAGTTGATCACACTTCCCAAATTTCAAGTTCCAACTAGCAGTATCAGAAGTGGTTACAGTAATCAGGAGGTGATAAAAAGCCACCACAATTCTTGTAAACTTGAGAGACTAGGCTTAAAGATCAGGCATTCCCATTCCAGTTTTAGGATCATATGTCCGTTCCAATACTACATCGATTGGAGTATCCTTGGGACCAGCTGCATAAAAGAGTAATAATCCAGTTAGTAGGATGACCAAAATATAAAGTGCATTAATAACCAAAAAGTTGAGCAAAGCATATACTTTTATTATTCTTGCAAGTAAAAGGAATTTCAATGTGTGTCATGCTAGAATTTCCAGAAGTAAAACCAGAACCAACATGGCAAATCACAAGAGACCACAACTTTATACTTCTCAAAGAACTATCATAAGACACGAAAACAGCGACCAAGAGTTACGGGCTCTGCCTGCTTTTATGTTTTCCTAAAGAGGGAAAAGGGACCAAGAATTTAAGATAAAAAGAAGAACGGTCTAGAAGCAAACAACAATCTCCATCGAACTTGACTTTTTTATATTCTTCTTCTAGTCCCAACTTCCTAGAAACAAACAACAATCTCCATCGAACAACATTTTTATATTCTTCTTCTAGTCCCAACTGCCTAGAAACAAACAACAATCTCCTTCAAACTTGACTTTCTTATATGCTTCTTCTAGTCCCAGTAATATCTAATAAAACAGAAGGGTCTTTAGATAAATATTATAATCATGTTAGCCAAAAGAAAAAGACAGGAAACAGTTAAACTGAAACAAAAAAGAAGATCTATCCACTCTAAGAACTAAAACTGCTCAACTGCATGGCAGAGTCCTCAAAACATCACTTCTGATTCTCAATCAAGAATATAGTCCAATTTCAACAATTGACACCTTCAATCAAAGACTGCAATGAGCCAGGCTATACCAAATAAACACCAACATGAGAGGACCATACTGATATCCACAGAGCTTAAGAGATCATCACCTTAACAGTTTTCTCATCAGCAACACATTAATCTCCAATAGTATATATCTTTAAAATCCAAAATCTCTTATTACATTCCCTTTAGGATCCTCAAAGGTTTTTACTAAGGACCCAAGATAAAATTAGAAAAACCACATAATACACAAACTCAGTTCGCATTTTTCTTTGGAGCTAACATCTATTAACTGCCATGCTTTGAAAGATAATAAAGTATATGTTTGGCAAACAAGAGGGTACTCCATCCAGTTGTCAAATGAAATATGTCAAGACACTATGCTTCTGCAAATCAGCAGACATGTTTTGGTAGTGTGGTATTGCTATCAACCTGTCAAGGAATTCTGTTGACAAGGGTTTTAAACGCATGTGAACACTGCAAGACACAAGTCCTAAACTTATGCCAAGATTCAAGGAATCACAGAAAAAAAACAATTTCACAATAAATGCTAAATCAGCAATCTGCAACTAAAAATAAAACAACATAAAACATCATGGAATCAGAAATGCAAAACACTATTTGAACATACCGGCTGTTGGTCTTGGTGTTGTCCTTATCTTTAAGATCTCAGGACGAGGAATTATAGAACCTGATGCTCCAATACCCCGGGAAACTCTTACTTTGGTACCGTCTTCCATATATCTGATTCCTACCTTGCATGGTTTCCTGAAACCAGAGGGAAATTGCCATTTCCTTGTGAGCCAAATTTACCAAGAAGAAAATCAATTAATTAAATCATGATACATACCCAGTGACTGGATCTAGAACCTGGACATTTGAGACGTGCAATGGGGCTTCAACTGTAAAGATCCCACCTTCATGACCTTGCCCCTGCTTGCATATGTTTCTTCACCTGCAAGGAGAAAATTTGAAAATGATATTACATTCGACAAATAGAGAACAAACGAAGACTTTTACGCACTAGTGAAATCAAAGTTCATAAATGCACTTTTCATGCATCTTCTATAATTCCCACAACAATATCTTTACAGCATCAACATGAATGCAATAGATTATCATGCAGTTTATGGAGGTTATCCCATAACTCAATACTTCCAATATAATCAAAAATATAATATCTTTGACCACTTGTTCACCGTGAATAATGACTTCAAAAACTTCAATACCAACAACAGCTTGTTCCATCGTTAAGAGGCTCCGGACCTGAGTCATCATAAGGTCATAATGACTAAATGCTTGTTCTATTGATCCCACTGCGGAGGGGGAGAGAGAGAGAGAGAGATCACTGAACCTCTTATCCTATTCTTTCAATTCTTCTTCTCCCCAGAAATATGCATGGAGAGAATGACTTTTCATCAATACGTATGAGTAATTTTTTGTCAGCTAATGTATTGTCGGAACACGAACAGGAAAGTTTTCTTAACCCGCATTGCAGAGTTCAACGAGACATAACCATTTCCAGTTACAGCATCACGAAACTAACTAACAAAATCATCATTTTCCAAGTCCGCTATATGCAAAACAAGAACTAAACACCTATTTCGTAGTCATTCTCCATTCACCCAAAACCAGAAAAGTGATGTAATATAGCATAGTTGTGTATATTGTATGCATTTTGTTCAGGTAGCAACAAGCAATCACGTACTTAATGGAAATGCAAGGACATGTGAACCAAATTCTCTCGAAAGGACGTGGAAATAGTAAACAGATCAGACAGAGTCACTCACCAAATTCTTGCCTTCAACAAGAACACGATTTTGAGAATGAATAACACGCTTTACAATACCGGTCCCTCCTTTATCTTTTCCCCTGATTATCATCACCTGCAAGTAAAAAACAGATACAATGAGTAACAAATCATTTAACATAGAAAGACCATGTAAAAACAAATAGAAAGGGGTCTACATAATTTCTATCAATTTTTCTTACATTATCACCTCTCAAGATCTTCCAATGATATATCAGTCTCTGAGCAGCTTTCCAACCCATTCCGAGCAGTCACTACCATTTCCACCAACCACAGAAAAATCTTGTTAGCTCACTCTTGAAACACAGAAAAAGAAAATGTGGTAGCCCACATGGAATTTCACAATCAACAACCCGAAAACCATGTTAACATAATATGTTTTGATGAGTTTTTACACAACAAAATCATTCATTTCGGGCTAAATTCTAAGATCATTTCTCAGCGCTTCTTTAACACACCATCCATAAGTTACAAGCAAAATTATTCTCACCTCAATATTTTCCGTTTCCTCTAAGTAATTAACAGATTGTAAGCATTCAACTTGACTAAACCAACAATCCACCCCCACCTCCCTCCCCCCCAAAAAAAAAACAGGAGATTTCTTGAAGACTTGAAAAAGGGAGAGAAAAATAAAATCTTTAATAAAAAAAACTCCCCCAGATAAAGGAATCAACTAAAAGCATATAAATCCACTAGAAAAGAAAAAGCCACATGAAATCAACAACTTTAGATTTCATAAAAGCATCAATTTCTCACCTCAGTTCATACCAAAAAATGCAAGAAGATACTACCCAATATAATAAATGGAAATAAACAGGGAGAATAAGTAAGTTATGGTATTGGTATTCGAATCTTTGAATAATAATCATAAATCCAAACCTGGTTTCACGAAGATACAGATGTAGAACAGACCGACTAGGAAAGCAAAAACTGCAAAATCCAGATGTAGGGTTTAGCTTCGTTGGGGTTTAGGGTGAAGGGACAACATTGCAATATTTTTATGTATTTAGGGATGAGTTCGTCTTTCTACCTAAGCCCGGGGGTATCAATCCATATATTATTATGTAAATATTTAGAGTAAAAACACTTAGCCCCTAAAGTTTGACCCATTGACATTATTGGTCTATAAAGTTTCACAAAAAATAAATAGCGTATCTCTCATATCTTTCAAGTTTTTATTCAATTAGAATAATTGATATAAAAATATCATAATTTTTTATTTATATACCTCTATCCTAACAAACATTTCATTTCTTATTTGATAAACTAAAAAATTACCCTATATCTTTACTTTCTCTTGGTTAAACAAATAAAAATTACTCTTTCTCATAAATTTAACAAAAAATTATACTATTTTTCTATCAATTGTTATAATTAAGCAAAAATTTAGAAGACGAGAGCGTGATTTATTTTTTGTGAAACTTTAAGGACTAAAAATATCAACAAACCAAAATTTAGGGATTAAAAGTGTTTTTCACCCTAAATATTTATCACTATCTATATAAAATACGAGAATTTCCAGTAGTTATAGGAAATTTTAGTTTTGCCCTTGTTTTCCATATTAATTTACCCAAATTTTGCTCTTCATTAGGCTAATGTCTATATTTCTAACTCCGCATCAGTCCAAATTCGTATGCTACGTGTAAGACTGTCAATTGGCAAGGTTGGTTCCCGAACTTGACCCACCTGACCCAATAAATAAAAGGTCAAACTTTATATTAAGGTAAGTCGTATTGAGGTTGGGTCTAAATATTATGACTAATTTAATTGTGAGTCGATTTTGTATTTTATTAAATTAGGCCCGATAAAAGCCCGACCCTAATAAATATATATAAAGTACTCTCCCGTCTTAATTTTATGGTCACCTATAGGGTAAGCATGTTTTTTTAAAAAAATTAATTTATTATTGAAATAAGACAAATCACAAAGTTGTAGTTTGAGTGTTTAGTAAGAATTTAGATACATGATATGATAAAGTAATGACTTTTTTTGTAATGTAACATTATTTTATAACATGTATATATATATATAAAAATAATAAATTTATATATATATATATATAATATGATTTACATGAATAAAAGCTACTCCCCTGGTTCAAAATAAGTATTACTTTTGTTGGTATAGACGGATTAAGGAAGTTATTAAACTGTATCAATTTTACAAAAAAATAATTTAAAGTTACTATATTATCCCTTTACATCAATATTCCAATTACATAATTTTCCCTCCATTAATATGGCACTAAGAGTAAAAGTTTAAAAAAAATATCATTTAATATTTTCTTGATTTTCTAAAGTGATAAATTATTTGGCACAAGACAAGTTATCTAAAGTGATAGTTATTTTGAAATGGAGAGAGTAATGATTCTAATGTTCTATTCATTTAAAAACAAACTACAGTTCACTAATTACTCTAACTAAACTTGGGAGGTAATTGTAAACTACTCCAAAAAGAAAATAATAATTCCACCTACTGATAAGTTTAATTGTAATGTTGTGCTCAGTGATAAAATTAATAGTTGCCTATTAGAAAACAAGTAGTACATACTATTTAATATTGTGGGGATTGGATGTTCAAAAATAAATTTTTAATAGTTTATTCATAAAAATTTTTATTAGAAAATGTGAGTTTGAGGCGGTCCAATTAAATCCTGAAATTCAAAAAATTTTATAATCAACTATTTCTTGAGTATGTACTACACATTTGTGAGTCTTATTAGACTGAACTTGAGTTCAAAGGAGTGATTTTTAAAATTAACCTTACTCGACTTTGCAAAACTCAATTAACAGCCCTAGCCACATATGCACTCGGTCCACGTTCTTGGCTTTTTTCTACAAGTTGTTCATTGTCAAACTTGTGTTAGTTTCCCTTAGACTTGAGAAAAAAGCCTCATTTTGCATATGATTTTTCCTTCATTTTTATCACTACAATGAATAATGGTTGGAAAGCAAAAATATTTCGCAACCTCTATTAGCTGTCCTAAACCCTCCATTTTCTTGGATTTGGATCATCTCTATTTATTTTTTGTTATTTATTTATTCAGTTATCTATATCTAAATAATTAAAACGTAAGAAAATAATTTGAACATACTCTTATTTTATATTACTGAATAGATTATTATATCCAAAATTCAATTTATTGAAAAAAAATCTTTCTGTTCAATTTAATATCACATTCGATAAAAAGTTGTTAGAAAGAAAAAAATTACATTTTCTATCACAACTTTTACTTGTATAATTTTAAAAAATATGCAGGGAAAATCGCCAAAATAGTCCCTCAACTTTTGCACTTTAGCCAGAATAGTCCCTCAACCTTCTTTTTAGTCAGAATAGTCCTGTCAACTTTTTTCAATAGATTGAATCCTTTATATAATTGTCTATTGTTTATAATATACAAAAAGTCCTTTTATGATGTAGTCACCATAAATTTTTTTTATTTTTTTTATTTTTATAAATTTCACATGAAAAACTATCTTGGCTAAAAAATAAAAGTTGGAGGACCATTCTGGCTACAAAAAAAGTTGAGGGACTATTTTGGCTAAAGTAAAAAAGTTTAAGGACTATTTTCGCGATTTTCCCAAATATGTACTATTTGTTTCTTAAACTTGTGTTCTCTTTTTTTTTTTATTTTTTTTTGTTGGATCTAAAGTATAAGTACGATAGGGTTCTCGAAAAATGTACCAAAGTAAATCTTCTTGTTATATTTATTTATAATCCCTACGAAAAAATGTTAATTTATGTATATCATAAACAATTCACAATGAATAAAGGTGAAATCTTTATATACTTCGCACAAATTCAATTTCTATAAAATCACTTGGCCTTGTGAATTGGTAATTTTCTATGTTCTTATGACTCATTATTCATTATTTTTTAAATAATATTGTATAATCACTACTCATATATATTTTTTAACTATCTTTTTATTTATATACATCACATCTTAAAAAATAACTATAATATTATTCCAAATAAGATTTAAAATGACCATCCAAATAGAGCAAGAAGACGAATAGGAGGTTGAATAATCATTTTATCTAAGCATACTTTTTATTACTCAAATTCATTTGGAAGTCATGACAAGTTATATTGAAAAGTAGAATTTTCATGTCTAGTATCACAAAAGTCCCGTGAAAGAAAGATAAATTTGAGTGCTTTAAGTCCAAGACTCCAAATTCATAAAATTTCAACTTTTATTTTATAAAATCTTGAGCACATCTTAATAACTATAACAGACTTTCATTAAAACTAAAATTTTATTTCCCACCAATGTATTATATTTCCCCCCAAAAAAAAGCTTAGTTGCATTTTTTTATTGCAAATAGCAAAATCCATTTTATTTCTACAAAGAGTAACTTTAACTGCAATGGGCAATGAGTAATTTTATCAATTTTGATTTTGTTTCTTTTCTAACTTATTTTTCATATAATTCTACTATTTCTATTGGATATTATAACAATTCTTTTATTAAGTGAACATCAAAATACTTTTTCAAAAAAATTGTTTGGATAAGAAAACACTAACAACTTTGATTGGAAAAATATGTTTTGTCACGAATGATATAAAAATCATCTTTGTATGATAATTTTCATATTTGTGAGAATAATCTCTAGACATACCTTTTATTTTCTATCTTTTTATGATATTATTATACCTTTTAACTCTGAAATACTAAAAATAAAAGAAAATTTTTCTTAAAAACTCTACATGTATATTAAATGTTATGTAAAGATGAATTTCTGAATATTTAACATGAAAAAAATTAACACCAGTGTCGCATTGTTTTTTTAAGGTGATAAAATGACATATACAGGATAGAATATTTGGATGCATCAACGGATCCAACATTTAGGAGGCGTTTGGTTTATGGGTATGAGAGGGGGGAATGAGAATCAAAATTAATGATACTCATAGATGTTGTTTGGTTGAGCACTATGGAAATTATTCTATGGGAATGAAAGTGTTAGAAAATGCTTACTTTTATTCCCTACTTGTGACATAAGTTTCAAATTGAGTAACTCATTAACATAATGAAACTCATTCCTATATTAAACCAAACAAGTAAAGATGAATGATATAAACCCATACCAATAATAAGATTTATGATTCCTATTCCGATTCCGATTCCCGAATTTGAACCAAACACCTCCTGAGTGTTGACATTTTCAACTTGGAGGAATTACTAAAAAAGTCTATTTGTGGATTTAGGTATTAACATATTATAGCTCCCCACATATTTAACGAGCATTTCTAGATCTCTCATATTCTTTAACTTGTGTAACAACTAAATATTAAGTTTTTCTTGTTTTACTAATAATGTTTCAAGTTTGAGTAGGCTCGAGGTGTGACAAATTGTTTTGGTTGCAAAAGTACACCACCTCAAGGGATACTTCTATTTACTCGGTCCTGCTACATTTTGTCTTCACCAATGCACTTACTAAATTTCTATTTCTAGCATTTTAGTAATGGGAAATATTTAGGTAGACCTGATTTTTGACCCTACTTGTAAACTTTGTGGTGTAGATTAAATGATATGAAATCTATGACATCAGCTGATGCAAGAAAGATTTTATAAGATTTAATTTTGACCGCAAGGGCTACAGGTGGGATCAAAAATCGAATCTATATAAGTATTTTCCTTTAGTAATAATCAGTTTTGTTTTGTATTAGTAGATAATACTACTTAGAGATACCAACATTGTTTTTATCATTTTGTTGTTTTAGAGACGAAAAATGCAAAAGCTTGAAGCTTTTGATTGTTAGGTTCTAATTTTTGTTCTCTACCGGTGAAATCATGACCACATTATCATTATTTCTCTAAAACAGCCCAAATTTTTATGAATTGTAGGTGGGAAAGAGGGACAAGGATTAAAGTGGTCATTGAATAATTAATGTCAATATAATAGTTGTTCAATAATTAATAAGAGGAATTCATTTAGATTGGGTGGTCCACTTTACTAAAAATTAGGAATCATATTTATCCAAATGAGAGTTTTCTATTAATTCTTGAACAAATATTAGGATAATTATTATAGTTGTTTAATCACCACAATAATTTTTACTAGGAAAGATGGGCTTACTCTTAGGAATAATATGTTTGGCTTGGGCTTCGAAGTTGGTAATGGGCCAAGCATCAACGAAATAAAGAAGGCGCGGGTGAATCATAAAAAATGTAAGATTACCTATTCCTGGTTGAAGTCCCAATCAAAAATGTCATGGATCGAAAAGTAAAATCTAAAAACTTACAAAAGGCTAGTAAATGGAGAATAAGTGGACAAGAAAAATAAAAAACCCCATCCTGGAAGAAGGTGATCATGGAATGCAACTGAGTGGGAAAAGAAAGTTGGTAGATGAGGTTAAAACAAGAAGGGAAGAACCTGCGAAGAAGAAAACCGTGGTGGTTAAGGAAGAGGGAAGTGTCCGTAGAACAAATGAAGAAACGGCGGAGGCTGAAAGCCAGCCCTTTCGAGATCAATAAGCTAGTATTTTATGTTGGAGCTACGCTCTCCCCTCCCTTACTATATCGGTAGCTCCAACCGAATGAAGTGGACCTACCATAGGCACATGCCAATGCGAGGTAGGTAGTTTATTTGGGATGGACCGGGGGAGTTAAACATTTGTGTCCTGAAGAAGCTAGAATTAGATTCTAAGAGGAGAGAGAAAGTGGAAGAGTTGAGTGTCAGAAGTGTATTTGATTATCTGAGTTTCGATCCTTTTTTAGAAGCACCCAAGCCCCTTATTTATAGAATTACATAAGGAGGCATAAGGCTATCTCTAAATGTTAGTCCAGCTGAAGCTGAATCACATAATTGCCCTTAATGAGGCTGCCACGTAGGCACTTCTAGAACAATCTAGGTAGTATACTATGTGTCACTAATCCATATCATCAATAGTCCCCTCGGCTAGGTGCCGAGCCTCACAGATAGGGGCCAAGCCGACAACGACTGTTCACAGTCCCTAACCGATGGCAACCAAGACTTTTATATTGAGCCGAGGTGAAGACCTTAGGAGCACTTTGGTATCCATTGCCGACCCGAGGTCGTAACGACCCTTGGCTCCTCAGCGGGTCGTAACTGCAGCATTAACTCTCAAGGGTGACGTTTTCGTTGAGTCCCCATGCACTGAATTCGCATTTATTTCACTGTATTATTCGCCCTGATTTTGCTGCAAAATGCCTCGTTTTATGCACCGTAACGCAGGTACCATGTCTCGATTTTCACACCATATCCCATTTATCACGCCGTAACGCCTCGCTTTTCACGCCATAACGCCTCGCCTTTCCCGCCTAAACGCCTTTTCCATTTCGAAACCATCAATTTTCCCCCCCAGAACCATAGAACATTCTGGAAGAAAACCCTCCTATTTATACCCCCATTCACCCCAAAATCATTTTTCTTCTTCTTACTCATCTCTTCCTCACTCACTTTTACTCTATTTTCCCCAGAGACTTACACTCCCTCTTTTTTTTTTTTTTTTATACTCTCATCCCCCAGAGACTTACATAGTTTCCCTTCCTTCGCCCTCTGTCGTTTCACGGTTGCCGATTTCTGACCGCCGCTCTACGCCACCACCGGACACCACTAGGAGCTTTTTCTAAAAACTCCCACATGTCCTCAAAATAGAAGATTATGGCCTGTACGTTCACTCCCACTTCTCTTATTAGCACACTGGTTTCCCCTTCCCCTGTAGACGTCGTTGACAGGATGTTAAATCCTTTCGACGAAGCGCTTCTGGCAGTAGTGCCATTAAACTTTCCTCCCGATCCTTTCTTTACCGAACCTCCACAAAATGACCACCCTAACCTTCAAACCAACAAAGTTTATCAAACTCCCTTGACCCCGAGGATATCAAAATCCTTAGGGATCGGTGCCGTTTTTCCAAGAACGTGCACGTCAAACTCCCGACCCCTGAGGATTGAGGTCACTTGCCACCACCGGGTTACCTAACAGTCTACCAAGAACAACTCGAGGCAGGGCTGAGGCTCCCCATAGCGCCTCTCCTTGTCAACCTATCCGACCACTGGGATATAACCATATCCCAGCTGACCCCAAACACACTTCGGGTCATCGCCGACTTCACCTTCTTATGTAAATTACACGACATCCCCCTCTCCTTAGACACATTTAGGATGATGTTACAATTATCCCCTACAAAGGGATTTTTTTACATCTCTCCCCGAACTGCGGGCAAACTGCTTACTTCGGGTAACCCATCATCTATTCATGATGGTACCTCGACCCTCGAATGCCCCGGGGTCCATGGAACCTTATAAAAGAAAACCTAAAAACCAAAAATGCCTCTCCCCCGGACTCCTTCCACGCCCGGGTAGGCTTGTCGAATCTAACCTCCGGATAAACTTCAATAGCCAACCTGCCATCTTATCGAACAACATTCTGGCCTGGGCAGGACTATTTCCTACCCACGATATCCACCCGAGCTATGACCCTCAACAAGGTCACCGTCATCATTTCTTACTTGTCTCATTTTTTTTTTATAATTATTTTTCCTGACCTTTTATCTTCTGCAGAGCTCGGAGCATTCCTCAGGGGGTTGGTGTCCACCACACCTGCCACTGGTGCGGGCACTTCAAACCAGCCCTCTCCAACAGCAAGCGGATCCTCATCTGCCACCATCAACACGCCATCAGGGAGTGCCGAGGCCACACCTTCAACCTCCGCACCCCTGAATCAAACTGAGGCAGTCAATCCGTCGGGGAGACCAGTCGGGGAGGTAACTCTGGCTCTTCGGCCCACCAAACCAGAGCCGACTAGGGTTACGAGGAAAAGGACTAGGGAGGCTCTTGGCCTCAAAGAGGGTACTTTTTCAGTCATGACCCTTTCTTCCTCGTCTCATCACCCCCGAGGTCCATGGTTCCAGTAGCGAGGGTTCGAACCCCAGGGACAGGCTTGGGAAATGCCCCTCTATCCAAGCAACTCATCACTTCGTATGGTAAGGACCGCCGAACCTCATTTGTTCCCACTCCTTATTCTTTCTTTACTGTCATGAATTAACACTTAAAATTGTTTTAGGTGATACAAAATACACTCCCGAGGAGGAGAGGAAATCTGCAGGGTCACAGGATGTGCCCTGGGGTCGGCTGTCTTTTGACCCTCTTCCAGTACCTTCCACCTCAGGGAGCTCTGATCTCCGACCCACCCCACCGATAGATTTAAATGACTGGGCCCAATTTCCTAGGGTGGCTTGGGAGTAGGCAAAAATGGTGCCATTGCCTTGGGATGTAGCTATGTCAAAAAGCTCATCCCTCAACAGAGGCTGGACGAACTTCACGTCAGCCTGATGAACGTAAGTCTGTCTAGCCCTTTGTGAAATTCCAATTTTTTGCACCTCGAATTTCATCTAATCCCATTTCGGCAAAGGGCATTTTTTTTTTGCAGGCCATCACAATTTTACCCGCCATGGTAGATCAGGAGGCTTTCTTCAACTCTGCTTTTAATTCTCTGAAGCAAGAGTTGGCCCATGCGAAGTCCAGCGTGGATCAGGCAGTTAAGGAGGCTGTTAAAGCCAACGAACTGAAATGCAATATCGAGGTGGGCAAAAAATATGATGAGTGGAAGGCCGAGCTGATCGAGGTGAGGGACAAGCTTCGGCAATTCGAGATGGAGATGAAGACCCTTGAAGTGGATGTTGGTGATCGAGACAAGAAGGTCGTAGATCTGGAGCAAAGAGTTCTTCAACTTCAAGAAGAAGCTCAGCTGGCCGAGGCCAAGTTCGCTTCTCGGGAGGTGGAGTTGCGGATCGAAGGCAGGAATCAATTCGTGGCCTCGGTTGAAGTGGATGAAATGCTGAAGGAGTTTACAAAGAAGGTCTTCTCCATAGGGTTCACATTGGCCTGTGACCACTTGGTGAAGAACCCTGATTTGTACGAGGGGCATGCCATATGATGCTTCTGTTATCGAGGAGGTCTTCAACGGCCTACAAGCTCAATTCAAAGCCCCCGCTTCGATTCCCGGAACCTCTAGAACGACTCTGATGATCCAGGGTCCGAACCCCGAAGCCGATTCTGGGCCTATGAACCAAGCTTCCACTTCCACTGCCGAGCCTTCCACTTCCGGTGCTCAGGCTGATGTAATTTTGTTGTAATAATTAAGAACTCATTTTGTAAATAGTTAGGAACTTCTTTTGTAATAGGTTGGATCTCTTAATGAAATTCTCAAGTTGATAACTTTTGTCCTTTTGATAAGAGCCTCGGCTTTCCTTGCTTCTGGCCTTTTACTTGTTTTTCAATTTTTTCATTTCCTGCACTAAAAATAGAAGTTTTATGATATAAGCAGGTAACAAAACTTCACATACTTAAGCACTCCAATCATAAAAGATTGTCGAAGACTTCCTTTCATTCTGTACTTAGGCTTTGTTCAGACCTTTCCGAACTGAGGCAAAATGAAAGATTAAGGTTGGTTCCTTATGATTGCCTTAGCCATTTAATTTGAGTCGTACTCTCTAAATTTCAAAGGATGATGCTTTGTTTAAATAAGGCAATCAAGCCTTTTTAAGGATAGGATTCTCTTCAATTTCAATTTGCTTGGAGGAGCCTGCTTAGTTTCTACCCTTGAGGGGAAACTGTCTGGCCTCGGCTTCCAATGTTTGCTTTCTGTATTGAACTGTGTCTGAACCTCTGAGAGATTGAACAACTCAAAGTTGCGTTGTGCTTGAACCAAATATGGGAGGGTTGGTGCACTTTTGTTTTTGCTTGGGGGGGGACTACTAAACCTCTACCCTTGAGGGGGGACTGCTAAGCCTCGGCCCTCAATCATTTTCTTTTTTGTTGAACTGGATCCGAAACTCTTAGAGTTGGAGCAGCTCGAACATCTGACATTGCCTTGTCCGAACCTCTGAGGGTTGGCGCGGCTTTGTTTTTGGTTGGGGGGACTACTAAGCCTAGGCCTTTGAGGGGGGACTTACAGGCTTGCTAAGCCTCGACTCTCAATCATTTTCTTTTTTGTTGAATTGGATCCGAAACTCTTAGAGTTGGAGCAGCTCGAACATCTGACATTTAAAAAGGGACTTTCATTATATTCTTTGATAATATTTCTTCAAATTTACAATGTTCCACATTCTGGGAATAGGATCCCCTCTCATGTCAACCAACTTGTAATAGCCCGAGGTGTGAGCTTCTATTATACGATAAGCTCATTCCCAGTTTGGATCTAACTTCTTAGTTCCCTCTACACAGCTTGCTTCATTTTTTCGAAGCACCAAGTCTCCGGGCCACAGATACCGATGCTTGACCCTGGCGTTGTAGTGTTTAGCCATGACCTGCTTATACTTGGCTTCCCGGATGGATGCATCTAATCTCTTCTCCTCAAGTAAATTTAGGTTAGTTCGTAGGGCCTCATCATTGGATTCCAAATCACACAAGGATATCCGAGCAGAGGATAGCCCGATCTCCGCAGGGATAACAGCCTCGGACTCGTAGGCAGGGGTACCAAACTGAAGGGAGTATTTCCATTAGCTGTTCAAGGTGTGGTCCTGTATGCACATAGGACACTAGGCAATTCCTCAACCTAAGCACCCTTGGCTCTTTCAAGTTGGGTTTTGAGTCCTGTCAACAGGGTTCGGTTGCACACTTCAGTCTGTCCATTTGCTTGCGAGTGGACGACCGAGGTGAAGTGTTGTTTAATTCCAAGGTTGGCGCATAAGCTCTTGAAAGGCTCTTTTTCAAATTGCTTCCCATTATCAGAAATGAGTACAGCAGGGATGCCGAACTGACAAACAATGCTTTTCTAAAAGAACTTTTCTATAGCCTTTCTTGAGATTGTAGCCAGGGGCTCGGCCTCAATACACTTCGTGAAGTAGTCAACCGCAACTATTAAGAATTCAAGCTTGCCAACTCCTTTGGGAAGTGGGCCCAAGATGTCGATTCTCTACTGAGCAAATGGCCATGGACTCTGAATAGGAACCATATCCGAGCCAGGTCTTTGGGATATTGGCGCATGATATTTGACACTGATGACACCCCCGCACCAAAGTGTTTGCGTCAGAATGTAAAGTTGGTCAGTAGTACCCAGTCAGCAAGACTTTGCAAGATAAACTCCGGGGACCGATATGACTTCCGCATATGCCCTCATGCACCTCTCGTAAAACATAGTTAGCTTCAGATGGTGTGAGGTATCTCAACAGGGGGCACAAGTATGCTTTTTTATACAAGATTCCGTCAATAAAGGTATACTTGGCGGCTCTGTATTTGATCTTTCTAGCTTCGGCATGATCCTCGGGAAGCTTGTCGTTATTCAAGTAATTTATTATGGGTCCCATCCAATCGAGATCTGTTTGGACACAGGATACTCTTTTAGAGAAATCAACAAACCTGCGTTCTCGCAATTCTACCAAAATCACTTTCGTTAAATGCGAGTATATTGCCGAGGATAGTTTTGACAGGGCATCGGCGTGCGTGTTTCTGGTTCGGGCAATCTTAATGATGTCCACTTTTTTGAATTTTCCAATCGCTAGTGCAGCATTTGACCTCGGTTAGGTATCTTTTCAAAATCACGCCTCGAGCCTCGTAATTTCTCAGGCTTTGATTTACAACTAGCTGAGAATCTGAATGTATCTTTAAGGTTCAGGCACCCATCTGGTGGGCCATTTCCATCTCACAGATGAGGGCCTCATACTCAGCTTCGTTATTTGTTGCCTTGAATCCGAACCTGAGATAGTCCCCTTCGGGAGATCGAATTATTATCCCTGCCCCGGCTCCGGACTCACACGAAACTCCGTCAATATGAAGCTCCCATGGGAGATCTTCTCTCATTTTCTATTCTTTTGCTGGATCAGTCACCGTGATGAGGTCAATCTTCTCAATGCCACAGTTTTCTGCAATAAAATATGCCAAAGCCTGAGCTTTTATTACGGTCCGAGGCCTGAATTCTACATCAAATTCAAATAGCTCTACAGACCACTTTAGCATTCGGCCTGAAGCATCTGGTTTGCTCAAGATAATTTTCAAAGGAAGGTTGGTCAAAATTACTTATCTTGTGACCATGAAAATAGGGCCTCAGTTTTTGAGCCGACACTACCAACGAGAAGGATGCCTTTTCAATGGGGGTGTAGTTCCTTTCTGGATCTTGAAGCACTTTTCTTACAAAATATACAGGACATTGGTTGCCTTGCTCATCCTGCCTCAAAAGAACCGAGCTAACAGCCGGTTCGACAATCGAGACATACAGGTATAGCGGTTCTCCTTTTTGTGGAGATGCTATAAGTTCAGCAAAGTGCCTAAGTATTCTTTAAGCTCTTCAAAGGCTTTACAAGCTTCTTCGGTCCATTGAAAGTCTTCAGTCTTCTTTATGAGCCGGAAGAACAGCAGGCCCCTTTCTGCTGATTTGGACAGGAATCGATTTAGGGCCGCCATTCTACCGGTGAGTCTCTGAACCTCTTTCACCGAGGTGGGAGTTTTCATATTAATTATGGCTTGCACCTTTTCAGGGTTCGCCTCGATTCCCCGGTGAGAGACATTGAATCCCAAGAATTTTCTCGAGGGGAACCATGTCATCAATATATATCTCCATGTTTCGTCCTATTTGGGACTTGAAAGTTTTATTAACGAGACGTTGATACGTGTCTCCAGCGTTTTTGAGTCCGAATGGCATGGTACTGTAGCAGTACGTGCCTCAGTCAGTGATGAAAGAGGTTTTCTCTTCATCTTCTCTGGCCATATATATTTGATGGTAGCCCTTGAATGCATCTAAAAAATGTAAAATGTAAAAT
This sequence comes from Cinchona pubescens, assembly GCA_025175665.1. NCBI lineage: Eukaryota > Viridiplantae > Streptophyta > Magnoliopsida > Gentianales > Rubiaceae > Cinchona > Cinchona pubescens. Next base: position 1,097,625 of record JANKKI010000133.1, read on the forward strand.
CCAACAAATGAATCTACTACTGTATTGATCCGGGGGTACGGATAACTGTCTTTTGGACAGGCTTTATTAAGATCAGTAAAATCTTGGCACATTCACCAAGAAGAATCTGGTTTTGTTACAAGGACTGGATTACAAAGTCAGGTGGGATACAATACTTCTCTAATCAATTTGGCCATTAAGAGCTTATCCACCTCGGCTTCGATTATCAAGCTGCGCTCTGGACCGAATAGGCGCTTCTTCTGCTTCACTGGTTTACATGCCGGGTCTACTCTAAGTTTATGCTCAATAATTTCCCGTCAGAGAGACGCATGGCATTTCTTCAACGGTCTAGGCCAACACGTCCTTGTATTCGGCTAAAAGCCTGAAGAGAAGGCCTTTAAACTCTGCTGGGAGGGTAGCACAGATCTTGATTTTCTGATCAGGGAGGCTCGGATCTAGTGACACCTCATCTATTTGAACCTCGTCTTGGGGCTCAATTTTTGCTTTGCCCTTTCCCTTGGGCTCTGGAGGTTCGGGGATCTCAGTAGCTACGAGTCGGGGCTGCACCTTCTCTTCTCCCTCCCTCTGACTTGTCAAAGGTTCTTCAAAGCCATCCCAGGTGGATGAGGCATCAAAGGTTTCCAAGTAAGCCTTGTCAGCAATGGACATCGTTTATGATTGGGACCGCAAGGACATCATATAATAGGCTCGGGCCTCCTGTTGGCTGCCAATGACTGTTCCCTCAGATCCATCCCTCAACATGAATTTTATCCCAATATGGAACACAGAGGGAAGGATCCTGTAGGTGTATTGCGTGGGTTGGCCTAGGATCGTATATATTGTAAGAGCTGTCCCTTTTGACAACGACAAAGTTGGTCATCTCAATTCTGTGCTTCGGGAGAGCTCCAAGACACAATGGGAGCATTATCTGCCCCTCGGGCACTACCAAGTCTCCGGTAAAGCCAACCAATGGGGTCTTGAAAGGTTTTATCAGAAAATCGTCCATATGCATTTTGACCCAAGCGTCCCAAAAGATTATGTCCGCCGAACTTCCAATGTCGACGAACACACGGTGCATTTCGTATCCAGCCACATTTACGTGAATTACCATGGGATCATTATGTGGCATTCGGCTGGGAACGGGATCTTCAGAGGTGTATCCGAGGGACATAAATGGCTTCAGTCGCTTCTCCTGATCTTCGCCCGAGAGAATGTTTTGGGCATATTTTTTTCAGGCATTGTTTGAGTCCCCTGTCACCGGGCCTCCCGCAATATCACCCCGGCGATACAGATCTGTTCGTCTTGGTTTGTCGAGGGATTGTTCCTGTTTTGGTCGCCTCGATTCTATTGACAAGACGCGATGTCGAGCGGCGGTCGAGGTTCCTCTCGATTTCTTTGATTGGCTGTGTTCCTTTGGAACTCTACCGCAGTTCGGGAGATGAATTACTGCAAATGTTCCCCTTGGATGGCCTTCTCGATTTCGACCTTCAAGTGGTTGCATGCCTCGGTATCATGGCCGTGTTGACCATGAAAAATGCAATATTTTGCCCGGTCTCTTTAGTTCGAGGCTGACACTATTCGAGGGGGTGGCTCTAAAAGGCCCAGGTGTTGTACTTGGAATAAAATTTCCCTCTTTGATGCATTGAGAGGTGTAAAGTTAGACTCGGGATGGCTCCTTGTTCGTGGGGATCGGTTCCCGATATTGTTGCCCGGGAAGACCACCCGATTCGCCAAAGGTGTGGTCCTGGAATAGCTCAACCTATCAGCGACTCTCAGCTTTTTTGATGATGAGAGGTTCAGAGTCTTGAGGACTTTTTCTCTTTGTGTATCGTAAAGTTCTCTTTTCGTCCTATTCAACTCTTCACCTCGTATGAACTCAGTCAGACCGATGCTCTTTCGAGAAGTTCAGAATAGGAGCTCGGCATCCTTTTGGCCAGCTCGGCATTGAAGTTGCCTGGTTTGATACCACTGCAGAAAGCAGCCACCAGAATTCTTTCATCAACATTTTTGATTTGGACCACCTCATCATTGAAGTGGTCCAGAAATTTACTAAGTGACTCCTCAGACCTCTGCCGGATGTTCATGAGGTGTGAGGTGTTCTTTTGCAATATTGATTTACTCCTGAAGTGACCCAGGAAAGACTTCGCCAAGTCATGAAAAGTGGCGATTGAGTTCGTCGGCAGCTCCTGGAACCATTTTTGTGCCGGACCACGAAGAGTTGTTGGAAACAATTTGCATCGGGTTGCGTCACTGTAGCCATATAGGCTAGTGATTGCCACCACGTGCTGTAGGTGGTCTGACGAATCAGACTCTCCCTTGTAGCGGTCTAGGTCCGGCAGTTTGAATTGCACTGGAAGAGATTCAATTTTGACAGAGATCGTGAATGGATCTCTATCATATATCTCTATTAGATAGAGTTATTTTACCCATATTTCCTAAGAAATTTTGATTATGTTAGTCCCATTTGGATTAGTTTTGTGCACTTTTCTACATATTTCGTACTTAGTTATGATTTTTAGGACCTTAGGTGTATGTTAGGGCTTTTGGTAAAAATATGCATTAATTTGCACATAATTGACATTTATAATGCTAAGTGCATTTTGATTTATAAATTTTGGAGTGTTTTGTATGTAATTTTATAAATTGGATGCTAATTGAAGAAGTGGAAGAAGCTAAGGACTAGAGTGCAATTAACTGGAAAAGTCAAAATCTAGTCAACAGCTTTAGAATCGTGGTCATGAAATACAAGGAAGGGGAACTAGAACTGTGGTTTCCACCTCTTCAACCTTAGAGTGAAACAATCGCGATCGTAGAATCAGAAGAGAAAATTGGACAATTGCGGTTTTCAAGCAAAACAAGGAACCCTTCAAGAACTGCGGTCACCGAATTTGTATAGCTAGAATGCAGTGACCGCGGTTGTGAAGAGAATGTCAGCTCTTTTACCAAGTTGAAAATTTGAAATTACCCTAGAAACACACCTACTAACACATAGTAGTAGGTGTAATTTAGTTAGCCACTAGATAAGATAGTGTAGTCTTGTCAATAACTCTTTTTTTACTTTCATCTTCGATCTTAATCCTAGTTTAATTTTAGTTGAAAAAAACTTAACCTCTAAGTCTTAATTTATTGGATTTTCTTTTCTCTACAAGTTGATATCCATTTTACTTGGTTTTATTCAAGCTTTCTTGCATTTCCATTCTAGTCTAGTTTCATAGACTTGGTGTAATTCTTCATTTTAGTAGTTAATCTTGCATTTAATTTTATGTTTTCTCCATTTCTAAGTATTAGTGAATAGTGGGCTTCCATTTAATCTCATTGTTTTAGCTTAGCATTATCTTAGATTTCTAGATCTAACATTCAAGTTACTTTCCCAAAATAGAAAAATTTAGGAACATTCATAGGCTCTAATGCTGTACGGTCTTCTATTTTTAGTAAATTCCTTCGTATCTCCATTTATATCTCCAATCATTAGCTAGATGATTTTAAATACTTTCTTAGGGCAGTAATTAGAGTAGTTTATATTAGTTTACATTTAATACTTTTTCTTTTATAGTTAGTAGCATTTTAATTTATTCCTTAAAGGTAGAAAAGTTAGATTAGTGTAGTTTAATTTTTTTACTTGTCTTATTTAGACTTGTTTCTTAGTTTACTATTTAAAATTGCCTAGTTATTTGTGTATTTTCGTGTCTCTTATGCTTAGGACCTTAGCATATTATCTAGTTGCCTTTCATTTCAATCCCATTTATCTTTTGCCTTTTATGTCTTGTCATAACATACTCTTTCAATTACTTCATTTTGTTTTGTGCTTCTCTAGTTTGCTTAATGTAGTTATACTCACTCTTAGTATAGCTTAGTTTTTACTTCATTGTTTGCATTAATTTCGTTAGCAGAGTGGAATCAACATTTCTTTCATATTCTCTAACTAGTTCATAGATTCGTATAAGCTAGTAATCACCCATCAATTCCCCGTGGGAACGATATCCGCTCGCCACTACCCATAAACTACCTCATATACTTGCAAGTGTGTGGGTTTTGGTTAGGTAGAATAGGGTTTATTTTATCACTTATTCTTGCATTAATTGCTTAACTATTATTCACAAACACAACCCAACCCAATCTCATGGCTAGTTCACCGGGTTAACCGGTTCAACTACCGAACCGCACTGAATTTAATAACTACTCCTAAGGTTATAGGGTAGTCTAAAAGAGAGGTCCTTGTGAAGATTCATGACCAAGAGTGGCAATAAGTAAGTATATGGAAGGAGAAGTCTCTTTCAGGGGTGGTGGGAAAGTATTTTTAAATACGGTGATCCAAACTATCCTTAGAAATATAATGTTGTGCTTTAAAATACTAGATAAAATTATTCTTCAGATTTAATCGATGATGTCGAGGTATTGGTGGAGTGGCAGTGGGAGGGAGGACTTAGAAAAATTCACTGGGTTAGTTGGGAAAGTTATTGTAGGAAGAAGGAGGTTGGTCTAGGATTTAGGGAATTAAGTGCTTTTAATAAGGTCGTGCTGGCTAAACAAGTTTAAAGAGTGGCTATTCAAAAAGGCACTCTTTGGTAAATACCCTTAGGGAAAAATATTTCCCAAATAGATACTACAAAAAAAACACTTATTTAGCCTCAAAATTTAGCCAAAAAAATTCTTGGCTAAATTAGCAACAAAATCTACCACAAAAAGGGCAAGACGCACTCTATCGTGTCAGTTTTCGTGGCAGATTGGATGTCGAAATCTGTCGCATCAAATTCATGGCTACATTTGTGTAGAACTCGCCAAATTTGCTGCTAGGACATTGTTGGTATTTTCTTGGCAAGATTAGCCACGAAATGCTATTTGTGGCTAGGTATGTAGGATATGTAGTTGAAGAAAGTACTTGCCATTTCCGTGGCTAGGCCTTTGACAAATTGCCAACAGTCACATTGCATCGCAATATTTGTTGCTATTTAGCCATTTTCTTTTCTTTTTTTTGTGGCTAAACATGTTGGAAAAGTCATGTACCACGTGGTTGGGAATTGATACAGCAACGATAGGCCCTTTTCATTGCCAAAATTGTTACTAAATTAGGCATGAATATGGTTTCGTGGTTAAGCATGTTGGAATATAAAGTTAAAGAATGTCGTGGCAATTTTCGTGGCCAGGTTTTTGACGAATTGCCTGCAGTTGCGTTGCGTGGAAATATTCGTAGTTATCTAGTGTCACACACTCTCACACACACATATATATATATGTATATTTCTCTGTGTGTATATATGTAAATGGTTGCGACCGCTATTTGTTTAAATAATATGCACGTAAATAAGAAGCATGCTGTTTTATTGTGGTAATTTTTGTGTGAATCTATACAAGGAAAACAATGGAACAAAATATGCAATAGATGTATAATAAGAATTTACCAGGTTTTCGAGGATACAAGATATTGTTTCTTCTATCATAAGGGGTGAAAGAGTTTTTGACATTTGTAAGCGTACAAGTACAATACATAGATGGAAGCAACATTAGGTGTCCATGCTTCAAGTGCAAAAAAAATAAATTTCAAACCTTGAATAAAGTGAGAGAGCACCTATACAGGTATGGATTCATCTCGGCCTATTGTCGTGGTGAAATTTTTCCCAAAATGTGATTTCTGATGATATGCAAGTTCCAGAAAGTCAGTTATTTAACGAATACGACCAGTTTAATTCATAGTAACAAAATACCTCAATTATTTTATAGAATAAATACAACGTAGTAAGGTTAATTTTGTTGCAAATATACATAAAATTGCATTCGAATAGGCTTATTTACAAGGCATTACGGCTATGGCTGGCTCATCTTGCATGGGTCACATTCCGATTGTCAATTCGTCTGGGATACCACTTGTACTACAATCTCATGAGCAACTACAATAGCAACATAGCACCTCTACCACTGGTGACCAGTCCATTGTTGCTACAGATGAGATAGATTTTCCACCGACATTTGTTCCACTGCACATCACCCATAAGGGAAATGTGTAAGTATTAAACTACTGGTATTTGAATTTGTTTCATCTATTATGTGTTACATATTTAGTAATTTTTTATATTGAACGTCTTAAAGTTGGAGGTTTTCACACTCTGATAAGGTTATCCATGCTATAAATGGAATTGTATGGTCCCGTTGACACAAGAAGTTTACCAACTGTACAAGTGCCCCACAGAATGTATGTGATCTATGATGGAGTGCGTTCAAGGTAAAACAATCACTTATTTTTGTATAATTGATATTTATTAAATACAATTGTTGTTTATTAATATTTTCTGAACTTTTGCAGCGCCGATCCATCAGGCACACAATGTTGAGATCTTCCGGATCTTCAAGAAGAAGGTTGGTGATTATTTGCACAACACATGACCAAGGCAAATAAGGACATAAAGAAGCTAGATTTCATGTTCAAGTAGGTTTGGCTACTGATTGTGGCCAAATCTAGAATGATTCCAAATTCCAAAACCGATTGGAGATGAACAGGCAGAACATGGCCTCTGAGGCTTACTAGATTGCCCCATATGCTAGCAGGTCCATCAACATTTATGAGACAAAGAAAATCTGGTATGAATAGAAAATATTTACATTATTCTCTTTCTATTCGTCATTTAAGGTTAAACTTTAAATAATTGTGCGTTAATTTTTTTATTCTTTTTTGCAGCAAAAGAAGCTTGACCAGGTCGCTGAGTAGGAAGATGTTTTCGATGGCTGTTATCAGAAAAAGGAAAAAACATGGAGTAGACTGTGGGCCCAGTCAGTATTCGAGTCATACCAAAACCTTTGAGCAACTCGTAATTAGCAGACGACCTCTCCTAACATCAGTGAGTACTCTAATGCATCGGTCGCCTTCTAGAGTAGTCAACCAGCAAGAGTTCACGTAGCCCAAGGAGGAGTTGCACCGGAAGGATGAGAAGCTATAGGATATGCGCGGCGTATGCTGCATGGCCTGACATGCTTGGGGTTGTCAACAAGCTACAAGATAAGGTCTTGGGCCTTGCCAGCACAGCACATCAGTCGAGCCCTCCACTGGTCAGGACTAATCAGACCATTCACTTCTTAGTTTTTTTATTTTTTATTTTTTTTTGGTTTGTGGACATAATTTTTATGTAAAAATAATTAATTTTATCATAAATAAATTTTTATTTCAATCATTTTTATTCCTCATTGTTCTATTTATGTATATTTGTACATTCAAATAAATTGGTAAAAATTAAAAAAATATTTATAATGGAATGATAAAAAAATATAAAATTGATGCTAAATTTGATGGTAAAAACATATATATATTTTTTAAAATATTTTACCAAAATTTGTTGGTAAATTTGCTGCTCATTTTAGACAAAAGCTATTCTTTTAAATGCTTGAAATGCTTTTGCGGCTAAATTCATTGAAAGTAATCTAAAATATTAAATATGGAAAACATATTCCTCATAAAAATTTGTAGCGGCCTTAATGTATTTGTTACAGATAATTTGGACAATAATTGATTTCTTTTAAGGAAAATACCTAGTTAAATTATTTATAAAAATACCTAAATCCTAATACTAATTAGGTGGCATCCCACAAGTATACGGTTGTCAATTAGTAGTAAATGGAAGTGGGGATCAAATCCACAAGAATTGGTTGATAATTATCGATTATTTGGTTGGATTATTAGTTGAAATGGTTGATTTTAAAGCAATTTAATAAAAACTAGAATCTAAGAGATCAGAAAGTAATTTAAATGCTAACTAGCAAAGTAATTTAAAGTCAAGAATAACACTAAGGAAGTATTTTGTAAGAAAGCAATTAAAAACAAAGCATCTTTGGAGAGCAATTAGAGAGAGAGAGAGAGCAAATAAAAAGGGAAAGCATCTTAAGGGAGCAATTACCTAATCCATCTACTAGTTATCACTAAGCAAGAACAATTAAAGAAAATCCATTAACTAATGTGCGGGAATTAACTAATCTAAACTATTAATTATCCTTACTAATAAAGCATTTTAAAGAAAATCTCATTAACTAAACTACCCATTGAAACTAAAACAAGTAAAGGAAACAATTATATGAAAAGCCCATGAATTAATCTACGCTAATTAACTAATCTAATTACAAACTACCATTAAGAAGATTTTTAAGAAAAGCCCATAAATTAGTTCATCCTAATTAGCTAATCTAATCTACAATTTTCCACTAAGAAAGCATTTTTAAAGGAAGTTTATAAACTAATCTAACAATTATACTAAAAAAGCATGTAAAGAAAGCAATCAAATAAAAATTCCATGAACTAATTCTACTAATTAAACTAAGAAAGAAAGTAAGAGAACATTTTAATGAAAGCAATTAAACTAGTTAAAATAAGGGAATATAAAATTAAAGACTAACTAGATGAGTTTGAACAAGAACAAGATACTTACCACTAAAAAGGTTGGATCCCTAAATAAGAAGTGAAAGTTAAAAGGAAGTTAAATCCTAATTTAATCTAATCTACATAAGAAAATCCTCCCCAAATGGGGAAGAAAAATGAAGAACTACCCTAAGGTTTTCTACTCTACTTTATACTACTTTCTACTTTGCCTCCAAAGAGGCATAAAAGAAGTATTTATATGCTTAGGGTTGGAGAAGGAAGTTGCAGTTGCAATTTGCCATGGAATGGACTAATTTGCCCTTCAAAATTTCTCCTATAGCGCTTAATGATCGCAGTCAAATGACCGCAGTGACTGATAGCTTGGTCACCACAGTTAACAATTTTCCTTCTTTAAAATCTTGACCGCAGTTACTGATGCTCACATGAGCTTCTCTGGTGACCGTGGTCAATAATTTTCCGTCTTCATATTGATGACCGCGGTTACTGATGCTAACACTTAAACTCCAAAAATACTTGAAATTAAAGAAAAAATACTCAAATTTAGGGTACATATAACTGTAATTTCCTAGAATTATTGCATCCTCAAACTTAACCTTTTGCTCATCCCGAACAAAATAAAAGAACAACAACCATTACGGCTAACACAAAATGCAAAACACCACCAAAGAATTGAAATTGAAATGTTGAACTCTAGTACACTGGTCAAAAGTAAAAATGAGGTTTTAACTCAATAAACACAACATTTTCTTCCACCCATTCATTTATAAAATTATACACTAGTTTTAATCACAAAAATTACTTTGACTGATAAAGAGTTAATTGAATGCCAATTCAAATGTATGTTGATCTAGAACAAACAAGTCAAGTTTTTCAAAAATTATCCCAAGTATAGAAAGATCATGGGGACTTATTTTGAAAAGTACAAATCAATGTAAATGGACACTCAAGGATATTTGTTGGCACCGTAAAGTTTAGAAAAGAACATCAATCAAAGTAATGTTTCACCCCCAACTCTCTAATATCTATTAGCCTAAATAAGAGTGACTTAAATTATGTTAATCAATCCAATACAAACTTATGGACCACTCCTAAACAAATAAGTTCCAAAACTAACTTTACTTAATCAGTTTATATCCCTTTTGGAGTACAAAAAGATTATTTCACACTAGATCAACTTTTGAAAGCCAGATGAACCTTTTTTATTCACTAGAAATATAACACTTGCAATTTTATTTTCTTTCTCTCTCTTTTTTTTATGTAATAACATAACAGCAATTACACAAGAGGAAATATAAATAACATTGAGCTATTGATTTCATTCCCCAACAAATACATAAAAATTTCTTTCAAACCATCATAATAATCTTGAAGTATTACATTGGAGACTAAGGTAGACTCATAATGACTAAGGTGATGGGATGAAGAAAGGATAAATAAACAAAGTGGAGTGGCTAAGTTATGTGGTTAACAAAGAAATTAGACTATAACGCTCAATAGAGATGCTAGGGATAATATCAAAGTAAGGTAGGTTTTTTGGCTCAAACGGTCCAAGAAAATATTTAGATCATTTCAAAATCCGGCTAACTTGGCTAAAATAGGAGATTTATACTACCTCAATCATTGTACCAAGACAAATCTCGAGTAATCAAAACCCACAAAATATCTCAAAATGAAAGTTTATAGAATACGATCAAACAATGGCCTAAGTCATTTCTTTCTACACTCAAAATTAATTCTCAAAAATCTTAAAATGTTTAACCATATCAACCATCAATTAAACTTGGCATTGGAAAAACTCTATAGAAAAAGTAAAGTTTGAGGCTAAAACTAGTTAAGAAAACCATTTATGAAGTAGTTGAAAACATTGTTGAGTTTCAAGGATTAAATCCCATTTTTCACATAAAATGCAACCTATGTTCAACACCAAATTTCAACTATCACAACACAAAAACAAAAACCATTTCCCACAAACAAGATAATAGACACCACCACACTTTTTACGTTATGTCAATGATGAGTACAACTTATCCTACCACTCACCCATATCAAAAGAAACAAAATCACTACTAGAGAGCATACAAGCACAAAATGAGCTAAACATAATATAAGGCAATGATTTTGAATTACACTTGGATAATCAAAAAGCTAAATCTAGAAGATGGACAACATATAAACCAAGTGAATATGGATGCAACCAATTAAGTTCAAGTTGAACTTAAAAACAAGAGTTCTACCCTTTAATTATGGACTTCACAACATTAAGGACAACACTAATCAAGGCTAAGCAATGAACAAATTTCAAGTAGATCATATAAATGCAATTTCCAATCAAGCACATAAGTCCTATAAGTTTTCCATCATCCTTCAACCAATATAGTTACACTAACAAGGGGTCATTAGAACTTCTTGGGTACCGAACAATTTAAAGAAAAAGAAAAGTACACACATAAGTTTATGCTCAACTAACCCCCCCCCCCCAAAAAAAAAAACTTAATTTCACACATAATTGGCCTCAAAAGGACATTTGACAACAAAGACTCCTCTCAAACTAAATCAAGCATTCACAAGAATTCTTATAAACATCTCAGAAATACTTAGCAAATCAAGTGTATCATCAACTAGAATTTTCACAAGTAAAAGGTAAAAAATTCAAGTCTTAAATTCAATTCATAAATCATATAACCATCACAATTCACAAGTCCCAAATTGCCATCAATATTATCATCACAACCACATTTTTCCAAATAAACCCAAAATCAAAACATAACTAAATTAATCACAAGGCTACAAGCCTTTATTGCCACCGGGCTACTCAAATTAAAGCAAGCAAACTACAAGAAAGTATAATAAATAAAAGGAAAAAAAGTACTCCCTCCACTCCAAGGAGGCTTACCACCAATGTGGTAGTCCTTGGTAAGTTTGCTCCATTAATGCTTAGTTCCTCTGAAGTCCCATAGGAATTGAACTTTGGCATTGGTAGTTTGAACCTCCCTAACCCTCTCTAGAATGTATCCTTCCTCTTCACCTCCTTCTTGAGTCGTTTCTTTGTCCACAAATACTGCAAATGGCACTTCCTTAGTCTTAACCGGGACAAACTCACACCATATACATAAGTTTCGAGTGACCCAGTTGTTGTGCCTTTAAATTTATGAGGCTCTTAGTGGTAACTCGAGAGAATTGGTTTTTTGCAAGACATTTTCAATTTGTTCTTCTTGAAACAGTTCTTCACCCATTGGTTGTACTGTTGGAATCCCTTGTTCTAACCATTTGCTATTCCTTGAATTTTGGAAATTTAGTCTTGTAATCAAGCTTGGTCTTCTTGGAATTTAGACATCGTTTCTCGGCATTGGGCTTGTTCTTCTCTAAGTTAGGCTAGTTCTTGGAGTATCATCCTCTTTTTCATCAATCTTGCCTCATCAAATTCTTGGATTTGTGGGTGAAAGAATTGGAACTCCATTAGTTCATATGGAGGCTCTTTAGGTAGAGGGTAAGATTGGGGATTTTCTTGATAGCTCTCATAAGTATGTGGATGGCTAAACCATCCCATTTGGTAGTCTAAGGGGTAGGAGGAGTAACCAATACAAGAATATGCTCATTGGCCATACCTCCATTATCATAAAAATTATAATCTTCTTGGCATGACTCATACCAATTAAGTCCTTGCATGATCTTGGACAGAGCGAAAAACAACACAAATATAAACAAGGAAAAGAACCTAAATCACACAAACAAACAAGAAAATTAGGTAAGTTTAGACTACTAGCGAGTCTAAACTATCCGTCAATGAGAAAATCTTCTTAGATTTTTGAAAATAAGAACATGACTACAAAATAGTTTTTTTTTAGCTTTTCAAATAGGTGAAACAACTATACAAGAAAAAAAAAATTTCAGTCTAACAACCCAACCAAATTATATCAATATTACCGAAAACCGATTCTTGGCAATGGCGCCAAAAACTTGTTGCCTTTTGAGAAAAACACCTAGTTAAATCATTTATAAAAATACCTAAATCCTAATACTAACTACGTACATCTCGCAAGTATATGTTTGTCAACAAGTAGTAAAGGGAAGTAGGGATTGAACCACAAGGATTGGTTGGTGATTATCGATTATTTGGATGGATTACTAGTTGAAGTGGTTGATTTTAAAGTGATTTAATTAAAACTATAATTTAAGCGACTAAAAAGCAATTTAAAGGCTAACTAGCAAAGCAATTTTAAGTCAAGAATAACACTAAGGAAGCATTTTTAAGAAAGTAATTAAAAAGGAAGCATCCTTGGAGAGCAATTAGAGAGAGAGCAATTAAAAAGGGAAAGCATCTTAAGGGAGCAGATACCTAATCCATCTACTAATTATCACTAAGCAAGAATAATTAAGAAAATTCATTAACTAAGGTGCGGGAGTTAACCAATCTAAACTACTAATTATCACTAATAAAGCATTTTTAAGAAAACCCATTAACTAATCTACCCATTAAACTAACAAAATAAGCAAAGGAAGCAATTATATGAAAAGCACATGAACTAATCTACTCTAATTAACCAATCTAACTACAAATTACCTCTAAGAATGTCTTTTAAGAAAAGCCTATAAACTTGTTCATCCTAATTAGCTAAGGTAAGCTACAATTTTCCAAGAAGAAAGTATTTTTAAAGAAAGTTCATGAACTAATCTAACAATTATATTAAGAAAGCATGTAAAGAAAGCAATTAAATAAAAAAATACATGAGCTAATTCTACTAACTAAACTAAAAAAGTAACTAAGAGAGCATTTTAATGAAAACAATTAAACTGGTTAAACTAAGGGAACATGAAATTAAAGACTAACTAGATGAGTTGAACAAGAACAAAGTACGTACCACTAAAAAGGTTGGATCTTTAACTAAGAAATAAAAGTTATAAGGAAGATAAATCTTACTAATTTAATCTAAGAAAACCCTCCCTAAATGGGGAGGAAAAATGAAGAACTACACTACCCTAAGGCTTTCTACTATACTCTACACTACTTTTTACGTTGCCTCCAAAGAAGTATAAAAGAGGTATTTATATGCCTAGGGTTGGAGAAGGAAGTTGTACTTGCAATTTTCCACGGAATGGACAAAATTGCCCTTTAAAATTACTCCTACCGTGCTCAATGACCGCAATCACTGATAGTTTGGTGACTGCAGTTAACAAATTTCTTTCTTTAAAGTGATTATCTTGACTGGGGTTAGTGAAGCTCACGTGAATTTTCTCGGTAACCGCAATCAATAATTTTCATTCTTCATATTGATGACCATGGTTACTAATGCTTCATGATGATGATCACAGTTGTAAAGTGTGGTCAAAATTCCAATAGCGATTTTTCTCCGGTGACCACGGTTTATGATTTCCCTCCTCAAAATTTGTGATCACGATCAATGGTTGCTTGACAGCTTGATTTGAATGCTACAAGTAAATATACTCTTATAGTTACACAAAAACACTAAAATAACATTAAAATCCCTAAATGAACATAAACTATCATATTCCAGAACATGGAAGTAAAAATAAGCAAAAACAACACTTAAACCATAAAAATACTTGAAACTAAAGCAAAAATACTCAAGTTTTGGTTACATATAACTGTAGTTTCTTAGAGTTATCACTAATTTTGTAGCTAATTGAAGTTGCTAATGGTCACGAAAGTGGACTTGTCTGATTTTGTTACTTAACTTTCGTATTGCTAAATTCGATGTTATGGCTTATGACTAAGACGTTGAAGTATTCATGCCTCTGTCTAATATTCCAATATCAAGCTACTTTTGACGCAAATAACATTCATATCTAAATTTATTAAAATGTCCAACAAATTTAGCATCAAATTTTTTTCAGCAAATTCAACAATGAATTTTGATTTTTCATGGTTGTTTTGGTTTTTGACGAGCAAAAATTTCACGAATGTTGATTCATGGCAATGTTCGTGGCTATCTAATTTAGCCACAAATTTTCATATTTTTTTTGTGGCTAAACGCGCTAGAGTAGGGTTCAAGGCAAAAGCTAGGTTCAGAAGAGAGCATTAGGATTTCAGAGTGCAAATAGTTGCCTTGGTTGAAGGGTTTTCAAATAGTGTCAAGGAGCACTCACTTTAAAAAGGATACTAGAGTTAGTACACTAATAGACTTGAGTATACGTGCTCAACTTATAGATGAAGCTTTTGAAGTGAAGAGGCTACAATCATTAAGTAGCTGATTTTGTTAGGACAAGCAAGCAATGTAGATAAACTAGTAAGGCATTAAACAAAGAACGAACCCTATAGCATGAAGAGTGCATATCACTTGATAATGCAAATGGAAGAGCTGCCAAAGAGAGTGAGCACTAGACCATATTTACCAAAAACAAGTAAGTTCAGAAATGCTGTACGGGTACTGAGATGGATTCACCACTTTCCAAACTATAGGATACATAGGGTAGGTTTAGTCAATATGTCGCGTACAGTACTTCTTAAAAAATTACAATATTATAGGGATAAGAAAGTAGTTGATAGTAGATAGTATTAAATTTCTAATAAATGTTGAATTCTTAATGACTAGAGAAAAGAAAATGCTCAATTTTCAAGAATCATTATCCTCAATCCAATACTAAATAGTTATAATTAGGTAAATTTAAAGAGTATTTTCCCATTTTCTCAATAAATAAATAAAAAATAAAGAAACATGTAGAAAAAAGAAAAAGAAACAAAGAATCCTTATTCTGCCAATAAGGATTTTCTACCTTTGACATTTCGAAACGGGAATCGTCACGTTTTGGGACGCAAATGAATCGTGTGTTGATACGCATAAATTAGTACGCAGTTCATGGGCTGGGAAGAGTTTTCGGTAACTATGCACTAGGTTGAGTAGAGATAGAAACAAGGTGTTGGGAGGCATTTGCAGTCTTGGGGTTTTGAACAAGGTCAAGGTTTCTTTATGGAGGGCCTGTAGCAACAGCTTACCAATACTACAAACCTTAGTCACAGCAAAGTTCAGGTGGATGAATGTTGTCGTGTTTGTCAAGGTGATATGGAAACTTTGAATCATGGTGTGAGACAGTGCAAGAGACACGGAGCTAACTTGTATGCGGGGACCGGTTAACTAAAAAGTGTTTTCCGTATGACACTTGGTGTTGGATTATGAAATTTAGAGTTAGAGTAGAGAGTTTTTTTTTTTTTTTTTTTCAATCGGAAACAATCTATAACCTACTCCTATCTAAGGGGAATGTGGAAGGCCCAACTTGGGCCAAGGGGACTAGAGAACCTAACCTCTATCCTAAGAATGTTAGGGGATTCGAACTCCCAACCTCACATCCAAACAAGTGCTTGGTGGACAACTCACCTAATGTGAGTTGGTTTTAGAGTTTAGAGAGTGGCTGGGGTACTTTAGATGTTGTGAAAAAAATCAAAATAGAATCGTTTTTTTTTTTTTTGAATACATTTGGGGAAAGTTTAAAGGGATTGTGGAAGTGGCCAAGAATGTTCAATAGGGTTTAAGAATGCGAGAAGAGATGATAGAAGTAGAGAGACAGGAAAGCAGGGAGAGAAATGGAAGCACCAGAGAAGGAATGGGTAAAAATTAACTTTGGTGCAATCTTTGTAAAGGATAAGGTTGTAATAGGGGTAGTGGTTAGGCAATTTAAAAGAGTTTCTTATTGGTGCAATCAAAAATGGTAAAGGGATTCCTCTCACCAAAACTTGTTGAATTATTAGCTATCAAGGAGAGTACTGAGATAGCTAAGCCGGAGAATTTGGTAAATTTATAGTAGAGTTTATTAAACTTAGACTCCTTAAATTTTAGTGTCATTAATACTTTAGTATCTAACATTATTTTTTTGAGCATTAAAGTCCCTACACTAATTGTCAATGCTAATGGCATGTGAAAATTTGGCTAAATAGACAAAAATACCCATGGGTTAATTTCACTTTACCCCCTTAAATTTTAAAATCAATAACACTTATGCCCTTACGTTATTTTTTGAGCATTTAGCTTCTTTCCTTATGTCAATTCAACGTTTTTACCATTCTATCACTATTCTATTTTATTTTTTTATTCTTTTGCCTCCCTTATATCTAAATTCCTCCAATAACTACAAAAAATTCTTATATATCCGATTCATAGTCTTGTTTATGGATCGTGCGTGTAGTTAAAATAAGAGTCATATCTTCACTTTCTTACATTAGTATACATCATTTAGTATTATGTGCATTCTATTTGAATTACAAGCGATACAAGTGAGGCCAATGATTAGATTTTTTATGTAAGAATTTTTCACTAATCACTGCTTCCACCACACCATCAAAAAAATGCACTATCTTTTCTTTCTTCTTGTTAAAATATAATTTTTATATTCTAATGGGCACAAATTAACCTAAATAATAAAAGTTATTCCAAAATTATATACTCACGGTATATCAATTCATTGAGTCAAAATTTAGGCTAAAAAGTCATTTTAGATGAGTTACATGATGTGGTTTTAATTAACCATCAATATAGGGGGTCTAATGCTCAAAAAAAAATATTTGTCATGTTATGTCATATTTTTCATCTTATTCCGACAAAAAAAAGCTAGTAAATATGCTGAATTTTGAACTTCTAGGCATTTATTCATATTTAATTCTACATGAATAAAATCTTCTCTTGATGAAATACAAATTCATAAAACTTATACATTAATCTGTCCTAAAAAAAAGATTAGAATAAATAGTATTACAATTGTCAAGTGTGTAACAAGCATAACCGGAGGATTTTAGCATAAAAAATAACATCCATTCTATACAGACTAAAGTATTAACCTTCCTAAAACTTAAGGGGTAAAGTGCAATCAAACCAAAAAACAAATAAAATGGAATAGTGGTAGAATGGTCAAAATATTAAATTATGATAACCAAATGGGTCAAGTACTCAAAAAATAACATTGGGATTAAAGGGGAAGCTGTTGAGATAATTATCTCTGTTCTCGGAAGAAAGAAGATAATTTAGATATCAGTGAGTTGGTTGAGGTAGTTAGGAAGGAGTTGAAACAACTTCCGAAGTCTCACCTGGTATGGACATACCAAAGAAATAACAAGGTGGCTCGTGGGCTAGCAAGATATGCGCAAGAGCTTGAGGTGTCGAAGATTTGGATATTAGAGAATCTGCACTTTGTGGAGGTCATCTTAGGTTGAATTTGGGAGTTTAGGATGGAAGAGACAAGAAGGGAAAGTTTTTAATGAGGAAGGAAGAGAAAAGAAGAGAAGTTTTCACCAAGTTGTTTGCGAGTTTTGGAAATAAAATTTCATTCCTTAACGTTAGTCTTTTACTAAAGCGCTTCTTTTGATATTTTTATTTTATATTTAGAGGACAAATATGATTTTTCATAGTAATTGTAAAGTAGTTTAACTTTTTCTTCTATTTCTTGCCACTTATAGAATGAAAGTTTTTTTAAAAAAATTTTATCCCTCCATTCCTCTCAAATTTCTCTTCTTTTTCCTCCACTTAAAACTCAAACGAAGGAAAAACTCTAACTTTTCCTTCTTTTCTCTTCTCTTCCTTCTATTTCCTTCCATCCAAACTCACCCTTAGTGTTAGAAATTAATTTAGGCTTATTTAGACTTTGCCTTCTTTTCTCTTCTCTTCCATCTATTTCCTTATGTAAATAAGGGGTCAGTTGCAAATTATCCCATGTGTTTATTTTATCTATATATTACCCTAAAAAATTAATAGGGTTAAATTTACCATTCAAATGCAATGGTAAAATGTCATTATTACCCTTAATATTTTTAATTACACTTTATCACCTTAAATTTCAGGGTAAGTTGCAGTTTGGTATCCTTATTTTTCAAAGTAATTTTCCCTTCAAAACTAATATGATTAATTATGCATCCAACACTATTATAAATATATTTATTTAACCTTTTAGTGCAATTAATTTTGGTTAAAATATTATTATAAAAAGGTTTGCTTTTACCTTTCACTATTAAGTGCATGAACCATTTTTTATTTCTTTCTTATTTCGTTCAATTTTGTCATGCTGCAACTTTCCTTCTCTCTTTGTTATATTTTATATATTTAGAATAAATTTTTAATTTATTACTACAACTCAACATTTTCGTGTAAGTTTGTCATAATATTTTCATATTTAAAGAATATTACCAAATTTTAGTTAAAATGTGTTTTTTTTAAGTAACTCATCCTAGTAAATGATTAATGTAAATGTCTCATGACAATGCCGATTCTAATCTTCCTCGTAGAGTTAAAGGTCTTGCGACTCTAGATGCTTTGGGTGTTCCATCGATCAGGATATCAAGGAGCTTTTACTTAGAATTATTGTAAATGCTTCGCATTCATGTGTACTCTGATTCGAAGGTTATGACTTAGTCTCTTTCTTTCTATTTTTTTCTGAGTCCTAATAAATTAGGTACGCCCTTTATCAACGTATAGGTGGTTTCAATTTTAAAAAAAAAAATGATAAATGTAAATTTCTTTTACTAAATCCTTCTCTTAAACTTACTTAACAAAAAATCCTTCTTTTAAACTTTAAATAAACTAATTTTATTTTTTTTTAGAAATTTGTCTTTTTGTTAATATTGTTTTTGAAAGAATGAGTGAGTGAGTTGATAAACTTAAGTTTATAGTCCCAAAAAATTAAGTTTATGGAAGATCTACGTTGATTACATATTAACAGATTATATTGACTCAAATAATATAATATTTTAAATACAAGTGAATAATTAATTACTAATAACGTAAAAAATAAAGTAGAAAATTTGATACAAATAAAATGATGCGACAAAATAAATAAAATACTTTGTTTTAAATATAAAAAGATAATATATAGAATAAGCATGCGATGGTATGTCCAAAATTGATACAAACAAGAAAAAATAAAATAACAAATTATTTTATGCACTTAATACTAAAGAGTAAAAGTCTTTTTAATAATATTAGATGGAGAAAAATTATTGTTAGTTTTGAAGAACAAATGACTTATAAAATAAAGTCAATGTACCCAAGTGCAATCTACCCTAATTTTAAGACGACAAATTGCAACTAAAATGTTGAGGGTAATTATGCATATCACTACTATATTTGGATAAAAAATTTAACTCTGTTAAAATTTGAGGATAATGTGTAGATAAAATTAATACAAAGGTTGATTTCCAGTTGACCTTTATTTATAAGGAGGCACGGTGTAATGAATACTTCAGTTTATTCAATACAGTTGTTCCATTTGCTATCCAAAATTTTTTTTAAAAAAGAAGAAGTCATACTTCAGTTTTAAGGTTAACCAAACACCCCCTTAGTTTAAAGGACACTAAAGTCAAACACATATATGTAGCATAGGTACATTTTCGGTTTAAGCCGTAACGGTTGATTAATGGAGTGTCAATGTATCATATATAAGCATGAACTTAAAATGACGGGTGGTGGTTTAACAGTTGAGAAAGGTGTCCTCATCTTTCCATAACTTTAAACAATAAAGTCTGTCAGTTTTTAGCATTGATTACCATAGAAAAATTGCTATTGAGCTCAGAACCACAACCTAAGCAATTCCTAGAAGTTCACCAAAATATTCTTCAGTTCTTAAATGAGATCTGAGTGTGAAAAGGAACAAGAAAAGAAAACAACAACAAAGCACTCTCAACTTTGATACAATATACTGACAATATACAGCACATCTTCAAGCTTACCTCATCCTTTTCTAACATGCAAAAACATCATAACATGCTGCTGATCATTTTACAGCTTAAAAGAGATGCAGTCTGCAGGACAAATACTCTCTGCACATGATTTAGTAAAATAAATAGCAAATCATATGCTGGCAATCATATTTCCCAAGTTCACATTAATTCATGTTATGGTCAATTGGATTACTACAAGCAATCCTTTACTCTTATTTGTAACCATGCTAGGACATTGCCATGCCACTTCAGAAACAGATATTGGCTGGTGAAGTCGTCTTATTAGCCTTGTCAGCAACTGGATCCATCATAAGTTCTTGCTGCCCACAGTGTGCCCCAGGCGCACGATCAACCTGCACTAGATTATAACCAGCATCAACAGCACCAGGTGCTATCTGTGCTATCGTCTTGCCCTCAGCATTGGCTTTCAGTCGAAGTCGCTCTGCTCTTGAGCCAATAACCTGACCTAAGATAGAGGCTGCAATGGTTAATGCCATAGCTGTCTTTGGCATAACAACTGACTTCCGCAGCATGGCTATTAAGGGGACTGCAGCATGCACAGCAACAAACCAAGAAAATGAGAACTTTTTTGTGTGTTCCCTCCAGACGCCCAACGGAATATTAGCTGCCATGCCCAAAGCACCAATTGCGAGCATCTTTGAAGCATTAGTGGCTGTGGCCGCAGAGTCTTAACAAGAGCAGTTCTTGCAAGGGCAGCCCTAGCTTCAACTATAGCCGGTGGACATTTAAGCTTGATTCCAGGTGGTGGCCGGAGAGCTGCTGCCACAAGTGGGAGGACACCACTCACAGCACGATATGACTTCGCAATTGGACAATTACCTGTTTCCAACCACTCGTTTCCCAGTGCCTCATGTTTTGAAGAATCACCCTGGAAGACAACAAATACAAAGTATTGATCAGGCTTCAAAGAAGCAGTTTCTTGACGGGCCTCAGCCAATCATGTGATAAGCAATTAGCTTTTCATTTCGTTGAATTCAGGTTATGGCTATGGTACTGGGGCCATACTGACATGGTATCAGGGAATACTTTATCAAATTCACCTAACTGAACTATCATGCCACATGATAGCCAGCATACAATTTGGTTATAGGTACCACCATCAATGGTAGAATAAAAAAACAATGACCGACTTGAATCAGCTGCACAATAGGGAGTTCTCTAAGCCTGGCCTACGCATTGGTTGAACCAGTTAAGAGAGGAACCAAAAGCATCAAGTAATCTGGCCAAGCTATTGTATTAAACCAATAGTGAATATACTATAGAGTGAATCCAGGTTTATAGGATTTTGGGAAAAGTATAATGGGAAGGCTGGAAGGTCCAAAACAAAGTCAATGTCAGCATGAAATCAAGTCTTAGATCACATTTCTGTCCTGATGCCTATTGTCTGGTGTATGACAAAATAACAAACAAATATTTGCACAAGACAACAAACAGTCTGAAAGAAAGGGGTACACCAGCAAAAATTTTAAAACTAAAAGCACAAACTACATGACCTGGGAAACCAATAATTGTGCTTTAGACAAATATCCTAAAAATTTGGAACCAAAGTTGACAGAGAACCATCTTGATGCCTATGAGCACATATACAATGGAATGCCAAATATAAATGTTAAAAATGAACTTATTAATTACCAATCTCTTGCTATAAGTAGAAGGTTCTCCCATCCCATGGAATATTCAGCATAACATTACTTTTTCTGCTAGTGCAGTACTGTATTTCATCAAAGTTAGTACCTAAATCATGTCAATTTCCTTTCAGAAACAATATCTGCAAAGTTAGAGTAGACATACTTGAGGTGAAGTCTTCTTCTTTTTAGATGTTCCAGATTTCTTTTTCTCCTTTTTCCATTTCTCTGAGAATGAATCAAAACTGAATGGGCCACCTGGTCCAAATGCTGACAAACTGATGGTTGCAACTTTTGCAGCCAAAGGGTTAAATTTAGGTGCGGACTCCGCTTTCAATTTCTCGTTTTGCAACCAAGGCTTACCAGATAGTGGGACAATTCCGTCTTTTCCATGGAAAAGTTTAAAGGCCGTCTCAAAGTTGGTGCCATCTTCAAATATTGGACCTTTGGATCCCGTTACCTGAAAAATTCAAAGCAAAGGGATAGCGAAAACAACCTCGCGGCAGACAGGTGAAAAAAAGCATAAAGCCAGAGTATGGCAAGGCTCTAAATGATATTTTGCAACTGTCAATGTTTCCAAGTAAATGGTTGGAAGCACTTAAATCATCGGAGCAAGGAATCAACGTCTTACAGGAAGTGGGAGATTCAGAGAAGAGAAAGAGAAGTTGGTTGGTTTGTTGATGTTCCTCAAGAAGGGACATTTCTGAATGTCCTGATCAACAAAGAGGCAGTCACCTGTCTCCTCATTCAGTGGCTTGAAGAAAATATCCATATCCATTCTTTCTGTCCTCCTAACCTATTTCTGCAAAACAACATTTACCAAAATTCATATTCACAGAATCAAATAGCTGGATAGGATCTGAGATAACTTAAATGAAAACATTATCTACTAATTTTTGTCGGACAAGAGTAAATAGAGCCTGTAGAATTTAGTGTTTAGGAAATAAACAAAGAAATACGCAATTACAAAGTATATGATGAAAAGGTTAAAGTTACAGGAGTTTGGCACATTTTTTCTTATTCTTTTCAGACATAATATATTTTTTTCTTTATAAGATTAGAATATTAATAGTTGTGAACTACATATGAAGTGAATTGGCACCTAGCAGGAAATTATTGAAATCAAAACATGAAAAAATAAGGAGGTCTATTACTTTGATTCTGTTTGTAAAACAGACTTAATTGATACTCTAGGTGAAATAAATCTTATTTCGGTACATAATGAGCTTGAAACTCAAGGTTTAGCAATGTTCAGGACTTCTTTCAGGTGAAGCTATTTTAAAACAGCTTTAATGAGTAGTAGGAGTTAAGAACAAGATAAATGGACCAAATCCAAAAGAATTAGGATGGCAATAGTCAATAAGTCCACAAAAGAATAATATGAAGACCCTGAAGGATATTCTCTACTATTTCTTTGTTAATATTTACAGCAATGATAACAATATTAATCTATACCCAATGGGAACCTATCTAGGTTTTTGGGGGAAGGGGACTAGATGCAGTCACACCTCATTTCAAGCCCAGAGAACTGCATTTTATTTGGCATTTTGTTCTCTGGAATTAACTAGGCTAATCAAACTCCCATCCAGCAGCGGGAAATCTTAAATGCTCTCTCCTTGCCAACTGCGCTAGCCAGTTGGTTAAGACACCAAAGGACTGAAATATCAAGCCAAAAAAGGGACACGTGATTCATCACTCATTGGCTTGATCACAGTTACCTAATTTCCAAGTAACCCTGTGAATTACGTAGCAATTCCCGAGCCACATACAAAAAAGTACATGATACTTTCTAAATTTGTAGAAAAGCTGTGTACCACATACTATATAGTACAGGAGTAACTATGGGTTTATTACTACAATTTTATCATGTGTACCTGTATCTATAGCACATATCAGATAATACCGCATATTTGGTAACTATGGGTTTGATTACTACAATTTTAATACAAAATAACCACCAAGCATATAACAAGAAATGCCTGCTAATCATTTCCCACATATCTACTCATGCACTTCTATCATTAATTTCTTTTAGCAGTATTTACATTTACCCCAAAACAATTATATACAATAAATAATGCTAATCAAATTTCTAGTGCACCTTTAGCAGTCAAATTTTTGAAAAAAATTAACAGCATAACATAGATTAAACTTCAAACAGCTAAAGAACATAGAATATGAGGTTATAAATTAATAATTACTAATTCAACAAATTTATGTCTCGGTAGCTCAAAAATCTTAAATACAAAAATAAAACAAAAAATGAAATCCATTAAGAAATTACAATTGTTTTCACAAGAACTACGTTAGTTTCAACAAACTTTTAGGAGAACATTCTAGAAAGCTTGTTAGTGTGTGAATTGGGATTTATCAAAATGAACAAAATTTATGAAGCAAAAAGTTGTAATTATGAGAGAAATGAGAAGGGAGGGGAGATGGGCTACCGGTGGAGTAGGTGGCAGTCTCCGGTGGTTGAATCCGCCGGGGAAGCTAGAGAAGTTGGCTTGGCCCAGTAAAGCTGCGAGAGAAACGTGTGGGGAGCACAGACCCAGAGGCTAAAATGATTAAAATGAATTGTGGTAGTTGGGATTAGGTGGTTTTGTTACCGAACGTGGAATGATTGTTTGATGACCTGATTTAGCCGGTAATATGCGTCGGGAATTACCTGTTATTACCGGTAAATGTCTAAATGCAAGTTGAATTACCTTGCCTACTATTTTTTTTCCGATTGTTCATGAGTGGAACCATACAGCCAAAGCCACGTGGAGCTAGTAAAGTCTCGAACCTTTTGTTTAGGGATAATTTGACTTTCCTACCCTGAGGTTTGTCATTATGGGAAATGATTTATAAGCTTACAAATTCAAAACTACTTATAAAAAAATAGTCTACGTAATAAAATCATATTCAATCACCAATTTTTAATTTTAAATATTAGTTAAATTTTATTTATTTTTTTGAAAATCTAATAACACATTAATTATTTTGTCATTTTATCATTTTGTATAAATATTTCCTATGTCATACTTGTTGATACCTCCTATCTTATATAAAAAATTATCAAGATGAGACATACCTCACTTTTGGAATAAATTGAGTCCCATCATCAAATCAAGAAGGGTATTTAGTCATTTTTGCTCATTAGATTTATTTCAATATTTTATAGTTAAACTACAAAAATTTTGGTAGAAAACTTTTAAAAGGGTCGCTCTAGTTATTTCTATCGATCAAACCATATTTGGATCATTTGTGAAATCTCTTCCCATTTTGTGGTGAAGAACAAAGAAATTGAAGGAGAATCACACATTATTTAACCAAAGCTAAATATACACAAATGTTAAAATCGAACATTGTTGTGATCTTTGTCACGGATTGATATGTGA
The DNA here is from genome assembly GCA_025175665.1 of Cinchona pubescens. Classification (NCBI taxonomy): domain Eukaryota; kingdom Viridiplantae; phylum Streptophyta; class Magnoliopsida; order Gentianales; family Rubiaceae; genus Cinchona; species Cinchona pubescens. The sequence goes on from JANKKI010000133.1 coordinate 1,122,639, forward strand.
GCTCTTTCCTTTTCTATGCCTTCTTCTAATGGTTGCACAAAATTGAGCAAACATTAAACTTATATTTTTCCCTAGAATTTATCGAACATTACACCAGCCACATTCACAAGGGTATTATGGGAAGCAAAAAATTTCTGGTAATAGGAAGTCTAAATTTTATGTATGGGTCTCTTGTGGTGGATTAATTTATTGCCATTAAAAATTTTAAAATAAGAGAGCTAAGCGTAATTTTTTAAACTATGGACGAGTTTCATACAATTATGATAAGATATGTTTATATTAGACACTGGCATGCCCAAGAGTCCCTTGTTAATGGGTGACTAATAAAACCTAGTAATGTAAAGCAGGCTAGTGTCCACTATTTTTATTAAATTATTATTTTTTTAATTTAAAGAAGTTGTAAATCTTTGAGACAAATTATTTAAGTTTACAAAAGAGTGATTTATTTCCACTACAGAGAAAAACATTAATTAACATAAAAGTTTGAAATACGATAAGCATTTAATAAAAATTGATGAAATAGCCATCATTCTAATTTTTTTTTTTTTTTGGAAACCAAAAAGAAACTACATTATTGGAAAGTAACTTTCAAAGTAGATAAGTTATTACTCTAAACATTAAGTAGATAATCATGGGGGGTCTAATAATATGATTAAGAGTACTTCCTGCATCCATATAAAGCATACTTCTTTTGCTAAAGAACCAGTTGCTCCATTCCTTCCTTGTTGCGCAAAGACTATTCTAATGCTTGCTTTTTTTTTTTTTTTTCACCTACTGAGCTCTTGGTACTCCTGGATCAAGTTCTTTGTTGTAATGTCACACTGCATTGTCCCTCTACAATCTGTCAATTATTGATTGTTAACTAGATTATATGATTACGAAGTTCAATTTCATTTTATCAAGGAAAAATAGACTTTGATGATGCTCGGAATTAGCGCGTGGTTCGCGCCCCAAGAATATTATTGATTGTTAACTAGATTATATGATTACGAAGTTCAATTTCATTTTATCAAAGAAAAATAGACTTTGATAATGTTCGGAATTAGCGCGTGGTTCACGCCCCAAGAATGTTTTGGAGGTACCTATGTGTCATCCTCATTAAGGGTAGTTATGTAATTTAGCTCCAATTGATGTAGTATAATGATAGCCTCATGCCCATTCATGTAAATCTATAAAAAGGGACATTGGGCACCAAAAACATGTATTAATCGCTCCACAATAATACCAATCACAAATTCTCCTCAACTCTTCTACTTTCTCTCTCTACCTAAAATATAAATCTAGCTTCATCAGACTTCTTTTTGCACATGCTTCTGCCACAGGGACAAACACCGCCCCTAACACTTCCTCAAAGCCCCATATGTATTTACCTTTTACATCTCTCAAAATTCCTCCATATCCACCCCTTCCCAGTCGAAACACAATATTGCTAGCATTTAACTTAACTCATCCCAGGAGTGGTCCAACCCAATTGCCTATTTTACCATCATTCTATAGTAATGCAAAATATTCAAAAAAAAAATAAAATTTGAACCAAGTAAAAAATAGAAATGGACTAGGTCAATATATTATCAAAATTTTATCCTCTAATTGCAAACAATAAGCACAATCCAGTAGTTAAGCTACACACATCAAGTATATGGACACAATTGGAATATTAACGGTGGAAACTTCGTTTCCTATTACGATTATGTGCTAACAATTTTAGGTTTATTTGGGCAAAGCGAATGCAAAAATTGAATGCATTAACATGATCAAAATATTGATAATGAGACTTAGGCAATCAGTCAAATTCAAATGTAAATGAAGATAATTTATCCAATACCTAAGGAGAACACTCCACATATATAAATGCAAGTGATATTTTGGGCTGATCATTTAGTCTAATAAAAGTAGGCTTTCAAAACTAATATCAATGCAAGTGATAATTTGGGTTGATCATTTAGTCTAATAAAAGTAGGCTTTCAAAACTAATATCAACGTTACACATTATGCAAGATTGACAACTTGTAAATTCCAGAATAGGAGGGAAAAAACAATGTGCAAACCAACAAACATAGAGTTTTGCTTATAAAATACAAACCATAACAGAAAAACAGGATTATTGATCGATAGGCAGAAGTGGCAGTAGTGAATTTTACAATTTAAAAGAGCAAAAGTAGTATAGGAACCCTGAATAGAGTAGGAAAGTGTAAACCCCCGTTTTTTATCTTTTTTATTTTCACATATATATATATATATATACGTATATATATTATCAATATAAAACAATGATATTTTAATTAAAAAATTGTATATGAAATTAAATTACTTGTGTTAGTACTTTCTTATAAAATCAAAACTCTTGCCTAATTAGGAATTTTAATGGTTTTATGGTAATTGCCTTGGACTAACTTATTGCCTAAATACGTTTTGCTTTTGGAAAATAAGTCTTTTGCTAATTAAATGGCAATTTTCCTAATTAAAAATGGTGCAAATTTTTAGCCATTTTTAGCCACTTCTAGTTACCAAATAAGTATAAGAATTATAGGATTTGTAGCTAACTTTTAAGAATTAGAAGTTGGAGGCTTTTGGGAGTAAAATATATACAAATAGGGGAATCCATAAGGTTAAGAAATTATTTTTGTTGGTTGAAATTTTGAACTTTGGAGATAGAAGTTTTCATGCACACTAAGAGTTCAGCCTGTATCAAATTCGGTATAATTTTTCAACCAAAATTTTGATTAGATTTTGTTTTCTTTATATGTATTTTTCGTATATGGGATATAATGCTTGAACTGGTAATTTCTTTCGTTAATTATTATTCGATGAATTGAACTTGATAAATTTATTTTCCTGTTAAAAGTTGAGATTTAATTCAAAGTATAAAATTTTATTTATGTAGTTGTTTTACAAATATTATGTATTTATTTTGAAAAGTTAAAACTAGAATTTTCAAAAAAAAAAAAAAAAGAAGATCGGCTGTTGCTATGGCCTCCGCTATTACAACTAGGCGTTGTTGGTTAGGGTTGTAAACGGGTCAGATCCGGGTCGGATCTAGCATATCCAGACCCGGATCCAATTAATATGACCACGGCTCTACAAAAGTAGATCCATATCCGGATCCGGATCTTAATAATTTTTAAAAAAATTATATGTAAAACTATTACAATTCATCAAATTTTCTTTTTTTTTTTAATTATACAAAAGTATTGAGTTCATAATTAATGTTTATACATATGTTTTATATTAAATATAATTATTTGTTATTACATCGGCAATTTATACAACACATATGTATATATACATATAAAATAACACTAACATACAATAATTTTATTATATATAAAATATTTTAATCGAATTCGGGTCTTAATCGGATTGAAACACCAAGATCCAAATCCGACCCATTTATATAATAGCTAAAGGGATCTGGACGAATTCGGATAATAAAAATTTGTTATAGATTCAGACTCGAATAAACGGATTTGGATTAGATCAGATCCGGGTCTAGACCTAACCCATTGACAGGCGTATTGGTATCAGCAAAGGGAGGAGGTGACGTGAGGTTGCTGAGACAAATAAGGAAGAAAGAGAAAGAGGAAGCAAAAGAAGCTAAAGACAAAAGGGTAAGAGAGATAAGGTGAGTTGACTAGGAGAGAGAAAAATAAATAAATAAAAGAGAGGGGAGAGAGAAGAGAGTTGACGGATTGGGTGTAGAAAGTTTCGAGAGTTTGGATTAATTACATAATAGGTCCCTTAGGTTACTAATGTGGCACCAGTTTAAGATAATTTACATAGTAAGTCCCTTAGGTTTCTGAGATTTAAGTTTTGAACTGAAAACTTGAATACTTGTTATATAAGTCGTCAGAAGATACCAAAGAATTATTTTTATAATAACTTATTGAATACTTTTGTAGTATTAGCAAAATATTTTAACTGATATGCTTTTATATAATTAAGAAAGATATATATATATTTTGGTTAAACATGATTAAATATTTTTGAAATCTGAATAATACTTCCGAGGGTATGATAATTTGTGTACGAATTGAATTATTTTTGAAATTAACCTTAGTTAATATTTGCTAAATTTGATAGGAGATTAGTCAGATCCTTATTATGATTTTTGTGCTACTTCGAAATAAGTGGTTACTACCCCTTTGTGATTTCAAAATATTTTGTCTAAATATTATATTTGACAACATATTATTTTAATTGTTAAACTTGGACCTTACATGGATACTTGAATTATTTTAAATTATCAATTTATATAAGTGGCATACTATTTTGAACTTTGTATGGGTATTTCGCTTGTGTATGTTTGAATTATTTGTTCGGTAATTAATAATGGACCAAGACTCTTAAAATAATCATGAATAGTCGGTAGGGACTATAGTTCTAGCTTTTTGTCCAGGTGACCTAAGACCTGGTATTCTGTTTGGGTGACCTAAGACCCAATATTCCGTTTCCGAGTCCTGGTAAGTTTTGGCCGAACCCCTTGACAACCTTTTCTAGTGGGGTCTCTTAATACTAAGTTGAGTTTAGTAAGCCGATGATAGCGTGTTTGTTTTATGAATTTATAATGAACCATGATATGAAGTTTGAACTTCGATTATGGATTTCGATTCTAATATTCTGATTCCAAATTTTCGAACTCTAATTATGAATTATGATTCTTGTATCCTGATTCCGATTTTGAATTTTTAATATCTGTGAAATCTTTTTTGTAAATCTTTGATATAGTGCCACTTCCTATAAAAGTATGTACGTTTTGTTTTTGAAAAAATATTTTTGAAAAGAAATCTTTGCAATTGTGTGAAATAAGATTTTTCTTTGATATCGAATAAAAACTTTTTGAGACTGTGTTAAAACTTTGTAATATATTATATATGCTTATATATTTTTATATATATATATATATATATATATATATACAATTTGTTTGGTACAGCAAAGGTGGTGTTAGTTACTTGTTGAGCGATTTGTCACTCACCCCACAATATTAATATTTTTGCAGGTTATAATCATAAATTTGACTAAGGGGAATGAGCAAGGGTTTGATGGTTTTGAACCTTATGTCCTCGGGAAAGGTGAGGGCACGGCAGTCACCGGACCGCTGGGATCTGGGCGTGACAAAGTGGTATCAAAGCTATGGTTTAGAACCTATGTAGCAACTGTTAAGGATTAGAGGTGAGCTTAAGTATTACTTTGATGAGTTTAAATATTTTTTAAATTGATGCTAATTAGACTTGTGATTTGAAGTACGTGTATCAGATTTAGTTTGATAAAAGAAAATCGGAGATGAAGGTATTACGGATAAGAGAAACTAATTAAAGATATTTAGAATTTAAGGGCAATTGTGAAGAAAGTTAGATGAACTTCAAGGAGTAGATGTCTACTGTTAGAGCCTACTTTAGTTTGATTTTTATTGGGTCAAATATTTAAGACAGGGATTTCGAGGTGTTTTGTGGGAAGAAAATGAAAGAATTGAGATTAAGATGAATATGTTAGTAAAATATCAAGATGGTAACTCTATTAAAGATAAAGGACATGATAACATTAATATTTTTAAATAACTTTGGAGAACGATAAAGAGTATAGAGATTGAGAAGACGATAGTATTTATTAGCGTTTGAATTTGATGGGTAGAAATAATAGGAATTTGATTGATTTTTGGTATTCTTGAAGGATTCAGTTTGTTATATTTGTTGCTGTTAATTAATAATACATTCTAGAATATATTATGTGCTATTTTGACTTCTTTTGATAATAAAAGTATGATTTATTTGTTACAACTTGTTTTACTAGTAAAAGCATTTTCTATACTAATGTAATATTTCAACAATAGTATAAAAAAATATGATTATGTAAATTTGTCATAACTTATTTTGACCAAAAAAAAAAAAATCTTTAGTTGTGTTATATCTGTAAACTGTAAAATTACTTTTTTTTTTTCTTAAATTGATACTTGATTTAAACAAATTCTGTTAATTATGGGATCCACTAAATCTTGTACCTAACATATCAGTTATGGAAAACTGTTTATGGTATTGGGAAGGTTTGTTCCTCCTAAGATGACCGATAATAAGTTATGGAAGATGGAATTATAGTAGGATTCAAATTAAGTTAGTAAATGTAGGACTTTGAAAAATGGATAAATGCTTGCAACTCAAATTTTGAGAAAATTTTGGAATATTTTTTTTTACGACTTGAGTGGTTCGAGGAATCTTATGTGTAGCCACTATGGAATACTGGATTTTGATATCTCATATGAAGTTTAGTGATTGTGGTTGTAAAAATATATGTAATGAAGAATCTACTATTAAATTGGTCCAGATTAAATTGGTTAGCTAAACATGGTGTTAAGGTGAGTTGTAGAATTAAGTGTGTAATCTTTTTTGGATGGGAAGCGTTGACTTATCAAGGTAATACGAATTAAAAAAAAATAGCTCGAGGAATATTGATAAAGATAGTATGAGCAATAGTGTTCCAAATCGTAAAAACCGTTGTCCTAAACAACTGCGCCAAAATTTTGGTAGTTTGGTAAATAATGCTGTCGTATGCACCAAAATTAACCGGAATCCTATACTAATGTAGTAGTGGTAGAGTCCAAGTCGTCTCACATGAAAGGAGTTTATTATTCATGCTCAAGTAATAAAGAGGGCGTTGAGTAATTCCTTATACCAGAAAAAATATCGCAGAAACTAAAATTGTAGGCAATTCAAGAAGAGAAAAGTCTTGGTTCAATCACATCCACCACGGAATCGAATTAGTTGATCATCGACCCAAACGCATACATCAATCATTCACCAAACTCTACTAACTAAAGGATTTGTTTATCATCCAGTTCAAAACTTATTCTCATTTCTTCCGTTAATTTCAATTGGTACGCATTAATGCAACACTTTTAAGAAAGTTAGAATCCTATATAAAGTTACATAAACTTATCAATATTTGTTAGAATCACATTATAATTAATTTCAATAAAAGTATTAGTCTAATTAATTAACTACATGTCAAATTAAATTACTATGAAAGTAATTTGTAATTGATATGCTTGACCTTGATTTTTTTAGTTTGTGGGAGAATACTTGTTTCGGGATAATTAGAATAATTTTGAAGGAAAAAAAATAGCTAATTTGTATATGTAAGTAGAAGTCAGCTTTTAAAGCACTTAAAAAGTTACAAGCCGGTCAAATGATGATATTTAAATAAAAGAAACTAAATTAGTATTAGAAATGACAAAACTACAAAAAGTTTAAATTTAATTAGTAAATCTTTCACGAATTAAATTTAAAAATAGTTCGCTGAATTTGGTTGATCAATTACAAATTAAAAATAGTCAAGCATATCAATTACCAATTACTTTCATAGTAATTTAATTTAATTAATTTGACTAATACTTTTATTGAAATTAATTATAATGTTATTCTAACAAATATTGATAAGTTTATGTAACTTTATATAGGATTCTAACTTTCTTAAAAGTGTTGCATTAATGCGTACCAATTGAAATTAACGGAAGAAATAAGAATAAGTTTTGAACTGGATGATAAACTAATCCTTCAGTTAGTATTTGGTGAATGATTGATGTATGCTTTTGGGTCGATGATCAACTAATTCGATTCCGTGGTGGATGTGATTGAACCAAGACTTTTCTCTTCTTGAATTGCCTACAATTTTAGTTTCTGCAATATTTTTCTGGTATAAGGAATTACTCAACGCCCTCTTTATTACTTGAGCATGAATAATAAACTCCTTTCGTGTGAGACGACTTGGACTCTACCACTACTACATTAGTATAGGATTCCGGTTAATTTTGGTGCATGCGACAGCATTATTGTACCAAACTACCAAAATTTTGGCGCCGTTGTTTAGGAAAACGGTTTGATTTATGCCCTTAATTTTTATCTTTATTTTCTTTTATCATTTTATTATTTCTTTCACTAATTGTGTATGCCAGTGACAAGATCTACTGGACAAATTAAATTCTAATTTGATTTGGAACTGCAGAAAACGTTACGCAAATTAGGGAAGAAATTGTTAGATAGACAACAAGGGGCCAATCAAAATTTTGACTTCCTTCTTGCCGAGAATCTAGAGATACAAGGCAAATCTTCCATGGCACATAGAACTTTGAAAGATTTGGCAACTCCAAATCTAAATCAACAACCACTTCGTTTTACTTTCCCTGCATTAGATGAAAATGAATCAGGACTAATTCATCTTTTACCCAATTTTCATGGTCTTCCAGGAGAGGACCCAAATAAATTTCTCAAGGAGTTCCATGTAGTGTGCACTAGTATGAAACCCAATAGAGTTGCCGAAGAGAAAATCAAGATGAGGGCTTTCCCATTTGCAGTGAAAGATTCAGCTAAGGATTGGCTCTTTGATCTTTCTCCTGGTAGTGTTCACTCGTGGGAGGAGATGATGAGACTTTTTTTAGGAAAATTTTTCCTCGCCTTAAGGACGGTTGCCATCTGCTAGGAGATTTGTGGCATCAAATGAAAACCTGGTGAAACGTTGCATGATTATTAGGAACGATTTAAGATGTTGTGTGCTAGTTTACCGCATCATCAGATCAGTGATTCCTTATTAATTCAATATTTCTATGAAGCACTTTTGACACGTGAAATGTCACGCCCCAAAAACGGGACCGTAACACGCCGCGCTAATGGTACACCGGCCCAAAGCGCAAGGCACAAACGAACAGAGCAACAAACTTAACCGCAATGTAATAGAACCATCAAACCATTACTTAACTATAAAACCGAATATTTCATTTTACACAAAAATACGAATTACAAAATTTCTTCTTAGTACAAAAGATGCTCTTACAACAAAAACAAAGTTCATCAATACAAAACTTATCTAATACACTACCCCTCTCCAAACAAAAGAGAAGCTTGGAAGATTATCCGTAGAGTCCTACCAGTAATGTGGAATCTGGAGAAAATCTAAAAGCTGCTAACGCGGTGGAGAGTAAAAAACGAGCACCTAATCTGAAAAATTATAAATCACATGGGGTGAGCATAACTAGCTCAGTGGATATCATAAAAGCTCTTCAAATGGGGCCAAGCATTTCGATAAAAAGAAAACATAAAGATAATAACATTTGCGAAAAACCATAGTCATGAAGCAGTTTCTAAAATGTCTCATGCCATTTAAACGTCAATAAACCATAATCATAAGTAGTTTCTAAAATGTATCATGCCATTTAAACGTCAGGCATGTCCAAAACATAGCCAAAAGATCCAATCATTTCAAAACATAGTATGCTAAAGCATAGCGAACAAATCCAAGTACAGCAATCCGAATATAATAAAATAGCATGAGTATATGCAAAGGTATGACTACAGTTTTGAAATGATTGGATCTTTTGGCTATGTTTTGGACATGCCTGACATTTAAATGGCATGATACAGACCCCGTAGTCAAATAGTTCATAACAGTCATAGCAGTCACCATGGCGTCCCATGGATGACTATAGAACCGGTTCTTCCCAAATCAAACATTTCCAAACACATCCAAAATTATATACCTAGGTCACCTATGAGCCAAAACAGTCATAAAATGCTTTCATATCAAAAGAGTTTGCAAACATATCAATTGATTAACATAAAATAGCTTGGTCCCGATTTCATATGTAATAATTCCAAAACTTGGTAAAAGTGCAGTTCCAAACATCATACACATTTTAAAATCCATCCAAACATCTTTCGAAGTTCGTTAAACAAAATTTTGTGTAAGAGGGTCTATGTTACCCACCTATCAAAGCAAAAACTGCACAAATGATCACTGAACGCGATCGCCGTTAAAACTGTGGCGATACACATCTAGATGTGATATAAGAGACAATTAGAAGAGATGTAGAAGTTAAAGAATCTAGGGAAGTGAAAACGACGCGAAACGATAGAAAACGACACCAACAGCTCTTTGGTAAAAAATGACCTATCACAATTTCTGACCAACTTAGACAAGCTAAAACCCCAGTCAAAACACTTAGTTAACCTCTCAAATTCGTATTACAGCTAGATTAGGAGATAATAAGCTCGATTTTCCGAAAAACCGAAAAACTTCGTTAGTTAGGCTATAAGTTGGCTATCCTCCCTGCCAACAAAATCCAATTCCAAGGTATTCAAGGGACCTTGGTTACAACCCAACTCAAAACAACATATTCAACCAACCAACAAAAATCCAATTCCAAGGTATTCAAGGGACCTTGGTTACAACCCAACTCAAAACAACATATTCAACCAACCAACAAAATCCATAAACGGAAAGATTCACCGGAGCAATAGCCTACTATATCAATAGCATTCCACAACGAATCCATACCCCATAACCACTACAATTAACTCTATTACAACATTAGAGCAACAACCTATGGGTGGAATTCCTCTTTACTATCAAACTGAAATTTTACCGATTAGCCACACGCATGATTCAAACATGCTTCCTATCCAACCCACTACCAAGGAAACACTTAAAACCATCAAAAGATCATTAAAGATCCTTCAAACATAACCAATTATCCAAATTATCCTAGTTGCGCCAAACTTCCGCTTACTTACAAAATGAAGGGAAATCAATTCCACTTGGTTTCAAGTCTCAATTCCTATCCAAACTAACCTTAAAACACTCTTAAAACATCATTATGTGCATAGACATAAGCATTCATAGCATAACACTCTAGGCCACATATGGAAGACAAAACCCCAACTCATAATCTTAAAATTTGTAATCTAACCATGGAAAGTTGTTAAAAATCAACCCCAATCACTTCCCAACCTCCAAAACACTAAAAACAACCCATAACATACATAAATGCAACACATATAAGGCTGCAAAGAGGGTTTTCTCAGCCATAAAGAATCCTACAAAACTTGAAATTAAAGCTTGGATCATAAAGCCCATAAGCCAAAAAGTGCTAAAATACAAAAATCTTACCTTCCAAGTGATTTCTACTTGAAATCCAAGAAAATTTTTTGGGGAAAATGGAGGAAGAGGAGTTTGGCTGCTGCTAGGAAGAAATGAGGAAGAAACAACAAGAAGAAGACTTAAAAAGCTTCCAAAGTTGACCCAAATAGTACCCAAGTTGACCAAATAGTCTCCAAGTTGACTATTTGACCCAAAAACTAATTTTTTGCTACTAAATTATCATTATAAATCAGCCATCAAACAACACTCACACACCACAATGCACTAATTACACTTAGTCCAACTTTTGACCCGTTTGTCTCCGAAATCGCGTAAATCGAAAAATTTGCCGAATTGAAAAACGAATAAGTTGAAGTACTTTATTACTAAAAATAATATGAAAAACATTTTGAAACCAGTTAAAATCAAAGAACAAGGCTATTAAAATACTGGGTTTCACATGAAAGGAATATTATCACTGCGGCAAGTGGAGGAGCATTGATGGATTTGGCCATAGAGGTAGCTAGAAGCGTAATATCTAGCGTGTCTTCCATTACTCAACAATTTGGAATTAGAAAGACTAGCACGTGAATAAGGTAAATATGCCTAATCTTGAGCAACAAATGGCTAGTTTAATTTCTTGTTTGTCATATGGCTGCAAGTACAACGTTGATAATCAAAGCATGTGGAATCTGCTTAAATGTGGGACACCCTAAGGATGTGTGTCCAACTCTTCAAGAATCTGGCAATCAAGAACAAGTTGGGCCCATAGGCTATTTTCAAGGACAATCTAATAGATATTATGATCCTTACTCGAATACATACAATCCTGGATAGAGGAATCATCAAAATCTTAGTTACAGGAATCAAGGGTAACAACAATTCCCCAAGCAAAATCGATAGAATTTTCAGCCGAGATTCATGCCGCAAACTCCTCAACAACAACAAAAATTTGTGCTTAGACAATCTGGCAAGTCTTTAAAGGACATTGTGAATACTTGGCCACTAATACTGTGCGATTGCAACAGGATATGAAACAATTGCAACAAGATACCCAGACTATTATCCACCAATGACACACTAGATAGGACAAATGGCAACACAAATAAGTCGATTAGAAGCGTAGAGTGCTGGGAAGCTACCCTCACAGATAGTGATTAACCCAAGGGAAAATGCAATGCCATTGAGTTAAGAAGTGGGAAGCACGTGGAAATACCCCGAGAAAAGGGGAGGAAAAGGTTGCAGAAGAGAAAGATGTCATTCCATTGAAAGAAAAGGTAAGTAAAGGTAAGTAAAGCTAAGATTATTGAAAGGATCGATGAAAAACCCAAACTCCCTTTTCCCCAAGCATTCAAAGAATGGGAGCAAAATCCCAACATGGACATTTATGAAACTTTTCATAAATGTGAGTTAAATATTCCGGTTGTTTAATGCTATTAAGCATGCCTTGTTATGCAAAGTTTCTTAAGGAATTATGTACTCAGAAGTGAAAACAGAAGGAAAAAAAGATGAGTAAGGTGAAGTTGGGTAAGAATGTACTAGCCATCGTATAACAAAACTTACCAGAAAAGCGTAGCATTCCAGGTATGTTTTTTATGCCTCGTAAGATTAGTTATATGAGAATTGAGAGAGCCATGCTAGATTTAGGAGTATCTATCAATGTAATGCCTTATTCCATTTATGATGCCCTAAAACTTGGTCCATTGCAAGATATTAGCACAATTATTCAGTTAGTTGGTAGATCCATTGTCTATCCTAAGGGTATAGTGGAAGATGTCTTGGTTCAAGTAGATGATTTATTTTTTCCAACAGATTTTTGTGTTCTTGAAATGGAAAATAATGATAAGAATGCAATTATTTTGTTAGGAAGACCATTCTTAAAAATTGCTAGAACTAGGATAGATGTTGAAACTGGATTACTAACAATCAGAATTTAATGGCACAATGTCTCTCATAATATCTATAAAAGCCATGAAATATCCATAAAAAGATCTTTTTGTGTCTATTTTGGATGTTATTGATTCTTTAACACAGGAAGTCTTTGAAAAAGAACTCGAGATGATCAATGGATAAATTGTTAAAGAGATTGATGAATCCACCTCTCAAGAAGGTAATGTATTTTCCACTAGTTTGCCAAATGTTATTGAATGTTCTCTACCTTTTTTAATGTAGGATTCTAAATCATCTCTAAAGAGCCTTCCTAGTCACATAAAGTACAATTTTCTTGGAGAAGGAGAATCATACTCAGTAATTATTTCATGTGAGCTCGACACCAATCAAGAAGAAAAGTTGGCGGCAGTCCTTAAAAAGTATAAAGTTGCAATTGGATGGACAGTTGCTGACATAAAAGGAATTAGGCAAACTACACATATGGATCGTATTTTGTTGGAAGATGAAGCTAAGCCAATCTGTCAACCGCAGAGAGCGCTTAACCCTCTTTGAAGGACACGGTTAAACAAGAGGTGCTCAAACTTCTTGAAGTAGGGATAATATTCCCTATTTTGGACAGTGAGTAGGTAAGCATAGTTCAAGTAGTCTCAAAGAAAACTAGAATCACTGTGGTGAAGAATCAAAAAGATGAACTGGTGCCCACCTTTGTGCAAAACGGGTGGAGGGTTTGTATAGACTATAGAAAATTGAATGCTTTAACTAGAAAGGACCATTTCTTGTTGCCTTTTATTGATCAAATGTTACAAAGGTTAGCTGGTCGTGCTTTATATTGTTTTCTTGATGGCTATTCTGGTTATTTTCAAATTGCTATTGCTTTAGAGGATCAAGAGAAGACAACTTTCATCTATCCATTTGGGATTTTTGCATATCGACGGATGCCATTTGGTCTTTGCAATGCACCAGCCACTTTCCAGCCGTGTATGATTAGTATATTTTTGTTCTTGTAGAGATTATAATAGAAATTTTTATGGACCATTTTACTATGTATGGAGACTCATTTGATTATTGCTTACATAACCGTACAATTGTGCTACAAAGATGTATTGAGACTAACCTTGTTCTAAATTCTGAAAAATGCCATTTCATGGTACAACATGAAAAGTTTGGGTCATGTTGTTTCATCAAAGGGGATTGAGATAGATAAGGCTAAGATAGATATTATCCAAACCTTACCTTATCCCACAAATGCCTGAGAAGTACGTTCCTTTCTTGGTCATACAAGTTTTTACCATAGATTTATTAAAGACTTTTCCAAGATAGCATCCCTATTGTGCAAACTAATACAAAAGGACAGGACTTTTGAATTCAATGCAGCATGTAAGGAGACGTTTGGAAAGTTAATAAGTATGTTGATTTCTATCCCGATTATCCAACCAGCAGACTAGAGTCTACCATTCAAGATCATGTGTGACGCAAGCAACTATGCCACAGGCAATGTTTTGGGTCAAAAAGTTAGAAGAGATTTGCATGCTATTTACTAAGCCTCTATATGACCTTGAATGATGCATAGCAAAACTATTCCGTGATTGAAAAAGAGCTCCTTGCTGTAGTATTTGATTTAGAAAAATTTTGTTCTTATTTACTTGGTGCTAAATTTATTGTTTATTTTGACCTTGGAGCTTTTCTTTATTTGATGATGAAGAAGGAATCAAAGCCAAGGTTAATAAAATGGATTTTGCTACTAAATGAGTTTGATGTGGAAATTAGAGATAAAAGTGGAGTAGAAAATCGTGTTGCAAATCACTTGAGTAGACTTCCTCACATTGAAGATGAACTACAACTGCTTGAATCTTTTCCATATGAGCAACTTTTAGCTGTAAAAGAGGTATTTCCATGGTATGCAAATATTGTTAGTTATTTGGTATCTAATTCTTTTCCTTTAGATTTGTCAAAAGCTCGAAAGAATAAGATTAGGAGTGATGTCAAATATTATGTTTTAGATGATCCATATTGATGGAAGTATTGTTCTGATCAAGTTATAAGAAGATGTGCGTGGGAAGATGAGGTAAACCCTATTACTCAAATTTTGTCATTTTTATGTTTGTGGGGGACATTTTGGAGCTAAAAGAACATCTAGGAAGGTTTTAGATTGTGGATTTTTTTGGCCATCTATATTTCGAGATGCATGTTTATTCTGCCGATCATGTGAAAAGTGTCAAAGGACTGGAAATATAACAGTAGGAATGAAATTCTATAAACCCCAATTCTATATTGTGAAATTTTGATGTATGGGGGATAGATTTATGGGACCATTTTCTCTCTCTCTTGGTTATGTTTATGTTTTATTAGCAGTTGATTATGTCTCGAAGTGGGTAGAAGCTATCGGTACCCAAACTGATGATTCTAGTGTAATTGCTGGTTTTATCAAATCTAACATTTTTTCTTGGTATGGAATTCTAAAAGCATAACCAGTGATCATGGTACTTACTTTTGTAATCGAACAGTGGAAGCATTGTTGAAAAAGTACCATCTCACGCATAAGGTTTCAACAACCTATGAATAACATCCAAAAATGAATGGCCAAGTTGAGGTGTCTAATAGAGAAATCAAATATACTCTTGAGGAAACAGTAAGTCCAAATAGGAAGGATTGGAGCTTAAGGTTAGATGATGCACTATGTGCTTATTGTACTGCATATGCAACACCAATCGGAATGTCTCCTTATCGAATGGTCTTTGGTAAGTTATGCCATTTACCAGTCGAATTGGAACATAAGGTGTACTGGGCTATCAAGAGCTTTAATATGACGTTGGATGAGAGTGGGGTACATAAGAAGCTTCAATTTAAAGAATTAGAGGAAATTCAAAATGAAGCCTACAAGAATGCGAGAATTTTCAAGGAAAATACAAAATAATTTCATGATAAAATGGTGTTGCAAAAGGAGTTCCACATTGGTCAGAAAGCTCTCATTTACCAATTCCGTTTTTGACTCTTTTCGAGTAAGTTACGTTCTTGTTGGGAAGATCCTTTTATAGTTACTAATGTTTTCCTCATGGTGCAATTAAAATAATACAAAGCTTGGACACCACTAAAGTCTTTAAAGTGAATGGCCATTCATTGAAGCCATATTTGGAGAATGTTCTGGTAGAAGACGTGAAGGAGATGAGAGAAGACAGCACGAAGTTGAGCCAACGACAGTAAACAAAGGTGCTTCATCGGAGGTAACCCATGTCTTTTGATTACTGATTTATTTGTTTGTTTTTGATTTTATTATTTTCGTTGTCGTTTGTGTTGAATATCATTTTAAAATTGCAAGTTAAATATACTAAAACACAATTTGTAGGTCATGTTTATTGTTTGAGTGGTTAAGGAGTGAAAATTGTGTGCTTAAAGGTGTGATTTTGTGCACATGCACACCACAAGATCCAGAAGCTGGATTTTGAGCTTGACATCGCTTGCACATGCGGGCTTAAGCCTTGCACATGTGCACAGGGGCAACGCCACAAATAGACTCACTGGGAGTCGCGCACTTGCGCGCTTGGCCCGCTCTTATAAAGCCAAACCCCTCATTTCTTAACCCATCATTCAAACATAACTCCCTTTTCTCTCCACCCCTCTTCCTCTTAAACCTTTCATCCCTCCCTAAATTTTTCACCCTCAAATCACTTCTAGATTTCTCCCAACTAAATCAAAATTTTCTTCTTTCAATTAGTGGAAATCATCGAGGTAAGTAATTCTTTGGGTTTCTATTTGAATTGGTAGAAAAGTTTTGATTTTTCATGGTTTGATTTTGCTAATTTGTTATGGATTGAATGATAGATGTGTGATGTGAATACCTATTGAATAAATTTTTGTTTGGGAGGAAATTGTGAGGTATTTACATGGAGAAAAAATCATTATTTATGTATTCCATGTGTTTGATAAATTGCCTTAATGAATAAAAATCATAAAAATCAAGGTATTGGTGCATGAATTTAATTCCTAGAACTTCAATTATGTTATATGATTCTCCTTTATTCATTTTTTGCGAATAAGAATGTTCTAAGAATGTCATTAATTTATGCACATACCTTAGTACAACACAATCTTTGGTACTAACCTATTGGAATTCATCTTGTATACTAAGGTTAATTGTTAGTTGGGGTTGTGGAATTGCATAAGTGTGGGGTATTAGAGCCCTTATTAGGTTTCATTGTTTCTCACGTATAATTTTTGGTAGGAATGGCACGAATGGGAAAGAAACCGACTACGGGCAAAACCACTGGGGCTTCTTCGTCTTTTGGACCTAAATGAGAATAACATGAGAGCATACCTGAGGAGATTTTGGAGTAGATTTTAGAGGAACAGCAGTGCATGCGACATTGGTTTGACATGTATATCCGATTTCAACATGCCTGGCAATAGATTGTGAAGGCTCGCCAGTTGGCACGTAAACGAGGAAAGGACTTATCTACAGTCCTGCCTTGCTCTCAATTTTCGCAGGAGTTGGTGACTGATGCCCCTTCTAATGATGATGCTTGATGCTTTGTGTTTTGGAGATAAATATTAGATTTCGAACACTTATATTTTATGTTTTTCTGGATTTTAAGATAATATGTCTCTCCCGAACCTTTTAGTTATTTTTATTTCTAACTTGTTTAACTTTCATAGTGTGTGATGTTCGTTGTTTTTGTTGTGTATTTCCCTTTAGGGATTAAGTTTTTTCCTGACTATCATGGAATCTCATTCTACATATAATTATTGTTTTTCTTAATATCTGAAAGGGTTTAATGTTTTGTTTTTGTTCTAGTATAACAAAGAGCTTCAACTCACATCCAGGGTTATTACGAGATATACTGTACCAAACTCGTGTCAATACTATATAAGCTTTTCTTTTTCACACCTTATGCTTTTATTTTATTTTGCATTGAGGACAATGCTCATTTTTAAGTGTGGGGTAAGGAATTATTTGGTGCAAAAATTGTTTATTTTGCTCATTTTTGCTACAATATTTTAACTTTTTTTTTTTAATTTGAGAGCTTTTCAAGGTTTTTGAATTTTTTTGTGCAAATTAGATGAAGAAATTTTGAAATTTTTGAAAATTTTACAGTGCTTAGCATGTTTCTTTGATTTTTGCCACATCTTTGCATGATAATTTTTTGAGTTAAGCCATTGATGAGTGAGTAGTCGGTGTTAATATTTTTCTTGCATGATTTTTAAGAGCTCTTGAGCACTTTGCCGTATGTTAATTTTGTTTGGACACTTAGAGATAATTATGTAGATTCACTTATATTGCATCCTAGTAACTTGCTTTATTACATTTTTGAGGCAACATATTTAGACAACTTGATTCGGTTTAAAGATGGGGGTAGAGCAACTCTTTGTACATTTGAGCCTTTCAAGCCAACCCTTGAAATTTTTTTCCCTAGTACCCTATTTGAGCCTTAATTTGTTATGAATGGTGAGAAACACCATTTGCTTTCTTTCATTTGAACTCGTTTTACCTACCTTTATGAAACTAATATTTTCTTTTAATTTTCTATCCAAATTGCCCCTTAGATAGCTTTATTTTGCACACATTTATTTGTTAAAGGGATATAATGGTGGAAGATAGTTGAGAAGGGTGATAATTTGGTTAAGTTAATGGCTGTATGTATATTTATAGGGCAAGAAGAGGGTATTGAAAAATATTTGTATGTTGCGGTAGTGCCTATTACCAGTACCTGCATTGATGTGTTTGCGGGTGATGCCTATCACTGGTACCCGTGTTTGGAATTGGACATGAAATAAATATTGAGAATTGGTCTAATAAAATGAAAAAAAGGAGATATTTTAAGTAAAATGTTGGCATGTTGGGCCAAGTCGAAGAAATGAGACTTTCTTGCTTCTTGTTTGTTTAGAATTCTTCATAGGTGTTCGTTATTCGAGTGCAGGGCTGTGTATGTATGATGCTTAATGTGTGAAGAGAAGTTTTATTTTAATGTGTGGCCAATATTACTTTAAAGATCTTTTTCTTATTTGTGATATTGTTTCCCTTCTTTGATTAGCTAATACCCTAGTTTAACGTTACAAGCTAAAAGGTTGTACCTAATTTAAATTGAGTTGGTTGTCTATATTTGTGGAGAAGTGTAAGAAAAATGAGCTATAAGGTGTTCAGAAAACCTCAAGGATATAATTCTAAGGGTTTGCATGATTTAATCGAGTGTTTTAAAAACTGGTTTTTCTTGAATGGCTACACACGTACACACGAATTTCATATCTTGGTATTTATTAGCATTTGAGCTCTTGAGTTCTTAGACTACTCCAAATGGTAGATTGACTCTTGATTATTTATGTGGATAATTGTTGAGATATGTTGGGTGAATTTTTGATGTGCTTAATTGTTTTAATTTTATGTTTGCTCGAAGACGATCAAAAGTTAAGTGTGGGGTAGTTTGATAAGCTAGTAAATTCCTTATGTATTGTAAGAAAGATTTAAGTTGAGCTTAACTGATTTATTTTTAGTTTTGTTGTGATGAAGTAAATGGGATAGAAAAAGATGAAGAAAAATCGCAAAGTCGAAGCGTGCACGAGTATGCAACAAATCTGGATGCTACTTTGTATTTTAGCACAACTTTCTTGTCTAACCTCTGATTGGGTTGATTCAAGATACCTTGGGAAGCTAAGAGGAAGAGCTGTCTACAACTTTCATGTTTTGGGTTTTTCAAAATTATGTTAGCATCAAGGTCAAAATTGAAATGGAAGTTGAGGCATAGGTTTTGGAAGTCGCGCATGTCCTGTACACACGCGCAACTTCCAGAGAGCACGTTTTGAGGACAAGTTTCTTACGCATATACGCGCATAGCAGCGAAGGGTTACAGAAATTATTATTTTAGGCAGTTTTTTGCGTCCGGATGGACTCTTTTTCATGCATTTTCACGTTTTTATCGTTAGATAGGGATTTTAACTCTAGTATTCCCTATAAATACTCCTTGATAGGTGAAGTAAAAAATGGAGACACAGAACACACGATCGTGAGTTTCTTTAGCAGCTTTGCATTCTTACATGTCTATTTGTGCCTAAACTCTTGTTCTTGGTATAGGACCTGAAGCCATGGGAACTTTGATGTTGTGAGACTTTTGTTTTTATCTTTATTCAATTCATTCTTCCAAGAATTGATTATTTTTCTGCACTACTATTTTGTAACATGTTTTTTTTTTAATTGCTATATGTGCAGTGTAGTTAATGATCTGAATCAATCTATATCTAGATTAATGTTGGTTTCTTTGTCCGATTTAATCTATGAAGTGATTAGATTTAATAATTGCTGGGTTATGTGTTATTGAATCTAGGGAAAATAGTCAACTAATTAGCATAATGGCTTGTGCTTATGTTATTTTAGACTAATTGCCTTCTTAGTTCTTAATGCTTCTATTGATTAATCTTTTCATGCTTGTCTAAATATAATTGATAGTTAGGGTTAATTGAATCGCTTGTTGAAGATTAACTAAAATTAAGGGAAGAAATAAGAATAAGTTTTGAAGTGAATGATAAACTAATTCTTCAATTCGAATTTGGTGAATGATTCCTTGTGGGACGACTCGGATTCTATCACTACTACATTAGAATAGGATTCTGGTTAATTTTGGGTTTAGGAGACAACAATACCGTACTAAACTACCAATAATCTTCCCATAAAGAGAACGATTGCATATAAAAGGTTAGTCAAATAGTGAAAAGTTTTAGGATAAATTTTACTTACACCCCCTATGATTTATTTGTGTTTTATATGACCTCCTCACGGTTTAAAAATGTACAAAAAAAACCCCCTTATGCTTTCAACAAAAGTGTCCGATTCATGAAAAAATATTTAGTAACAAAATATATGTGACCGACACTCCATAATGCAAGTTGTTTTACATTTTTTGATATCTTTAGATATTGTTAAAATTTTCCTTCCTAATTTATACCTATTCACTTTTGCTGATTTTTGGAAATGGAAAAAGAAATGAAAAATAAAATCAAACAAAATTATGAAAAAAATTAAACCCTTTCCTTCCCTGTTCATCCTAACTCCATCTCCTCCTCATCTTGTAATCTCCTTCCATGGCCTGCCTCCACCCTAACTAGCTTTGCTGGACACTATCCTTTTCCCTTTTCCTTCCTTAACCACATCACCTTCTCTTCCTCTACTTCAACGGCCTCCTTTTCCTCAGCCATCCTCGACCCTAACCAGCCTGGCCATAGTGCCATCCCCTCATTCTTTCTGACCCTTCTCCTTCGTATCCATGTCATGTCTTCCTTTCCCCTCCTGTAGCCTCCCTGCATGGCCATTCTCCAACCCAGTCTTGCCATTACACCATATCTTCCTTGTTCACAGTCTTTCCATGAGACCATCCCATACTAGTGCCTACATCTCATACCAGTGTGGACACTCAACCCTGTGGATTTTTGCTGTAAATATGAAGAAATTATTATAGATGTGAATATTTTGGCTTTATATCAAGAGGTTCTAGTTTGAACATGTATATTTTGGCTTTAAATCTAGATGTTTTACGTATTAATCTTGATATTCTTGCTTTAGATGTGGAATTTTTTGGGTTCGAAGTTGAGGTTTCTAAGTTTAAATTTGCAATTTTTGGGAACCTTAGGAGCCATTGGTATAAATTAGGTAAAAAATTACCATCAGAATATGGTGATCGGTGGTGGCAATAGGCGGAGTTATCCTATATAGTGGTACCATTAGTTCCAAGAAGATGAGGTTATTTTTGTCCATGAAAATGGATTCGTTAGAAGAAGGGTTTGCATTCACTGGACATTTTTCCAAAAATGATGGGGGTAGTGGTAAGCTTTTAAACTGTAAAGGGTCATGTGGAAATTGTCAAACCACAGAGGGTGTAAGTGGAATTCGTCCAAAAATTAATTGGATTATTTTTTATTTTTTTACTTTATTTAAATTATTATCCATTCTTCTTTATATCATTATTCTATAGCCATAGGAATTTATTGATGGTTCACTTGATTGTTGTCCATTCTTCTTTATATCATGCCCTTTTTTTATATTCCACTTTGTACTCCTAACTTGTACCCGATTCCCAGTTTACACTTTACACTGATGTTTTAGACATATTGTATCCTAAACTCTCATATTTGTCTATTTCAGTCAAATTTTAACATTGAAATATCCATCAAATTTTTTAACACTATTAAAAATTAGACCAAAGTGGGACAAATCACTAAGAGTTAATGGTGCAATGTGTGCAAAATTTAGTTTTAGGGGTACAAAGTGAGAATTGATCACAAGTTAGAGGGTAGAAAGTTAAATTAGTCATGACTATTTATATTGGTACAAAACGCATCTAAACAAGTACATGGTATACACTTACTTAGCATCTGTTAACTTTGGTAATAATGTTAAAACTTAGACTAAAATGGGATAAATCTAAGAATTCAACATACAATATAACCAAAAAATAAATATAGGGTTCAAAGTGTGAATTGAGTACAAGTTAAGGGGTACAAAGTAGATGAGGCTTGTAATTTAAAGGGTAAAAAAGTTTAATGGCCCATAAACTCTTGCCCTAGTTTCATTTTGGCCTCTTAACTGCTAAATATTTTAGTTCATCAGCGTTCGAACGCATATCGGACGTATATCAATTGTTCGAACGTCTGAATGATTACTTTTCACGTTTAAAACTCTTCATTTTCTTCCTATCAGACATCTTACATCCTCCAAACCCCCCCTAAGCTCTGGCGAAATTTGTTCC
Organism: Cinchona pubescens; assembly: GCA_025175665.1. Classification (NCBI taxonomy): domain Eukaryota; kingdom Viridiplantae; phylum Streptophyta; class Magnoliopsida; order Gentianales; family Rubiaceae; genus Cinchona; species Cinchona pubescens. Next base: position 1,145,156 of record JANKKI010000133.1, read on the forward strand.
CTCTCCAATTTCTGTCAATCTACTTCCTCTCCTGCCTAATTGATTAGGAAATCTTCATTTACAATCACTCTCTCCTCCTTATCAAACCCCATTTCACCTTCCTACCATCTCATTTTTTACAATTTTCTCCAAATCTACTCAAATCCCATTTTTTCCCCTACTTCATTTTCTTCAAAATCACAATGGTTCGATCTCGTGGAGGTTCTTCAACAGCTACTTGTGGATGCATATCAAAAGGGAAGGCTCTGGTGCAGGGGCAATCATCCACAAATCCTCAATCCACTACTGATCCTTCTCTACCCAAATTCATTGATGCCAAGGCATCTGAAAGGTACACTTCACTTCTTAGCAAGTCCATCATTTTTCAAAGACCTGTTTCTCAAGGTATTTTTGATGAATTTAATTTGCCTATTGTGAAAACTTGCTTTGCAAATCAAAATTTGGGTCATTTGATACACATAGATTTGCCAGTCTATCATGACATGGCAAAATACTCCAATTCACTACTAATCGTAGGAAAGGTCCCACTATTCGCACATTGATATCTCGTGTGAATAACAAAAATCTTGAGATTTCATCCAATCTCATAAACACTTTTTTTGAATGTGAAGTCACCTCACCTAATGATTTTTCTTACTTTTTCTCTCTGAATAAGTGGCCTGCTTTAGATACTCATTTTGACATCGACGAGGTCCGAGCAATTTTTAGTGTCCAATTTAAACAGGTCTCAGAAGCTAAAACTACTTTGCTCACTCCTGAACTTAACATTATCTACACTTTAGTCACTAATTTAATGTTACCAACTGATGGGCATCGCACTGAGTTCGGTAAATTGCAGCTCTATCTATTTTACTATGTTTTTAAAGGCATTCCATTGGATTTTGGTTATCTTTTCTTCTCCTTGTGGGAACTGTTTTTAACTGACACTCGCTGTAAAATCCCAATTGGAAAATTTCTAACAAAAAATTTCGATCATTTTGACGTTCCTTTTATTGGTAAGGAACAATATCCCCCTTATTTTAATAAAGCAGACATTTAATGTAAGGGTTTGCATTTTTTTAACGACCAATGGTTCACCAAAGTAGCTTTTGAAATTGAAAAATCCAAATCTCAGGTATCCATCTCTAGACTTGAACTTCCTCATTCCTCTCCTCCTCAAACACCCCCACCATCCCATAATCCCCATACCTCATCTTTCGAACCTTTCCTTTCTCATATTTGCAGCCTTATTACTTCCCTGAGCGACCAAATGAGCTCCTTTCAGCGTCGCTCCAATCGTAAATTAAAACGCCTTGAAACTCGTCAAACAATTATTCAAGAGGTGCTTAACTTGGGTATGACTGCTTTTGCTCAAGTCCAGTTTGCCAATATTCAGTCCCAGTGTACTCTAGAATTATCTTCTAAAAGTGATGACGATAATGATCATTCCATTCCTGATGAGGACGATCGTGAGGACCCTAATGGCACCACCACTCTTGGCAAAACCACTACTCAAGGGATTTGCTGATGATGATGAGGACGAGGAAGTTGATGACATGTTCAATTATATCATGCAACGATGCGATACGGATGCTCAAGATAGTGAAGCTACCAATGATGATGCACCCACCAAGAAGCGCAAAATTGAAGAATGTTCAAAGAAGAAAAGTGACTCCACTTAGATTTTCTTTCATTTTTTTTTTTTGTATTTTGTTGATATTGACTATTCTCAGGATGGATTCTGTTTGGTTTTGTCTTGAATGTAAACTGAACACCCTCTATTTCGTATTGTCTGTTTGGGTTTAAAGGTTTGCTTACGCGAATGGGAGCATCCTCTCAGGAGGAGCTTATTCTGATGATGTCAAAATGGGGAATAGGAGCATGGAACATGCACATCCATTATGCATATTGTGAATCCATTGATTGATTAACATCTATCTATTGATTGTGAAGGAATTGTGTGCATTTCTTGGTTTATAATTTGTCATTATCAAAAAGGGGGAAATTGATGATCTACAAATCTTATTTTCTACAGATGATGACATGCCTTTATACCATAAATTAAGCTGTGCAGGTATGCTATTCTGTCTGCTGGAAACAAAGTTTTCGGATGCAGTTCACCGTCCAAACTGTACTACATTTCTCGGACGAATAAGAACGTCCGATAAAAATTACAACGGACGCAATTTGCTGTCCGAACGGATAGACAGAGCACAAGTTTTTCAAGCAGCTTCAACGGACGCACAGGTCATTCGAATGGATATCTCTCGGACATATTTCTCCTTCCAAAAGACTGAGTCAGAGTCAAGGATTTCAAACAATACAACAGACGCATCTAATTGTCCGAAAGAAGTTTATATCGGACGAAGAAGTCTGTCCGAAAGGAAAAATTCCCTGATAAAGCATTAAACCATTCGGACGCGATACACCATCCGAAGTATGAAAGCTTCACATACACTTGTTCGGACGAGGGAACGGACGCAAGATCGGCCGTCCGAACGGCATCCATTATTTACTTATTTAAGATCTGACGTTGGGTCGGACAGCAAAGTGTGCACAACAAAATATCGGACATCCGAAACTTGTAACGGCTAGTTTTTGTGCATTTATTATTGAACCGTTAAAAGGTTGTTACAACCCAATTTATTGCACCTATAAATACCAACTCTGTTGATATTGAAGTAGAGACTTTACACTTTGAATACAATCAAGAAACAAAGCAATTTGAGTGCAAACTGTTTATTGAGCAATATTGTATTATTGTGTATTTTAGAGTGCTTTTCAAAATTATTGACTGCAGTGATAATCTTGTACAAAAGTGAGGTTGAGGGTAAAATTCTTGGCTCAACCAAAAAGAATTAGTGTGAGCAAGGATTGGCTTACTTTGTGTACATTAGAAGATCATTGGCTCACCAAAGTTGTGAAGCATTCTAGTGAATTATTACTTCAAACTTGGTAGCTTGAAAGTGTTACTTGTTTAATCTATTTTTTTATCCTTTTTATACTTCATAAGCCTAATTGCTTTTATCTCTATCAATTTACTTGTTAGTGCCTAACTCAAGTTTTAAAAGTGCATACTTTGCAAAGAAATTTTTAAGAAACCTAATTCACCCCTCCTTAGGTTGCCTTGGGGCCAACAATAATTTCATAATTGTGCTATATTTTATGTATCATTTACCATGTTTTTATGTGTTGTAAGCAAGATTTGAGTTATTATTGAGTTTAATTTGATTATTCTTAGTTTTTGGTAGGGTTAAAGTGAAAAAAGGTTAAAAAGATGAAAAAGTGAAAAGAAATTTTAAGGACGAAATGTGCACGAGTATACAGCCATTCTGGATGCTATTTCGTGTTTCAAGCACAACTTTCAAGTCTGAGCTCTGATAGAGTTGATTTAAGATGAGTTGGAAAGCTAAGAGAGAGCTACAACTTTTGTGTTTTGCACTTTTTCAAATTCCAAGAGCATCACAGTCAAAATCGAAGCCGAAAGTGAGTTTCCAGAGGAGGACACAGTGCACATGCATTGGTGTTGAGCAACGCACATGTGCTGTGTCTAGAGAGGATTTCCATCACCAGTTGGTGTGCAGCGCATATGTGCAAGAGTCAGACAACGCATGTTCGCCCGATACAGTGGTGTTACGTGATTTTTAATTTTTGACAGATTTCTTCGTCTGGTTGGATTCTTTTTCATATGATTTCACGTTCTTATCCTAGGATAGGAATTGTAACCCTAGTATTCAATATAAAAACACCATGTAGGGTGATTAGAAGAGAACACAACGTTTTAGCTACATGTCTATTCCTCCATGGCACTTAGTGCCTAAACCCTTTTTCTTGGTTGAGAGAATTAAAGCCACGGTCAATTCTACTATGTTGCGAGACTTTTTGTTCTTGAATTTATTCACTTTTATATCAAGTATTGATTATTTTTCTGTAATTAATTTTATGATTGTTCTCTTTAACTTGCTATTGTTGTAGAATAATAAGTTATTAGAATTAATCAACAGCTAGATTGTTTTAACCGCCTGTGCTTAATTTAATCTGTGAAGAAGCTAAGTTTGATAAGCCCTTGCTCGATTAGCGTTATTGAATTTAGGAAATCAACTAATTGGCATATCTGCGTTTGTTTATGTTTAATTAGCCTAATTGTTCTTGTTGATTTTAATGCTTCTATTAATTAATCTTTTGGCACGTGTTTGGATTAATTTAATGCTTAGGGTTAATTGGATCGCGTGTTGAAAATTAGTCAACTTTAGACAGAAAGAAGAATCAAATTTGAATTGGAATTTGGGTTAATTATTCAATTAGTGCTTGGTATAAAAAATTGAATTATACTTGGTGTCAAGAATCGACTAATAAAATTGTTGTGGTGGATATGACAGGAACCAAGATGCTTCTTAAATTGAATTTTCTTCAGTTACTTTATTGCCTTAGTTTTTAGATTAAAAACATTCAGAAAACCCTTATTTATTTAGTACAAGAATAAACTCCGTTCTCTGTGGGACGACTTGAACTTACCACTGCTACATTAATATAGAGATTTGTTTAATTTTGGGTGCCTGTACCATTGTCAATTATCCTTCAATGGGGAATCGTTTAATTTATTTTGGTGCTATTTATTTTCTTTTATTTTGTTATTATTTCTTCCGCTAATTGTGTATGGTAGTGACAAGATCTGTTGGACAAGTTGAATACCAATTTGATCTGGAAATACAAAGAGTACTATGCAAATTAAGGGAGGAATTAAGGGAAAGGTAGTTTGGGGAAGATCAATTGTTCAACTTCATCTTTGCTGATGATAAAGAACACCAAGAAGGGACAAACAAAGAACTTTGAGAGAACTAGCAGCGCCCACCTTAAATCAACAACCTTTAAGCATTACATATCCTAAATTAGATGCAAACGTTACATTTGAATTAAAGTTTGTGCTATACATCTATTACCTTCTTGTCATGGATTACCAGATGAGGATTCGAATAAGTATCTTATGGAGTTCCACTTAGTTTGCACTAGTATGAAACCCACCGGAATTTTAGATGAGCATATTAAATTGAAAGCATTTCCATTATCGCTCAAAGACGAGGCAAAGCATGATGATTGACTGTTCGATTTACCTTCGGGTAGCATTACAACCTGGAAGTAGAATAACAGATTATTTTTGGCAAAATATTTTCCAGCTTCCCAGACTACGAATATGCAGAAAAAAATCTGTGGAATAAGGCAATTCAACGATGAGTCCTTGTATGAGTACTGGAAACACTTTAAGAAATTGTCCACATCATTAGATAAGTGACTCCTTATTAGTTTAATAATTTTATGAAGGTTTGTTGCCAAATGAAAGGAACATGGTCGACGCCACTAGTAGAGGGTGTTAGATAAGTTGATTATTGATGCTACTCGTGAGCTCATATCAAACATGGCCGTGTGTTCTCAAAAGTTCAAGACACGACGTGAACAACCTCTCAAACGTGTCAACGAGATAAATGTTTCATCTTTAGAACAACAAATAGCCAGTCAAACTTCTTTTGTGCGACAACTGGCTTCTGGAACTGTGCAGCCAATATTACCCTATAGTATTTGTTCAAACGAGGGACACTCAATGTGGTGGATATGTGTCCCGCATTACAAGAGGAATCTCAAGAGCAAGTAAATGCTGTAGGAGGATTTCCAAGGCAATCTTGAGTAAATCATGATCCCTATTCTAACACATATAATCTTGGATGGAAGGATAACCCTAATCTGAGATATGGGAATCCGGCACAACTTCAACCTCAACATCAGTCGGCAGAATTTCCAACGATATAGGCCCCTAGTAAGTCTTTAGAGGAAATGTTAAATACTTTAGCTGCTAATACGCTGCAATTCCAACAGGACAGCAGGACCATTATTCAGCGATCATAGCTTCAAATGGGACAAATGGCAACTACAATTAGCTTATTGGAATCGCAGAGTTCTAGAAAGTTGTCATCTCAAACTATCATCAACCCCATGGAGAATGCTAGCGCAATTGTGTTGAGAAGCAGCAAAGAGGTTGAGGTGCCAAATGAAGTAGTTCCTGAACAAAAGAAGGCCAAAAAGAGGGAAATCGAAGTAGAGAAAGAAATCGGTCCCATCCATAAAGATGAAAAAATTGGTAAGTCAACTACGTGGCCAGAATATACACCTGAGCCATCATTTCCTAAAGCATTCAAGGAATTTACGAAGGACGACCCTAACAGAGACTTATATGAAAATTTTGCAAATGTGAGGTAAACATTCCGTTGCTGGATGCAATCAAACAAATTCCTCATTATGCTAAATTTTTGAAAGAATTATGTACATAGAGACAAAATAAGGGTGAGAAGATTACTTTGGGTAAAAATGTATCAGCCATGCTTACACAATAGAATCTTCCAATGAAATACAAAGATCCAGGTATGTGTAAAATTTCGTGTTCAATAAACAATACTAGGATTAAGGAAGGCATGTTAGATTTAAGAGCTTCTATAAATGTTATGCCTTACTTAATTTATAAATCCTTACATATAGGGTCTTTACTTGAAACTAGTACTGTTATTCAGTTGGCAGATAGATCAGTAGCTTACCTTAAGGGTATAGTTGAAGATGTTTTAGTCAAAAGACAATTCAATAAATTGATTTTTCTAGTTGATTTTTATGTTCTTGACATGGAGAACAATAATGAGTCTGCTCCTAACTAGTGAACAAGAAGAACGATTGTTAAAAGTTTTGAGGGAGCACAAGACACTGATTGGGTGGACCATTGTAGATATAAAGGGAATTAACCCATCCACATGTATGCATCATCTATTACTCGAGGATGAAGCTAAGCCTACCCGTTAACCACAAAGAAGGCTGAACCCAATGCTAATGGAAGTGGTTAAAAAGGAAATACTCTAAGTTCTTGAAATAGGGATAATTTACCCCATTTTAGATAGTGAATGGGTTAGCCCAGTACAAGTGGTCCCTAAAAAGACGGGCATAATTGTAGTAAAAAAATCAAGAAAACATATTGGAGTCCACCCGTATACAAAATAGGCAGTGAGTTTGTATAGATTGTCGAAAGCTTAATTTTCTTACTCGCAAAGATCACTTTCCTTTACCTTTCGTTGATCAAATACTTGAAATTGGTTAGCTGGTCGTGCTTATTATTGTTTTCTTGATGGTTACTCACGATATCTTCATATCGCTATTGCTGCCGAATATCAAGAAAAGACAACATTTACATGCCCATTTGAAACATTTGCTTACTATTGTATGGCATTTGGGTTATGTAATGCCTCTACCATATTTCAGAGATGTTTTTACCGAAAGTTCATTAAGGACTTCTCCAAAATATCATCACCTTTATGCAAGTTGCTACAAAAGGATGTGGAATTCAAGTTTGGTGATGACTGTAAGGCAACATTCGACAAATTGAAACAATTTCTTGTGCCAACTCCAATCACCCAACCACCCAACTGGAGTCTACCATTTGAAATAATGTGTGATGCAAGTGGCTCTGCAGTAGGCGTAGTTTTGGGGCAATGGGTTGGAAGGGCACCTCATGCAATTATTATGCTTCCATGTCCCTAAATGATGCGCAGAAAAACTACTCCATCATTGAAAAGAGCTTTGGGCTATTGTTTTGGTCCTTCTCTAGAAAAATGTTGTTCTTATCTAATTGGTGCTAAAGTAATTGTATATTCTGATCATGTAGCTTTATGTTATCTGATGATGAAGAGGGAATCAAAACCAAGGTTGACAACATGGGTACTCCTCTTAAGCGAATTCGACTTGGAAATCAAGGACAAAAGTGGCAATGGAGAACAAAGTGGCAGACCATTTGAGTCGACTACCACACGTGGAAGATGAACTGAAGATACAAGAAAGATTTCTGGATGAACAATTATGTTCAGCAAAGGAGATATTACTATGGTATACAAATATTGTCAATTTTTTAGTTACTAATAAATGACCTCATGCTTTGTCTAGGGCAATAAGAGAGAAGATCAAAAGAGATGCCAAATATTGTGTATGGGATGAGCCCTATTTATGGAAACATTGCGCCGATCAAGTAATAAGAAACTGTGCCAATGATGGTGAGATTAATTCAATCTTAGCATTCTTCCATACTTATGCTTGTGGAGGGCATTTTGGAGCCAGAAGAATAGAAATGAAGGTATTAGAGTGTGGATTTTATTGGCCCAATGTATGTTTGGGGCATCGATTTCATGGGATCTTTTCTTGTTCCATTTGGTTATTCATACATACTCTTGGTTGTAGATTCTGTTTCAAAATAGGTGGAAGCTAAAGCCACTCATTCTGATGATTCAAAAGTTGTTGTAGATTTTCTTAAAAATAACATCTTTTCTAGATTTGGCATTCCAAGAGCTATCATTAGTGATTGTGGCACTCATTTTTGTAATTGGAAAGTGGAAACCCTACTGAAGAAGTACCATATAACTCACAGGATCTCTACCACATATCATCCGCAAACCAGTGGACAAGCTAAGATGTCCTACAGAGAAATTAAATCCATTCTTCAGAAAACGGTGAGCTCTAATTATAAGGATTGGAGTTTACTGTTGAATGATGCATTATGGGAATATCGCATTGCCTATAAGACACCTGTCGGTATGTCCCTATATATATTGATATTCTTGGAAAGGTTTGTCACCGTCCAGTAGAATTGCAGCATAAAGCCTATTGGGCTATTAAAAGTTTTAATATGGGATTTGATGCAAATGGCAAACAGAGAAAATTACAACTACAAGAGTTGGAGGAAATCCGAAATAAAGCGTATGAGAATACTCACATATATAAAGCGAAGACAAAGGCTTTTCATGATCAAATGATCATAAAGAAGGATTTTAAAGTTGGTTAAAAAATCCTTCTCTATCAGACACGTCTTCGCCTATTTCCTAGTAAGTTGAGATCTTGTTGGATTGGTCCGTTTATTATAACTAATTATTTCCCCATGGTACAGTTGAGATTCAGAGTTTACAAACATCCAAGGTGTTCAAAGTCAATGGGCATCATCTTAAACACTATTATGAAGGGGTTGCATTGGAAAATGTGCTGGAAGTGGATTTGGAAGAACCGGTTTATAATTGCTTATAGGGCAGAGCATCAAGTTGAGCCAATGATAGTAAACAAAGGAACTGCATGGTTTATCTAGAGGGAACCCATGTCCATTTAATTATTGTTCCATTTATTTATTTTTACAACTTTATTTTTTGTTATTTTATTTTTTAGGGTTAGCATAGTTTCATTGTGTTGTAATGCGGGAAATCGACTTCATTGTTAAGCTAAACTGATAAAATGGTCCTTTGATGGTTTTGTGTGTTGTGTGGATGATTTAGAATAGAAAATTTGTGCTTTAAAAGGTGTTCTATGCAAAATACAAAAAATTTAATTTTTTTTTAAAAATTTGTCTCCGACCAGCGCGCACATGCTTGCTACATGTGCGAGCTCAATTATGGAAATTTTGTATTTTGCCTAACACGCACATGTGCTCTGTAATGTGCGAGGTAGAATTGGCAACCGTCCTCTCTGCTTCGTGCACACATGCGTGCTAAACAAGCCGCGCGTGTGCCTGTAACTGTTTATAAGGGTAAGAACCTTTCTTCACTATCATAACTTGTGAAACACTATTAACTTCTTTCTCATTCTTCTCTAACCCCGTGAGAAACCCTCTTAGTCCCCATTATTCCCCACCACTTCTCAACACCAATTCACTCTTATCTTAACACAATCACATCTAAAACCCTTCTATTTCACATAGAAACACTGAATCAAGGTATGGATTTCTATACTTTGCTTATGTTTTGCCTTGATGGGTCTTGATTTTAATTTCACAAAGGTTTTAATTTCCACGTTTTAATTGGTTTAAATAGTTATGAATTTAATTCTAAACATGTGATTGGTGTGATATATGTATGATTTGTTGATTGAGGAGTGATTCCATGTTAATTATATACACAAAAATTTACACTTTTTCTACGCATGCCATGTGTTCGATAAATTGTCTCAATGAGTAAATATATTAAAACACAAGGCATAGATGCACAAATTCAATTCCTAGAATATTGATTATGCCATGTAATTCCTTTTTGGCTAATTTTAATGCATAAGAATGTTCTTGGAATGTGTATAATCCTTAGTTTTGGAACTATTTTTCTTGAATTATATCCATCCTAGGTATTCTAGGACTCATGATTTGGGGAGTGGAATTTTGTTTAAGTGTGGGGAATTATTTGTTGGGTGACCATGTTTTTCATATTTATATTTTGTAGAAATGAGAAGAACAAGCAAGAAGATAGATATGGGCAAAAGTGCCAGAGCATCCTTATCATCCGGGTCTCAATAGCCTAGAGGAGTTAGAGGTGTGAAATTCTTAACTGTAGTAGCCCAACAAAAGTATGATAACGATATATCCAAATGGGCTGTAATCAAAGAAAAGGGCATTCAAGTTCCGTTCGCAGGGGTGCTTGAGATCAAGTTCACCATTCACAATCATGGATGGGATCACTTCACCCCAACTCTGCAGACGCAGTTATACCGGAATTACGTGAATTTTAGGCAAAATTTGACCATTACAGTGACACCAGGGTCTATGTTGAAGGCAAGAAAGTGGATGTCTCTGCCAATAAAATTAATAAAATTTTGAAGGTCAATCGATTACGCAATGATGATCTTAAAATGGCCAGACACCGAAACACTAACATGGAGTTAAATGAAATCACAAGTGTTCTGACACAGAACCTGTCTCTTGTTGAATTGACCTACACAACTGATGGCAACATGGCTAGGCACTTCAATGCTAATACGCTTAAACTAGCTTGGTTTGTCTGGTTTAAGTTCCTTTGTGCTCGCCTCCTCCTGGTCAACCATCTTGCATATGTTACTTTATAGAGAGCCAAGCTCCTGTACTGCATTGTTACCGGGAGATTCATAGATGTCGGTCAACTTATACTCCAGCAGATATGCTACTCAGCCACCAATAATCAACTTGGCTTATGGTTTCCCCATCTAATCATTGCTCTATGTTTGGAAAGTGATGTCATGATTGATCCTCCAGAAGAAAAACTTAAGCTTGGGAAATTGATTGCCATGGAGGGTATAAGAGCCCCAGTTAAACACACTCACTCCCGTCCCTCTACATCTCAAGTAGATGAAGCTGCTAATTCAGAGGATGAGCCTGTATCCAAGCCAGCAATCAGCATACTCAAGAAGAGCTTCAAGATGTTGGAGGGACAACAGCAGATGAGTCAGCGTTTTGACATTTTTATCCAGTACTAGCATACTTGGCAACAGACTATGGAGGCTCGCCAGTTGGCAAGGGAGTAAGGAGAGGACCCATCCTCATTCCACCTTTTTCTCCTTTCCCGCAGGATTTGGGGCCGAATGCTCATTGAGCTTCATGCCATGTTGTCGATCTTTTACTTTTGCCGTTGATTTCTATGACTATTTTAGTTGTTTTTATTTTATTAGACATTTTATTTAGTTTTATTTTAGCTAAATTTAATTTTCGTCAAGGTGTTTTCGTTTATTTTTGTCGTGTATTCCCTTAACGGAGTAAGTTTTTTTTTTATTATTGTAGGATTATTTTCTACAATATTCTTGTTTTTTTTATTGTCTCAAGGAAATTATTTGTTTTGTTCTAATTTGTTTACTGTTAATCCAGCTTTCATTTGCGACAAGGAGATATTTATAGCAGATACTGCTCCACAAATACAGATTCAATCAAGATAAGCTTTTTTTTTTCCCATTTTATACTTTTATTTTTTATTGAAGACAATGCTTATTTTTAATTGTGGGATGGGAGAGTTATTTGGACTTTTAAAAGTTTGGTGTATTTTGTTTATTTTGCTACAATATTTTGAATTTTCTTTTGATTTGAGAGCTTGTTAAATATTTTTTGAAAAATTTTGTGGAGTAATTGACCATTTTTTAAAATTTTTTGAAAGTTTTCGTTTAACATATTTTTCATTTTTTTGTATAATAAATCTTGATTTAAACCATGTATGAGTAAGTAGTCAGTGTTAATATTTTCCATTTATGATTTTCAAGACTTTTGAGCACTAAGCCATACATTAATTTTTGATTTGGGACATTTACAGAAATTTATGTAGACTCAATTATGTTTCATCCCAAGAACCTACTTTATTACATTTTTTAAGCAAATTTTTAGACAATTTGATTTAGTTTAAAAATGAGGGTAGTGCCTTCTTTGTTGATTCATACTTTCTAGCTAACCATTTTAACAATATATTCCTAAGTACCTTGTTTGAGCCTTATTTTTGTGAAAGGAAACACCATACCCCTTCTTTCTTTTAAACTCAATTTATCTACCCTCATTGAGCTTAATATTTCTTTTAATTGTTATATCCTAAATTTTCCCTTTAAGAGCTAAAAGTCCTAACTAATTTAATTAGAATTGGTTGTTTAGATTAGTGGAAAGGTGTAAGAAGAGTGAGCTATGGGGTGTTTAGAAAAATTTTGAGGGTCTTCATGGTTTAATCTAAATATTTTCAAATCTAAGTTTTGAATGGCTATACACACATACACACGAATTTCATGTTTTGGTTTTATTAGCATTTGAGCTCTTGGGTTCTTAGACTACTCTAATTGGTGGATTGTTTATTGATTATTTATGTGGATATTTGATGGAATATTGATAACTCTAGTAAACTAGAGTTATTTTCCTTTAAATTATAGCATTTTGATAGTTTAAATTCCGAAGAGTACGCATCTCGACTCGGGTATTGGTTTTACTGTTTTAGAGTTGAGATCGCGGTCTCAAATGTTCCAGACCGCGATCTCAACTCGCTGAATGTTAAGTTGTAAGGGCAATTTTGTAAACTTTCAGCCAAAAAACCCCTAATTTTGCCTTGTGTAATGCTGCACTATTTAAGCTAAATAGAATTAGTAAGTAGAGAGTAGTAGATAGTTTTAGTTAGTTGTAGATAGATTAGGATAGCTTGAACTACTAGTTTACTTTTTCTAACAGAATAGAAATTTCTCGTTACTTTCATCTTAGATCTTCTTTAAATTTCTTGTTAAGTTCAAATTTTGATTAGATAATTGTAGTGGTTTAATTGGAAGCTTCGTGTAGATATAATTTTTATTTTCTTTCTTGTCCAATTTAGTAAAAATTTCTTTACTTTCAAATTATGGTTCTTGTTAATTTCTTGCTTTCTATTTAAGAATTCTCAATTTCTAGCTTTAATGTCTAGTTAATTCTTAGTGGGCTTTCTTAATTTTAATTGAAAATCCAAAAATATTTTGATTTCTAGTTTAACTCTTTCTAATTTATTGTTTAGAAATGAATGCTTTTAATATTCAAAGTTTCTCTTTTGTAGTCTTTTTAGTTGAGTGATTTACTTGTTTTAAAGTTTAGTCTTAATTTGATTAAATTAGGTTAGAATTAAAATTATAGTTTTCATTAGAATAGTTCTATCATCTAATGGGCAAGACAAAATGATGAATAAGTCTATTATGCCCAACTCACACATCATTAACAAAGTAATGAAGGCAAGGATCCTAAGCATCATGAGCCACAGCATGTCAATGTGCCATTTCCTCAAAGGCTAAGGGATGAAGAAAAGGCAAAGAAATTCAAGAAATTTCTAGAGATTTTCAAAAGGCTAGAGATCAACATCCGTTTCATGGAGGCACTTGAGAACATGCCTACCTATGCCGAATTCATGAAACAAGTCCTTACTTCAAAGAGAAAATTGCATGGCGATGAAATTTTGTGCTTAACGGAGCATTGTAGTGCACTGTTTAAGCTAAGTAGAATTAGTAAGTAGAGAGTAGTAGATAGTTTTAGTCAGTTCTGGATAGATTAGGATATCTTGAACTACAAGTTTACTTTTTCTAATATAAATTTCTCCTTACTTTCATCTTAGATCTGATGTTTTTCAATCCTTATTTTGATGATGACATAAACACTTAACTCTGTAAACAAGTTTTTGCAGGTCTGTTATTTGTTTTGCTAGAGACAAGGTTTTCGGACGCACTCGGTTTATACCGTCCGAACGAACAGGCAGAAAGAAGAATCCCACTGCTTCTCCAAACGAACGACCATGACCGTCTGAAGCTTCTATCGGACGATGGAACGGATATAATTTTAGTGGGTTAGTCGCAAGCTTCGCGTAGATATAATTTTTATTGCTTTCTTGTCCAATTTAGTAAAAATTTCTTTACTTTCAAATTAGGGTTCTTGTTAATTTCTTGCTTTCTATTTAAGAATTCTCAATTTCTAGCTTTAATTTCTATTTAATTCTTAGTGGGCTTTCTTAATTTTAATTAAAAATCCAAAAATATTTTGATTTCTAGTTTAACTCTTTCTAATTTGTAGTTTAGAAATGAATGCTTTTAATATTCAAAGTTTCTCTTTTGTAGTCTTTTTAGTTGAGTGATTTACTTGTTTTAAATTTTAGACTTAATTTGATTAAATTAGGTTAGAATTAAAATTATAGTTTTCATTAAAATAGTTCTATCATCTACCAATTGATTTTGCTTAACATACACAAGCACCCTTAAACCTTGATAATTGCAATCAACAATCCTTGTGGGAACGATCCCTACTTCCCTTTAATACTAGTTGACAACCATATACTTGCGGGATGCCATCTAGTTAGTAGTAGGATTTAGGTGTTTCATCGAATTATAACTAGGTGTGTTAAAAGGCATCAAATATGTTGAATGGAATTTTGTTATGCTTAAATGTTTTAATTTTATGTTTGTCCAAGGACAATCAAAGGCTAAGTGTGGGGTAATTCGATAAATTCGTAATTGTGCTATATTTATGTGTCATTTACCATGTTTTGATGTGTTGTAAGAAAGATTTGAGTTATTATTGAGCTTAATTTGGTTATTCTTTGTTTTTGGTAGGGTTAAAGTAAAAAAGAGCTTAAAAAGATGAAAAAGTGAAAGGAAATTTTAAGGATGAAATGTGCATGAGTATGGAGCTATTCTGGATGTTGTTTCGTGTTTCAAGTGCAACTTCCAAGTACGAGTTCCAATAGAAAAAGTTGATATAAGATGCGTTGGAGAGTTAAGAGAGAGAGCTACAACTTTTGTATTTTGTACTTTCCAAATTCCAAGAGCATCACAGTCAAATTCGAAGCCGAAAGTGAATTGTCGGAGAAGGACACAACACAGATGCGCTAAGGTTGAGTAGCGCACATGCACCGTGTCTAGAGAGGAGTTCCAAGTTGGTGTGCAGCGCACATGAGTGAGAGTCAGGCAATGCATGTGCACCCAATACAGTGATGTGACGTGATTTTTAATTTTCGACAGATTTCTTCGTCTGGTTGGATTCTTTTTCAAACGATTTTACGTTCTTATCCTAAGATAGGAATTGTAACCTTAGTATTCAATATAAATACCCCATTTAGGGTGATTAGAAGAGAACACACGTCTATTCCTCATTTTAGCTAGGGTTTTCGGCAGAAAATTTTTGTTCATTCTTCCTTGGCACTTAGTGCCTAAACCCTTTTACTTGGTCGAGGGAATTAAAGCCATGGTCAATTCTATAACTATATTGCGAGACTTTTTGTTCTTGGATTTATTCACTTTTATATCAAGTATTGATTATTTTTCTGCGATTAATTTTATGATTTTTCTCTTTAACTTGCTATTGTTGCATAATAATAAGTTATTGGAATTAATCTACAGCTAGATTGTTTTAACTACATGTGCTTAATTTAATCTGTGAAACAACTAAGTTAGATAATTGCTCAATTAGCATTATTGAATTTAAGAAAAAAATCAACTAATTGGTATAACCACGTGTGTTTATGTTTAATTAGCCTATTTATTCTTGTTGATTTTAATACTTCTATTAATTAATATTTTGGCCCGTGTCTGGATTAATTTAATGGTTAGGGTTAATTGGATCGTGTGTTAAAAATTAGCCAACTTCAGAAAGAAATAAGAATCAATTTTGAATTGGAATTTGGGTTAATTCTTCAATTAGTGCTTGGTATAAAAAATTAAATTATCCTTGGTGTCAAGGATCGACTAGTAAAATTGTTTGGTGGATATGACCGGAACCAGGATTCTTCTTGAATTTTCTTCAGTTACTTTATTACCTTAGTTTTTAGATTAAAAGCATTAAAAAAAAAACCCCCTTTCTGAGCACAAGAATAAACTCCGTTATCTGTGGGACGACTTGAACTCACAACTGCTACATTAATATTGAGATTTGTTTAATTTTGGGTGCCTACGACAGCACAGCCAGAATGAGTTTCCTTTTAAAGAGGCACAAGAAATTCGTTCACTCAAAAGAAGTTTGTTCAAGAGAAAATCAACAATTAGATGTTGATGAATTTGAACCAAGAAGGAGCAAGAGGTCTAAAACAACAAAATTGTTTGGTCCTAATTTTCTAACTTAATTGTTAGAAAATGAATCTCAAACTTTTACCAAGTCTATTTCTTGCCCTAAATCTTCTTATTAGAATGAAACAATCAATAGTGGAATAGAATCTATTATGCAAAATTATACGGTGGAACTGTTGGATCTTTCTCGTGAGAGTAAATCATTAGGTTCGATAAATGGATCTACAGAAGAAAGATGAAATCTAATAGAACTATTGACAAATACAAAGCAAGATTTGTTGTTAAAGGTTACAAACACAAGAAGGTGTGGATTATTTTGAACATACTCACCTGTATCAAGAAAAACATCCATAAAAACATTAATAGCAATTGTTGCTACTAATAAGTTGGAAATACATCAAATGGATGTAAAGACAGCTTTCCTGAATAGTTACCTTGATGAAGAGGTTTACATGCAATAACCCAAGGGGTTTGTTGTTAAAAGGAAAGAAAAGAAAATGTGTAAACTTGTTAAGTCATTATGTGGCTTGAAACAAACTCCTACACAATGGCATGAGAAATTTGACAAAGTTATGTTATCAAATGAATTCAAATCAATGAGGTTGATAAGTGTGTCTATGTAAAGAATACTAATATGGGTTATGCAATTATATGTTTATACGCACACAATTTGTTGATTATTATCACAAAAGTACATAATCAAGTCTACAGAAATGCCATATTAACTAAAAGGTTAGATATGAAAGAATTGGGTGTTGTGGATGTCAATATTAGGCCTACTACTTTCAAAGATGGAAGTTTGATGGCTTCTGGACAACGGGTCTATCTCACTGTGCCAATTCTATTAAGCTTATATTGTGGTCTTAACAAAATAACAAAAGGCACCAACCCCATGACAATTACATGTATCCTTTCCCATGCATTATATTTGTGCTTGGTTGGAACACTGCTTTTCCACTCACTATAAGGTCCTAAACACTTTGCAAGCGCCTATGATGACAAACTACTATAGAAAAAGTGGAGCGTGGTATGTTAATGAAAGTGATGCCCATGATATTATCCATAAGGGTGAACAAGTGACCTGATCGGCAATGTCCCTTGTGAAGAATCAAAATGTGCTCTTTGTGGATGAAGGTAAACTACCTAATCTAGAACTTGGCTACTTTCTCAGTGCATGCTCAAATTATCTAGTCTTTCATGTTGAGGGGAAATTCCTAGTTCAATCTCGAGCCGCACAACCCATATAGATTTGCTAGGTAGTTTGGATTTTATCAAGATATTCCAATGGAGCTTGGGCCTGATGTTCAATCTACCAATCATGGCTTAATTCAAATGCGTTGGTGCACTTTTACCCTATACAAAACCAATGGGAAAGAGCTTTTTCTTGCTTCACCTCTGGAAGCCAAAAGCATGCTTCCTTAAGTTTTGAAATATGGTGGTCAAAGATCCATGGTAACTATCTATTTGAGGGACGTGATGTTCTAATAGCGAGGTTTTAGTCAAATCCAGATCACAAAAGATTAAGGGGCAAGGAACCTGGCAATACTATCAAGCCTCCCAAAGAAAATGATGTTCTAAAGCAAAAACGAATACCATAACAAATACAAAAGATGGGAAGATGGGTTCAAGGAATGAGACTCCTAGATCTTGTAAGGAAGTATCTAAATGTCACATATCTTCGATTGTAGGCAAAAGAGCCCAATGTTATAGGCTCTCATGAGAAAAGACTAAGGATAATTCAAATGTTGATGAAGATTGCATTCCAACAATAGTGATAAACATTGGAAACAAAGAAAAAGGTAATGATTTATGCTTTAGATGAAAGTGACTCAGACCCCATCAAGTTCTTTAAGAATATCCCAGACATTTGTATTCCCAATGTTAGCCTTGCACACATTGTAACAGTTTGCTTTTTTTGTCATTGGAAGGCTAATTCATTAATCTCGTTTTACTAAATCACCTTTACGACTTGACTTTGTTACGCAATTGGATGACCCATCGTTGATGTTCCTTGAGTATCAAGAACCCAATCAAGGCTTAGTTGAGGGGCCTATTGCTTTCGATCTCTTAGCAAAGCAAGTTGCCAATTGCACCTAAATTGAGGATACTGGCGATAGTAGTATCAAAGGGGTTAATGGAAGGAACCAAATCCACAAAACATCTCTCCAACAAGAAAACTTGCAAAGTGAACTAGTCATTGTAGAATAAAGTCAAAGCATACAAACTGCCAACAGATAGCCGAAGCCCACCAATGTATGAGTTCTTTCCTGACGTTGTGATCTCATCTTGTTCGTCAAAAATACATCCAAATGCTTTGGAATAATCTGAAGGAAAAGATATCTCAAACACCACTGGAGCACATGTTATCTCTTGAAACAAAACTAGTAATATCATGATGGAAATGTGCAGCAGAAATGCCATGGATCTTTCATCGTTGCAAGGTCTTTTAAAGACTTTCTTTTAAATGTCACACATTATGATTCAGTGAAATACACTCTTTCACAAAAGATTCCAGCCAAGTCATATAATGAATTGCTTACCTCTATTGGACAATGCCTTAAGGATGCTGAAGCTTTGGAGAAGAAACGAGCCACAAAAATCTCATCACATGTGGCTAAACTTGCAAATATTGATCGTGAGGAAACCGAGCCAAAAAAGCAACTTGGTATCTTGGATGCTCAAAGAGAAGAAATATTACCCTTGCTGCAAAAGGACCAAGAAGAACTTCCTCAAATGTGAACGAACATTTGTAGTTTAAAAAAAGAAGTCATCCAAATTGAAAGCTGAAGAAAGAGAGACCCTTGAAAAGATGAAGGAGCTACTATAAGAGTAGTCGTCAAGAATTGGAAACTCTAGAACTCTAGATTTAGCTACATTTTCTTTATTTTCTTGTCCTTGTGTTAAGTAGATCTAGTAACTGGTTCTGCCATTAGTTAGCACCATTTCTTGAAACATGTAGCAAGTGCCCATAACTTATTAATAAAATTTCTTTATTTCACTTAGCCCTTCAGTCCTTTGCTTTGTTTCTACTTCTTGATTTCAATAGCTCATGCTTTATGCTATCAA
Organism: Cinchona pubescens; assembly: GCA_025175665.1. NCBI lineage: Eukaryota > Viridiplantae > Streptophyta > Magnoliopsida > Gentianales > Rubiaceae > Cinchona > Cinchona pubescens. The sequence continues at coordinate 1,164,527 of JANKKI010000133.1, forward strand.
TTGCAACATATAAAATACAACTCTAGTTTACCCAACATAAAAAAACACTTGAATGGGTAATGTCCAAGTAACTTAATGATTTGAACAAAGTAATCTTCAAGTATAATTTCTTAATAAGGCAAAATGTGGCTTGAGGAAAATTTTTGTATTGATGAATGGGTGACTGAATTTGAAAAATTTTCTTTCAAATTGCCTATGTATCCCAGATACAATATTTGAGAATCAAGTCATAACATAGTTCAGAGAAGATAATGGATTGGATGGGATGTAACTGGATTTGAAATTTCTTCCAAGCTATCTACGTATCCCAAACATAAGTTCGAGAATCAAGTCACATATAGTTTAGGCTCATGCATATTTAGCTCATGCAGGCCACGAACAACATGTAGTTTAGGCTCCTGCATCAAAGAGCACTTCACTTAGCTATGGACAGCATAGCTTTAAGAACTTTTCATGTATAGAGCCGAGTTTCACGCTATCTTTGTCAACCAATTTATAGGCATCATTTGTATAGACTTCTTGAACAACATGTGGCCTATCCCATTTGGACACAAACTTGTCTTTGGTTCAGTGAGTCATGAGTATAGGTCTTTGACAGCAAGGACCATGTTTCCGACTAGAAAGGAACGAGGACGAACCTTCTCATTGAAAACCTTAGAGATATGAGCTTGATAGCACTCTAAGAGCCTCTAGCTTTTTTCATCCAACGGTTCCAATTCTTCAAGATGAAAATGAGCATTTTCTTCCTCAATAAGCCCTTCTGTGATGGTGATCCTTAGAGAAGGAATTTTTTGGTCAAGAGGCAAGACGGCTTCAACACCATAGACCAAAGCGTAAGGCGTAGCTTGTGTAGGAGTTCGATTTACGGTATGGTTGGCCCAAAGAGCTTCACTGATTCTTTCATGCCAATCCTTCTTTGACTTTGCTACAACCTTCTTTAAAAAATTACAAAGAGTTTTATTGAATGATTAAACCAATCTATTTGCGAGAGGGTTGAACACAGAAGACCGTGTTGGTTGATTTTGAACTTCTCACACAATCTATCCATCAGGTTATTAGAGAAAAACTTTCCATTATCACTCATAATGTGTTGAGGGACTGCATAGCGGTAGATGATATTCAAACGAAACAAATTCACCACATTTTCCTTTCTCACTTGCTTGTGTGGCACAGCTTCAACCCATTTGGAGAAGTAGTCAATTGAGTAGAAAACTTTAACAATGGCCCTACAACGTCAAGTCCCCAACCATCAAAAGGCCAAGAAGCCATAGTTGGGTGCAATGGATCGAGATGTTGATGAATATAATTAGCACGGAATTGGCAGGCTTGACATCTTTGAGCATACTTGACGCGAACCCTACAGTTAAATTAATGAGACCCGAACTTAAATTGTGAAACTAAGATCGTCCTGAATACATAACCCACCAGATTAATCATGAAAATAAAAAATTGGAAAAAAAATAACAACTTGGAAAAAGACTAAGGGGTTTGGTAAAGTTAATCAAACAATAAACAATTTGTCAACAAGAAAATGAAACACAAACGACTTGGCAAATTTAAATCCTTTGATTATGAAATCAAGAATTTAAAGATGTCTGTTCTTGATTGTATGAGGTATCAATCCATTGTCTATAATGAGACTAGAACCAATATTATTCGTGGTTGGTAATCACAAGAATCAATCTCCATGCAATTACCAGAAGTCTTTAGAAGACAAATTGGGAAAATTTCTCTTAAAATTTTACTGAATAATATTGTGTGTATGGTTCAGCCATAAGGGCCTTTTTAAACATGAAAAGTAGCCAAAATTCCTACTTATACTCTGATACGAACTAGCAAATCCAAACAAGACTTGGATTGGCACAAAAGGATTCTAAATCGGCTATAAGACTAATGTAGACTAACACTTGTCCAAGTTAAGAAATCAAACAAAACATTAACTCCTAGGAACATGTCTTGAAGCTAAATCCTAGGTCAAATAGGATTAGCTTGGTCGATTCCAGGTATTGGCAAAATTAGGGTTTCTCGAACCCTTCTTGGAGCTCTTCAATTTCTGGGCTACTTGGATTTGAATCTTCTTGGACTTGGACTTCTAAAACATGGACTGGCCTCTTGATTTGAACTTGGATGAACTCTTAGCCACCACAACTTGATGTAACTTCTTAGGCCTTGATCTTATGATTGGCGCAGCAAGCAACTTGGACTGGATCAACTCCTTGAACTCTTTGAGCTTGGTCCACGATCCCATCACTTGAGCCATGGCTCACGTGTGCATCATTGATAACTCTAGTAAACAAGACTTTTTTTGCTTCTAAATTATAGCATTTTGTTAGTTTAATCCCGACTTTAGGCATCTAATTATGTGTTTTAGTTAAAGAATTACAATATGTAGTTGCATTTGCATTCCTTGTAAATATTATGAATTTGTTTTTAATTTCAGTTAATTTGGTTACTTAATTAAGTAATTTTGCAGGTTAATAATTGAAAGATGAAAGTCAAAATCACAAAAGTTTGAGGGCCAAAGTGAAATTGATGAAGAGTTGAAGATTAGAGTTGAAACATGCTTGATGTCGCAACATGGATATTTGGTGTCGCGACATCGAGGCAGAGATTCATTTAGTAATTTTCAGCTCAATGTCACGACATCAAATATCCATGTTGTGACATCGAGGCGCGGAAGGCTTAGTTTTCATGGCACTGGATGTTTTTGAAATTTTTGGCTCGCAAATTTTAATTCTTGACAATAAAACACTCCAATATGTATAATAGGTAATAGTTAGTGATAGTACACATAGTAGGTAGTGCAGTTAGTATTTTTTGTAGTAGATTAAATTAATAGTAGCTTGAACTCTAAGTTTTTTAGTTTAATACAAAATTCTCTTTAATTTTACTTTAGATCTTGTCTTTAATTCCCTGAAAGTTTTAATTTTGATTAGATAACTTTAGTGGGTTAATCATTAGCTTTTAGTAGATATGATTTTTACTTGCTTTCTAGTTAAATTTCTTTAAAATCTAATTACTTCTATATCAAGTTTTCTTAGGGTTCTTGGTAATCTAGGGATTTCTAGTTTAAAATCTTCACTTCCATGTTTTAATTCCATGTAATTTTTAGTCAGCTTCATTTTATTAAACCAAAAATCCAAAAACATTTAGTTCTAGTCTCAGTTTCTTTGCAAATTTCAATAGTTTAATTTGTAGAAAATGGAAATTAACTTTGGTTTCTTGCTTCCTTATTGTTTTCCTTAGTCAATATAGGATTAATTGCCTTTGCATTCCCGTCTAGTTCAGTTAGTTTAATTAATTTAGATGTAATTTTATTTGATGTCTTGCTTCCATTAGATTGGATTGGTTAATCTTTAAACTAATAGTTCAATTGTTTCCTTTACTTGCTTTAGTAGATAAATTAGTATTTAATTTTGAACTACTTTCTTGTTTAATTCATGGCTTTAATTTAGTTTAGTATTTGCTCTCTTTTTGGTTTGCCTAATTATGCAATGGCCATTAAATCCTAGTAGTTGCCAACCAAAAGATCCTCGTGGGAACGATATTCTCTTACTGCTATCTACTACCTTCCCCACATACTTGCGGGAATGTGGGTAGGATTTAGTGCAAAGTGAGGTTTTTATTGCTTGTTTGAGTGTTTAATTGATTTTAATCTACCCGAGATAACAAGTTTTTGGTGTCGTTGCCAAGGATTTTCCTTGGTATATTGATGCAATATTAGACGCTTTAAGGTATTTGTTATTTATTTTTAGTAGTTAGTCGTAGTTTCTTACTTAGTTGTTCTTAATTGTTTCTGTTTGTGATTTTGGCTTGTGAATTGAATTGGTACTTGTGACTAATTGATTGAATTTACTCTTTTTAGTGCATGGTTAGAAGAGAAAAAGAGCCCTTAATTTGTTAGATGTGAAAGAGAGAAGGAATTATGGGAAATTCAAAAAGCAAAAAGAGGGTAACAAGAGTTGGGAAGACTTCAAATATAGAATCCTCAACAAAATCCTAGAATATTGAATATGAATTTGGGTAATAATGGTGATGATGTACAAGTTGAAGTGATTGGAAATCATGGAATAGTAGGTAACTTCAGTGGAGGACTTGGGAATAATGGTAATGGATTTCATGGTAATGATCATCCTCTTAGAGACTATGCAATACCCAAATTCGGTGAGGCTACTTCTAGCATTGCACATATGCCAATGCAAGCGAACAATTTTGAATTTCATCAAGCCCGCCTTTATACAATTGTTGCAAGCTCATGCGATTTCAGTGGAGGCCCTAACAAGGATCCATACATGCATTTGATGAACTTTGAAGAAGTTTTAAATACATTTAAATTCAATGGAATTCATCTAGATTGTGTGCGTATGAGAGTTTTCCCTTTCTCATTGAGGGATAGAGCAAAAACTTGGTTGCAACCACATGCTCAAGGGACGTTTACGATGTGGAGTAAATTCGCCCAAGAGGTCTTGGCCAAACATTTTCCTCTCTCAAGGACAACGAAACTTTGAAATGAGATAATGTCATTCAAGCGTGATATGGGTGAAGGTGTTATGAAGTGTGGGAGAGATTCAAAGAATTATTGAGAAAATACCCACATCAAGCTATTCCTTCTTGGTTGCAATTCCAAACATTCTATCATGGCTTGATTCAAGAGACCAAATCAATTGTTAATGCATTTGTGGATGGTTCAATTTCTTTCAAAACACTGAAGGAGGCTCAAGCATTACTTAATAGGATGGCATCTAACTATTACTCTCATGGTCCTATTGTTCAACCGGTGACTCAACAACATGTCAATCAAGCCAATGCTCAACATGGAGGTATTTTTAATTTGAACTTACATGATGCATTACTTGCTCAACAAGGCATGTTTATGAATATCATAAATAGCTTCACAAGGGCTTTGAAAATTTTGGGGAGGTCAAATGTTGTTAATGCCGTGACTACTTCTTCTCGAATACCTCTTGTTTGTGATTTTTGTGACAGTAGACATCAAAATGGGCAATGTGAGGTTCCTTTTGGTACAAGTAAGCAAATCAACTATGTATCTAATCAACCATTATCCTCAAGGAATCATCAAGGAGCTTTTGGAAATACTTATAACCCTTTATGGAGGAACCATTCAAACCTTTCTTGGAACAGTTCCAACAACCAACAAAATCTTTCTTGCCAACATAATCCTCCACATCAAAATTTTCAAAACCAAGATTCAACTTCTTGAATTCTTCAAGACCTTATCAACCATCTCACCAAAGAAATTTTGAAGCAACTTCCTATCCACCCCAAGCAAATCCTCCGTATCATAACAATCAACCAAGACCCCAATTTCAACAATACAACCCTCCACCGTCCATGAATTATAATCAAAATTTCCATAGAGAGGATGATGATCTCCAAGCACAATTTGAGAATTTGAGAAGAGAAAATGATAATCAAATGAGGGAGATTGAAAATCGAAAGAGGGAGTATGAGAAATTAAAAGCCATGACAAGGAATTTAGAGGTTCAATTGGGACAATTGGCTAGACAACAAAATGAAAGACCTTTGGATACCTTGCCAAGCGATACAATTCTCAATCCTAGAGAGCCAAATAGAAGGAAACAATGTAATGCCATACGTTTGAGGAATGCGAAAATGTTGGTTGAGCAAAATGAAAAGTGTGAGGTTAATAGAGAAGATGAGAAACAAAAATCTAAGGTGGTTGAGGAGAAAAGTGAAGTGGATCGTGTGATTATTAAAAGAAGGGAAAAGAGGATGAAATCATGGTTCAAAAGAAGAAAGAGTGTACGAATAGGCATAGTGAAGAATCATGGAATCCACACTATTCGGTTAAAATGTCTTTCTCTCAAAGGCTAATTTGATCCAAGAAAGGAGAAGAAAGAAAAACAATTCAACCAATTATTGAAATGTTTAAAAGCTTCATGTTAATATTCCTTTGGTTGATGTTCTCACTAGAATGCCTAATTGTGCTCAATTTATGAAGGATCTTTTGGCTAGAAAGCGGAAATGGGAAGATGATGAAAAAGTATGCCTTGATGCCAAATATAGTGCCATTATCTAAAGGAGATTACTCCCTAAACTCAGGGATCCTAGTAGTTTCTCCACACTAGTGAATATAGGAGGTCGAACATTGCACCGTTCACTATGTGATTTGGAGCAAACATTAATATTATGTCAAAATCTATTTCTGAAATAGATCGAAACTGTGACTCTCTTGTAGAAATTTATAACATCAAAAAGAAAAAAAAAGAATTGAAAGGTTCAAATGATCAACTTGGAAATCAGCTGTTAGAATCAATAGGTCTTAATCACTTTTGCTTTCTTTTCCTCTGGCTACTAAGATGTTTCACCAATGCAAAACTGACCAATAGGGATTACCAATGCAAAACTGACCAAAATCACCCTCTAATTGGCGGATTTGTTCGAGAAAAAACCGTATGGCTTGTTAGAGAACGTGCTTGTTCAAGTGGACAAATTGATTTTCTTGGTGTTAGATATCAGAGAAGAAAGTGAAATTCTGTTGAAATTGGTGAGGCCATTCGTGTCCACTGTGCATTCTTTGATTGATGTAAATAAAGGGAAGTTGGTTTTACAAGTTGATAATGAATTGGTTGGATGTGATATATTTGAGTATATTGATAATGTTTCTATTTTTCAAGAAAGTTGTGCTAACCATACCATTGGTTTATTTATATAGGGTTGAAGAAGAGATATCCAAAGTTGAGAAAAGCAATCAGAGACACTAAAAAAGATGGATGAAGCAAAGAAAGATTCAAAGCTTGACTTGAAGGAAAAATCACCCGATGATGGAAGTGAGGTGAAATGAACCAAAAGGTTGTTTCACAAAAGCAGAGGAATAATGTCAAGAAAATGGTGAAACTACATAAAAAGAAGAAAGAGTGGAATGACAAGAAAATTGGTATGATAATTGGTGCACTAACTTTGGTGAACACTTGGAAAAGGGTCATGTTCAAGTAAGGGCCGGGAGTCAAGTGTTAGTTGTTGAGAAGAATGGGGTCAAACTTTTCCCATGAAAACCAAAAGGCAAGGGATGGCCAAGCGTCCTTAAGTGCCTTAAATGATGAAGTCATAGTCAAGCTAGTGACTATAAAAAAGTGCTTCTTGAGAGGCAACCCAAGCTTTGTTTTGTTTGATTTTGGTGTTATTTTATGTAAAATTTTGATTTGGTGTGATTTTGTTTGTTTTTAGTGTGGATTTTATTTTGAACATTTTTCTTTTAAATTAACAAAATAAATGGTGCTAAGGAATGAAGTGAAATGGTCTTCTAATACTTAGGTTTTTAATGTTTGTAGGTGGTGAGAAGACTTGGGGTGAAGTGAGAAATAAGTCGGGAAAATTGACTAAGTGCTGAAAATGAACTTTGCAGAAGTTTAGTTTGATGTCGCGACATCAAATAGGAACTTAAGGGGGGTATTTTGGTCTTTTGGTCAATGTCACGACATGGATTTTGATGTCTTAATATCAAGCAAGAACTTTTGGGGGTATTTTGGTTTTTCAGTTGATGTCGCGACATCAAATGCAAACTTCTACTAAGGAAAAATTTTGAGCCTGTTTTGATATCACAACAACAAACAATAATGTCACGACACCAATCATGTGTAGGGCACAAAATTCAATTGATGTCGCGACATCAAAATTTGATGTTGCTAATCGAGGTATGAGTGAGGAGCACATGGTTTTCGATGTCGTGATATTGAATAATCGATGTCGTGTCACCAACATCGAAAAGTACAAGCAAATTAAATAGCCTTTCATCTTCTTTTTTCATTTCAACCCCAAATCCTTCTAGCCCAAACTGTACAATCTCTTCATCCCTCTTCTCCAAATCTCCTTCTAACCCTAAAATTCCTCCACAAATCCACCATATTTCATCACTATAATTCATCACCATCAATCATCTCCAAAATGGGCATTTCAAGGGAGATTTTTTTAAGCTTCAGGGAGTAATCTTCAACCATTCAAGTGGATTTGTCTTCAATAATCCGGGTAATATCCTCCAATTTATCTTGTGCTTAGGCCCATGAATATGGTTGTGAATTGATTTGGTTAGACTTTTGGTTCATGTTATCTATTATGTTCTTGGAAAATTTCAAGAAATTGTGGGTTATTATTGGTAGTTTTCTTGGTACGAATTTATTGTGTGTTATTTTCTATTAATTTGACTATGAATTCTTGATTGGTGAATGGTTCTTTATTATGGTGGATGGTTCTTTATTATGTTATCTATTATGTTAAGTTGTAACTTATTATGGTGGATGGTTCTTTATTTAATTTGGTAATTTCTTGATTGGTGAATTTTGGTAAAATTTTGATGGCTGATTGTTCTTGTTCTTGGATGTGGAATTGAATACTTTGTGTGGAGCATTTTAATTGTTTGCTGTGAAATTACTTGAGAAATGACTAGGGGAGTCTTTGGGAGTGGCAAAAGAAGAGCTAGGGGTAGGGGTAGAGAAGAGAATCCAAGAAAAAGAAAGGCAAGGGAAGGTACAAGTGTAGGTGAGATTGGTGAGCCAGTAGGGCCAATGAACTGGAGGTGGAACCTTAATTTTTGAGTAAGCATGCTCATACTTTGTTTAAGGCCAATGAAAAGAACGAGATCATTAAGGAAAGGGGTTTTGATTTATCTATGCACTGGAGAGATTTTGAGGATGTGAGAAAAGAAATTGAAAGATAGCTTAAAGAGAAGAAATATGAAAGATTTGATAGAGAATGTGATCTAGGATACACAAAGTTAGTTAAAAAATTTCATAATTGTAATTTATGTGATTTGGAAGATGGCAAAGTTAGAGATAGAGGTGTTTTGGTTGATTTTAGCGCCGAAAAGATTAATGAGTACTTTAACAGACATTATGTTGAGAGCTAAGTAGTTCTTAAATGACAAAAATAATGATATGGTAGGTGTTAAAAACACTCTATATACTACTAATGTTGATTGGGTGATGAAGACAACTAGGACAATAGAGCTTAAATTTTGTTGCAATGGTCTATCATTATTGGCCAAGTTTTGGTTCTATTTCATTAGTTGTGGATCTTGGGGGTCAAACTCAGTAAGTTATAATTAACGAGATAAAGTGATCCTTGTTTACGCTATTCTTGAGGGGATGCCTTTGGATGTTGATAGTTTGATTAGACAGAGATTCCATGATAATGGGAGATTTGAGAGATCTATTTTTTGTGCACCTAGTTTAATCATTAATTTATGTATTACTGCAAGATGCTCCTTTGCCATTGATGAGCCAGAAACTCATCCCAAAGTTTTGACTGCACAATTAACAAGGAATATGTGTACAAGATGGTTCGGGAGTTTGAGACACATCAACATCCTGAAGAAGCCCATATACCTCCACCACCTCTTTCTATATCATTGTAGATCCCCATGCCACCAAGTTATATTTATAATGCCCCAATCACTGATGAATAGCACAATGAACTGCAAGGGTACTTGACATACAGCCAACTGGTCATGCACAATAACTTGGCATTAATAGGAGAAGCTCTATGGACCACCTCACTCAATATATGGGTACGACCTCCACTGCCTCTACTTTTCATTATGGTCCTCCCGTGGACAGTTCTACTACACATCACCATACGTACCCATGCATTATGGTAATTGACAACGAGTTGGTGGTACCAGTAGAGCGCAAGATAAGGAATTCGAAGAAAGTCAGCACAACGGAGCAAAGGAAGATTACGAGGAGATGGACCAGGATAGAAATGATAAAGAGAGAGAAATTTTGGGGATATTTAGAGAGGATATCACTCTAACTCAACAGTGCTTGATTTGAAGACTTTTATTCCTTTTCATTACTTTAGTACTTTAATATTTTAGTACTTTGCTATGTTTCTTTTATGGTTTTTGACATTTGGGATTTGGCTATTCTCTTTTAGTAGTAGATTGGTTAAGGGCCTTAAACTAATGCCAAGTAACTTTTTAGTAGTGCTTGACTTGACATTGATCCTTTTTGAACTTCGTGGATGAATGCTTTGGTTTTAGCTTATTGTATTCTTGGTTGATTTACTTGCTGGAGTAGTGATAGTGGTTAAGGTCCTTAGACTGATGCCAAGTATTGTAATTTTGATACTTAAGTGACTGGATTGACTATTTTGAGCTAACATGAACGCCCATTTGGCTTTTAGTTTAATTTTGCTCTTAGTGACTTCTTTTGATTGGACCTAATTATAGATTTTTTTTATCATGGCTTTCACTTTAATTATATGTTATTTTTTTGTTGACTTTTGGGTGAGTGGATGGACAAGTTTTACTCATCAAAATGAATTAAAGTCTCAAGTTTGGGTGTTCATTTCTGTGAATGGTCCTTTTATGTTTATATATGTGTGTTTGATGGCACATGGATAAAAAATTGATCAATTTGGGACTCGATGATGATACTTGACTTGCATTACTATATGATTGAACTACTTGAATTGGACATTTCATGAACTTAAGTATGTGTGTGTGGTTTTTTTTACAATGCAAGAATTTTGAAAATTCGGTATTACCATTTCAAAAATATGAACTAATATTTTAGGTGAAATTCATTTGAAATATTGTTTTTGATCAAATCATAAATATTACTTTGTTGGTCGATTTATCTTTTGAAAAAATTAGTTTAAATAGAATAGAAGGAATTTAGGACATTTTGTGTATTTGCAAAGGGAATGTTATTCTAATTTGTGAATGATTGGTATTAGATATTAATCTTAGGTATGTTATACTTCTCTTTCATGGTTTAGGACCATGCAAAATAATAATAATAATAATAATCTACTTTTACAGTTTGCAGGAATAAGGCAAGTACGGGATTCTGGTATGTACTTATGTTGTTTCTCCGAATTAAGTCATTAGGATTTACATTTTAGAATACCAACCAGTTGAGGAGGAAATGTTTGTAATACTTATTATTGATATCATATTACTCATTCCTTGGTAGATTAATATTCCCTACTTGTGTGACATATGCATATAGGTAGATTTCTAATGAACTTCTATTACTATGCGACCTCATCGGGATGGTTGAACAACTTTGTAATACTTGTGATTTGAGAAAGATGATGCTTTGAATGAATAGAACTTACTTTTTGGGAACCTTTTTGAAAATGATTAATGCTTGGTAATTTGAAGTTTTATGTAATAATTGAACTTATGATCTTTTGGATTAGAAAACTTTGGGTGATTAATTGAATTAGTTCAATTGTCATATGGTATTGGAGGTCCCTTGAGAGATTTTTTATTGTTCATAAGTACGTTCGTTTGTCATCTTTGTGTTGTCAATTTGGTGGTGTGGTTTGCTTGGTTATTTAGTAAGTCTTTTTATTTCTTGTTTTGCTTGGGATTAGCAAAATGCTAAATTTGAGGTGTGATAACTCTTGTAAACTAGAGTTAATTTGCTTATAAATTGCAGCATTTGGTTAGTCTAATCCCAAATTTTGGTATCTAATTAAGTGTTTTAGTTAATTAATTATTTTATATAGTTGCATTTGCATTTCTTGTAAATGTCACGAACTTTTATTTAGTTAATTTGGTTACTTATTTAATTAAGAAATTTTTCTGGTCAAGAATTGAAAGATGGAAATCAAAATCACAAAAGTTCGAGGGCTAAAATGAAATTGATGAAAAGTTGAAGATTAGACCTAAAACATACTTGATGTCGTGACATGGATATTTGGTGTTGCAATATCGAGGGAGAGATCCATTTAGTAATTTTTTGCTCGATGTCACAACACCAAATATCCATGTCACATACCGAGGCGTGGAAGGTTTAGTTTTCATGGCAGTTTTGTAATTTTTGTGCTTGCAAATTTTAATTCTTGACTTGTAAAACACTCCAATATATATAATAGGCAACAGTTAGTGATAGTATGCATAGTAGGTAGTGTATTTACTATTTTTAGTGGTAGATTGAATTAATAATAGCTTGAACTCTAAGTTTTTAGTTCAATACAAAATTCTCTTTAATTTTCCTTTAGATCTTGCCTTGTCTTGAAAGTTTTAATCTTGATTAGATAACTTTACTGGGTTAATCATTAACTTTTAGTAGGTATAATTTTTACTTGCTTTCTAGTTAAATTTATTTAACATCTAGTTACTTCTATTTCAAGTTTTCTTAGGATTCTTGGTAATCTAGTGATTTCTAGTTAAAAATTTTCAGTTCCTTGTTTTAATTCCTAGTAACTTTTAGTGGGCTTCCTTTTATTAAATCAAAAACATTTAGTTTTATTTTTATTTTTTTTTGCAAATTTCAATAGTTCAATTAGCAAAAAATAGAATTAACTTTGATTTTATGCTTCCTTATGACATATTGTGTTTCTTAGTCAATATCGGACTAATTGCCTTTTAATTCCTGTCTAATCTAGTTAGTTTAATTAATTTGGAAGTATTTTATTTGCTTATTTACTTGCTTCTATTAGATTAGATTAGTTAATCTTTAAACTTTGTGGTTCTATTGTTTCCTGCACTTAAATTAATTGCTAATTGTGAATTACTTGTTTAATTCATGGCCTTAATTAGATTTAGTATTTGCTCTATTTTTGGATTGCCGAACTATACAATGGCTATTAAATTCTTGTAGTTGCCAACCAAATGATCCTCGTGGGAATGATACCTTCTTATTGCTATCTACTAACTTTCCCATATACTTGTGGGAGTGCAGGTAGGATTTAGTGCAAAGTGAGGTTTTAATAATTTTTTGAGTGTTTAATTGATTTTGCTCTACCCAAACGAACAATCATCTGTCCCCCTTTACATGATTAGTTCTCGAATCGCTTCCTACATCAAAATCAAAGAGAGAAAGATCAGTAAAATTATGCAATGTAGCACTGACATTATACTCACCAAGTAGATTGAATTTATATGCATTGCCATTGATCCTCTCAAATACTTGGAAATGTCCATCCCCACGAGAATCCCACTTAGATATCTTTTTGTTTGGGAATCTCTCCTTCCAAAAATGTACCCAAACCTAATTTCCTGGCTAGAAGAAAGCAATTTTTTGACCCTTATTAGCCCTTGTGGCAATACATTGGTTCGTTTTGAGCATTTGTTGCTGAGCTTTCTCATGAATGGACTTGATCAATTCAGCTCTTTTCTATCCATCAAAACTGGTTAGCTCCTTCACAAAGCAATGGAATCAAATGTAAAATTGTTAGTGGATTAAAACCATAAACAACTTTAAATGGAGAAAAAATAGTGGAAGAATGAATTGCAAATTATAAGAAAATTCTACAAATGGCAAAAAATCTTCCCATGTTTTCAAGTTGTTCTTTAAGACAACATGCAACAAAGTTCCTACAGTTCTATTGACCACTTCAGTTTTAGGTCATCATTTTGAGGGTGACATACAGTAGGAAACCAACAACTTAGTGCCCAATTTTCCCCATAAGACACACCAAAAGTGACTCAAAAACTTTGCATCTCTATCTCTAACTATGGTTTTAGGAACCCTATGCAAACGAACAACCTCTTTAAAGAACAGTTCAGCAACATGCACAGCGTCATCAGTTTTATTGCATGGTATGAAATGTGCTATTTTCAAAATCTATCCACTACTACAAAAAATGAATCAAGACCCTTTGAAGTTCTTGGTAACCTTAACACAAAATCCATGGACGCATCGAGCCAAGAGTGACTCGAAATAGGCAAAAGCATGTAAGGACCATGTGGATTAACTTTGGACTTAGCTTTCTTACAAGTAAAACACTTAGCATACACACGTTTAACATTTTTCCGAAGGTTAGGCCAAATAAAGTGTTCTTAAGCATTTCTAATGTGTTAACCACACCAAAATGACATATTAGATCTCCACCATATGCTTCTCTATTGTAACAAATAATTCACGTAAAGAAGAATTAAGAATGCACAATTTATTCTCATGAAAAATGTAACCTTCATGATAATAAAAATTATCAAACCCAGTCGACCTACATACTTCAAACACATTTGAGAAATCAAGGTCTATAGCATACAAATCTTCCATATGTTCAAAACCAAGAAATTTAGTGTTCAAGGTTGCAATTAAAGCATATCGACGAGACAACATCAGCAACTACATTATCTTTTCCGTGCTTATACTATACAAATAAAAAAATATTTCAAGAAATTCTAACCAACATACATGACGTTAGTTTAACTTACCTTGGCCCTTCAAAAATTGCAATGACTCATGGTCCGTCCAAAATACAAATTCTTTACACCACATATAGTGGTACCAATTTTGCAAGGCCCAAACCAATGTGTAGAGTTCCTTGTCATACGTTGAGTAGTTTAAAGTAGCTTCACTCAGCTTCTTACTAAAGTACACAATTGAATGTTTTTCTTGCATCACGACTCTGCACCTATACCAATACTAGAAACATCACATTCGACTTCAAAAGTTTTAGAAAAATCTAGAAAAAGTAAAACAGGAGCAGTAGACAACTTAATCTTTAGCATTTGAAAGCACACTCTTGTGCCTCACTCCACTTAGAACCTACATCTTTTTTAATTATTTTAGTTAGAAGGGCATCCATAGTGCTGAAGTCTTTCATAAACCTACGATAAAAATTTACTAAACCATGAAAACTCTGTATTTCAGACACATTAATAGGAGTCTACCAACCATTAATGGCCTTAACCTTTTCTTTGTCTACCTCAATTCCTTTAGAACTAACAATAAAACCAAGAAAAACAACTTCATTCATGCAAAATGAGCACTTTTTATAAAGTCGTTCTTTTCTTAAGGTTTCAAGTAATGGAAGTACATGCACAAGGTGTTCATCCAGGGATTTTTTGTAAATCAAAATATCATCAAAATAAATGACAACAAATTTCCCTATAAACACTTGCAAAATATGGTTGCATTAATCTCATGAAAATACTTGGTGCATTTGTTAAACCAACAGGCATGACTAACCACTCATCAAGTCCATATTTGGTTTTTAAATGTAGTTTTCCATTCATCCCCTTCTTTTACATAAATTTGGTCATATCCACTTTTTAAGTTAATTTTAGTGAAAATCATAGAACCAAATAACTCATCTAGCATATCATCAAGTCGAGGACTAGGATAGCGATACTTTACCTTAATGCAGTTTTTCGCGCGACAATCTATGCACATATGCCATGACCTATCATGATTTGGCACCAAAATCACCGGCATAGCACGTGGACTCATGCTTTCTTGCACACGCTCTTGAGTCATTAGCTCTTCAACTTGCTTCTGAATTTCCTGTGTCTTCTCTAGATTGGCTCTATGGGCAGGTTTGTTAAGGATGATCACACCCGATACAAAATCAATTTGGTGCTCAATACCCCTGATAGGTGGCAAGCCAGGGAGAATCTCTTCGGGAAAAATATCCTCAAATGCCTTTCTGCAAAAGATATTTAATAGATCTCGACTAGGCTAGATCAAGATCAGGTTGCACAAAATAATTTTCTTTGAATATAAGCAAAAACACAGTCAAATTCGAACTCATGGCTGTTTGAACCACTCTGAATGCTACAAAGAAATTAGACTTCTTTTTCAATTCCTTACCCTTAGAATTTTTAGATTTAACCATTTCACCATTAGGGTTTTCGGACTGTAGGGTTTCATTAGGGTTTTCAACTTTCTCACACTTTTCAATTCAGCCTTTTCCTTATAATATTCAACAAATGATGTCTTAATGTACATTGTTCCTTGTTCACTTCATGAGAAGACAATGGTTTAAGTACAATTTTTTGGCCATCTTTAAAGAATGTATACTTATTCAAATAGCCATCATGGTTAGTTTGTTTATTAAATTGACATGGTTTCCTAACAATATGTGACTCGCTTGCATTGGAACAACATCACACAAAATTTCATCCTTATATTTTTCAATAGCTAATGTTAGACAAACTAAAGCTTGTTTAGTTACTTTAACTTCAGCACATTCAGTAGGCCAATGTAATTTATATGGATGTGGAGGCTTTTCAAGAATGCAAACTCAATTTATCAACCATTAATTTACTAACAACATTATTACAACTACCACCATCTATGATCAAACCACATGCATGATTTTGAACCACACATTTATGAAGAAAATACTCACGTTGTAACTCATTGTGGTTGTCCTTGGTTTGAGCGTGAAGTGCCCTCACAATCACCAAGGCGGGTATCTCAGAAAGATCTTCCAGCTCATCATCATCACTGGGACCTTCCAATTCTGGCATTGAGTTATCTTTATCTTCATTTCCTTCATTTACCACTTCATTACCTTGTAGGAAAAGTGCAGTCTTGTTGGGACATTCTTTCTATAGTGACCTGTACCCAAACAGCGATAACACTTAATATCACGAGTGCGTTTTGAAGTATTAGAAGGTGAACCTTTAACTACAGAATCCATAGCATCTTTATAACATATCTACATTTAGATTCATTAGTTTTAGGGTTAATTGGTCTATTTTGAAATGGATTAGGTCGAGAAGGATTATTAGACCAATTTCTACACCAATTAGAACTAGAATCAACCCTAGATTTACCTCCATTTTTAAGTTGCCTTTCCACTTCAATTGCTTTTTTTGACCATGTCTTGCAATTTAATATAATGATGCAACTCTATAATGTTGGCAATTTCTCTATTAAGTCCACACATGAATCGAACCATAGTGGGTTCATGATCCTCAACTATATTAGCTCTCATTAGATACCTCCAAAGCTCCCTATGATATTCTTCTATAGATTTATTACCTTACCTTAAAGTTTGCAATGTTTGATACAAATCATGATGATATGTAGAAGGTACAAACCTAGGTACAAATCTTTTATTTAACGTAGCTTTTAAGGGTGTCCAATCATTAATTGATTGTTTTACACACATAATTCTATTGGTTTTAAGTTTTGACACTAAAAGGAATATGGAATAGGAATAATTGGATTGGGTTGGATATTTAGTCATAGGACTCACTTTTAGAAGGTACTTGGTTGACCAGGCATCGAGTCACTTTTTTTAAGAGTGTCAATTTCTAACACGACACGACAACTTGACATGAATTTTGCGGGTTAGGGTTGGGCTTTATCATGGTTAAGTTGTAAACAGGTCGACCTATTTATGACACGTAAATAAATGAGTTAGGTCGGGTTGACCCGAGGGTTACCCGTGTAACCAGAAAACTTATTAGCTAAAAATTTTTATTATGTATTGTGCTATAACTTGTTCATTTTTTTTATTCAAGTTTGAAGTTGATCATTAAGGGCATTGATGAGTTAGGATATTGATCTTATATGTGATGAATTTATTCCCTTTGTTCTTTTGAATGCAGGAAATTATTAATGTCACACTAATTAGGTTAGGCATAAGGTAGTAGTAGACAAGATAGTCACGCAACTGTTCCATATGAAAAGGAAAGCAATTAAATATTTTTGTGACTACTGCACTTACAGAGTAATAGTTTATTGTCCAAAATAACTACGAGTATTACTAAACTGATTAAATAGTCATATTTTGACTCTTACATTAAAAATAATTTATTTAGCCACTACGTATACGAGTTATATTTGAAATCAATAGACAAACATCACATACTAAAAATATGATTTTATCAGTTGCTAACATATTATTATCACTTCAAAAGTTAAAAAGAATGAAAAAAGATCAATAAGAATTTATTTTTTACTTATTAGATTATTCTATAATTATACAAATATACAAAATGGCTAGTGAAATCTAAATGGGTTAGACAGGTTAAACTCGATACAACACGATAATAAAGGAACTCTATACAATACGAATAGATTATTAATTCCATAGAATTAGAGTTAAGATTTCTCATTCCAAATACAATTTTAATGTCGCGTCCCATTCTTTGAACTAAAAGAGTAAAAATAAAGAAATTAAATAAAGGAAAGAAAAAAGAAAGAGACCCAAAATGGGGTTGCAAGAAAAAAGTGTGACAGTAAGCTCAATTAAAAAAATAAGGAAAAAGGGTTTTCTAAATTAAAAATAGGAGTCCCAACTAGGTATTGAATTTTTGGTGTACCGAGTCACCAAGATTGGATCATTCTCATACATTTAAACCCTTATCAAGATAACTCCTGGTCTTTTGAAAACTAGAGATTGGGTTCGGGAGTCCTATTGAGGAAAGAAAAGCTAGACTACTGACTGTACAGGTAACTTAGGTACCCTTTCACCCCTAGTGAAACAGGTTGCGAGTTTAATTTAATATTTTAACTTTAAGGCCAAAACATTGTTAATTTATACTAAACAATTAAAAATAAATAAGAAATAAATGAAAATGATAAAAATAAACTAAAACATTACATTGTCCTATATCCCGGTAATGGGCTCGCATGAATTTTAAAAGAAAAATAAATAAGACTAAGTTAAAATAAAATAAAATAAAACATAATTGAAATGAGTGGACAACTAATTGCACTAAAACATGCCATTACTTTCTAAGTATTAAAGACTCAAATGCAAAGTTTCAAAACAATTAAATGGTCAACATTCAAGAAGTAACAAAATTATTATGTTACAACAACAATCACAAAGAAAAAGAAACTTAATTAAAAACAAACTAAACTTCTAGGGATTCCAGTACAAAATTTGGAAACTTTTGTAGGGTGCAAAATTATAATTTAAAATAAAGTTCAAACTCAAAATTCTAAATCCAAAAACTCTAATGGTCCTAAATTTTTTATTTAAAAACTTTTGGATTTAATCATAAAATTAGAAAAACTACTTGGAGTGAAATTGCAAAGTTAAAATATATTAAGGGTTAAACTATAGTTTCTAGACAATTAAAGAGATCAACATATAAGTTTTATACAAACATGGGTTTATCCGCAACTATTCTGTTGAAATCTAATGAAAGACTTTGTAAAAGTAATCTAGAGGGATCAAACTCCAAGTCTTAAAACTACCGGTGTTAAAAACAAAATGAAGGAAAACCAAATTGAGGGGCTGAACTGCGATTTCTAAACTCACCTCCTCCTTCCTCACGATCGGCTGTGGCTGATCGTGACCTTTTCTCTTTTTTTTTTAATCTTTTTCAATTATTAACCAAAGCTAGCAAAATTTTATATCAAATAGATCGTCTTCACGAGTAGAATACAAATATGATAAATATAATAAAGAAACAAGAAGATTATCTGTGAATTAGAGGAAAATATTTCCTAATTGAAATCATAGATATTTGTCGAAAACCATTCCAAGATCATCTAGTCATCCTAATATCTGTCTGATCGCAGGATGCCTTACAAACACATAAACAAAGACATGAAAGTGTCGATAACTTTCAACAAAAATTGCAAGAACCACATAGACAATTAATTTTACACAGCTTCTTGAATCATAGAGGAAGCAACAATTCCAAAAAAAATTCTTACAGAGCTAAGTAAGAATGCTTATGCGATGGCAGTGACAATTCTCCAAAAAAATGTAGCTCCAAATCCTTTCCTTCGTTGGGTTGTGCATTGATGATGTGTCTTGTGTGTTTAAGTGAGAGTAGTTAGGGACAAGTGTAGTAGGCTTCAGAAGTTTTTTCGACATGAGAGGAAGGGGGAGGAATTGGAGATAAAACGAATTCTAAATATTAAGATAGGAATGACCAACAATAGGTATAAAAAGAACTAATTTAAATCTCTATATTTTCTTCAAAAATGTCATTTCTTAATTATCCTGAAAATGAATAAATAGAAAAAAAATAAATTTTAAAAATTTTGAATTCAGATAAGATAATGACTAGATATCCAATCTGATCTATGAACATCTTACTTGCTAGGACTTAACTCCCATTTGATTGAATTAAATGTGTGTAGGACAAATACACACGGCGGCCGTATATCTACATTTTTTCTCCTTTCCCATTTCCTTTCTTTTCTCATCTCTTTCCAACTTCTTTTTTTTTTTTCCAGTTTCATTCTATCACGCCACTACAATATTTTTATACTTTACATACTTGAAATTTTGTCGTGGAAATTTGCTTTAGCTGATCCTCCCACTCTTTATGCAACATAATCATTTGTTATTTTTCACTATTAATAGTTGCTGTTTTGTTTTATCATGTTCACACATATTGCAAAAGTTTAGCCACAATAGATATGCTTCAAACACAAACAATAAGCTTAGCAATAGTAAAATAGGCTTCAAACTCAAGCAATATCAATTGTGTATAACTTTAGACAATCACCCATTTTATTGCGTATTTTAACAGGTTAAGGCAAAATATCTTTCAAGAAAGTAGATCTAAATATTGTTATTTGCTATAATAAAGAACTACTATATCTAATGAAACTATAAGAAAATGTTGGTATATAAACCAAATCTAATTAGAATTTAGAATTTAATGTAATTGGATTTAGAATTTGCTAGCAATGTTGGTTTAGAAAATTGTGTTAGTTGAATCGTTCAAGGATTTAGATTAGTTTGTGCCTAATTAAAAGCCTTAGTAACTAATTGTTTTAGTTGACGAAATTTGCATTGTAAAGTTGATTAATAAAAAAGTTTTATCCTCCCACAAATTACTAATTCATCCCACGATATTTTTGTGTGTGCAAATCAAGAATCCGCAATTTGCGGTTTGCTTATGTTATTTGTGTGTACTGCTACTTGGAAATTGTCCATTCAATTAGTCGTTCAAAAAAAATTGTTTATTTTCTTGGCTCTCTTGAATAAATTAAATAGTGTTTTTGCGCTCTTTCAAAGTGGTATCAGTTGTGTGTTTTATTGCGTGATTTTTTTGTGCTCCAAATTAGTATTAAAACTCTAGGTTCAAGTGTTTGATCTTCGAGCATTTCTCAAAAATTGCAAAAAAATATTGTTGTGGTAGAGTACTTGATTTTTGAAAATTGAACTACAATAAATTAGTCTTGAAGTACTCGTTTGATAATTAGGATGCAACGAAATTGACTGTAGTTCGGACAATGATCTAAAAAGAGGGATTCTATCCTGATTATGTTGTTAGTATTAGACAGTGATAGGAATATAAAGGTCATGCCAAATTTGCGGTTGAGGAGCAAGCTAGGCCAAGAAATTCAAGAAGCAGAGAAATAAAAATATCTCAAGCTACGTAACTTTTTTTAGTTGCCATAACGAAAAGATTTTGCACACATTTATTGGTAGTGAAGAAAGATTTGAATGGGCTGATATTATGGAAGAATATTTGAAAAAATGTGGCTTAAGGGATGTCATAGAATTAAGAATATCGAATCCTAAAAGAACAAAAAAAGAAAAAAGAACATCGAGTCCTTTGTCAAATCTAGATGTTATGAAGAGGAAGGCAAGATTATTTTTCAAAATTATGCGTTTTTTCAATGATTAGAAAATTTTTCAAAAGGTTAATTGTTGATGTCCAATCACCTAAGTTTTTTGGTCAGATCTTTTCTATGTTCTAACAGAATTGCAATTGATGATAGTGATTGCAAATTTAAATTTGAGTTGGAATGGCAAATTGATTTTGAAAACAATTTGTATTTTGATGATGAAATAATTTAAGATCAAAATATTTATGAGGCCGAAAAATTTTATTTGCATTCATTATTTTGGGTGATTGAAGACGAAGAATTTGTCTATGAAAAAGAGAAATTTACTAGATTGGTTGAGGATGAGATGGAAATTTGTGATTTAGTTGGGATAGAAGAAAAAGAATTTCAAAATAAGCCATTGATGTTTTTTAAAATATTGTTGAGAAAAATAATGTGGTGGATGAAATTGATTTTCTTGGTATAGATAAATTATTTGATGGAAAGAATATTTTGAGAAATTTTATTCAAGATCAGGTAGGGTGGACCAATTAATTCACAATTATGGTGTTAATGTTATTGAAAAATTTGGTGGTTCAAATTTTCAAAAAGAAGAGTTTGATTTCTTGGTTTTTAGAAATTATTTGGATGAATATTGTATGAGACAAAAATTATGGTGTTCTTAATTGTGAATGGGTAAGTATGAAACAATTCTTTGATCAAGAAGAATTAGCCACCAAATTATACGCAAAATACACGTTGGTATCATCCACTACCACGTGTGAACATGAAAATGACAACCAACCATGAGTTGGGGTTATACATGGTCCATACAGCAACAAAAATTTGTATGTAGATTGTGGCACATGATGGTGTCTGATTGGATTTCATAAAGGTTTGGTTTAAGGTAGATAATGTTGGCATATAAATCAAACCTAATTAGGATTTAGATTTTTAATGTAATTGGATTTAGAATTTGTTAGTAGTTTTGGTTAGGAAATTGTGCTAGTTAAATCTCTTAAGGATTTAAGTTAATTTGTGCCTATTTAAATGGCTTAATAGTTAATTATTTTAGTTGAGAAAACTTGAATTGTAAAGTTGATTAATAAAATAGTTTTATCCTCCCACAAATTCCTAATTCATCCCACGATATTTTGTGTATGCAAATCAAGAATTCGCAAGTTCTGGTTTGCTTATGTTTTTTGTTTGTTACTGCTCTTTGGAATTTGTCCATTCAATTAGTCATTCAAAATAAAAATCGTTTATTGTTTCTTGTCTCTCTTGAATAAACTAAACATTGTGTTTCTAAGCTCCTTTAAATAGTATCAGTTGTGCATTGCGTTGTGTGATTTTTTTTTTTTTTTTTGTTAAGAACAAAAAGAAGGGGTTGATAGTTTTGTCTCTTGTCATAATATTCCGAACTTTGCCATGTTCTTTTTGAAGCAAATCCGACCATACAATTTAGGTTGTTAATTATATTTTTTCCCCTGTTTTATATCTTTATATTTTGGGTTAAATTTACTCAGTCCTTAAACTCATCACTATTTATCATATTGCATTCTAAATTAATTTTTTAATTACTTTGCCCCCTAAATTTTTTGTTTGTTGACATTTCACCTCAAACTTTGATGAAAGTTATAAAAGTAATGGAATGTTCGTCAGTTCTATGTACGTGTTATTAGTCTAATGTCTATGGCCATTAATAAAACAAAATTTTATGTTAAATACCATAACATATACTAAAGATATGTGCATAAAACTCACAAAGTCCAAGTTAATAAAATGTCAAGACACAAATACTTTAGAAGACAAAGTTTAAATGCCAAAAAATTATTTTGAAGTATAATGTAATAAATGGTGACAAAAGTTTAGAAGCCAAAGTGGCCAAATTGTGTAGGAATAAATTGTTCTATGTCTATTTAAGCACATACATCATGTTTTTGATGTACGACAGGGTATCAATTACTTTTCTACGTATCTTTTCACCCTTGGTTTCACAATGCAAAAATAGAAATGAATGGAATTAACTATGTTGATAAACATTGATAATTGGCCATACTTCTTTGACCCATTTAACTATTTTTCGATTATCACTTTATATCTTATACTTTCTTTTTTTTTGAACATATTGCACTATAAACTTTCAGATATATCCTATTATAGTCCAATTTTAATGTCGTTACTAGAGTTAACGGAAGTTAAATAAGTGCATATCACACACTTGTTTAGGGGTGCATGCACCAATAGAAGTAGTCACGACTAATTTCACTTTGCAAGGTACCCTAACTTATGATTAGTTCTCAATTTGTATCCTCAACTCTAAATTTTGAACACATTGCACCCGCACGTGACTCTTAAATTCTGTCTCACTTTGGTAAAATTTTTAATAGTATTAAAAAAATTGATAAATGTTTTAATTTTGGTGTATGGTGTCATTGTTTGAATATCTGTTAACTTTGATAACGGTGTCAAAAATTAAATTAAAATATAAAAATTTGAGAGTTTACGATGTAATATGTCCAAAAAATAAGTATAACATGTAAAGTGAGAATCAAATATAAGTTAGAGGGTGTAAAATTGAAGAAGTACAGGATCACAAGAGAGGAACCGTAGAAGTAGAGTAGTCTTAGTTCACTTCAGTTTTCGATTCTAAAAAAAAAAAAAGAGAGACAGAGAAAAGAAAATTGTGACAGAAAAAAACTTGGTTAACACTATATTTCCCATACTAAAATAAAGTTGTTAGCATAAGATCAAAACTGACTAGCATTAAATTGATACCCAGACATTTCTAATTCGCTAAAATCCATCCAGTCTGATATTTTGCCTATACTGAGTTGGAACATGTTTAGCTGACAAGAATTAATTAATCTAATCATACATGGTTAACATCCTAATCATGCATGATTCTTCAATTTAGAGATGTTTTCAACATGATTATAACGAACCGTCCTCCAAATCCGATATTTGTTTGGTTTGGAAGCTTTGAAACGTTTGGTTCTCAGCGTCTGCTCTTTCAAATTAAAATAATGGTTCCTTGATCTTGTTTTGTCTATTAAGACAATATCACCTTCGGGACCAATACCTTGAATACTAAACCATTCAGGCCTCTCTAACTCTAACGGTGTTGGAAGGTCAATCTTCTCACCTACCAAAACTTGATTATCACATTCCTCCAAGAACCACAATGAAACTCGGCCTCGGCCCTTTCCATTTTGATAATCTGTTGTCCTTCTTAAAATTGACAATCTTCCTCCAACTTCATTAAGGTGATCATATGAGTATAAAGGTTCAACAGAACTTGGTGGTAACACGGAATACCTCGTTGCAAACATAAAAAACTACTAGATAGCTATTTTTTCCGTCAAAAATCATCCAGTATATAGCACCATTGCAAGAAGAGCTAATCGATTCGTGTTCACTATCCACAAGCATTCCAGGAGGCGGCAACTCTAATTTTCTCCTCGAGGCCATCCCTAGTGTGTAAACTTCACATTTAATCTTTCCTCTAGATTCCTTGGTTTTAGATAAGGAGAAAAGATATTACCACGTTCTGTGCATAAATTCAAGACTTTGTATTCCTTGGAGACCGGATCGAAGCCGAGTTGATGAAAGTTTTGTTAGTGTATGCTCTAAACCGGGATAAATTACACTTTTACGTTTATGTATATTTTGTAATATGACTTTTTTCGAATAAAATATTTCTATGTGAAATCATAAAAAGTTATGATATAATTATATTTTATTCGTGTATATCCCTAATCGTAGTATATGACACTAATAGATTAACACATAAGTGTATGTAGATACTTATTGGGAATAAGTGCATCGGATTGACCCGCTAAGAGCATTCCATACAAATTATAATTAAATGCCAGTGGATTAATCTCTTTGTGATAGTAGCGTAATGGTCCTTTGACTTGAAATCATGAGTTTATCTTAACTGTGAATTATTATATTTTGGCTCTGTAAGTCGTTACTCTTTATGAGTTGCACATACTTTAGTGTTCAAGTATAATACGAATCATGATAAGATAAGATATGACCAATAGAGAATTTACTCTCCTTATAATAGGAGAGTATATCCCAGTATGGGCCACTTCTTGAAATATGATTCGGAAATCTTTGCACGAAATGAAAATAGAATTAAGAGTGTCTTAAATTCTATTTCAAGTGAGTTTTATTTTGGAAAGAAGTAAATTTGATTAATTCAATAAGAGTTGGCATTACATATATACTCTTGAATTAATCGGGATATAGGTTGGTAAAAGAATAATAATTAAAGGGGAACTAGTCGTATATCGGATGGTTGATGTTGAACCACTTGAGATATTGCAACACTTGGGTGGTCATGATGTTTTGCTAGAAGTCAATATTGATCTATAAGTATAAATTAATTAATTGAAAAATTAATGATAAATTAAAGGTGTTTAATTTATTTAATCCTAATTAATTTAGGATTATAATTTATACTTATTGTGAACGTGATTGGGAACCTAAAGGGTCACACACTTAAAGATAATTAATTCGGGATTAAAATGATTTGATAAGTATAAGATAATTAGGGGTTAATTTATGAGATAAATTAACATTTGGGCTTAATTGTAATAAGTTATAAACCTTAGAAGCTAATATGTAACGTATATTAATAGTTCTAATGGTTTTATAATTATTTATATGCCCATGACCTAAATTGATTGGAATTTGTAATTCCCTAAACCTAATTTGATTGGGATTCTAAATTTATATATAGATATGACTAGTACTTAATATATATGATATATTAGTAGTACTAGTATAATATATATATATATATATATATATATATATATATATATATACACACACATACAGAGATATAGTAGTACTATTAGATGTACTAGTACTCACGGCAAAGAATTAAAAAGGAAAAGCCATCAAAATCCTTTTGAAAAACGTGATTGTCAGGGTTTTAATAAAAGAAAATAATTTAGAAAATAGCATTCCGTAGTTTGGGTCAATCAATCTTATAAAAATTTCTGATTTAATTATCTGTGTAGATACCATTAGAACCCGGGCACTTGTGCGGCTTGTGGATCGTGTCCCAAATATATTGGAGATTTTACTACAATTTTAACGTATAATTTCTATACTTTTCTTGTACAACGCACAAATTAATCAAGGTGATCCGTGATAGGAAAGTAAACTTTTAAATTCCGTTGCGTTATCTGTTTATTTACTTTCCTACAGTGGTATCAGAGCCACCTTGATTAATTTATAATGTAGTAGTATTTAGTTGTCATGAATATTGAATTGTTTAAACTATATTAAATTTTTAAATTTTATTTATAAAATATTTAAAAAAATGGAGGAGGACCCGTGAATTAGATTCACGGGTCAAGCCATGCAATCAAGATGACATCATCTTGATTGCATATTGTCACTTTTAGTGACACTTATGGATTTTGTTGCTAAAAATACACAATGAGTTAAATTACTTTTAGCGACAGTTATTTAATATTTTCATATAAAAGATTTTTCTAAATTTTGATTTTAGAAATCACCAATACATTTTGACAATTGTTGTTTGAAATTAATTAATAATATTTGGAAGCTTTCTTTATTTTAATTTGATTAAAATTTACAAGGTAAAAAACATTTGAAAATATTTATTTAATTCTAATGGGATTAGAATTAGATAATTTGTTTAAATATTAGAAATTTATTATTTTTCAATGAGATTGGAATTTAATAAATGTTCAAAAAATTTTAGAAATTGTTTCTAATATAATCTTTGAAATTCTATTATTTAAAGGATTATTTTCCAATGATGATTGGAAAATAATAATTTGTCTCCATAAAATATTTTCATAAATAATTCAAAATTGATAATTTCAATGAGATTGGAATTATGAAATATAGTGATTCATGATTAGATACTAAATACGAATTTATGTTTTTATTTAATTATTGAATTATTTAATAGCATGATAGATGATTATGGATTTAAGACCAATGCAATTGTGTTTGATTTATTTAGTTCAAATTCAATGGTTGTAAATTTTTTAAATAGGGCCTGCATGCCCTGCTTTTCTCTATTATTTTTAATGTAATTCTTTTTTCATCTCAATCCCCTCGAATGTAATTCGAGATTTCTTAACCAATCATGTAATGTACATAGATGTAGGTTAGGGATAGGATTGAATATCTTAAATATTTAGATAGAATTACATTTATAATGTACAAGATGATGGAGATGGCAAAAATGTGCAACCAAGGAGGAAATTTTCAATAGTTGAAAATTACCCTTAGAATTTGACCATCTAGTTTCCTTCTGTGGATAATGTGACTCAAGAAAACTAGTTTAGTAAAAATCCATAATCATCCATGATTTTATGTATGTTTTATTTATTATATGATGATGTGATAATATTGCATGCAATTTTGATGAGAACTAATAAAATAAATAAAAGAAAATCCCTCAAATTAATATTAAGTTAGTAAATAAGTTGCCTTTCATTATTATAGCAAAAAACGAGAGTTCTTCTTAGATTTAACTTGTTGGACTAATCCACAATTACTCTACGTTGGACATGTTTGAGTCATGAGATTAGATTTCTGAATAATGGGTAATGGAGACATATAATTTGTTGGGCACACTCAAAGTTATATTTCTTTGAGGCAAAGGTTAGGAGTCACATGAGATGTGATATCAAAGAGTTTATATCTAACTATCTAAGAATTACAAAGAGTTGTATTTTGTAAGAGTTAGCTACCTTTCTAAATTATTTTGGTTTGTTGGGTACACCCAAAATTAAAATAATTAGATAGGATCGTAGCCCACTATGGAGTTATGTGATAGCTCTTGAATCAATATGTGAGGGTTATTGATTTGAATTTAAAATAGTGCGAGCAAAACCAAACTAAAAGGAAGTCCATATTATATTTTGGTTTTGTTTATGCATAAATAACAAATTCTTATACTATCTTTATTTATATGTTGTAGAATATGAGTAATAACGTCAATTTACGTCCCATTTTATATGATAACCAATTCACTGGGCCAAATTTTTTGGACTGGCATTGTAACTTGAGAATTGTTCTCAAGCATGAGAAAATTAACTATGTTCTTGATCAACATATTTCTGATGTCCCAGCAGATGATGCTGATGAAACAGTTCAAAATGCTTGTCGTAAGCACATAAAGGACAATGATACTGCTTCTTGTACCATGTTGGCCGCTATGAGTTCTGAATTGCAGAAACAACATGATAATATGGATGCTCACTCTATGATTATTCATCTCAAGGAGTTGTTTGATGAAGAATCTAGGAATGAGAGGTATGAGACTAACATCTAAAGAGCTATTCCGTTGTAAAATAGTAGAGGGCACTTCAATAGCTATTCATATACTGAAAATGATCGGACTAATTGAAAAATTAGAACGATTGGGATTTAAACAAAATCACGAGTTAAATGTTGACTTAATTTTACAATCTCTGTCTGATAGCTTTTCACAATTCGTGATAAATTATAATATGAATAAATTATCCACAACTCTTATTAAACTGTTGAATCTGCTAAAAACTGCGGAGGCAACTATTAAAAGGGAAAGGAAACAAGTAATGGTTGTTGACTCTTCTAATAACAAGAAAAAAGAAATCCAAAATTAGTTTTTTGAAAGCCAAGTCTGGGTTAAAACCAACACTTGTGATCAAGAAGGATAAGGCCAAGGTAATTGTTACCATTGTGGAAACGAAAGGCATTGGAAAAGGAACTGTAAGGCTTATATTGATACCTTGAAACAGAAGAAGTTTAATGAACCTTCTACTTCAAGTATGTTATGATTGAGATCAATATTTTAATTTATTTCTAAATGAGATTCCTGGGTATTAGATACTAACCTTCTCATATTTGTAAAAATATGTAGGGACTAAAGAGAAGTAGAATGTTGGCTAAGGGAGAAGTGGACCTGTGTCTAGGATGGAGCAAGTGTTGCTGCATTAGCCGTAGGGACTTATTATCTTTCTTTGCCTATTGGTCTTGTTTTAGAGCTTAAAGACTGTTATTATGTTCCATCTCTTATTAGAAATATTATTTCTATTCCGTGTTTAGACACTGATAGTTTTGTCATTATGCAAAAGAATAAATGTTATTCTCTTTCACGCGATGGCATTATATATGGAACTACTTCTTTGAATAATGGTCTTTATATTCTAGACATGGAAAATCCAATTCTCAACATAAATCCAAAAAAGTCCAAAATTGATCATTTAAAATAATCTTTCCTTTGGTATTGTAGACTTGGTCATATAAATGAGAAACGTATTTCTAAATTACACAATAATGGTTATTTGGGATCATTTGATCAAATATGAATCATATGATATATGTGAATCTTGTTTACTAGGTTAAATGACCAAATCATCTTTTACTGGAAAAGGTGATAGATCTTGTAAGTTGCTAGGACTAATACATGCTGATGTTTGTGGTCCTATGTCAATTCATGCTAGAGGAGGTTTTTCATACTTCATTACTTTTACGAATAATTATTCTAGATATGGTTATGTATACTTAATGAAGTATAAGTCTGAAACCTTTGAAAAGTTCAAAGAATTCAGGAATGAAGTTGAAAAATAACTTGGTAAAAGTATTAAAATGTTTTGATCTGATCGAAGTGGCGAATACTTGAACCAAGAGTTTCAAAATTATCTTATGGAGAATGGGATTCTACCTCAATTGACTCGTCTTTATACACCACAACTAAATGGTGTATCTGAGAGACGTAATCAAACTCTGTTGGATATGGTTCGATCAATGATGAGTCTTGCAGACCTCCCAAAATTGTTTTGGGGTTGCTCTTAATACTGCCTCCCATTTACTAAATCATATTTCATCAAAAATTGTTAATTCCACTCCCTATGAGATATGGTTTGAAAAAAACTTAAATTTTCATACTTGAAGGTTTGGGGCTGCCCTGCTTATGTAAAGAGGGTAGAATCTAAAAAAATTGAACCTAAATCAGATAAATGCCTATTTGTGGGGTATCCAAAGAATACATTTGATACTATTTCTATAATCCCATTGAGCAAAAGATGTTTATCTCAAAACATACAGCCTTTTTAAAAAAAGAGTTTATTCTTGAAAGGGCAAGTGGGAGCAAAATAGATTTTGAAGAAATTCAAGAAACACAATATGGTGTTGATCAACAAATAGAACAAGAGCTTCAATCACATGAAGATGTGACAAAGGATGAAGCTAATGACACATAAGCTCTTCGTAGGACTACTAGGATACGTTGTATTCCAAAAAAGTATGAGTTTCTTGTAAGTAGGCACAATAATGTATTAGTTATTACGAATGATGAACCAACATCTTATACGAAGAAACATTATCTAATAAGAACTCTCAGAAGTGGTTAGAAGCCATGAAATCTGAAATGGATTCTATCTATGACAATAAGGTGTGGACCTTAATCGATCCACCTAAAGGGATAAAATCTATAGGGTACAAGTGGGTCTTTAAGAGAAAGACCGACATGGATGGTAATGTGATTACCTATAAGGCGCGATTGGTGGCAAAAGATTATACACAAAAATATGGAGTTAATTTTGATGAAAATTTTTCACTAGTTGCAATGTTGAAATCTATTCGGATTTTACTTGCAATAGCTGCATATTATGATTATGAGATTTGACAAATGGATGTAAAAACTACTTTTCTTAATGAGAATTTGTAGGAAGAGATGTATATGATACAACCTAAGGGTTTACATCCACAGATCCTAACAAAGTATGCAAGTTGCAAAGGTCTATTTATGAACTAAAGAAAGCTTCTAAAAATTGGAACATCCGTTTTGATGAGACAATCAAAGAGTTTGAGTTTTATAAAAAATGAGGATGAATCTTGTGTATACAAGAAGGTAGTGGGGCGCCATTATTTTCTTGATACTTTATGTGGAAGACATATTGTTGATAGGAAATGATATACCTATGCTTCAAAATGTTAAGGTATGGTTGTCCAGGAATTTTTCTATGAAAGATTTAGGAGAGACAACCTATATTCTGCGAATGAAGATCTATAGAGATAGATCTAAAAGGTTGTTTGGTCTTACTCAATCAACATACACAGACAAGATGCTAAAGAGGTTTAGCATGAATCAATCAAAGAAGGATTACTTACCAATGTCTCATGGTATATACCTTTGCAAAAACATGTGTCCTAAGATAGATGTCGAAAGAGATAGCATGAGAAGGATCCCATATGCTTTGGCTATAGGTTCTATAATATATGCTATGCTATGTACTGGACTCGATGTCTCCTATGCTCTAAGTGTTACGAGCAAATTTCAATCCAACCCAAGGAGTAGTCATTGGATAGCTGTCAACNTCTGAATATTCTTAAGTGCTTAAGAAGGACTAAAGATTTATTCTTGATCTATGGTGGGCAAGAATTGACAATTCACGGATATATAGATGCTAGCTTTCAATCTAACAAGGATGATAGCAAGTCGCAATCTAGATATGTATTTTCTCTTAATAGTGGTACGGTCAGTTAGAAAAGTTCCAAACAAGACACCACAGCTGATTCTACAATAGAAGCAGAGTATATTGCAGCTTCAGAAGTAGCAAAAGAGACAGTTTGGATCAGAAAGTTTGTGGCTAAACTTGGAGTGGTTCCTTCCATTAGTGATCTATACTCTTGTCTTGTGACAACAATGGAGCTATTGCACAAGCAAATGAACCCAGATCTCATCAGCGATCCAAACATGTATTACAGCGCTATAATTTGATTAGAGAGATCATTGATAGAAATGAAGTAAAGACAGAAAAGATCCCCACGGATGATAACATTGCTGATTCGTTCACTAAAGTCTTGTCCTAGAATAAACATGAAAGCTCATGTTAACTCATTCAATCATAAACACATGAATGATTGGCTTTAGTGCAAGTGGGAGTTTGTTAGTGTATGCTCTAAAACTAATTTATGTTAGGGATAAATTACACTTTTATATTTATGTATATTTTGTAATATGGCATTTTTTGAATAAAATATTTATATGTAAAATTATAAAGAGTTATGATGTAATTATATTTTATTCGTATATATCCCTAATCAAAATGTATGATACTAGTAGATTAGCACATAAGTGTATGTGGATGTTTATTGGGAATAAGTGCATCGGATTGACTCGTTAAGAGTATTCCACACGGATTATTATTATTTAAATGCCAGTGAATTAATCTCTTTGTGATAGTAGCGTAATGGTCCTTTGACTTGAAATCATGAGTTTATCTTAACTGTGAATTATTATATTTTGGCTCTGTAAGTCGTTACTCTTTATGAGTCGCACATACTTTAGTGTTCAAGTATAATACGAATCATGATAAGATAAGATATGACTGACCAATAGAGAATTTACTGCTCCTTATAATAGGAGAGTATATCCCAGTATGGGCCACTTCTTGAAATATGATTCGGAAATCTTTGCACGAAATGAAAATAGAATTAAGAGTGTCTTAAATTCTATTTCAAGTGAGTTTTATTTTGGAAAGAAGTAAATTTGATTAATTCAATAAGAATTGGCATTACATATATACTCTTGAATTAATCGGGATATAGGTTGGTAAAAGAATAATAATTAAAGGGGAACTAGTCGCGGATGGTTGATGTTGAACCACTTGAGATATTGCAACACTTGGGTGGTCATGATGTTTTGCTAGAAGTCAATATTGATCTATAAGTATAAATTAATTAATTGAAAAATTAATGATAAATTAAAGGTGTTTAATTTATTTAATCCTAATTAATTTAGGATTATAATTTATACTTATTGTGAACGTGATTGGGAACCTAAAGGGTCACACACTTAAAGATAATTAATTTGGGATTAAAATGATTTGATAAGTATAAGATAATTAGGGGTTAATTTATGAGATAAATTAACATTTGGGCTTAATTGTAATAAGTTATAAACCTTAGAAGCTAATATGTAACGTATATTAATAGTTCTAATGGTTTTATAATTATTTATATGCCCATGACCTAAATTGATTGGAATTTGTAATTCCCTAAACCTAATTTGATTGGGATTCTAAATTTATATATAGATATGACTAGTACTTAATATATATGATATATTAGTAGTACTAGTATAGTGTATATATATATACACACACACATACAGAGATATAGTAGTACTATTAGATGTACTAGTACTCACGGCAAAGAATTAAAAAGGAAAAGCCATCAAAATCTTTTTGAAAAAAGTGATTGTCACGTTTTTAATAAAAGAAAATAATTTAGGAGTTAACATTCTGTGGTTTGGGTCAATTAATATTGTGAAGATTCCTGATTTAATTATCTGTGTGGATACCATTAAAGGCGACGCCCCAAATATATTGGAGATTGTTACTGTAATTTTAAAGTATAATCTCTATAATTTTCTTGTACTACACACAAATTAATCAAGGTCATCTGTGATAGGAAAATAAAATTTTAAATTTCGCTGCATTAACTGTTTATTTACTTTCTTCCAAGTTTGTCCAACACACAAGGGAAAGTAGAGTCACTATGTCCTACACATCACAATAAAAGTAGAAAATGGGAAGATTTACATAATTTAAAGAAATCCAACGTGCATTACCTTTATACTGGACCATTCTTCCTCTAAGCAATGGCTTTTTAAGATCCAAAACCACATACACTTTCATATGCCTTCCTTCTTAGCCCAAATTTGCAGGAATAACCATATCCAAAACTTCAAAAAATGTACCCCAATCTTATACCCAATAGACATGGTATACCATTCAACTACAAAATTCATAGTTGAATCCAAACTGGAGTACAAAAAATGAAGCCATTTTATCATCAAGTCTCGTCTCCCAATGATGAAGAATCAGTAATTGGTTGAATAAAAAGACCATAGCCTTCGTGTCAAAATTCTATCAATATCCTCCATTTTAGAAAAGAAAATTCGGTAGGCATTAATTCCTAATTCAACAATCCGAAGCCCTACTAGTTAATTCCACACAATTTGTAAAGTATTCTTCAAGCCATTGAAATTAGCAAGTTTGTCACCGTAAATTCTGCCAAGCAAACTTAACCAACATTCACCAATCCAAATCCCTAAATAAGACTCATCTAACTTCTTGCAAAACTGTTCTTCAGGAGATAAAATAAAAGACTACATTTTATTTTCCAGATCTTCATCTATAATCAATTAAAAAACAAGAAACAAAAAAGCATAAGAAGTAGGAAAAATTTGGGTTATTCGATTTTTAAATTTTTTAAGAAGTAAATATAATTAAGATGAATACAAAATATAGAAATAATTGAAAGATGCAGAGCCAAGAAGATGGATAAGCCTAACAAAATTGCAGGAAAATAGAAAGATTTAAAAAGAAGAGGAAAAGTTCCTGACTAAAGAAAGAAAGAAGCCATTGTGTCTCAGTGAAAGAGAAACAAAACTTCAACAAGGGAGACCAAATCATTTTAGTTCATGTCTCAGTCTTGTGGGTAAACATTGCGTTTTTCATGTTTAGATAGATAAAAGCTATTTTCAAAAGCAACTATGCATCTACTTTTTTAAAAGTGGATTTTTTCAATTGAAAAAAAAAAAAACAAAATATAACTTTTCATAAGCGAGAACAAGGCCATATTTTGAAAATTAAAAGAAAAAGAAATACTTCCTATTATTGCAATGACGGTCCAACCAATTGTTCAAACATTTGAATTAGTTATTAGAATAATTCTTTGTGGACAGCAATATATTAGTGGCTTCTGGATTCTAGCAAAAAAATTTCATCCCATTTCATGACATTCCAGTGTATAATTACCTATATAAATTGTAAGCAATTCCACTGTACTAAACAAAGAGTGAAGTGCAAAATCTCTGAATCTAACAAAAAAAAATATCAATTTCTTCTCTTAACATTAATTATTTAGTTCCATGGCACTGCTCAAACCATTAACAGTTGTACTTTTCATATGCATCTTGATCATGAACTTCTCCCGTGGCAGGCAAGCTCAAATCTCTTGTGATATAGTGTACAACGACCTCTATCCATGCCTTAGTTGCATCATGAATTGGCGAAAAGTTTTACTTGCTTGCTACGGTGGGACTAAGACTCTTCTCAACTTGGCCAAGACAAAAAATTGATTGCCGAATTTTGTTCTTGCTTGAAATCTGTTGCTAAAACTAATGGTCAGTTCAAGACTGCTGCTAGCACCCCCATCTATGAGGTGTCAAACTCCTGTCTAACATTACCCGTAATGTTAATTGCTCAAAGTAAT